>CM040122.1:70962404-71577707 GCA_022559845.1 Amorphophallus konjac | reverse complement strand
CGGGATAATCTTCGCCACCCATTGAGGATAAAGGACGACTCTAATGAACCTGGCTTTGTGGAGCTTATCGACCTCTTCTTTCATTTTCAAAGCCATCTGAGGGTGGAAACGCCTTAACCTTTGTTTTACCGAGACGGACCCTGGTTTTAAGGTTAAACGGTGTTCGACCAAAGTTGAATCCAGACCCGGCATATCCTCGCAGCTCCATGCAAACATGTCCTTATATTTCTTGAGAACCTCAATTAATGCCTCTTCTTCAGAGGGTGGTAGGTTGTCACTTATGAGGATGATCCTAGGGTCTTCCTTAGTCCCCAAGTTGACTTCTTTGGTGGATTCTTCTACGGCGGTTGACAGCTCGTCGAATCTCCTTATTCCACTAGCGTATGCGCCCGCCGCATCCTCATATTCTTCACCCTCATCTTCAGTGGGGCATTCTTCATCCGTGATCTCGTAGACTCCATACCCTTCATCAGATGCACAGTCGCCCTCGCATTCTATTTCGGGTAGCTGGATGGGATTTTTTAACAACTGGGGGATGACAAGAAGGGCCTGACACCTGGCGGCCAAATTCAAAAGGAATCGACGAGGGATCTGTCTACCCTTGGATTTCTTCCTAGGTACTACCCTTGGCCTATCATTCCTAGATTGACTGACAATATTTACAGAAGAAGAGGAAGACGAAGAGGATGGTGTAGAATGTACAGGAGAAGACCCCTCAGAGGAGGGGTAGAAAAGGTCGCTCATTGGACCTTGGACGGGTGGTCCGCAAGGCGGTACGCACCCGTGGGAGATGTAGGAGGTTTCCTCAACGAAGATGTGTTGTTGGGGAGTTTGAAAATTGACGTTTTTTTTTGTTTTCATTTTTAATGACAAAGCAGTGAAAAGAGATTGGAGGAGAGAGAAAAGGGGTTATGGCTAGAGGATTATGAGGCTCATAGAGCAGATCATGGTTGAAGACCTGGCGCGGGTTGAAAAGCCCGCGCAGGTATGTAAGCAAAGAAGGGGACCTGGGAAGATCATCAGACAATTATCTGGCCCAGGAAGAAGATATCAGCAAAGGCTGAGACGAGTGGATGGAGAGGATGGCGGCTAGTGAGCCGTCGACGGCAATGTTGAAGACGGATGAAGATCCGTCGATGACAGAGTCCTTCTGGCGAGGACGAGGATAGTTTGGAACCTTGGCAAGAGTGGTAATATTCTCTGGTATTTCGGAGATCAATGGTGGTCCTTCAAGCTGTGGAGACGAGAACATCCTTTCCAGTGCAACGGAAATGTCCCGTATGCGAACCATTTGTCCCACTCGCATTCCGAATCTTTGATCTTGCCTCTTTTGGTGATCCTCGGACATTTTTCAGCCAAATATACAGCATGTGATCCCCCATGTGCTTCTCGTGGGTGATCTCCCATCTGAACAACGGGTCCTCTGTTGAAGTGGTTTGATAGAGTCCACGTGAGGGGCTTCCAATCTGCCTTGAACGGTCCTTTGAAGCCTAGGCCAAACCTGCGGTTCGGCCTAATTTCCTTTGGCGGTTTGAGCATACCCTGTAACTGTGCGCCCAGACCTTTTCCTTGTTGATAGCCGATGTTCCTCATAATCTGCCAACCTTTGGAGTGAAAAGGGAGACATGATGTTGCGGTTGCCCTGACCGGCTCCTTTGGTGCTAGTGGAATGTGAGATGGATCACGCACGTCCAGCAGTGATAGTATGGGCCGATGAGATGGCCAAACGGAGGGCAGAGAGGTGTTGATAGCATCCACTGTGTGAAGGACCGGTGTACTGACCACTTTAATAATTCTCCCATTGTAAGGAAACTTCATGCACTGATGGTTGGTGGAAGGCACAGCGTCCATGGCTTCGATGTAAGGGCGACCCAGTATAGCCTTGAATGTGGGGTCCATGTCGAGGACATGGAATTCCGTGGGAATTGACATGGGGCCTAGTTCTGCCTTCAGGATAATCATCCCCTGCGGCGGCCTTTTGCTATTGTCATAGGCCGTGACCGTGATCGAGGAAGGTCTTATTTGTTCCTCGTCGATCCCACACAACTGAAGAGTGCTCATGGAGATCACATTTATGGACGCACCCGTGTCCACAAGACACGGGTTTATGGATACCCCATTAATTTTTATTGAAATGCACAGTGCATATTTCCGAGCCTCCTTGGGAGCGAGCTCGTAGTTGTGGAACATGATGGCCGGTTGTGTGTCTGTTGGGGTCAGGACGGTCGAAATCTTCTCCACGGGGAGGTCTTCATTAACCATGACTCTTTGAAGGTACTCCATCAAGGCCGCCTGGTGGGATGTGGATCTTTGAAGTAGCTCCAGGATGGAGATCCGAGCAGGTGTCTTATCCAGGTGTTTCAATAAATCATACTGTGTTCCGGGGAGAGCTTTTTCTGGTTGTTCTCCGTCATCCTTCTCTGGCTGAGATTGCTCAAGATTCTGACTGTTGTGGGGGAAAATCCTGTGGAAAATCCTTCCACTCCGGAGCACCATTGCCTGCGGCTTTTGTACCTCTGTGTTGGTAGCAGTGGATCTTAACAGGGGTTTGAGGGGTAGTAGTGGAGGAATGGTTGATGAAGCAGGGGTGATGACGGGAGCAGGGATTCTGATGAGGGGTTTGTTAGGTGGAGGCATGGTGGAGGTAGAGGGGATATTGCGCGGATTATGAAGGATAAGGGGTCTTGAAGGTGGCGATGGAGACGAAGTAGGAGTGGGTAAGGTTTGAAACGGGTAATGGTTTTGAGGTGGATGGTGGGTGATGAGTGGTTTTGAAGGCATTAGTGGTGATGTGGTGGAGAAAGACGGGGTTATGTATGGTTGACGGATGACAAGGGGTTTAGAAGGCGTAGGGGTAAATGTGGTAGAGGTGGGTGGTAAAGTGGGGGAGTGAGAGAAGATGAGAGGGTGTGAAGGCGTAGTGGAGAGTGTCGGTTGATAGGAGGTCGGGGTGCGGATGAGAGGGCGTAATGGTAGTGGAAATGGTGATGGTGATACTGACGCGGGTTGATGAGAGAGAGGTGCTACCCGGGCAAGGTGAGGGGGTTGCATGACGATAGGGTTGGAGGTAGAAAGAATGGAGGTACTTTCCTGGTGCCACACCTGCTCTCTCCTGACTTCTGGGAAGGAGGAGATGGGGTTAACCTGATGATTGGGCTGTTGGTGCTCCGGTAATGGATTCTGGATTATTCCCATGTCGGGCTGTTGTTGTGGGGCCTGCTGAGGCTGTTGTTGTTGTTGTGGTTGCTGCTGCTGCTGCTGTTGTAACTGCTGCTGTGGCCTCTGAGGAGGTCTCCTAGCCTTGAGAGCCGCGACGTACCGTCTCATCTCATCCCAATCTATTTGATGTTCATCATTCATATCATGGATGTAATCTTTGAAATGGAAGTAGTAATCCACTGTGTGTCCCGGCTGCCTGTGGTAGACGCAGTATTTGGAGGTATCAACATTGGGGGGCCACGCGGGCCTTTCTCTGGGTATGGCGAGTTGGTTTGATGCCATGAGGGCATTAAAAATGTCTGTTAAAGTTTCTGGCAATGGTGGATAGTAGGCTCTCTTGGGACCGAGCGGCCTCCTTTGTTGCTGTTGGGGACCATAGTTCCCCGGGGGTGGAACTTGGTTGTACTGAAGCGGTGGTTGTTGTTGCTGGGGTTGACGTAATGGAGGCATATTATCCTGGGGTGGATTATTTTGGGGTGGAGGACGAAGAGGGAAAGGACCTGATTGAAGGGGAAGTCGGGACATTTGTGGAGGCCTTGGGTTGACTGCATAGTTGGCATTGTTGACCGCACTGACTTGCTCATTTGTCACAACCCCTTCTGTGGCTCCGCCCGGGACACCAGCGCCTGTCTTTCTGACCACTTTGGGCTTCGGCGACTCAAACATGTTCATGATGGGGGAGTCTTTTAGCTGGGTTTGGATGTATCGGGCCCTTTCATAGAGTTCCTCCATTGTAGTAAGTTTATTCATGGCCAGGACGTGTCTGAACTGTGGGGTTGCATTAGACACAATCATCTTCACTTGTTCGGGCTCAGAGAGGGTATCCCTTATTCTTTCCGCCAGAGACCTCCATCTATCAGCATAGCGGACAAAATCCTCGTCGGGTTTCATCTTTTCGACAACTAGGTCGGTAATGGAGAGTTGGGGACCGACCCTATCCCTATATTTCTGCAAGAACCTTCTCTGCACTATTTCAAAATTCTCGGCCTCGCGGGGCTCCAGAGAATAGAACCACTCAAGCGCAGGACCATCCAATGATCTCCGAAAGAGGTATGCCAGGGACCTCTGATCGTTTTGCCAGTAGGAGGACTCATACATGAAGTCCTTGAGGTGAATGAAGGGGTTGCCGATACCATTGTATCTGCGGTACGTGGGCATTTCGGAGGGAGGAAGATGAATGACGGGAAGGATTGGCAAAGCAACCTCCGGGGTGGCTTTCACGTCCACCATTCTTCTCAGATTTTGAAACTGCTCGTCCATGCGGTTGAACCTATTGAGGAGCGATTGGGCGAGCTCCTCTGGAGGTGAAGGTGGCACTTGCCACTGGGAGAGAAACTGTCTCCCGGAGACTTGAGGGGGGAACCCAGAATGAGAGGGAGCTGTCGGACCACCGACAGTTGGCCCTGGCTGAAGCGGTGTGTGGGGAACAACGGGAGTTTGAGATTGTGACGGGAACTGGAATGAGGGTGGTTGTTGGCTCGCTTGACCTTGAAGCGAGGGAGACTGGATGGCTTGCGCCAATGAGGGAGATGGAATGGCCTGCACGGACTCTTGGAGAGGTGCGATGGCCGGGGTTGATTCCTGGGGCGTGGGGGAAACAGATTTCCCTTTTAGAATGGCCTGGAAGGCCCGGAGCTGTTCAGAGGTAAGCTCCGTGTTGGCGAGGACGCCCAGTAAGGAAGTGATATCCTGTGGCGGGGACGTGTCCCCGGCAATAACATGCACCTCATGCGAGGGGTCATGAGAAGGACCCGAGTCCATAGCATAGACTCGCGGGTCGGCTGTCAAACCACGACTAGGGTGGTTCTCCTCAGAAGACTCGTGAGACATGCTCACAGTTTTCCCAGAACGTAAAAACATACACTAGCAAGTAGGTAGCAGAGATTATCAAACAAGTGGATGCCTTTACGCCCTTTTTTTGTGTTTTGATTTTGATGATTTTTTTGTATTTTTAGCGAGATCCGAAGTTCACACAAAGTGGGGACCCTAGTTTGTTTTTTGTTTCACCGCCGTGTCAGCTAGGGTCTCTCGTCTCACCGCGAATGAAATGACTAACTCCGGGGAACTTCAATGGTACAACCAGCCCAGTGAACGAAGAGGAGATTCTTTGATGTCGGGGACTTACGGAGGTCCCAGTGTAGGAGATTCTAGTCCGTTGAGAGGAATTCCCAAACGGAGAGTCCTTCCTTCACCGGGAAAGGGTGATCCTCAAAAAATAAAAAAAAGGATAGAAAAGAGGAATGGATGTATGCAATGGAATGCTGACAGATATATGGAGTAAGAAAACAACAGAAATAACAGACATATAAGAAACAAACAACGAATCACAACTGATAGTGCTGCCGTGAGCACAACGGGGGCGCGCGCGGGCGCCAAGGTGGAGAGGCACGGGTGGTGCCGAACTTGCAAGGGTAGCCGAAAGGAAGCAGTAGAAGTCCCACCGTGATCGCTAATCTGTGAGCGACGTCACGCGGTTCGGGGAAGAGCGGGGAAGAGGAAGCGGAGAGCGCGCGGGCTCCTTCTTTTTTTGTTTGTTTGCTTGTTTTGCTACAACACAGAGATGATAGAGAAGAGAGAAGGGGCCACCACGGGAGATTGCTCCGGTGGGGCGAGCGGGACAAGTATAATATAGCAAGATATGGGGTTCAAACGGCCATAGCGGGAAGTGACTCGCCGCGACCTCGGGGGGACGGGAATGGTGCAAAAATTAAATAACAAGAATTGAAACGGCTATTGGGGAAGTGACTCGCCGCGGCCTCGAGAATATGAGCAGATAATAAGATGACAGAATATGAAGAGAATACAAAGTGCGGGAATTTAAACGGCCATTGGGGAAGTGACTCGCCGCGGCCTCGATGATAGGAGCAGAATATAACAGAATATAAAGAGAATATAAGAACGGAAATTTAAACGGCCATTGGGGAAGTGACTCGCCGCGGCCTCGATGATATAAGCAGAATATAACAAAACATAAAGAGATTATAGGAATAGAAATTTAAACGGCCATTGGGGAAGTGACTCGCCGCGGCCTCGATGATATAAGCAGAATATAACAAAATATAAAGAGAATATAGGAAACAGAAATTTAAACGGCCATTGGGGAAGTGACTCGCCGCGGCCTCGATGACAAGATGTGATCGCCAGGGGCCGAAAGACCCCAAAATAAGAAAGTGATCGCGCCTACCTCAAGAGCGGGAGATGGCGGGTTGCTTCTTCCTCTCCTTCCGACCGGCCGACGAAGAGGGCTTTCCTCGGGTACCCTTGCAAAACAACGACAAATAAATGACAAGTGGATTAGAAAGATGGAGGTGTAGTATTCAAATCCTTGCGATAAAAATAACGAAATGATGGCAAGACACACACCTGGTTGGTGTTATCTTTTAAACCCCTCTCGGACTCGAGTAGGAGGAAAATGAGATGATGGATGCAAGAAGTATAAGAGAAGAAGCGCCCTTGTGAAGGGGGATAGAGGATGCAATATGATGAATGTAAAGAACTATGGAGAAAAAGGGGAAGAAAAGGCTTATTGGATGAGCCGAGGGTGAAATCCGGCGGAGCTCCGGCAGCGTGGGGACGACGTGGAAGCGCGGTGGATGAAGACGACCTTCCTCTCGCGAGCGTGAGCACCCGAGAAGCCGGCAGAACCTCCACCTACAAAAGAACCCACGGGTTAGAAAATGACTCCGTAGCCTCTGGGCTCCGGCAGCCTATCGGATCACTTAGAAGCTCCCCCAGAACTGAGGGGGTGGGCCTCTATTTATAGGGCTCCGGAGGGTGGAGGCGTCCAGGACCCTGGACACCTCCATCAGGGCCGAAATAATATTTTACTCTATTTTTATATATTTTTTGGAATACTTTTGTGGAGGCGTCCAGGGGCCCGGACGCCTCAAACAGGTCCACCGAAAATCGACGACGGCCGCACGCGGTTCGACACAACGCGTGGTTTTGAGAGCGGCGCCTCGTGATTCAGAAATGGGCGCGTCCAGCTGACCGGACGTCTCTATATTTTAGATTTTTTCACTCACGACAAACCGTCGTTCGGTGGGCGGCGCCCGTGAGGGTTTTTATGGAGGCGTCCAGGGGCTTGGACGCCTCCAAAATTATATTATTTTTTTATTTTTCTTTTGTCTTTTATGCCAAGGCTGGCATTTTTATTTTTTTATTTGTTTTTATGGAGGCGTCCAGGGGCCTGGACGCCTCCATTAATATATATATATTTTTTATTTATTTTTTTTTGTTTTTGTATGCCAACTGGCATTTTACACTTATTTTTTATTTTTTTTGTTTTTATGGAGGCGTCCAAGGTCCTGGACGCCTCCATTAATTTATGTATTTTTTTATTTAATTTAAGCCCTGAGAAAATAAATAAAATAAATTAAAAAGATGGGGGCGTCCAGGGGCCTGGACGCCCCCATTAAGACCCACCCGGGTCCTTAGATCAGGCGTCGGCGGGTGCCCGGCAGACACCCTTCTTGGTTCCGGAACCTTTTGATGCGTTCGACTGGTGTTGATGCCGTCCGAATGCCGTGACGAGACGATTCCGGATGCCGAAAAGGGCGGAAGAAGACTCAAGAAAAGGAAGCACTCAAGTGATTCAAAACGCGTAAGCCGTCGCGGGGTGTTGTATAGTAATATGAGACTTTCTCAGGAGACGTCAGGAATGGCGTGTCTACAGCAGGGAGTTGGGCGGTTCCTGTTGGGCCGCCCAAGTGCTTGGGCGGTTCTGTCTGGGCCGCCCAAAGGGTTGGGCGGTCAGGTATGGGCCGCCCATCCTTGGCCCTGCCAGTTGTGTGGTCCTCTGGGGACCTTTTATCCTGCTAGGGGGATATGTGGTTACTTATGGACCGTTTATCAAGATATGTGGTCAATTTGGGACCGTTCATCTAGATATGTGGTCAGTTTGGAACCGTTCATCCTGGGATGTGTGGTTCTTCATGAACCGTCCATCCAGGATGTGTGGTCTATCGTAAGACCGTCCAAGTTATGTGGTTGCTCCGGGACCTTATATCTAGATATGTGGTTAGTTTGGAACCGTTCATCCTGGGATGTGTGGTTCCTGAAAGACCGTTTATCTAAGGCCATGCCAAGGTCAAAATTGGTCAACAAAGATATGTGGTCTATCGTAAGACCGTCCATCCCTGGGTCGATTCCGGTCATCCCTGCCGCGTCCGATGAACGCCGGGAAGCCAAGGTTTGATAGGGTTGCACTAAAACTCTAATAACTCATGGAAATGGACTCCAAATAAGGGGCTTTTGGTATCAATGGAAAGCTAATACAAAACTCTACCTATCTGTAAGGTCAATTGCATGATTACATTCTGAAATCGAGATCTATAAAGACAAGAACACAAGAAACCCTAGTTTTGACAGGCTTTTACTAAAACGTAAAATTCTCTCAACATACAGAACGAAAATTGGGGCTTCTTATGTCAAAAGAAAGCCACTTCGATGCTGAATCCAACCATATATGATATGGTTCATGTGGATCAGGATTAACACTTCGAAATCAGTCGAACTCAGAAATCAACTTGGAAGAACACATCAAAACTAGGTCTAAACATGATGTTACTACGAACAGAAATTCTCTAAACATGCTGGATGGAATTTAGGGCTTTTATAATCAATGGAAAGAGCACGAAAAACTATACAAGATGCATGGATCAATTTCATATTTACGTCCTAAAATCAGAACTAAATCGAAGAAGAAACAATGTTAACCCTAATCTAACATGCTTCTAACATGCTTCTACTAAACCTCGAAATACTCGCAGGATACTACATGATATTTGGGACTTTATATATCAAAAGAAAGAGGACTTCATGCTGAACATTTTGATATATGATTTGCTATTTGAGGCCGAGAGAACCTACCTCAATTTGATGAAGAACAAAGAAGAACAAAGGAGGAAGAAAGAAAGAAGGAAGCCGACACCCACGCACTCAACGCGAGATATCTCCTAGATCTGAAAACTTCAGCGACTGCCGCGGCTACCAAATGAGAATAGACTGGAAGGGCTTCATTTTGATAGTTTATACACGTTCTGGGATGGTCTGTGGTGAGAGGAATCGATGCCACAAGAGGCGTATTGGACAAGGCGCCGCCAAGCAAGACCAAGTCAAAACTCGACCAACCGCCTCAATTAGGGTTAGGGTTTCGAGCAATTTTTAGAGGGTTATTGAAGTTAAGATCATGGCCTTTAATTTGACACCAATTTCAGATCAAATGGTTGAGTATTAAGATCGGATTTTGTGTTTGAAGTCAAGGTTAGGTAAAGGTTGAAAGTGTGGATTTTTCACTTAAATCTTTAAATAGATCTTGCTACGGATTGTTACTGGGTTAATCCCAGAAGATAAATTTGTTACATACACTTCCAGAAACCTAATTACCATTTTTATGGATTTTTATCACGTAGAAGAATTTTCGATGGTACTATTCCAAGGAATAAAATATTATTTAATGGAACTCACTTAAACGATAAATAGATTTAATTACATATTTTTACTGATAAAACTCAAGAAGGCAAAGTTGTTTCATAAATCATTCTCTATCAATTTACTATTTTTCTAGATTTTTTGAGAAAGTCAAAATTACGCTAGCACTCTTCACTGAGGAATATAATATTAATTTCCGAAATTCATTTATCTAAATTAAAAATTCACTATTTCAATTAAATTTTAGATTTTAAAAATCGGGGTGTTACAGTCGGGCTTAGTGTCTCCCTGGTGTGTGTTGCTGGTCGTGTCTTCATCTAGAGTCTGAGGGTGGCACTATATAGTGTCGTCTCCCGTGTCCGTCCCGCATCACCTTTCTATGAGTTGACCGAGCCAGGAGTAGAATTCCACTGGGATTCTAAATGCCAAAAAGGTTTTGAAGGGTTAAAGGAATATCTGGCTAGTCCACCCGTTCTCATTCCACCCAAACAAGAAAAACCTCTGATCCTCTACATCTCAGTCTTGGACGACTCCGTGGGAGCTGTCCTCGCACAAGCTGATGAAGAAGGCAAGGAACGGGCAACCTATTACTTGTCCAAACTTCTCAATCCCTGTGAGCAGAAGTACACAGTCATGGAGAAAACCTGTGCTGCCCTCATTTGGGTAGTGCATAAATTGAAGCACTACTTCCTGGCTCATGAGGTCCATCTGATCGCTCGCATGATCCCTATCAAGTTTCTTCTGGAGAAATCCGTCCTTACTGATAGGCTAGCACGCTGGCAAAGTTTTCTTTCCCAGTTCGACATCGCCTACATCCAGCAAAAGTTAATTAAAGGCTATGCCATAGCCAAGCATCTCGCCCACCATCCTCTTCCTAAGTTCGATCCTGTCCAATCAGAGTTTCCAGATGAGGATCTAATATCCGTCACTCAGTCTGACAAGCCAATGTGGACATTATATTTTGATGGAGCTCTAAATTCTCAAGGGAAGGGTATTGGCATTGTCCTTCTAATGCCTGAAGGTGTTACCATCCCAGAGGCATTTCAGCTCACGTTCCCAGTCACCAACAACATCGCTGAATACAAGGCTCTTCTAGCTGGTCTGGAACTAGCCCGTTCTTTCTATATCACTGAGTTGCGAGTCGTGGGTGACAGTCAACTTGTTCTCCGCCAGGTGCTTACCAAATATAGCACCCTCGATCCCAAGCTCAAACCCTATCAGGAGTTGGTCTCCGCCTATGCCAAATTTTTCACCAAGCTGATCTTTGTCCATGTTCCTCGCGAATAGAACATTCTGGCCGATGCCCTCGCCTCCTTGGCGTCATCCTTTAAATTCCCTTTAGGTGCATGGTTTAGATCCATCATTCTCTACAAGCGTCTTGTCCCTGCCGTCCAGGACCCTTACCTCTTAAAGATCAAGGAACGAGTCCTATAGAAGATCCAGAAGGGAGAAATCCTTGAGAAGAGGGAGATCATGCTGGCAGAAGTCGAAGAAGAGCTGGCCGACGAGGAGAAACCATGGTTCTATAAAATTGTCAAATACTGTAAAGATCAGTCTTATCCTGAAGGAGCCACCACAGAAGATAAGAAAGCCATAAGAAGGGTGGCTCAGAAATACACATTGGTTGGAGGTCTACTCTATAGGAGGAGCCTTACTGGCGTTCTGTTAAGGTGTCTTGACGACAATGAGGTTTCGAAATGCATAGAAGAAGCACACTCGGGTGTGTGCGGTGGCCACGTGAATAGCCAGATGCTCGCCAAGAAGATCATTAGGCTAGGCTTTTACTGGCCCACTATGGAAGAGGATTGTGCCATCTATGTCCATAGGTGTGTCAAGTGTCAACTTCACGCCGATAAAATACATTCACCCTCTTCCTCACTTCACCCAATATCCTCCCCATGGCTTTTCTCCATGTGGGCATTCGACATCATCGGTCCCCTAGGTGATCCCAATTCCCTCACCAAGCAGAAATCTTTCATCCTTACTGCGACGGAATACTTCACCAAATGGGCCGAAGCTGAAGCTTACGCGGAAATCAAGGCGTCAACAGTCTGCAAGTTCATCATGAAGAACATCCTCACCAGGTTCGGCGTCCCAAGCACAATCATCACCAATAATGGGCCACAGTTCATTTCTCAGGACCTTCAAGACCTCTGCAAAAGGTACGCAATTGCATTGCATCATTCATCACCTTATTACCCATAAGGTAATGGCCAAGCGGAGGCCACCAATAAAACATTGATCAAAATCATCAAGAAAACCTACGAGTCCAGTAAGTTTTCAGACTGGCCAGAAAAGCTTATCGAAGCTCTATGGGCCTATCGCACTTCAATCCGTACCCCCACCGGGCAGACTCCGTTTGCCCTTACTTATGGGACGGAAGCGGTAGTCCTGTACGAGACTCTGATCCCTTCTCTCAGAGTACAATTGGATGAGGAATTTCCCCTCGACGAACGTCGCAATTCACTCCTTGCCCAGTTGGAACTCTTAGACGAGAAGTGGCTGGCCGCTGCCGAGCATGCGCGTGTGTATCAAAATAGACTCGCTCGCTTTTACCAAAAGAAAGTTGTTGAGAGAAAATTTAAAGTCGGTGAGATGGTCGTGAAAAGAATTTTTGTCAAACCTGGAGGGCCGCGTTCTAAGCTCCAACCCAATTGGGAAGGACCATTTGTGATTCAAGCCGTGTACCCTGGCAACGCCTACAAGCTAATCAATGCCGAAGGGACCGAGTTATCCCACCCTTGGAATGGGCTTTATCTTAAAAAGTACTACCCTTAGCATAATCAAAAAAAATGATGAAAAGATAGAAAATATCAAAAACAACAAAAAATATTAAAAATCACTAAAAATATGAAAAATTCAAAATGCCGATGCCTGGTGGTCACCATGTAGTTAAGTCACTGCATCCAACTTTCATGTCAGGATAGGGCCCATTAAGGCTTGGTAGGTACCGGGTCTTGGTTTGCCAGAACCGTGGAGATCCCTGTCCGGCCACATCGGCCTATGCTCGCTCAAAGGAAGTCAACATGTACTCACTTACGTATTTTATCCAAAAAAGTTGGTAGCATCACACCGACGGTGGGGCCTCACCCAGAAGATCTCTGGAAGCTGTAATCTTTATTCTTTTCTCTTCGACCAAATGAGACAGTCGGCGCCCTTAAAACGCTGAGCATGAGAAACCAAAACTCGAACCCCTTAAGGCAAGAGTAGGATCCATTTCCTCGAGCATCGATCAGAGCACGAGAAGAGGGCAGTGTCCCCGCAGGCATAAAAGGGAGCCCACAACGTCAAACTATATCTCCCTCGCAAAAAGAAACACAAAATCAAAATCAAGAGAAAAGCCTGGTCGTGACCGTGCCTGATGCGATAAATGAAATCCCTCAAGGCAAAAAGTCTAAATCCAAAAGGGGCCATGGAATGTAAATGCTCGAGATTTGGTCCGAAGTTGTTCGAAAGAAGAGAGTTAATGGGCCCTTATTGGCTCGCCGGGTTAACGGTTTTGTCGGTCCTCTCAGGAGGTTTACCCCATGCACTCTTCCTTCCTCCTCTAAAGATGAAAGCTAGATGGAGTTTTCTAAAGGGCGGAACCCGCCAAGGTTTGCAACCTTATTTTAATATACACATATGGTTACCTACTTTGAAAAGTAAAAGCTATCGCTGCGAAGGAGTCTCTGTGTTTCTGGCCGGTAAAGACCCATGTTTACCACCTTGATGTCTTCTTATTTAACCTTGGGCTTAGGCCAATGCAAGCGCGTCACCTATGGGTGCGATGGCATCTGATTCTGGGTCAGCGTCGCGCGGTTGGTCGTTAGGGTTCCAGGGTGTTCCATCATATACCACCTAGGGTTGTGAGGAAATAGACCCCGGTCAGGAAAATCATTTACCTTGAAAACCTCTTGGGTGAATCCTTGTGGTTGGAAGCGACTAGGAGCCTAAGCATGGCATATTGGTATTGTCATCAGGGTAAGTCTTAGCCGGCGAGATTATCATTCGAGGGGTCTAGAGGCCCAAATCAACCTAGATGTACACTTAGGATACCTGGGAGGTTAGTAAGAAACCCCTATTCTCATGTAGGTTAGGTGCCATTTGGGTGTTTGCCAGGCGTTAGCAACAAAAAAAATGAAATGATAAAAACAAAAAAGGAAAAGAGAAAATGTACATATTTGCAAACAAAAAATTTTTATAACAAAACAACAAAACCAAAAAAATGCCAAATATAAAAAGAAAAACAAATCAATTTTGCATGATTACATTTGTATGCAGCATTTCACTTTTTAATCTCGCTTGCATTCGTGCGCTTGTCTGTCGCATTCATCATCACCACATCTTTCCCTTGCCTTCGTTAATAAAGGCTTAGCCCCTTGACCCGTTATCAAGGACAGATCAAAACAAATCTCGCATATTGGGCAAGGGGCCAAGTCAGAGCAGATATTCTAACTTGTTTGTTTAAGTGATGTATGCAGGAATTCGAGAAAGCAAGAAAGAGGTAAGAATCCAAGAATCAAACATTTTATTCCTTTCCAAAATAAAAAAAAATTTACATCAAGTTCCACCCTCTCTCTCTCTGCATTACTTGTCCCGCTACTCTCTGGGAAAAACGCTCTCAAGGGTGCTACCCAACTACGAAAAGCGGTACTCGTACCGCTCTGTACTCCTCTTCCTACACCCTGACGTTGATCCGTGGGGACAGTAAGAAAGGTACTAACACGAAAGCCACGCTCTCGTGCTCTTCGGTAGCGCTCCTCACCATCTCTCAGCCACTGTTCAGCCAGACCAAGGCTGGTTCAGAGTTCGAACAGCTGGGCCTCCATGGCCCTTCGTTCCTCCCTTTCAACCAATATGTCGGCTCTTTCTCTCTCTGTGTCTCTTTCTCTCTCTGCCCATTCTCTCTCAAGGTCTTCCCTCTCCAACTGGAGAGTGATCCTCAGCTCCATGGCATCCCTAGAAGAGTCGTCATCTAGACGACGTCGTAGTTCCTCCTCCAGCTCTACTATTCTAGTCTCCCTCTGTGCATCTTGGGAAAGTGATTCTTGCGTCTCCTTTTCTTGCCAGTTATACCATCTCAGATATGCGGCAAGACATGAACAAGGAGAACTCAACACTGAGACTCTTACCTGTATAGAGAGCATTCCTTCTGCCTCCGCGGCACGCTGCGTGGCACAAGCAAGTTGCTCGTGAAGCAAGTCAAGTTCTGAGGTAGGGATCCATAAGCTGGAAGAGACTCCACCGGCCCCCATCGCCGATGAGGCTGCGTCAATCTGGGCGCGCTGTAACCAGGAAATGATAATTAGTGGTCGAACACCATGAATTTAGGGCCGTGATTCGGAGCGTGCACTGTATACACCTACCGAGGCACTCAAGGCTTCACGTGTGTCACCCAATTGTTGCTCCGTCTCTGCCAAGCGAGATCGCAAGTTCGCTACCATGGTATCACGGACATCCTGCAGCCATAAGAGCCAGCATTTCCACAATAAAAAGCCAAAAAGAGAGAGGGAGAAAAGACGAGAAAAGGGGACCTACTTCCACAAGTCTCCGGGGTTGGAGCAGCTCTGCGTACATTGTCTTATACAGACGCAGATAGTCTTCACTATCCTGCGCATGTGATTCCATGATTGTGCCACCCCGTTGCCAATCTTCATACTGTTCGGGGAACCGCACACGCCAATCAATACAGGTTGCCGGTCCTCGTGTCTTTCTCCCGACGCGAGGTGGCGCAGTCGTATCCACCCATTCTTGAGCCAGTCCTAAAGTCCTCATAACCAATCGTAGCCGAAGCGGCTCGATTTCATTCAGACAGTGCATCCACAGTTCCCGTCCGAACCGGGCACGACTTGTTAGAACCCATGGTTGGTCGGCATCGACCATGCCTGAGTAGGGTCTCCAGTTTACCTAGGTTAGGTTGTACATACCCGTTTAGCTGGTCAAAACCAAAAACAAAAATAACAAAATATAAAAAAAATTCCACCATCGCTGCATGGAATTCCTGTAGCTCGCGCCTTAGCACCATCAGTTGGTAGGTTAGGGGTGCCGCACTCATGATAGGTTGCCACCGCCTGGCTAGCGGCACCATCACTGGTCGCCAATGTCGAGCTCTCCCCATCGAGAGGTAATAATAGCTCCACAGCTGCTTTAGCGCATGTCATCAGTACCTTAAGTGGGCTATCACAAAAACAAACAAAATAAAATAAAATAAAATAAAATACAAAACAAAATCAAAAATACCTGGATAAGTGGTGTGAAATCACTCACAGTCATCTCACGGTCTGCCTCTTGGGACAGACCTGTAAACAGGTGCGCCAACATGGTAGCTCCCCAGGCATACTGACCTACTCTTTCGAGGTCTGATAGCAGCTCTAGGAAACGACAATGGATACCGTCTTCTTTCGAGCTCAGTATCAATCTTTCCAGCAAGAAGGGGAGAAATCTCCTCAAATCCATGTTGGATCTTTCCCAATTGCCAAAATCTGTGCAGTACACAGCATGACATCCTCTTTCCATCCTTCCCATGAATTCTTCTGAGGACTCATCGTCCCGTCGACGAGTATCAGTGAGCCCTAATGCCTCCATGATAGATGTCCTAGCTACTGACCTGTTCTTCCGTCCATCTAGATCCAAACCCAGTAGCTTCTGGGCACCTTCTCGGTAGTCCGCGTAAGTGACTCTGGTCACTGCCTCGCCATCCACCTTGAGGCTCGTGATTCGGGCCACATCTTCCAGGCTGGGCACCATGTGCCCCCAGGGCATCAAGAATGACCGACTCGCTGGGTCCCATCTTTCACGCAAGGCTTGGATTAGGACCAGGTCGAGCTTGATCGGCTCGATCCGCAGGAAGGTACCAAATCCCATCACGTCTAGCCTGGCCTTCTGAAAATCCGGGAGACCCCTGTATGCTGCCGCTACTAACTCCCATGAAATGTGTGATTTCATCACACTCTGCGCATGCATAAGGAATGGAGAAGCGTGTTGTCAAAAGAAAGGAAGAAAGAAAGGAAGGAAGAAAGAATGAGAAAAAGGGCGGGAAAGCTCAGCTTACGAGTTGCGATTGGGTCCTTTCACTGAAGTGCCCTTCGAGGTCCGAGAGCTTCCTAGAACTGCTACCGCTGGACCTGCTTCTCTTCGAGGAATGGGAAGATTCACCCTCCATCCCGATCTTAGAACTCTGAGTTCCTTCTCTTTCGTGAAAATTTGTACTCTTCGAGTTGGCTCTCGATGTCCCTTCGATGACGAAAGAGACATGTATTTATAGAAATGGGAGAAGTGCGGGCCAAGATTGCCTCCATCACCTTTAACGATAGCCCTCACGATAAGACGCCTGCCCTGCGGTCCCATGTGTCACTTCAGCGCTCGCGCAGGGTGATTGATTGGACAACACCCTCCCTATATCGTTAGGGATGCCCTGTTACGATGTAGAGGTCGTCCGCAAAGGTTGAAAGATCACCCGGGAAGAGGGGCTAGGGCTGTCATTGTTGACTTCCGCAGCTGATTTCCGCATGGAAGACGATCAGAGCAAGATACGATTTCCCGTTTCGTACAGGGTCTCGGCAGACACATCACATGGGAACAGTGCAAAGAGGAAGAAGTGTAGGGAAGAAGGAACGCACAAGAGAATAAATAAGCAGCAGAAAATCAAATCACTACATTCATAAGTTTACATAGGCTGTCATAAATGTCACAATCATAGAGAGGAAGCGGGTCCACTGGCTCGCCAACTCTCACCATTATCTGCATGCTCGTCCCTCTAGGCGTCCCTCTCCTCTCCCCTGAGGTGAGGGTCCCTCAGAAGCCTTCTGGATCCCTGTGCAGCAGCACCCGCCTCGCCTCATAGCACCTGCTCCACAGCGGTGGCTCGCTGCTCCTCCCCTGGCGTGGCGAAGAAGCCACCAACAGAAAAGTGGCCAGACTGGCGGAGTAGCTCCCCGAACTCTCACGCTCTCTTGTAGCGCGTCTCCATCGCTCCCAGCCTCTGCACCATGACCTGAAGGCCTAGCTGGAGCACCCTCACCTGGGCCTCCAAGGCCTTCCTCTCGGCCTGATCTCGCTGTCGCTCGGTCCTTTTCTCCTCTCTCTCTCTCTCTCTGCCTCTCTCCTCGTCACCTGGAGAAGGACCCTTAACTCCAGGATGTCTGGAGAAGGCCTCTCCTCACCACAACGCCGCAGCTCCGCTACAGTCGCTACCCAGGCATCACGTTCCTCTTCCGCCCGGGCCGCACGGGCCACCGCACCGGCGAGTTGCTCTCGAAGGGAGGTAATCTCAAGAAAAGGGGCCGACGAGCTGGAAAATGCGCCGCCGGCCATTCCCACCATCACTGTCTGCTGGGCACACTGGAACAAACAAACAACGGCCGTCAGCTAAGCTCCAAAAAAAAAAAATTGGGGCCCTACTATCACCTCTGTCCGTCTCCCAAGCTGAAGAGCCCCCACTCGGTCCTCCCTTTGCTGCCGCAGGAAGTCAGAGCTGTCCTGCACCAGTACGCTCCCTTGCTGTCCAGGGAGACGTATGCGCCAATCCTCGAGCTTCACCTTGCTGCGACTCTCCTTCCTAACACGGCTCGGCTCATCTGCACTCGCCCATTCATCGGCCAAGCCCGGGGCCCTCGCCATGCCCTGCATCAAGAAAGAAGGGTCTTACGTCAAAACACGAGAACGCGTCTCCTGTCAAGGACGCATCCATCATTTGAGTGCAATACTCGCCGAACCCTTTTCCCTCTCGCGTGGCTCGCTCAAAACTCAAAATAGATCAAAAAGGAGAAGATCGAAGGACATATCGGGCCGTGTTCACCTCCCTCCGTACCATCAGGCCCCTCGGATCCCTCAAGTACCCGAAGGGGTCCTTCCTCTTCCATGGACGCCTCTCCGTGCTCTTGCGCGTCCCTCCTCGGGCGAGGAGTTCCTCGCCCCTCTCGCCCTTCACCATGGTCCGGCCTACCAAACTCCATCGATCGAGAGTGGAAGAAGACAAGGACGGGCGAGTAAATCTCGACGGGAGGCGGGCTCGTTTATGGGCAAGGCACGGGAGAAGAAAGGCCGCCTGGCGCTTTAAATTTGAATTCAAAAGATAAGACGCGTCACCGCGCCTTGACGCGCCCAATAGGAGAAAAGAAGAAAAAAAAGAGAGAGGACCCCTCCGTGCAAGGCGTAGTTCCCTGTTTTTCAGGGAAAGGTCTCGTGAAGCGTGCCTTGAAACAACTCGGTGCAAGAGAAGAAGCGTGAAAAAGGGAAAGTGCATACGACAAAAGGAACCATTTCATTGCACATAAGCAAATAGTCAGTTATACATCATAAAGTGAGGAAGGTGGGGTGTACAAGCAACTCTCTAACTCTCGCTACCACCCTCCTGATCATCTCTCTCCTCCCTCCTCTGACGGTGATCCCTAGGGGGCCTCCGCGAACTCTGAGAGGCGGTGCTCGCCTCGCCCTGTGGTGGCGCGCCAGCCTCGAAGGCGCGGCGACGCTCCTCGGCCGAAGAAACTAGAAAGTTGCCCATGGAGAAAGAACCAGATTGACGAAGTCACGCCCCACGCTCCTTCACCCTCTGATACCGCTCCTTGCTCTCCCGAAGCCTCCCCTCCACCGTGCCGAGACTCAATCAGAGCTCCATCAGCTGGGCCTCTAGAGCCCTCCTCTCGTCCCAGTCTTGCAGTCGCTCCGCCCTCCTGTCCTCCCTCTCTCTCTCTCTGTCCTCTCTCTCTCTCCCTCTCCCTGTCCTCTCTCTCTCTCCATGTTCTCCCTCTCCCTCTCCTCTCTCTCTCTCATTGCCTCTCTCCTCGATAGCTTGAGGGCGATCCGCAGATCCAGCACGTCGCGAGGGAGCTCCTCGGCCTCTCGTTGCCGCTCCTCCTCCAGTTCCGCAATCCGGGCGTCACGCTCTGCCGCCTAGGCGTCGCGCTCCTGCTCAGCACGAACAGCACGGGCCAGGGCCTCCCGAATCTCGGCCACCTGTCAAAGCACGCATGACCCGTAAGAGATCAAGAAAAGCAGTTGGAAGGAGAGTCGGGGTCAAGCAAACACTCACTCGAGCCTCGCGATCGCGCTCGGCCTCCTCAGCGCGGGCCACCGCGTACGCCAACTACTCCTGAAAGGCAGAAACCTCCGGAGGAGGGCCCCACGAACTAGAACCCGCTCCACCAGCCATCCCGGCTGCCGCTGCCTGATGGGCCCGCTGAAACACAGAACAAACAACAGACAGAGGCTAAGCATCGAAATCCAGGTCACAAAAAAAAATTAAAATGCATTGCATAGACTCACCAGGATCTCCAACTCCTGTCGGATGGCCACCAATTGTCGCCTGGCGTCTGTCAGCTGGGCCCGCAGGTCGGCAATCATGTTATCACGAGCATCCTACATTCCATATAAATTAGTGTCACATGCATATACATATAGAAAAGGGAAACATTTTTCATTTCACGCTTACCCCTGCCGCACCACCAAGGAAGAGACGCTCCCCGTACGTGGCTCGATACCGTCTCAGGTAATCGGTGTTGTCCGGTACATGGGACACCACTGGGACCCCGCCATGCTGCCAGTCCTGGTATTATACAGGGAAGCGCGTACGCCAGTCTACGATCTTTGCCTTCCCCTTGGTCTTCCGCCCGACGCAGACCGGCTCGTCTACGTCGACCCACTCCTGGGCTAACCCCAACGTCCTCATAACCATCCTGAGCCGCAGCGGCTCGATCTTGTTCAGGCAATGGACCCACACGTCCCGCCCGAAATGAGGATAACCCGCTACCACCCAAGGCTGGCCGGCATCGGCCATGCCCAGGTAGGGCCTCCACACCACCTGTATCACCATACATACGTCATGTTAGTTACTCAATTGAGTCACATGCATAAAAACACAAAAATCATACGCATCATACCGTAGCCTCGGGGTACTCGCTCAGCTCCCGACGAAGCGACGCCAGCTGGTAGCCGTGGGGTGCCGCGACCATGACCGGCCTCCACCGTCGCGCCAGAGGCACTACTCTCCTGTTCCCCTGTCTGGCTCTTCCCATCGGGAAGTAGTAGTAGCTCCACACCTGCATCCGTCATACATCATTAGCATGAATAATTGCATATTTAACTACGGTAAAATGCGTAAATAAAATGTTTACCTGGAGAAAAGGTGCGAAGCCACTGACTGTCGTCTCCCTCTCTGAAGTCTGGGAGAGATCGGCGATCAAATGGGCAAGCAGAGCCGCTCCCCACGCATAGTTCCACACTCTGTCCAGGTCCGCCAGGATCCCAAGGAAGCGGCAGTGGATACCGTCCCCCTTCGTCCCCAGTAGAAGACGGCCCAGGAAGAAGAAAAGGAACCTCCAGAGATCTAGATCCACCAGCTCTCGCTCGCTCGGGTCCTGGGTGAAAGCTGCACGGGCGTCCCCCTCTAGTCGTGCCAAAAACTCAGCTCTAGTCTCGCTGACCCGCTAACGCGGGTCACCAAATCAGAGCGCCTCCATAATCTCTACCCGGCCAACTACCCTGCTGTCTCTATCAGTCGCACTCGTCTCTAGCCACAACAGGTCCAAGGCACTCTCTCGGTAATCGGGGTAAGTGACCCCGCTAACTGCCTCTCCGTCAACACATAGCCCGGTGATCCGAGCTACGTCCTCCAGTGTCGGCACCATGTGCCCCCAGGGCATCAGAAACGCCCTGCTCGGCGCATGCCATCGCTCCCTCAATGCCTGGATTTGAGGAAGGTCAAGCCGGAAGGGCTCAATCCTGAGGAAAGCTCCAAAACCCATGGCGTCCACCCGCGCCCTCTGAAAGTCCGGCAGCCCACGATACGCTGCCACCACTAGGGATCAACTGATCCGGCTCTTCATCACGCCCTGTACACCATAAAAATAAACAAAAAGGAACACATCAGCATCATGGATACTGATAAACAACAACATTGTACATAATATTTATTTATTATTTATTTTAAAAAATAGAGGCGTCCACTCCCATGGACGCTTTCTTTTTATTTTCTTTATTTTATTTTAACAAAACCACAAAACAAAAACAAAACAAAACAAAAATAAAATAAAAATAATATATCATATCATGAAGGCGTCCAACTCTTTGGACGCCTCCTCATTTTTGATTTTATTTAATTAATTACGTAATAACCCAAAAAATAATAATAATAAAAGAAAATAAAAAAGAAAGGATGGAGGCATCCAGGCCCTTGGACGCCTCCTTCCCTCACTCCCCGGCCTTCTCCACACCGTCTCTCGCCCGCCTGTTTAGCCTAATAAACCAACAGAATGGAAGTCTAAGGAGCTTACCGGGTCGTGCTCATCCTCTCCCGCGTCGCCTGTGCCCGCAGGACCCTCCACAGCCAAAGGAGGCGCCTCCTCTCCCGCGGCAATCTCCTCTCCCGCGGTAATCTCCTCTCCCACGGCAGCCTCCTCGGCATGATCCCTCGACCTCCTCGGATGACGAGCTCGTCGTTTCCGCTTCTCTCCACCCTGGCTCGGGCCTCCTGGCTCCATTGGGAACTGAGAATGGGTCGTCAGAATGAACAGTAGAAGAGAACAGGGGGTGAGGCCCCCTTTATATAGAAAACCACCAAGATTTGGGGCGTCCAGGCGCCTGGACGCCCCCACGTTTTATTTTATTAAAAATTCAAAAAAATATAGGGGCGTCCAGGCGCCTGGACACCCCCACATAAAAAAATGAACAAAAATAAAAAAGAAAACATAGGGGCGTCCAGTCCCGTGGACGCCCCCACAACTAAAAACTAAAAATAAAAAAGGAAAGCATAGGAGCGTCCTGTCCCCTGGACGCCCCCACAACTAAAAACTAAAAAAATAATAATAATATAACAAATAAGGAAAACATAGGGGCGTCCAGGCCCCTCGACGCCCCCATAAAAATTTTTAAAAATAAAAAATATTCAAAACATAGGGGCGTCCAGGCCCCTGGACGCCCCCATTTAAAAAAATGTATATACATAAATAAATATATATATATGATCATAATAAATAAGGAAAAAGAAAAAAAGGAGAAAAATAAAAATCATAAAAATAGTAACAAGGTGAACAATGATCCAAGATGTCAAATTCCAGATTTTATTCCATCAGAAAAACAGAGTGAGCTATATTAAGGGCTTAGGCGCTTTAGGCCTTAACTTCCCCAGTTCGGTTACGTAAGCCCTCCACAGCTCGCATTCTTCCCCTACATGCGCTAAGGCCTTTCCCGCAACACTTGTCTTCCAGGGTGCTTTAATTGCCTTCGCTTCGTTCGCATCCGATTCCGTGCCCAACTCCCTCTTCTTCAAAGGGACATTGCCGGTCAGCAGTGGGAACGAGTGGCGTGGAATGTCGATCTGGAGGCAGCACCGATGCGTGTTGTAAAGGACGAACTCAGTCGTGCCGATCAGTTGGAGTTCAACTTCGGGAGAAGACCTCATGAGGAGTTTAAGTGAGAGTAGACATGCCGGTGTGCAAGTGAAGAAGCTTTGTGTCACGGTTCGAAAGTGAGACCGCCAGTCTTCACGTTTCTTCAGCTACCGAACACGGTTCGCCACTGTGCCACCGAAGCCTAACACATCGGCTATGTGATAAAGGTGGCTCTGTTAGAAGAGCATCGAAGCAGTCGGCATCCCCTCATGGTGGTCAAATTTAAAGTGCAAATCAACCCAGCAATTCAGAACAAGTGCACAACCGAAAGGAGGCTTACCCATGCTCGAGGCAGTAAGGCCACTGTAAAGGTAGGCAAGGATGGTGGGTCCCACCATCTTTCCACTCCAAATCCCACGGATGGCACTCAGTTGGTCCTCCTCCACTATGTTGTCGGTATAAGGGAACAAGAGAGCACCCGCTAGACAAATGGTGAACCCTTTCATAATTCCTTCCAAGTGGTCATCATCTGGTGACCCCCTCAGGGCATCCATAACCCATTCCGCGAGCCTTTGCAAATCAATTACCTTTTGAGTGTGGACCTTTCTGGCTGCGTCGGGCGGCATGAAGCTTCCAATGACGCTCTCGAAAGTCCCCCTTGTCAGCATCCGCATAGCTTTTACCTTCCTGTCACTCTTGAAGTTCTTCAATCCAAGTAGAAGTTCCACCTCCTCGAGGAGGATGGTCTCCTCGAAGGTCGAGAAGATGAAAGTGTGGGTCTAGGGATGCCAGATCTCCACTAGTGCGCCCATAGCCGCCCAGTCCATGCGAATCCTCTCATAGTGCTTGGCATGAATAAGGAGCCCCTGAAGATGCCACCTCGAGAGTGTGGCCCTCATGCCAATGGAGATGTTGGAAGTCAACTTTGAGAGCCACGGCAGTTTGGAAAACTTTCTCGGGCCTGGGAAGAGTGGATATGGCTGGAAAGAAGAAGAGAAGGGAAAAGAAGTAAAAATAAGATTCACGCGGAGAATTTGAAATGAATAAGCTTACCATATGCGACTGGATCATCCCACTCAGATGACCCTCGAGGTCAGAGAGCCGCCTGATCTCGCTGCTAGGCCTGCTCCTCTTCATGATGCGGGAAGACTGTCCTTCTATCCTGAAATCCCTAGATCCTCCTCTCCTTCTCCTCCTGAGCTTTCAAAACTCTTCTTGGTGCATTTGGATGAGCTAGCCTAAGGGAGGTACTTATAGGAAAGGAGAGACGCTACAGGACAAACACGTCACATCAGTGGTCGGTCGTCAAGGTTTTGTCTAGATCCCCTTGTACTGTGGTGCGATTCTATTATAATTCTGCTGCTTTCTGATGTATTTAATCTATGTTGGTCTGTGCAGGTTTTACTAACGGACGTCTTTGTCCTATCTTGTGTACCGTCCTTCGGTGTTTGGTCCCCCCGTGTCATGCATCATATTATATGATACCTACGCTACTATAACATGTCAAGGACCTTGCGACCCGAACGAATCTGGGATTTGAGTTCCCCTTCAACAAAAACGGTGATGATTCCGAAAGAATTTGGGTTGTACGGATAGGCCGTTAACTTGTGGTAGCATGGGGACGACGCTTCTATTCAGTGAGTTGATGCGTGGATAAACGGGCCCCAGCTCAATATCAGCTCACCGGATCGGTATCCTGACCCATTCTTAACGAGTCAACAATATTATCCTTGGCTATTTTCTATTTTAGTTTGTTTTAAATTTTTTCTTTAAACCCAGCATGCATTCATATAGGACTTTGAATTTATTGCGGAAAATCATTCAAGTGATTCGATTGTGAAAGCCCTTGTGCTTCAATTCTTACAAATATGAGATATTCCACTCCGAATGAAATACTGAGTTTCCTTGAAACGGCCCTACACTACTCCAAAAGAGACCCTTGTTTGGACAGACCCTCAGATATTCCTTTACTTTTTACCTTGTTTGACCCACCTTGGCCGCAGCACTTCCACATTGGCTGGTATCCGCTCCCCAAAGGTGAAACCTACCGATTTATGACCCAAGTACTTCCACACCGAGAAGTTGGTCTCCTTTATTTTCATGCCTGAGCACACATCTCACCCTCCCTTATTTGATCTCCGTCCAAGCAATCGTCAAAATTTGAAAGACCTTCTTCAAGGTCGCCTCATTAGAACTACAGGAAAGATTCCAAGTAGTAATGTCAAAAGCGTGTCTCATCACACCTTGGCATCAACTTATCAGTCCGTTCCCACTCCATTTTCACTCCACTTCAATTACGTGTCACTCCCTTGCAAAGCAGACGCCAAGGTGGGCCAGCTGTAGACACGCTATTCCTGATGTCTCCTGAGAAAATCTCATATTACTATACGACGCCCCGCAGCGGCTTTCGCATTTTGAATCGCTTGAGTACTTCATATTGTTGAGTCTTCTTCCGCCTTTTCGGCATCCGGAAACCGCCTCGTTGCAGAGATCTTACGGCATTCGGACGGCATCTCCACCAATCGGACGCATCAGAAGTTTCCAGGACCAGGAGAGTGTCTGGCAGGTGGCTGCCGACGCCTTTTCGGGGAGTCCGGGTGGGTCTTCATGGAGGCGTCCAGGCCCCTGGACGCCTCCATGATTTTCCATTTTACAAAAGACAAACAAAACATAAAAAATATAATAAATTAATGGAGGCATCCAGGCCCCTGGACGCCTCCATCAAAACAAAATAATAAAAAAATAAAAAATATTAATAATGATAAAGAAAAAAAAATAAAATAATATATTTATGGAGGCGTCCAGGCCCCTGGATGCCTCCATCAACTTGCCCACGGGCACCCCCCGTCCGCCGGTCAATTTGTCGTTTGAGAAAAAATCCAAATTGTGAAGACGTCCTGCCAACTAGACGCGCCCATTCATGAATCACGGGCGCCGATCAAAATCACGCGTTGTGCCAAACCGCGTGCGGCTTTCGGCGGGGGTTCGGTGGGCTTTTATGGAGGCGTCCAGTTGCCTCGACGCCTCCTGGAAAATATTTGAAATAAAAAAATAAAAATAACATAAAATATTATTTTTTCCCTGATGAAGGCGTCCAGGGTCCTGGACGCCTCCATCCTTCGAAGCCCTATAAATAGAGACCCCCCCCCTCAGTCCGAGGTCCGACAGGCTGCCGGATCTCATTTCTAACCCATGGGTCTTTTACAGGGGGAGGTTCTACCGGCTTCTTGGGTGCCCGCACTCGCAGAAGGAAGGCCGTCTTCGTCCACCGTGCTTCCACGTCGTCCCTACGCTGCCGAAGCTCCGCCCGATCTCGCCATCGGCACATCCAATAAGCCAACTCTCTCCTTTTCTTCGTAGTTCTTTTGCATTCATCATCTTCCATTCTTCGTCTCCCTCCATAAGGGAATCTTATACTTTTGCATAACTCCATTCATCATTACATTTCCCTCCTACTCGTGTCTGAGAGGGGTTTAAAATCACACCAACCAGGTGTGTGCCCTGCTACAATTTCATCACTTTCATTGCAAGGGATTGCTACTGCACTGTCATTTTCTAATTCCGTTTATTTACTGTCTGTTGTTTTGTAAGGGTAACTAAAGAAGGCCCTCTCTGTCGGCCGGCCGAAGGGGGAGGAAGAAGCAACCCGCCACTTCCTGCTAGTGAGGTAGGCGCGATCATTTCCTTATTTTGGGGTCTTTGGGCCCTGGCGATCACATCATATTCTCGAGGCCGCGGTGAGTCACTTCCCCAATGGCCGTTTAAATTCTCATTCTTATATTCTCTTTATATTCTGTTATATTCTTATCTGTTCATATTCTCGAGGCCGCAGTGAGTCACTTCCCCAATGGCCGTTTAAATTCCCGTTCTTATATTCTCTTTATATTCTGTTATAGTCTTATCTGCTTATATTCTCGAGGCCGCGGCGAGTCACTTCCCCAATGGCCGTTTAAATTTCCGTTCTTATATTCTCTTTATATTTTGTTATATTCTTATCTGCTCATATCCTCGAGGCCGTGGCTAGTCACTTCCCGCAATGGCCGTTTGAATTCTGTCATTTCTCTTGTATATCTTGAATTGCTGCTATATCTGCTATACTCTCGAGGCCGCGGCGAGTCACTTCCCGCAATGGCCGTTTCAATTCTTGCTATTTGATTTCTGCACCATTCCCGTCCCCCCGAGGCCGCGGCGAGTCACTTCCCGCTATGGCCGTTTAACCCCCATATCTTGCTATATTGCATTTGTCCCGCTCACCCCGCCGGAGTAATCTCCCCTGGTGGCCCCTTCTCTTTTCTCTTATTTCCATGTTGCAACAAACAAAAAGAGCCCGCGCGCTCCGTATTTTCATTTCTCAAACCACGTGACGTCGCTCACAATATGCAATACACTGCTCTATATGACTTGACCCATGGTACTATGCGGAGGACTTGTCCAAGGACCACCTCACACATGGCAGTAGCATCCAGACATACTCCATCTGCCCTTCAGCACTGTTCCATTTAATATACCATGATGGTCATGCAAATCAGTGCAATACAACATGCAGGGAGTTTGACATATCATGCATCATGACATAGATATGTAATGCATTCAGAGATAAACTACAATTATTTCCATGTGCATTTCATATTTTCAATTAGATTCAGTTAGATGATGCACAAAAGAGTTAACTTGAAATGCAGGCATTTATAGCACACAAATTCAGAAGATAGAATTTAAACTTAGTTTTCAGAACTAACCTGAATAGTGCAGTCCTGGGGTTCCAATTTTTTTGAGTGCCTTGGATTATTAACCCCTTTATTCTTCAGCTTCCAAGGCACACCTGCAAAGATGTTAATCAATTTGATCCTGCAGGAACCCAAGAAGTCTTGGGTCCTGAATTAGCCCTGATGGGTGTTCTGAACAATCTTTTAGCAATATTATCATCATGATCCATCAGGTAACAGTTATCTATGGAATGACCAGATTTTCCACAGTATCTACATGAAACAGCAGATTTTCTGGTCCTATGATGCATATCAACAGCAGCATGAGACCTATGAAACTAAGCATGAATTGTTCTGTTGTATGCATGAGCAGTTTGTTTCTTATTAGCTGATGACCAACATTCAGTAAATCTGTGACCTACCTTGCCACAGTTAAAACATGAAATGTTTGCACTTCTTGTTCTGGGGAATTCAGCAGATTTGAAGTTAATATGAGTTCCCTGAACATGCCAGCAGTCCTTGACTGCATGACCATATTTCCCACATTCAAAGCATCTAAGATGCTTGCCTTTTGAGTTATTTTTATCCCAATATTTTTCAGTCCAGCACTCGTTTGCCTTGTGCCCTGGCTTGTTGCAAGTGTAACAAATAATATGCTGACCTGAAGTAGATTTATATCTATGTGGGCCATGAGCATGTGTGAAAAATCTAGAATTCACAATGTTGTCTTCTTTTATTTTAAAAAATACATTCATTAGATGACCACGCCTACCACAGTAATAACAGGATGCATCAAATTTCTTAGTGGCATGGTTTTTATCAGATGAATTCCTAGAATGCAGTGTTTTATTTGCATGCTCATCTTCTTTTAATAGTCTGCAATAGTCCATGATATGTCTAGCTTTGCCACAATAATAACATGAGAATTCCTTCTCAGATGCATGCAAATGAGTAGATGATTTTTGAGTGGCATGCATTAACCTATTAGACTCCACACAGCTAGCATAATTCACAGTACAAGCAGGGACATTTTTAACTTTGTTCATCTGACCATCCTTTTTCAATTTTTTACCTCCTTTCATAATTTTTGTTTACTTTTCATTTTTCTGGGCTTTGAACTGAAATACAGATGTTAAAGGTGATTTCTAATTTTTATTTTGTTTTGGGGATTGACTTAAAGTACCAGCTACATCAGAGCTTTGCACAAAAGTAGTGTATAGCTGGTTTCTAGTAATTTCCTTAACATCAGAACTACAGCTTATCCCCCTTTTTTAGTTCTTATCCTCACTTTTCATGACATCTTTCATCTTTCCTTTTATTTTAGCAGACTCAATTTCTGAATTTTTCAGATCATAAATTTTATTTTCCAAAGATGCTATATGAAGCTCATAACTGGCTATCTCCTGTTCACTGCAATTGACACATTCACTTAAGACTTTATTTGTAGTTTTATACTTCTTAACCACTTATTCCATATTGCTCAAGATTTTTAATTCTTCATCACAGACAGCTTTTCCCTTTTCTGTGGTGAGAAGTCTTTCAGACAAGCCAGTGTTTAACCATTTCAAATTTTCAACTTCAGCTTTCAATTCAGTATTTTCTTCCTCAAAATTTTTATTCTGAATTTCATTACCAGCACATCTCTCTCTTCCAGACATCAGCTCCAGTTTTTCAATTAGTTCCTCTTCCCTTTCTTCCACTTTGATTTTCTCAGCAAGCAGATTTCTGTGATCCTCTTTAAACACAGCAATTTATTTCTTCATCCATTCATTTTCATTATAGAGATCTTCATTACGCTCTTTTAGAGCTGAGCACATATCACAGCTTGACTCTACAGAAGAGATATGCATTGCTTCCTTGTTGATTTTCTCTATTTCAGCTTCAAGATTTTTATTCTTCATCTGAATTTCTACATTCTCATCTTTCGATTTCTTCAGATCAAACTTAATCCTTTCCAACTCTTCCAAGTTCATCAAATGTTCATTAGTTGTCAGTTTCAGCTGACTTTCTAATTCGGAGATTTTATTGATACCTTCATGGTTTTCCTTTTTCAACATGCACATTTGTTTCATATTCAAGTGAGACTCAGATAGACATTTATCATATAATTCATTCATTTTCAGGCACTTTTCACATGATGAATTAGAATCACATTTATCAATTTTCTTTTTCAACCTTTTATTATCAGATTTCAATTTTTCACATCTATCATTAAGTTCCTCATTTATATTCCATAGATCATCAATCGAAAGTTCTTTAGATTCAGAGCTTACCTGAGATGAGGTTTCATCATCATCATTTCTCCGATCAGCCATCAAGCATTTGCTGTGATTCCTGATTAGCTTTAGTTTTTTCAAAATTTCTCTGGCAGACTTGCAAGAAGAAATGCATTCGATTAGAGGTCTGTCAATTGATTCTTTTAGTAAAACTACTACTCTAGTGTTGACAGAGTCTTTCAATTTATCCTTCTCAGTCCACCTAGATTTATCTTTTAATAATTTGTGTGGACTATGAGTTATTACCTTCCAAAGATTTGGATTAGTAGATTTTACATACCGATGGAAATTTTCTAACCAAGAATCAAAATTATTACCTCTGAATATCGGAGGTTTAGCCATCGAGATATGATGAATGCACTGAAATAAGATGAACAACTCAAGACACACAACTGATGAAACAAAACACAGAACACAAGAAGCACACTCTGAAATGCACCAAATACTAGCAGGATCCTCTGCAGATTATTAGATCTGTTAAGTCAGAGACCCGCTCTGATACCAAGTGTTGGGTTCGGTGCTAATGATTCAGAGGGGGGGTGAATGAATCTCCCCTTCAAAACTTTCGCCCAATTTAAATTCTAGTGCTCAGAACTGCGGAATAAAAGCACTAAGACGAACTAAGAAGAGCTAATGCAGTCATCTATTGAACCTATAGGCAAATATGTAGAGTGCTCCTAAGCAAACATCTAATGTGCGCAGCAATGAACTGAATATAATCCTCGTGCCTATGCATGCATCTAGCGCCAATCAGATAAGAATTCAAACCACAGTGCACAAGGGGTTTTTAGGTGGTTCGGTCCTGCAGACCTACGTCCACCCCACACTCAAACCCGAGTGTGGATTCTGCTGACTCACAGCTTGAACAGCTGGGCATCACAGCTTGCCATACAATCCGCTGAGCCTCACAGCTTGCTGTCCAAGGAATCCTCCTCGCCTGTTGAGCCTCACAGCTTGCTCTGCTGGGAAATACAGCTTAGCCGTCCAGTGGAATCCTCCACTGCAAATGTTGACAAATAGCTTGAAGAAACGTTTAAAGAGAAAACAGGAAAATGGGAAACAAACAGCAATCGGAAGGCTATAAATAATGAAGCACAATGTGGCTCAGAATGAGCTGACTGACCTGGATTTGATCCACGGTCCAGTGAAGGCAGATCTCTCTAGATCTCACTATCTTTCTTTCTCTTTTTCTTCTCTGCTTCTTCTACTTCATTTTCTTTCTCACATGATCGTGCAGGCTATCCTCTGCTTTAGTCGATCTCATTCTTCTGAAGGAAGAAACTCCATATATATACCAGCAGCAGGAAGGGCGTGTGCTCTCCACATCTCCCGCCCAATGGCTTGGACCACGTGGCAGCATCTAGCAGGCTTTCAGTACACGTGTCACCATCTAGGCTCCTCGTCCTTCCTTGGATCACGAGCCATGTCATCAATCTCTGTAAAGAGTCCCTGTCAGACAGAGGATTGAATTATCAGTTTAAGTCTAAAGACCTTGTACAGACTTTGTAGGGTGTAATGCATTGTATAGACTTTACAATGTATAGACTTCATATATGCAGTGCTATGGCATGTGCAGACTTCGTGGATGCAAAGCTAAGGTGTGTACAGACTTAGTGAATGCAACACTGAAGTATGTATAGACTTGCTGAATGAGAAGCTATGCCATGTACAGACTTTATATATGCAACGCTAAGCATGTAAAGACTTGCTGAGGCGTGATGCAGTGTGCACAAGATGAAGTATGTACAACAGAACTGACAGCATCAAGCAAAGTGTGTACATTGAAGATGAATGCAAATGCAGTGTGTAGACTTTATGTTGCACTAAGTAAGAATGCATCAAGTAAGGTGTGTACATTACAATTGGATGTATAGACTTGAATGACAGACTCAACGTGCCACAATGTATAGACTTTGAATCCCAGTGAAAAAGCCTGATAGAATGTATAGACTTTCTACGGCATCAAGGCAACCATGATGATGTGCAATGTTCAGACTTGACAATATATGAAGAACATATGCTGTACAGACTTCGAATCAATAGATGCACGATGTATAGACTTCAAGTCAAAGGATGCACAATGTACATACTTGAATGCTATGCGATGTACAGACATGAATGAGCACATGCAACACGATGTATAGACTTGCTCATGACTATCTAGACTCTGCATGCGTGCTACATCAATGTGTAGACTTGCTGACAAGGCGTTGTGCAGACTCTGCGTGCCATGCATGAAGAACCAATGTATAGACTTAGAGAGTCTTGCAAGCGTGGAATGTGCAGACTTCATGCATGAAGCAATGTGTAAACTTAGACAGACAACTGAACGATGTATGGACTTGCCAATTCAAGGGCTGTACAGACTTGAGCAAGGAATGTGCAGACTTGAAGCACTGCAATGCAAACGAATGTATAGACTTCACGATGTGTGGACTTGCCAAAGGAGTGATGGACGATGTACATACTTGAGCTAAGCAACGTCTGTACAGACTTGAGAGTTCATAATGTATAGACTTAGGAGTGCAACGTAGGTAAAGCTACCAATGTATAGACTTGTGAGTGCAACGTCGGTAAAACTCCCAATGTATAGACTTTCAATACATGAAACACACGATGTATAGACTTGCTCCATTTTCAACAGATGAATGTATAGACTTGAACACTGAGACACAAAGAGAGACGCTGAATGAGACGCTGAAGTCTGTATAGACTTTAACAGTGAATGCATGCTGCAATGCATAGACATGCTGAGACGCAACATGAGACGATGCAATGTACAGACTTAGCAGCGTGCAGACAGACGACGGCCAAGATGATGTATAGACTTTGCATCTTATGTGAGACGAACGATGTATAAACTTGTTCTAAACGATGCACAAACACAACACAAGGTAATGTATAGACTCTATTATTCATGCTGCAATGCAATGTGTAGACCTGTGGGTGTGTGCATGACAATGTACAGACTTGTGCATGCTACAGGACAATGTATGGACTTTGAATGAACGTGCAGCAGTGTATAGACTTGCTCAGCCTGAAGCAGAGTAATGTACAGACTTCAGCGTGCATACAGGACCTCACATGCATCAGTGTATAGACAGTATGAACTGATGAATGAACTGATGAATGCACCTATGCAACACTGTGAATGTATAGACTATATGCAATGCACAGACTAGAGCTAGCACACTCATGCATTCTCCACAGAAACAGATCAGACATATCATGCAGTCTCCACAGAAACAGATCAGACATATGCATTCATGTTGCTATCATTCAATATGATGTTCTTAGCAAAATAATATGCTGACTCATTCATGTTGCTATCATTAAAACACCATATTATCATCAAAGCACAAGGGGCACAACAATACCATGCTTGTTCATATTAAAGAGATTATGAAACCTCTTGCCTCTTGTAAATATGAAACCTCTTGCCTCTTGTAAAAACAATAAGATCACCCATGGAACAAGACCATATGGCCATGCATTCAAACAATCATGTTGTAGCATCAAAAGTCATTTGTCAACTCAATCATATTTACAACAACATGAATGTACACAGTCATCAAGAACATGTGCAATCAACCATAAGTTTAGTTATCATCATGTAATCACACATTAAGTTTAGTTATCATCAAAACCATAACTCAACAATCTCAACAATCATCAAAACCATAACTCAACACTATATCCTTAACTAAGAATCCTATTCATCATTCTCGGACTAAGCACATTGAGATAAAACATCATTTCTTGAAAGATGAAGTAAGTACGAAAGAAATTGAATTGAATTTTATAGAATCAGAAAAATAGATTGCTGATATATTTACTAAACCTCTTGGCAATGAAAGATTTAAATTCTTGAGAAGAGAACTAGGCTTATGTAAATTTCAGCATGATGTCTAATTGCTTGAGTTCCTTTTGCTTGGAATAAATGCCTTCTTCATGATTATTGATATGCACATGATTCAGATTGCTGGTAGAAATAAAATAAGGATGATGATTGCATACATTGCATTGCATAAAGCCCATCTTTATCCCAAAGGTATATCAAATGGTATGTTGGGAGGAGGGCAGATCTCTTTCTGTCTGGAAACCCACGCTATGTGTAGAGGCTAGTCCTCCGCCAGGTACCTTGGGACAAGAGTGTGTCCTATCTTGCATCTCATTATTTGTACTCATGTTAGCCAAATCTTTCTTGTACTTTAAATGTTGTGTCCAGCAGAAGCGCACATAGACAGGGGGAGTTAATGTCAAAAATACTTTGTGTCCATCTCATTATCTTGCATATTAATAGGGGGAGTTCATGATAGAATGTTCAATGTTTGAGTCAGATCAGGTTCACATTATTGTATTCAGGCAGATGTGAGTGTCTCTCAAGGAATGTCGACACCCAAAGTCGACACCTTCTTGCATAAGTTCTATCTATTACTTCCTGTATTTTCTTGATTCTGATGGTGTCTAATTCGAGCAACCGATTTAATCATTTCAGTCAGTCGAAATCTTCACTGAAAAGTCTTGCAAAATATTGCATTCCTTCTGAATCTGAAATAATGACAATCTGATATGTCTTTCACTACTCGAAGCTACTAAAATAAAAAATCTTCTTGTATAAAAATTTGTGATGTACCATGAATGAATTGATGGTTTAAGTCTACTGAATTGAAGAGTCTAAAGACTAAACTCAATAAATAAGGCTGTTGATCACACTTAATAGCTTCCAACCATATCTCACATGTCATGACTGGTGAAGTCTCCCAGAATCTGAAAGTTCTTGTGTTAATGACTTCTTGGTTGAGAAACTTGGAGTGTGTATGGTGTTTAAACATGAACATTTCTGTAAAACCAAAGGACAACTATGTTAAAATTATGAGTCAACAAATGTGTAGGCAGAGCAATGGCTGAATGCACAGAGAAACTAGGCTCTTTGTCATGGAAATAAATAAATCCTATGTCATGAAGTGCTCTAGTTATCTCTGTTCAAAAGTTTAAAACAGAATGGTTAGTTGTACTGAGTAACTAGGGGTACTTGCGTCTAATCAACGTGTACCCTTACGTCAAAAGGTGTAAACTACTCCTGAATGTCTTGATCAAAGAAACAACATGGTAAATTCTGCTGAGTAACTAGGGGTACTAGCGTCTAATCAACATGTACCCTTAGGTCAAAAGGTATAGATTATACCTAACTGTTCTGAAGTTTATAAATAGAAAGAAAAGGTAAATCATGCTGTAACCCTGCGGTGAAATATCAGAACTACAAAAAATTGTTTAACTTCAATACATGTCCTAGTCACTCCTAAGAAACTCACTGATTTTGGGTGAGTAAGATGAAGTGAGACCGAATCTACCATGATTTATGTAGTTATAGTTTATTGCTATTAAGGGTTAATGCAAACTTATTCAAAGAGTATAGTTGCCAAACTCTAAGCTTCATCATTCTTAAACCAAATTTCTATCAAGGTTGCATTATATTGAGTCTTATACCAGAAGAATCTGCACCATGTATGCTTGATTAATGAAAGTTAAATCAGATTTGTTCACATATTCCTTCTTGTCCTTTCCCTCATTTCAATTTTGTGTCTCTTCCCTGTTAAGCTCAAATTGCTTCCATCCTTTCTTTTGCTGATGGCAAAGGGGGAGAGAGTTTATTTTGATGGGGCAAAGGGGGAGAGAGTTTTCATTGAGGTCTATAGTGGGAGAAAGCTAAAACTGAAATATGTCTCATATTGCATTTGATTGTGTCTACTGAATATTCTGCCTCATGCTGAAACTAAAAACTATCTTTGATTACATTTGACTGTGTCTACTGAATATTCTGCCTTATAATGTAGAATGTGTTGCCATCAAAGTATTGCAGTGTTGCCATCATAAAAAAGGGGGAGAATGTTGTGTCTCCTCTGGATTTGATGTCTAGTTTTGATGGTTTTGATGCTAGCAACAGTGAGATTGACTTTGATTCTGGCAAAATCTTTTGGATTTATAATATGTGTGTTGATTATTATTTCATTAAGTCAGAATATGATTCTTGCATTTTAAGGTCAATGCATACTCATGCTGCTGCAATATAAGGTTGATGCATATTCATGCATTAAGCAATATAAGGTCGATGCATATTCATGCATTGAGAAAGTCTAGTCGATGCGAATGCAGAAGTCTTGCACTATCAGGTCGGTGCACCGAGTACACGTCGATGTTGCGAGGCACTATAGGCTAGATGTTGTAACATCAGGTCGATGCACACTCTTGACAGGTAGATGCCTGTGAGCCAGTAATTGCTGTATAAGGTCGGTGCGTTAGAGGGTATCTTTCTTAAGGTTGGTGCACCTTGTGCATCTACCTTGAAGTCAGGTCGGTGCAGTAAAGTCTTGCGTCGATGCTTTAAGCATTTCCTTATATATCACTAGGACAGGCCGACATGCCTCAATGGCACGTCTATGATCTGGTACATATAGCACTACCTTATGCTTTGACAGGTTGATGCTCCATCATTGCAGATAAAGCATTTCTGACTGATTGAGGTCTACCTGTGCCAAATACAGGTCGATGCTCATTTTACTTGTTGTTGCATTTTTCCCTCTGTTGTACCCAGGCGAATGTTAATCAAGAGGGGAGGGGTGAATTGATTACCAATAAAAATTTTAACAGTGAAAAACTTTCTAGCACCCCTCACAAATTAAATACAAACGAATGATGCAATGGAAAGAATAGCCAACTACTCTTTCTCACCTCGATTCAAAACGCACTCGTGAAAGCTACACAATTGATAGAACACAATTTCTGAGCATGAAAAGGATTCACTCACATAATCACGGAGCCCACACGAGATTGATAACGGAAGACAAACCACAGATAAGAACAAGCGATTTTTTACGTGGTTCAGGTCCACAACTGTGTCCCCTACGCCCACCCCTCACAGAGTGAGGATTAAGCTCCACTAGAAGTAAGGCACACACACACACACGTGCTGTAAGCATAGCCCACACACACGCAGCCGAGCTTGGCCGCACAACTACACACAAACACAGCTCAAGACGTGGCACCCACACACGTCATATTCTCAAATGTAGGAAGATGGAAAGTAAATGTCCAAAAACATATAACCATTATGTGCAGAAATCAAGATATGAAAGACTCTAAATATATCTAGCTCCTCTGTCAATATTTCTGATGGATCTCGATCTCCCCTTCTTGAGGTCGGAGACGATGATCGATGTTCCAGCAGGATGGAGAGCCGTTGTCGCCTTCCCTTCACCAAATCACGTAGCAGCTAGCTCAAGCAGGTGGAGGATGAAGGTTCCTTCCTCAGATGATCATTTTTTAGCTCACAAAGCAAAGGGGGTATCCCTGGTTCATAGCCGCACTCACCCTGTAGGACCAAAACCAGATAAGACGTGAAAAAACCTTTTTTTCTCTATTTCACATCGCCCTAATCTCAAGGTATAAATACCCAATTGAAAGGATGGACACGTGGAGGGAACATTCACCCATGGACCAATCAGAAAGGGGCAAATAATGCGTGGAATATATTTAGGGTGGCGAGCCCGCATGAACCGACGTAAAGCACGCCTGTAGGAAAGTGTCGACTCATAGAGTCGACACTCTCAGTCGGCCAGCAGCTGAAAACGCATGGACAGAACGCAGGAGAAAAAGTGTCGACTCAAGGAGTCGACACTTCCTGCCTGTAACTCTGGAAAACGGTTCAGACAGAACCCATGGGAATAAGTGTTGACTCAAGGAGTCGACACTTCCTCCCAGACCATCTGAAAATGCCAAGACAGAATGGCTGAAGATAAATGTCGACTCAAGGAGTTGACATTTTTCTCCAGGCCTTCTGAACAGAACCGGCCGAATGAATAACAGAACCCAGAGGAAAGAGTGTCGACTCTGAGAGTCGACACTTTTTCCTGGGTTTTCAAATACAATGAACATGAAAGGGGTTACCATGAAACCTTAGGAATTAAAACACCAATAGAAAATCTGAGCATTACTGACCTTTGGCATTGACACTAACAAAGGATTGTATTTCCTTCTTAACTTGAACAAGGAGTAAAGATCATAGATGAAGAGTTATATGAAAAACTCTAAGAGCTGCTTACAGCAAACTAAGACAAAATCTGTTTCTTGAAACCCATCACTGAGAGCATCTTTAATTCGGTGGCAGCAAATGCTAGCAACACCGGCCACGTTCTCACCATGTGCACACTTCAAATTTCAAAGAGAGTTCCACAACTCCATTTAATTCTGCACATGTACCCCTGCTATTCATATATCAAGGAAAAACAAGTTAGCCACACTTTATCATCAACACTTTATGAAATGAATTCCAGTTAATGTGAGTAAAAGTCCATCTTTCCTCAACTTTGGCCTGCACAAGTAGCCATCGCCAAGTTAGTCCTTTCAGTGGAGAGCCATTGAACGAAGGTATCCCATTCTTGTATGAGCAAGGATAAGACAGTGTATATCAACCAACTATTCATAAACCAATGCCAAAAACCCACAATCAACACATTTATCTATTCACAGTTCTCACCATTTATTTAAACTTATTTAAGTGAAACACGCTCATATTCACATAAGTCACTGTCACATGGTATTTGGTCATCATCAAAATTACATAAGGCAAGGAATCCACGCACGGGGTTCAACACTCTCCTCATCAGTAAGGCAGGTCGGTGCACTGAGACTGTGCATCGATGCATGTGCATATTATTTTTACACACCCATCTACATGATTTGCCTGTCTTATGAAAACATATGAGGTTGCATTCTTTAGATACCTATTACCTGCTTCATGAGTCACATGATGATGAGATTAATGAATCTCTACCTTTATTTTGACAAGAAAAACAAGGTCATCAAGGAATAACCCAGATTCATGCTCAAACACCTTAGATGCATAGAAGGAAACTTAATTGATTAACTGGAGGCGACATTTCTGATTGTCACGTGAGTTGAAAGTAAAGTTGATTGGGGCATGTGATCCGAGGCTACTTCCCAGTACCTTGGAGATGTCTAACGAAATATCCTCCACGTGGCTGAAACTTAAAGCCCTTCTGTTCTGCACCTGACATGTGGAATCTCGATGGGCACTTTTAAGAAGAAACCTTGGGCGGGAGCATTCCTTCCACGCGCCCAATCTGAAAATCTCGTGGGGACCACAAGAACTCTTGTTCGTAAGGATAAATAGAGGCCAGAGCTTGAGCGGCAATAGCATCAATTTTTTTAGAAAGAAGAGAACCAGAGTAGAAGAGCTTGAGAGAAGTGAAAGCCTGAGAGTGAGAGTCCCTACTCTAAGAAAAATCTGAAAAAGAGAGCTCGTTGCATAAAAGAAAGAGAGTGAGAGAAAATAGAGTATCAGAAGAAGGTGAAGAAGGCTGAGAGAAAAGAGAGGGAGAGAGAAGCTGTGCTTGTCTCGACTTCTGGATCAGATCCAGAGTCGAATTACTCTAGAGAAAGAGCTACATCATTTATTTTTGTCTTCATTTTTCTTTGTTTCTTTCAGAACTTTGTGAATTACTGTAAGCTGTGTAATCAGCGGTTCAAGCTGTGAGGCAGCGGCGAGGATCTGATCCTCGGACAGCAAGCTGTGAAGCTCAGCAGGTTCAGCAAGCTGTGAAGCTCAACGGCCTGTAGGGATTTCATCCCTGAAGCTGTGGATCAGTAGATTTGTTAGATGTTTGTCAACAGAAGCCTTACTCATTTGAGTAAGGGGTGGATGTAGATCTCAAGCTCGAGATCGAACCACCTTAAAATTGCTTTGTCTTGTGTGTGATTGCTCAACTCTTTATTTCTGGAACTAAGATGAATGCCTAGGAATGTTCACTGCAATCATCTGATGTTTTTAATGTGCTTAATTATTCTTAGATCGAACCTCCGCCCAGTACTGAACTTGGTTGGTTGATTACTACTACTGTGTGAATCTGACTTAAATCTGTCTTGTGTTGATCTGCTCTATAGTTCCTCTATCTTACATTTACTTACTGATCGATAACACAGTGGTATATCAAAAGGCTTAGTTGGAAGGATGGGTTACGCCTATCTAAAAAACTAACCCTTGCGTGAAGAGATTCTTAAATCAAACTTCTGCCTAGTACCATACTGCGTTGGCTGATCACTTCTATTGAAATTCAGTAAGGATGATGGTCAGTCTTTACTAGATCTTCTAGCTGTTAATTCAGATTGAATTAGTAGTTCTGTTAACAACAATTTTATTTTATTTTGCTTTTCAGTAACTGCTATGTGAGTTTAAAATTTGGGGTTGATCTATTCATCCCCTCTAGATCAGCAGCTCATCCATTTCTCATCAATAAGTAACCTCTGTTGAATGGTATGAGAGGATCTAGAGGGGGGTGAATAGATCCTACACTCAATCTATGACCACTTTGAAGAACTAACAAAGTCAGTAAGACGAAGAGGCCAAACCAAGCACAACACTAGACTAGAATGCGAACTGTTAGCAGCGGAATGATGTTGAAAACTCACTTGATAACTTTAAACGCCTGTGAAGAGGAAGTAAAGAAAATGGACATCAAACAACAAACCACAACACAACCATTTTAAGGTGGTTTGGCTGCTACCAAGCACGCCTACGTCCACCCCTCACCAACTTGGTGAGGCTTCCACTCTTTGGCCAAAAGAGACACACACACACGCTGGAAACCCAGCTGAACACGGGGACAAGCCCCATACACACACACGAGGATGAAGTCCTCATGAGCACAGAGTCCTCACGCTACAGAACCACAAGACCACACGGGGACAACGCCTCACACACACGAGGAGAAACATCCTCATGCTGCAACACGCAGCACACAGGGACAAGGCCCAAAGGAAAAACCAGAAAATGAAAGAGACGAAGACACACACGCTGCAACACACAACTTACACAGGGATGACTCCCTACACACAGACGAGTTCTGAGATGAATAAAACAAACAGCAAAAAGGAACACAAGCAAAGCTCCAACAGAATGAGAAACTCAATAGGGCTGCGATGTAGAGCAAGGCTTCAAGGAAGCACACGGCTAGCTGGATTTGGTCTCCACGTTTTCTCCTCCTCTCTTTGCCTCAAGTCTTCTTCTGGAAGCTCAGAAGGGCGCTCTTTCTTTCTCTTTTCTCTCTGGTTCCCACGTCCAAGTCTTCTCCAGACACCACCAGTAGCCAGGGTTTGCCGACCCGCCCGACCCGGCCGACCCGGTCTCGGCGCGGGACGGGTCGGGTCGGGCGGGTCGCATAGCGACCCGATCCGCCCCTCTCGAGTCTCGACGCGATTTTTTGCGAATATTTTTTAAAATTTTTAATAAATTGATTTTGAAAGATTAAATGTTATATATATTTAAAAATATTAGAATGTAGAGTTTATTTATGATAATAGATCCATGCTACATTATACATAATAAATTATATAAAAATTACATATTCCACTGCTTAATTAAACATCCTATTATATATAATACATAAAAATTTATTTCAATTACTAAATATGTAAAAGGAAACAGTGATATAATAATGGCATTCATTCATGAAGTATAAAATACAAAAACTCACTAATCCTCGTCTATGTGTGAAGCCCGAATCCCAAAACTCACTCATCCTCCCCATCTGTGTAACCCGAATCTCAAAACTCACTAATCCTCATCATCAGTGAAGCCCGAATCCCAAAACTCATCATCAGATACATGAGACTGATCACCCGTATAATCTAACTCTATCCTAGTGGGTGGAGGTACATGTGGGTGGGACTGAAAATATGTAACCATCTGCACAAATGATGGGTCGTGTGCTGCGGTGGAGGGTACATGAAAATCTGTAAAAAAAGTCCTCACTACATCTATAGCTTCAATTCTATCATGTGCGACTGGTGCTGGTGCTGCTCGAACTCTGGACGTGGAGGAAGATCCTGCTCCGCCCTGTGCTCGTGGTGGAGGTACCCGGGACGTAGAAGAAGATGTCCTCGGTGTGCTACGAGAACCGTATCTATCCTGTAACTGTGTCCAAAAGGAATGTCGAACATCTCCCGGAACTCGGTCGCATGCACGAACATCGCGTCCCACTCCCGCAAGGTGCTCCGCAAACCTGTGTATGCCGGTGACGCGATGTTCGCAGTATCTACAGTGCACATGTCCATCACCCTCAACAGAGTATCCATGCTTCCACGCAGGGTGACGCCGTCCGTCCATGATGACCTGCAAATGATGTAAAAGTTTACATTAGTGATTTCAATGACAAGTACAGAACTCTATATATGAAGAAATCTACAATTAATTATTAGTTAGTTATAAATGTAACCAAATGATACATACTAATAAAGACTATGGACCCAAACTGGGCCAGTGTCCATCTCCAAACAATCTGACATTAAATGTGGTCCGCAGATAGGACAGATAGTCTTCATAGTGAATTGAACCTGAATAGTTCTCCCAGTACATGCGTACGTAGTATTCATATTGCTGCGAACCTTGTGCGTACACGACCTCTACTGGCGCAGCTGAGACATAAGGATATGGATACGATGAGAAAAATGAACTACTGCTATCTGAGTCGCCATGATACATCGGCTGCTGCGGCCATGACCGTCCATACGAGCTTCCAGATCCCTGGGAGTCATGTGTGCTCATCCTCTCAAAATCAGACAACATGCCTTGATAGCTTGTACTGTCTGCAACCGAACTTCCATAGTAGGGATCCCAATGATCAGCTGCCCGTCTCGTCCCTGCGGGTGGAGCACCGTGGTCCTCATCTTGCGTGGCATGTGTGAAGTGCTGCTCCTCTGTCCATGCGCCATGTTGACGGCCCCCACGACCTCTACTATGACCACTGCTGTACTCTCTACCACCAGCACTAGTATTCTCACGAGGACTCCGTTGGTCACCTTGAGAACCACCACCTCCATGGGATGAAGACCCTGTGGGTGTACTATCAGCATCGGAGTCATGACTCCCACTAATGCGGGGCTCAACAGAGGGCTCGGGAGTGTCGTCATCTACATTGAGATCTAATGTCTCCATGTCTGCAATATCTATCGGATTTAATGGTGGTCCCTTGTCCTTCTTGCTGGTGAATAATGTGGTCCATGATGATTTTTTCTTCTGTGGAGCAGGGGGCGGCATACATGCTGCATGTTGTGTCCCTCTAGATGCCTGAGAAGCAGAAGCCTGCTTAGATAATTTTTCAAGTAGTATTCTATTGTGTAAGTCTGTACGTATACCTGAGAAGACTGATTGGGTGCCTTAGCCTTAGATGTTGAGCGTCGGGGCGTAGCAGACTGAGATGGTTGTTTCGATGCTACCGAAGACTACACAATTGAAAGAAGAATATATTCAATTACCAATGAATTATATATTAACAAATGTAGAAATGGTAATATAATTTCACCTCTCTAAATGAGGAACTTCCCCTAGCCTCTCTTGAAGTGGATAACCTTCTTGGTTCCGCAGATATTGAATGCCGCGGTGCAGCAACTCGGGACCACTGTTCTCCCGCAATGTTGTCATTTATCAGACCGACCTGCAATATATTTCTTACATCATCATACATCAATCTATGACCACGCTATCTAATGAAATTTGCGATTCGATTTTCATGTATTAATTCACCTGAGGTGGCGCTTGACGCTCAAAAATTGGAGGTTGTATCAATCGCTCCCATGCTGTATCATCGTACGCATACGATGTGTCTCCACCACCAATGATGAGGTCTTCATCTAAATTAACTTCATCATCACGTCCCGTTGCTGACTCGTCACCACCCAAATGCACATGAGTGTCATCTCCCTCCCCCACTGCCTCTTGTACAGCCGATGCGAGAAAAGTATTAGGCCGTGGTGTCTCGCCAGGTTCTTCAGCCTCCTCGTCCAATTCTGTCTCACCACGCTCTGTTGTGGCTCTTGCAACCCATGCTACCATAGGGTCATCATCGTCTCGCAAGTACACAGCATCTGTTGGGTCGTAATCTCCCTCTCCTCTCCTTGTATCCATTTGTACATGCCGGACCTTTAGCCTCATGTTGTAATGAACATACACCATTTTGTCTAGCCTGCGGTGTGTTAGCCTATTCCTCAGCTTAGTATGCAAGAAGGAGAACGTCGACCAATTCCGCTTACACCCACTCGACGAGGATGTTTGCGATAGAACTCTCATTGCGATCTTCCTTAATACGGGTGCACTTGTGCCGTAATTTAGCCACCACTCAGCTACGTTTAAGACAGATCACGTACAATATAATAATTAGATGTAAAAATTACTTCTCGAGATATAGAAGGTACATTGTGAAGACACATTACCTGGGTCGAGTCTATCACGACTGGCCATGGCATTAGGTGTCGCAAATGAACCAATTCCCTCTCTAAATGTTTTCATCTGCATTATCAAAAAATATGAAGTATATATTTCATTTAATATTGTCAATGTTAAAATATCCAATTATACCTCATTCAACGCATCAGCAGCATCTGTTGGGGTGAAAGACAATCGGTCTACCACAATGTTGACCGATTCTATCAACGTATCGTCATAAACAAGGGCCCGAGCATATTGGAAGGTCGGATGTAGATAGTACGCTGCAATCGTAAGACAATGAATTACATATTAGTATCAACTGAAAATCACAGCTCATTGATTGGACGAGAATGTAAGTGTTTACCTGCCATGTGAAGATCGCGGCTCATTTGTCTGTCCCATCTGTCCTCCACAATCTCTAGAATGGTGGGTCCATATTTTTTGGACGTTGTAAGGATCTTCCGCTTGGATGCTTCTATTTTGCTGTACACCAACCCCATGGTTGGTACTCTATCCCCATCCACGCATCGTAGAACCTCATACAGTGGCTCTATCAATGACACTAATACCTTCACTCTATCCCAAAAATTCGAGGTGTTGACAATCCCCTCGACCTCCGCCCCTTCACGTGAAGCAGTAAAAGAGGAACTCAGCCAGGTCTCACCTCTAAACATTTGCTTCAACCCATCTTTGTGCTTCAATAGGCTCTGCAATGCGATGTAGTTGGTGGCAAATCGTGTGATGCCAGGCCTCAACAGTTCGCCGCCACAGTGCTCCCTCATCCATGCCAATACAAGTGTGTGGTTGTAGATATATTTCGTGATTTTTTGTGCCACCTCGACCACATATTTTACCATACGAAGCTGCCCAATCTCCTTCAGCATCAGATCTACACAATGTGCTGCACAAGGGGTCCAGAAAATGTGCCATTTTTTCTTCATTAGCTCCTCTCCAGCCTTCTTATAGTTCGACCCATTATCAGTCACCACTTGTACAATGTACTCCTCCCCAATCTCAGTCACCACTTGCTCCATCAATGACAAAATATATTGGTGACTGTGAATTTGACCAGACGCATCCACTGATTTGTGAAAGAATACCTGTCTGTCATAATAAACAAGGAAGTTGATCAGGTTAGATTTTATGGTACCTGACCATCCATCACACATCAGTGTGACTCCATACTTTGTCCATTTCTGCTTGAATGAGTCAATGTAACTCTTGATCTCAGCAACTTGTTCATCAAGGTATACGCCAGCCAATTCTCTCGCTGTAGGTGGCTGCACGTGTAGCCCAAGGACCTGTGCTTCCTGAAACATTGGCTTGTAGTAAGGGCTATTGGCTGCATTGAAAGGCAGACCCGCGTGGTGCCACCATTTTGCAACAGCTTGACCAAGTTTCCATTTAGGTCCCTTCTGGCCATACGCATCGTCCATCCTCGTTTGCTTACCATGCTCTCGGGATAGTGCACCGGGCTCCACATCTTCAATGTTGATCGATTGTGTCCTTTTTCTTTGTGTCCTCGAGTCACCAGTCAATAAACTCCTTATGCCTCGTGATTGTCGAGTCGTAGATGAACCACCACTCCCTGATGCTCCGGTCCTCGCCGCCTCGCGACTACGGACTACAGTCTCCTCGGGATGTCTTGACTCTTCCCTGCTCTAACGTACTGCCTCACGAAACTCGGCATCGTATGGATCGTTCACAGTGACATACACATCAGGCTGCTCAGTACGTGCTTGTTCGTCTTCGTCACTGGGTGTCCATGCACATTCCTCCTCGTTGCTGCCACTTGGGCGCCCGCTCACTGCCGCTTGATCCCTTTTCTTCTTTTTTTCCTTTTCTTGCATCTCAGCTCTCTTCTCCCGCAGGTGCCTAGCCATTGCAAGTTTCACATCTCTAGGTACATGGGTACACCCAGCAACCTCAGAGTATCCTGCCCCGGCTCCTCCTGCCAAATGCTTCTTCAACCGAGACACCCCTCCTCCCCGGTGTTCTATTTTACAATAGTTACAACGCCAACACCTACGGTTGCCATCCAACAAAACTCCGTGTGACCACCCAATATCATTTGTTCGTTCCTTAGGAGCCATAGAGTGTTGTCTCCTAAAATTAAGAAATTTAAAATATGAAATTATATTATTTCCCATCTACAACTAACAATGAACAGAATTTTATTATTTGCGTATCATGCAAGACTAAATTCAATATTAAATACATCTTCATATAATTTAGTTCAAAATAATATCATTATTTCTATAACATACAATTAAGGTTAATATTTATAATTAATACATATACATTAACTTACATGACATAATTAGATATATAAAATATAACTAATTAGATATTTAAAATTACATCTCTAATTAAATTACATGACACATATAAATTATAAACATCTCTAAATAATTTACATTATATATATAAATTAACTTTAAAATTATTTAGAAAATAGTAAACACTAAATTTATATTTACATTAAAAATATATCCATACACATTATATTTTTACATTATGCAATTAAATTAACTAATATACATTAAATATTTAAAAATATTTTACATCTACAACTAATAATGATATTAATATCATTACTTCTACAACATACAAGATTAAATTTAAAATTTAATACATCTAAATTAAATCTAATATTTAAACATGATTTGAATAACACATCAAAAAATAAATTTATATCTACAACATGAATTAAATATTGTTTATAATTAATACATATACATTAACTTACATGACATAATTAGATATTTAAAATATAACTAATTAGATATTTAAAATTACATCTCTAATTAAATTACACGACACATATAAATTATAAACATCTCTAAATAATTTACATTATATATATAAATTAACTTTAAAATTATTTAGAAAATAGTAAACACTAAATTTATATTTACATTAAAAATATATCCATACACATTATATTTTTACATTATGCAATTAAATTAACTAATATACATTAAATATTTAAAAATATTTTACATCTACAACTAATAATGATATTAATATCATTACTTCTACAACATACAAGATTAAATTTAAAATTTAATACATCTAAATTAAATCTAATATTTAAACATGATTTGAATAACACATCAAAAAATAAATTTATATCTACAACATGAATTAAATATTATTTATATTAATTCTACAAAATGAATTAAATAATACATCAAATATATGATATTTATACAACATCAATTAAACAAAAATTATATTTCTTATATAACATGAATTAAATAATATATTATTACTAATATTAAATAATATAATAAAATATTTTTCTAGATTTTTTAATTTAAAAACTAAAAAAAATAAACACCCCCCCCCCTCACCCTCACCGCCCCCCACCGGAGGTGGGGGCGGCGGTGCAGACGCCCCCCCCCCTCACCCTCACCGCCCCCCACCGGTGGTGGGGGCGGCGGTGTAGACGCCCCCCCCCCCCCTCACCCTCACCGCCCCCCCTCCGTGCAGACGCCCCCCCCCCCTCACCCTCACCGGACCCCCTCCGTGCAGACGCCCCCCTCCCCTCACCCTCACTGCCCCCCCTCCGTGCAGACGCCCCCCTCCCCTCACCGCCCCCCACCTCCGTGCAGACGCCCCCCCCCCTCACCCTCACCGCCCCCCCTCCGTGCAGACCCTCCCCTCACCGCCCCCCACCTCCGTGCAGACACCCCCCCTCCCCTCACCCTCACCGCCCCCCCTCCCCTCACCGCCCCCCACCTCCGTGCAGACGCCCCCCCCCTCACCCTCACCGCCCCCCCTCCGTGCAGACCCTCCCCTCACCGCCCCCCACCTCCGTGCAGACGCCCCCCCCCTCACCCTCACCGCCCCCCCTCCCCTCACCGCCCCCCACCTCCGTGCAGACGCCCCCCCCCTCACCCTCACCGCCCCCCCTCCGTGCAGACCCTCCCCTCACCGCCCCCCACCTCCGTGCAGACGCCCCCTCCCCTCACCCTCACCGCCCCCCCTCCCCTCACCGCCCCCCACCTCCGTGCAGACGCCCCCCCCCACCCTCACCGCCCCCCCTCCGTGCAGACGCCCCCCTCCCCTCACCCTCACCGCCCCCCACCGGAGGTGCAGACGCCCCCCCCTCCCCGCCCCCCACCGGCGGCGGTGCCAGTGCGATCGCCGGTCGTCACCCCCCACCCCCCTCCTCACCCTAAAACAAAAATTTAGGGCACCTACCTCTGATCGCCGGTCGTCGCTGCCGTCCGGTGCCGTCCGCCGCCGCTCTGCACCGCCCACACCGCCGGCCACCGCCTTCCACCGCTGCACCGCCTTCCACCACTGCGGATGCCAGACCCGCCCGCACCCGGCCGGCTATAAGGGCGACCCGGCACGTACGCCCCGTCCCGCACGAACCAGACCGGGCCCGCCTCGACCCGCTCCGGTACGCGGCGGGACGCACGGGACCATGCGGTCCAGTGCGTCCCGGCCACGACCCACGGCCCGACCGACCCGGTCCCGGCCTGGGTCGGGTCGGGTCGTGCGAGTCGGTGCGAGACGCACCGGGTCGGCAAACCCTGCCAGTAGCAGCATTTCCTCATGCAAGGGTGCGTCCATTTTATAGGCCTAGGGAGTGGAAAAATTTCTCTCCAAGCATCTCCCATTTGATTGGCTGGAATATAAAAGAAGTTCTTTGAACAATGGACCTGCAACATCTTCTTCCCCGTTGGTTGTTTACAGAAGGACGTCCTTTTTGTCCTAGAGGATTTTCTAGAATCAAGTTTGATTGGTCAGGTGCAAAAAGGAGGTTACCTTGAAAGGTGACATTTCCCACATTTGCTCACTGCCAGATGTAGACACATCAAAATTAACATTACTGTGAGTGCATATCATATTACTTGTGATACCCCAATTTGACCCTCAAATTGACCTTGTTTGAGTGATTTTCTCCATTTTTCTTGGATTTTTGGCTCTTCTCTATTTTTTCCCTATTTTTTTAGAATTTTTGGGTATTTGTTTTTCCATTTTTACGAATTTTAAAGAATTAGTGACTTTTATGGTTGACGCTGATGCGCTCGACACTCGTCGTTTAAAAATGACGTGCCACACAAATTTCAAAATTGATAATACCGCACTCACTCACTTAAACGATTTTAAAAATACGAGTATAGTGGTAAATGCGGGTCGATCCCACGGGGAAGAAAAATAATCTTTATAGATCAATGTTGGAAAAATATCCTTATGTTTGTAAACCAATTGTTATCTTTTGAGTGCGATTATCACTAAAGGAAATTAAATTATAACTTTAAATAACAAGAGATAAGTGAAAGAAATTTTAGCCAATGGATGAAGAACGCCGTCGTTTCCTCGCTGAGCCTTGGATGAAGATCGCTCCGCCTTGGAAGTCGACGCCGTGAGATGATCGGCAGATGACTACCGCTTTGAGTGAATAACTTGTGAAGAGAAGGGTTGGATAGAACTAGGAACAAAACAATGTTGAAAACACAACAAAATTCTATTAAAAATAGAGGTTTGGAAGGAAAAGCATAACTTAAAATATAGAGGGAATTAGAAAAAATGAACTAAATGAAAGTTGTAGAGAATGAAAAGATAAAAAAGTTTTATGAAGAACACAGAAACAGAGAACGAGAGAAAGATAGTGAAAAATGTGAAAAACTCAAGAGCTATCAGTGCGGATGAACAGTAATATGGCAGAAGTCAGAACAGTGAAAAATTAATTATAACTCTCAAAATAAGAAGATTTAGAAGAAGTGGTAGAAGAAGAAATTTTATATCCGCAAGAGAAGAACAACTTTTATGAAGAACGCAGAGTCAACAGAAGATGTAAAAGACTTCAAAATAGAAGAATACTAAAAGGTATCACCTCGGATGAACAGTAATCACGTAGAACAAAACTTAGAAAGATAGAAAATAACTTTCAATCTAGAAGGAATTGAGGGAAATGCTAGAAAGAGAAGTTGAAGAACACTTACAGATGGACAACTTTGTAGAAGATAATGAATTGAAATAAGGATCATACAAGCTTGTAAATTGACTTTGAAGAGCCAAAAATGGCTAAGAGTACAATGAAAACATTCAATACAAACTAACAACAAACTCCAAAACTTAAACACAAAGCTCTCAAAATTTCTCCTCTATGACTTTTCTCAAGGCCAAAATGAACTACAAAATATCAAATGATACTCTACTCTACTCTCCATCCCCTCTATTACAATGGAAGCCCCCCTCCTTTTATAGGGTGTTAAGATAACCCCATTGCATTTGAACATCTCTTGCTTCTTTTGTTGAATTGCTGCATTTGTTGACTCACAATTATGTGCCAACATGTGTTGCACACTTAGATATTTTTTTCTGATTTTTTCTATATTTTATTCTATTTTATTCTGGCCTTTTTTCTTCTCTTTCTCTCTCTTTCTCTCTCTTTCTCTCTCCTCCGGCCGCGTGCGCCGCGTGCCTCTCTCTTTCTCTCTCTTCCCCGCCGCGTGGACCGCGGTGCGCCGCTGCTCGCGTGTCATGGCCGCGTGGCGCGGTGCGCCCGGCCACGCCTCCTCTTCCTCCACGCGCCTTCGCCGCGTGCCGCCCGCTTCGTCGTCCGTGCCGACGCGAAGGCGGGGCCGCCTCCGCCTTTCCTGCATTTGAAAACACACACACACACACACCACTTTTATGTTAGTTATATATATAATATATATATATATATATTATATAATATATATATATATATATCATATATAGCTTAGAAAAATCCTAAAAAATGTCAAATAAATTTATTTTTTTTATTTTTTTTCTTTTCTTTATGAACAAGTCCTGGGTTTTTGGCCTTTATTATTATTTTTTATTTTTCCTTTATATATTTTTATTTTTATTTTATTTATTTTTATTTTTCTCGTACCGAGTGCCTGCATAAATAAGTAAAAATTGTTATTAAAATTATTTAATTCCAGAAAATTAACTATTTGACTCTAAATTAAAAGTGAGTGTGATATGTGTATATTTCTTATTATTTAAGCTCATAAAAATATGTATAATCATGCATTAATATGTAAAAAGACACACTTATCGCACCCCCCAACTTACTCATTGTTAGTCCCTTAGCAATGTAAATAATCTAAAAATGTAAGGACTAACAAGAGTTTACAAAGTTCATGCCTCATTTCTAGATCATTTTTCATAGAGTCAACTAAAGATTAGGAATCTGGAATCATTATCACATACTAGCCTGATGTAGAAAATTCAGGTACATGATCAAGAATTTTAATCAAAATTCAGTAGCACTTGTGCATGTGTAATACTAAATTCACAGTAGAAACAATTACGTCCTCCAGTTGCTATTCCGAATAAATGCCTTTCAATTCTGCACTTCTTAATTAGAGCGTTCAGCATACTAGCTTTTTGTCTGCTTTATTGCTTTGTCCCTTTTGGGATTTCTTTTTTTTTCTTTTCTTTTTTCTTTACACACATGATGCTACACTACCCTTCACTGTTTTACGCGAACCTCAACATGTCTTAGGTGATGTAGGCCCGGTTACACAGATCAAAGTTCCATTTTCCTTTTTACGCGAACATCAACACGTCTGAGGTGAAGTAGGCCCGGTTACTCAGAATCGGAGCATTTTTCATGGTGTTGTTCTCAAAATTTTTTAATAGATAACATGGCAGAAAGCTTATAAATAAAAGATCTCTTCTTCAAGAAGTGCAGAATATCAGACATTATATCCAAAATAGCAGGAGGCTTGTCCTAGTTGTTTCATTAGCGTGCAAAGTGATTTTCTTTTTTCTAAAGTGCACATGAACTTTAAAAAGACTCTTAGATCAGTTTTCCATGGCTCGATTAGATAAATGTTCCATCATCCTTCTCCCTAATCTTTTTCATTCCAGGATTACTTTTCATGAGACATGAATCAAGAAACTCCAAATGGGAAAAACTTTTATTTAGCGTGACAACTCATGATAGTAAGAAAAAAATTTTCTCCCCCCCCAACTTAAATGACATTGTCCTCAATGGCATAAGCATGAGACAGATCAGAGAACAACTAAACAGATAATATGGTTGGGTTGGAAGGATACAACCTGATGGTCGGGGTAAAATGACGAGGCTTCGTTGCGTTGTGGCCTGACAACTGAAAAAGAAACACACTAAAACAAGATATCAAATTACAAAAACCGTGGGTTGCCTCCCAGAAGCCATTTATTAGCACACAAAAGTCACTAAAACTTTGGGTTGCCTCCCAAGAAGCGTTAAATTTTATGTCGTCAGCCAGACACAAGGTAGATCACTAATCAACGTGTGGCATTCAGAATGAGCCACCACGTGATCTTGTCTTCCTTCAAATTCCAGCCCTCATACCATTGGAAGATAAGAGTAACCATGTATGGATTGGGGCTAGAAATATGCGGGTCGCGCACTTTATTGAAGTTTTCTGTAACCATAAGTGTGAGCCAGTTTTTAATTTTCGGGAGCATGAAAGGATCAATGGCCAATAATAGGTCAACAGTGAGGTGAAACCCTTGCACAAAATCAATCCATTGGTCCTCTTGTCCTGTATCGTCTCTCCTGACGAGCCCTTTAGGAACGACTTCCTCCATGGTAACTTGTTCAGGCCCTGATAGCTTAAGAATAAGATTGTCAGCCTGAGCCACTTTCCTGTCATTAACAACCTTATGAACTTTAAGGGCATTAATCAACTTGTCTTCCTAAGAGGATGTCAAATCAAAGGTGAATGTGGTTGGCACATCCCCCTCAGGTCCTAGAATGTCAAATTGGAGAGGCTCAACGGGCAGGGGAATCAAAGTAGAAGGAAGCACGAGCCCAGTATCTAACGCATCCACAGATTCAGACTTCATTGGATAGGCTTCAGGGGTCAGATCAAATATGAAATTTTCTAATGAAACCCCTTCATCACACTCAGCACTCATCTGAGGATTATTAACCAAATTGCCCACCAATGAGGTGGATAGAGGAAATGTAAATGATTCCAGTCCGGCCCTTTCATCATAGGTCAGATCAAATGTGAATTTCTCTAAGACGGGCCCATCATCACACTCATTACTAAACCCAAAATTATCAATCAAATTTTCCAGAAATGGGGTCGGTAGATGAAATGTAAACTTTTCTAATAAGGCCCCATCATCATGTTCTTCCAGAGGAGGAGGATATTTAGAATTTTGTTTCATTAAATCAACAATATTATTACTTACAAAGTAATCCTCCTCTTTAGTTATTTCCTCAATTGAGTTGTTTGGGCCATTATCCTTAGCAATATTCTCAATCTCAAAACATTCATAGAATGGGGTGATATGATCATCATTATCCTTGAAGCCACCCCCATCTTCCTTCCCTTCCTCCATCATGGTATTACGTGCGCACTCCCCCTCACTCTCAATAGTGATATCGTGAGCCAAAATGACAGGCAGAAGACTGTCATCATCATCATCATTCACATATTGAGGGGGTTGGTGTAATGTTGAAGGAGAGGGTTGATAAGTAGACTGAGAGTACACGATTTGAGGTTCAAAGTAGTGGCCCGGTGAATCACCCCTAGTATCAATGTTGATTCCGAAATCTGGGTGAGATGAGTTGGGCGGAGGTTGAGTACACATGGGCCGCTCGTGGGCTGCTGGGAGTGAAAGTTCAGATAGATGGGCTTGGAATGTTGGATCCATCCAAGGTAAATTTGGGTGATTACTCTAGCCAAGATTATAATCATCTGAAAATGTAGCATGCTTGAGCTGAGAGAACCCTAGGGCATGTTGAACTTGAGCTTGGATGACCAATGGGAGTTGGGCTATAGTAGGACACTGACTCACATGGTGTTCACAGATTTCCGTGAAAGTGTGGATTGGGTTGTCAGCATGTTTGACATGTCCTACGGATTGTTGGTGAGATGAGATGGAGGCACGATTTATCGAATTTTCACTCAAAATTTCAAACAGATCATACGCATCATCTTCACCTTTGCTCAAAAATACCCCTCCGCAATATATGTCCACCATTTGCCTATCACAATCGGATAACCCCTCATAAAATACAAATATAATTTGCCATTTGGAGAACCCATGGTGTGGACATTGACTTACTAGCTCCTTCAGTCTCTCCCAAGATTCATGAATTTGCTCTCCCGGACGTTGAGTAAATCCTATAATCGCCCTTCTCATCATGTTGGTCCGGACTATGGGGTAAATTTTTTTCAAAAATTCTAACTACATATCTTCCCAAGTCCTGATAGTCTTTCCAAAACTCCTTAACCAACATTTATCTTTTTCTTTCAATGAGAATGGAAATAAGATCAATTTCAGGGCATCATCATTAAAATTCTGAATTTTGATCAGGGAGCAAACTTCTAGAAAATCATCTAGATGCTTATAAGGATTTTCATTGAGATTCTCATAAAAAGATGGGAGCATCTGGATGAGACTAGGGCGAATCTCATATTGATCAACGAGAATGTCAGGGAGTTGAATACAGGTTGAGGACTTGTAAATAGAAGGAATAAAGTGCTCCTGCATAGGCGTGGATTTGTTGTTTTATTTTTTTTTAATTATTTTTTATGCAAACACAAACAAGTTAACACAAATTATCTAATGATCTAGATGCGACTCAGACCTACAAATAGGGTTTCACAAAGTAACTAAAGTGCAACTTAAGTTCACCCTCAATATTTCCACCGGCCAGGTAAGGGGTGAGGTAGTGGGAGGCTCCCCCTATTTTCGTGGGGACCTAGTTATGTCAAACCACTAGCCCGCTTAAGGCGTTTGCCATCCGACCGTCTTGCCTTAGGCATCGATTTTCACAAGAGGGTAAACTCAAATCGTACTAAAATAACAGTGTGATCCTAGGGCCAATGTCTACTGACTTTTATTTATGGCGTAGGTCATGCAAAGATTCAAGGGAAATGTGGTTTGTGAGCTACGGAAGGGTGATGAAATCCCCACCTTATGTTATATAGGGGTATGGCCCTTAGAATATTTTGAAACGAAATACACACCACAATTTCAAACAAGGGGTTCTTATGCAATATGCATGCCATAATAGGATAAGTAGAACGTACCTTGCCCCACGCAATCTTCAAAATACAATGATATGAATTAAATAAAGAAAAATTCTATGCTAAATGATGCATGACCTAGAACATGTTGTGTGGTTTCTAATCTTGAAATGAATTTTTTTTTATTTTGGTGTAAGTATTTTTTTGGTTTTAGTTAATGAACCTATCTAACCAGTACAAAAATTTCTTTTGTTTTAATGTTTTTGATTTTTATAGAGTTTTTAAGAATTTTTTCAGATTTTTTTTCTAGATTTTTCAGAAATTGGAATAATAGAACATGTTCCTACGTTTCTGCCCTTTAGTGACGCTTGACAGCTACAGTACCAGGCTTTCAGCGACGCTTCATTTTCTTGGAATTTCAAGTATGATTTTCTTCTTTCTTTGATTTTCTGATTTATTTTCTTTTTCCTGTAAAATAAAATAGCAAAATCAATATACAAATATACAAATCAAACACAAGAATATCCCAACATTCAAAATTTTCTTCCCCGGCAACGGTGCCAAAAATTCGATGCGCTCGACACCCGTCGTTTAAAAATGTCGTGGCACACAAATTTCAAAATTGATAATACCGCACTCACTCACTTAAACGATTTTGAAAATACGAGTATGGTGGTAAATACGGGTCGATCCCACGGGGAAGAAAAATAATCTTTATAGATCAATGTTAGAAAATATCCTTATGTTTGCAAACCAATTGTTATCTTTTGAGTGCGATTATCACTAAAGAAAATTAAATTATAACTTTAAATAACAAGAGATAAGTGAAAGAAATTTTAGCCAATGGATGAAGAACGCCGTCGTTTCCTCGCCGAGCCTTGGATGAAGATCGCTCCGCCTTAGAAGTCGACGCCGTGAGATGATCGGAAGATGACTACTGCTTTGGGTGTGAGTGAAGAACTTGTGAAGAGAAGGGTTGGATAGAACTAGGTACAAAACAATGTTGAAAACACAACAGAATTCTATTGAAAATAGAGGTTTGGAAGGAAAGCATAACTTAAAATCTAGAGGGAATTAGAAAAAATAGACTAAATGAAAGTTGTAGAGAATGAAAAGATAAAAAAGTTCTATGAAGAACACAGAAATAGAGAACGAGAGGAAGACAGTGAAAAATATGAAAAACTCAAGAGCTATCAATGCGGATGAACAGTAATATGGCAGAAGTCAGAACAGTGAAAATTTAATTATAACTCTCAAAAGAAGAAGATTTAGAAGAAGTGGTAGAAGAAGAAATTTTATATCGACAAGAGAAGAACAACTTTCATGAAGAACTCAGAGTAAACAAAAGATGGAAAAGACTTCAAAATAGAAGAATACTAAAATGTATCACCTCGGATGAACAGTAATCACGTAGAACAAAACTTAGAAAGATGGAAAATAACTTTCAATCTAGAAGGAATTGAGAGAAATACTAGAAATAGAAGTTGAAGAACACTTATAGATGGACAACTTTGTAGAAGATAATAAATTGAAATAAGGATCACACAAGCTTGTAAATTGACTATGAAGAGCCAAAATGGCTAAGAGTATAATGAAAACATTCAATACAAACTAACAACAAACTCCAAAACTTAAACACAAAGCTCTCAAAATTTCTCCTCCATGATTTTTCTCAAGGCCAAAATGAACTACAAAATATCAAATGCTACTCTACTCTACTCTCCATCCCCTCTATTACAATGGAAGCCCCCCTCCTTTTATAGGGTGTTAAGATAACCCCATTGCATGTGAACATCTCTTGCTTCTTTTATTGAATTACTGTATTTGTTGACTCACAATTGTGTGCCAACATGTGTTGCACACTTAGATATTTTTTTTGATTTTTTTATATTTTATTCTATTTTTTTATGGCCTTTTCCCTTCTCTTTCTCTCTTTTTCTCTCTCCTCCGGCCGCGTACGCCGCGCGCCTCTCTCGTCCTCTCTCTTCCCCACTGCGTGGACCGCGGTGCGCCGCCGCTCGCGTGTCGTCGCCGCGTGGCCACGTGGCGCGGTGCGCCCGGCCACGCCTCCTCTTCCTCCACGCGCCTTCGCCGCGTGCTGCCCGCTTCGTCGTCCGTGCCGACAGGAACGCGGGCCGCCTCCGCCTTTCCTGCATTTGAAAACACACACACACCACTTTTAGGTTAGTTATATGTATAATATATATATATATATAGCTTAGAAAAATCCTAAATTTATTTTTTTTCTTTTCTTTATGAACAAGTCCTGGGCTTTTGGCCTTTATTATTATTTTTTATTTTCCCTTTATATATTTTTATTTTTATTTTATTTATTTTTATTTTCCTCGTATCGAGTGCCTGTATAAATAAGTAAAAATTATTATTAAAATTATTTAATTCCAAAAAATTAACTATTTGACTCTAAATTAACAGTGAGTGTGATACGTGTATATTTCTTATTATTTAAGCTCATAAAAATGTGTATAATCATGCATTAATATGTAAAAAGACACACTTATCAGACGCCATTTCTTTTTTAATAAAAATAAATAAAAAAGGAATGAGCGGCTACAATGTTGGATGCTCGTTCTTGAGTTTTATTATTTTTTTATTCATTCCATGCGACCGTTCTTAGCCATTTTGAGTGAGTTTTTGTGTTCGAAAAAATATGGAAAAAATATATTTGGAGTCAGCTTGTGGAACGCACTAGGTTTCGTGTGTGAAAGTATCGGGATATCGGTGGTCTTTTTATCGGTTTATCTAGTGCGAGGGCGTGCCAGTCACCTAGGTGACAATGTGTTCGGGCTTCAAGACTGGAGTGGTCCGAAGCCCGGGGTGCGCTCCATCTGACTGATCAGATGATTGTGGATATCGGGTCGGGACTGGAGACCCGCCGCGCCATAAAGGGCGCGACGTTAATTACATCCCCTCAGAGAGGGGAAGACCTCTGATTAATCGCCAAGAAAAGGGGTCAAATGACCTAAAGATCGTTTTTCATTAAAGCATGCGAGTTGGGTTGACATGATTTAAACCCTCCGCGTCGGTATGTAAAACGGTGTTCAAAAACCGTACAAATACTTGCTGCGAGTGCGGCGAATTTAATGAAAGTGCGGGATTAGATCCCGGTATATATATATATATATATATATATATATATATATCAGTCACTAAGGACCATCCAGTATTCGGTCGAGAGTTCATATTCGAAGCATCGAAGGTAACAACAAAGACATTCGGATATCTACCGTAGGTACGGCACGTTTCATGTGGGTGCGGGATCGGATCCCGGAAGAAGTGGGTCAATTTGATGAACTATCGGCCCAAGAGGTGCACGGATCATGACCATGTCGGGGATCCCGAGGTCCATGTCCGATACCACGGGGCATCATCACACAGTCCGGGGGAGCGGGTCGTTAAGTGTAAGGCCAAAACTCGACAATGTGCGCCCTCGCACGCGGATCGACCTGCGCGGTCAGGTCGCGGGGTTCGACCTGCCCGGTCAGGTCGTGGGGGTCAAGGGGGCAACGCCCCTTGCGGGGGTTTTCGGGGGCAGCGCCCCCGGAACAAAATTTGGTTAAGGCACAGGTAATAGAATTCCTTTCGTTTTTTTTTTGAGTTTAGTTCTCTTCCTTCGCTTTATTCATCAATTCAAGCCTTTTCTTCCTACTTAGTTAATTCCCTCCCCCCTTTTTTTTTTAATGAAGCACGCCGGTTGCAGAATGAGTCAAGGGGGCGCGCCGGATAGAGGCAGTAAGGGGGGGGCGCGCCGGATAGAGGCAGTAAAGGGGGGGGCGCCGGGTGGAGGTACCCATGGGGCGCGCCGGTTGGGGCGCGCCGGTTTAAGGGGTTTCAAGGGTGGGGCGCGCCGGTAAAGGGGCGCCGTTTTAAGATGTAAATGGAGACGGGGGGCGCGCCGGATAAGGGGCGCCGTTTTAAGGTGTAAATGGAGATGGGGGGGTACGAGAGAGGTGTTAAATCGGCGCGGTGAGGGGTGACAGCGCCGGATTAGGCCACGCCGGGACATCGTTTCGTTCTGTGGACTTGTTTTGCTTTCTGTTCTTGATTCTATAGCCTACAGAAGGATCAATAGTTAGATTAATTGTTCAATTGACACCCTAGATCAATAGGATGAAGGTTTAAGCATCGTTGATGGTTTGTTAAGGTGAATGAGCAAGAGGTTTAAGTGTTTTATTCGGGGGGTTCAGTTCACAGAGTTTTACTGTGTGTTTCTTTTCTTTCACCCGTAGGCAAATTCTATGATACATTCATTCATTGTTCTTGGTGTTCTTGACCCTGACGAAAATCGGGCAGCACCTCCCCTAGATCGGAAGGGTCTGGGGGAAAAATATGGGGCGCGCCATGCGGAGAGAACTCCGACGGCCCCGAAACATCCCGGTGCGTGCTAAGCAACGACACCAGTAAAGTTACCCCATTTGGGGCCGGAGATCCCGAGGGCTAGCCTACAAGGGAAACCGGTGACCCATGGGTTGTTGCGATCGTATTGACTCCCCCGTTCGGGGCCGGAGATCCTGAGGGCCAGCCTACAAAGGAACTCCGACGACCCGAGGGTTGCCGTGATCGCGTGGCTGAAGACCGCGTGAGAGCCGAAGTCGGCACAAGAACACGGCGGAAGGGAGATCCAAGGGACAGCAGTAAAATGAAGTTAACGCATGCATACGTATATATCTATCTACAGATACATATGTATATATCTATGCATATATGATCCGACGGAAACATATAGACTTGCAAAAGGGAAGGGATGAGCGAGCATCAAAATCGGGTTTCATGAGGGAGATAAGTGAGGATCGGGGTTGAAGGCCCCATGCTTCATTTCCATTTAAACAGAAGAGCTACATCGGGGCTGGACGTCGCCGAGTAGAATACAAGGGGAGAGGGGAAAGACAATGACCCACCCTCACACGGCTGGCTCTCACTCTTCCTCCCCTTTCTCTCCCACTCTTTCTCTCTTCTTCTTCGCACAGGCTTCGGGCTTCAAGGGATTTCTCTCAGAAGAAAGCTTCTGCCTTTCAAGCTTCCAAGAGTTGTCCCTCTTCTCCCCCCCTCGATCAAAGTTCCCCGTGGTGGGATCTTTATAGGGGCCAGTGGCCCTGTCGAAGGGAGAGCCCCCCCCCTTATTTCTCTTTATTTCCTCTTCTTTCCATCTTGCTTCGCCTGCAACGCCTCTGCCGTGTCGCCGTGTCGAGAGCCGTTGTCGTGGACGTCACCTCTGCCGCGGCTATAGTGTGACCGGGAGAGGGGTAGAGGCATGGCCTCCCCCTTCGCTGGCATGTACACCGCTAGCCACGTTTGCTTTCATCATTTGCAGGGGAATGGGCGGCCGGCTGACGGAGCAAGCATTCGACAGTGCGTGGCTCGAGAGTTTCCATTTAAAGAACATGCTTGGATGCCCAACGGATCGAAGCAGACGTTTTAGCCATTTCAGGCTTGTTCGTCGTCGTGCAGTTCCCAGGAAACAGGGGACCGTAATGCCGATGGGATGGGTCGGTTGCTCGCCAGGAAGCGCTTCAGAGAAAGGGGTTAAAAGGTTAAAACGGCGCCATATTCAAAGGGGCGCCGTTTTAAGCATCAAAGGGGGGGCTTCGGGGCGCGCCGTGTAGCCAACGAAAAGAAAATGGGTTAAAACGGCGCCACATCCCAAAGGGGGCGCGCCGTTTTAAGGGGGGGGGCGCGCCGTTTTAAGGCCCCCTCGTGCCGTTTTAAGCACTAAACGGATTCTTCTCGAAGTCGCGGCCATTTTACGTGAATGTCGACATTCCCGGAAGGTTCCGGTTGCTATGTATGACCTCTACAATGTTCCATTCGCAGCCTTTGGGGCCCGGTCCCAGACTCTGCGTGACTTTCGGTGCACGTCGGGCTATGTCGGAGTCCCCGACTCTTCTTTGATTCAGCTCTCGGCACGGCCGGCTGTAGAGTTGTGGCCATATCTTCCGCCCGGGGGGCTCCCTCATCGGCTAGCGGACCACCAAGCAAGTCCTCATCCTGATCGGGGAGGCATGAGGTTTATTTGGTATTTTCATCTTCGGCTTGCTCTCGAGTGTCGAGACGTGCATGCCGTATGATCATCATCGACATTTTTCGACGTCCACATCAGCACAACCAGAAGCACCTTCATCGAAAAAATAAAAAAAATAAAAATGGAAAAGGAATTAGCGCCCAAAGGGTTGAGCGCCAATTCTTTGTTATTTTTGGTTGATTTTTATTTTGTGCGTCTGAGCCCGTTGTCGCTCATTCTTGGGTTTTTCGAGTCCGGTTAAAATGGGTATTTTCTCTAATGAACGTCTAAAAGGCCAGATCCGCATTTCTTTTCTGGTTTTTTGGAAAATGGGAGTTTCCTTATTTTATTGATAAACGACCTCTGATGTAGTTGACGTTCATTTTATAAACATCATTTACAGTTGACGCCATTTCCTTTATTTGAGATTTTATGGCTGGTTTTCCTCCGAGTGATTTGCAGCTGTTGTAAAAGACATTTATTTTATAAACGTCTTTAACAATTGACGTCATTTCCTTTGCGAGATTTCCTTCTATCTTTAATGTGCGTCTATTATAGGTGACGTTTATCTTATAAACGTCAGAAGTGGTAGACGCCATTTCTTTTAAGGTTTCGTGGCTTTCCTTCTCGCATTCTTTCCTCATTATGGAGTCCGTTTTAAACTAAGAAAGAGCCCTAACAATTGGAAAGATTCCTTATTGTGCTTATCTCCTACTAAAAATGACTATCCTAATCATCCTCAGATTGAACCTTTGCACCTCTCCATATAAATAGAGCCCTGTAGCTCTTTACTTTGAGAAGCAGTCTTCAATTGACAGGGGGAGGTGCTGTCGGTTTCTTGGCTCGAGGAGGAGTTTTTTTTTGCCACGCTTAAAGTTTCATTTTATCGGAGGCTTCCTCCCGAACGTCGATCTACAGCCAAGAACATCCGCATGCTCTCTTAAACTTTTCTCTGTTCTTCTTACTGCATTTGCATGCATCATTTTTATCTTGTTATCTCACTTTCTCAACCACGTTGAGGCTCCATAGTGCAGCGCTTGCACACTTTATCCTCTTTGTCTACACATTCATTCATCATCTTTTCCCTACCCATTGCATTGGGGTTTAAAAGGGGCAATACCCAGTAGGTGTGTTCGTTTCCGTGCTTCACCTCATATACATATTCACTTGGGATCGATACTGCACACTTGATATCTAATCTATTTTTGTTGGTGTTGTTGTGTTCTTTTGCAAGGGTAATTTCAAAGGAAGGTGTAGACACGCTAAAATTGACATTATTTTGAGCATATCTCCTATCGCGCAGTGATGCCCCATTTGACCCTCAAATCGACTTATTTGAGTGATTTTCCTCTCTTTTCTTGAATATCCAACTTCCCCAAACTTTTTCACACCTTTTTCTATTTTTTTCAATTTTTTCTAAGCCTTTTCTCCATTTTTCCGGGCCTTAAGTCAAATAGTGGGGGGGACCCGGGTGCCATTTATATAGCGCCCAGGACAGGGGCGCCCTTCATTGGAAATAGTGCCATTGCCTCGGGAGCCCTTTAAATAGTGCCCAGGTTGGGGGCGCCCTTTCCCAGGCAGCTTTGTTTTGATAATTCTTTCAGATTTATTTGAATAGAGACACCCTGGGAAGTTGCTAATTCATTGAATAGCGACCGTTCGGAAGGTCACCATTTCTTTTCTTCATATTTTAAGCCAAACTCGAATTATTTCTCATTTCACGACTTCTGGAAGGCCGCTTATTCATTAAATAGCGCCGGTATGGGAAGTCACCATTTTCATTGCCATATTGTAAGTCCTAATCCGTCTCGAAATACTTCCGAAATGGCGACGCTTCGCGTGGGCGCTCTTTTGAATAGCGACCACTGAGTGGTCGCCATTTCTTTCAGAATTTTGAACTCTGACAGAACCCCTTCCTTCCCTCACTTAAACTCCTTTTCCACTTGGGAAAGGGTTCCTATGGCTTTCTAATATTGTAAGGACACTTGGAGGAAGGATCCCCCTTTCTAAGTCCCACCAAAACTTAATTTTCTAATTTTCTTGGAATTAAACTTCGAATTTCACTTCCCTCCCTCACTTTAACCTCCTTTTCCACTCGAGAAAGGGTTCATAGAGTCGACACTTTCAGTCGGCCAGTAGCTAGAAACGCATGGACAGAATGCAGGAGAAAAAGTGTCGACTCAAGGAGTCGACACTTCCTGCCTGTAACTTTGGAAAATGGTTCAGACAGAACACAGTGGAATAAGTGTTGACTCAAGGAGTCGACACTTCCTCCCAGACCATCTGAAAAATGCCCAGACAGAATGGCTGAAGATAAATGTCGACTCAAGGAGTTGACATTTTTCTCCAGGCCTTCTGAACAGAACCGGCCGAATGAATAACAGAACCCAGAGGAAAGAGTGTCGACTCTGAGAGTCGACACTTTTGCATGGGTTTTCAAATACAATGAACATGAAAGGGGTTACCATGAAACCTTAGGAATTAAAACACCAATAGAAAATCTGAGCATTACTGACCTTTGGCATTGACACTAACAAAGGAATTGTATTTCCTTCTTAACTTGAACAAGGAGTAAAGATCATAGATGAAGAGTTATATGAAAAACTCTAAGAGCTACTAACAGCAAACTAAGACAAAATCTGTTTCTTGAAACCCATCATTGAGAGCATCTTTAATTTGGTGGCAGCAAATGTTAGCAACACCGGCCACGTTCTCACCATGTGCACACTTCAAATTTCAAAGAGAGTTCCACAACTCCATTTAATTCTGCACATGTACCCCTGCTATTCATATATCAAGGAAAAACAAGTTAGCCACACTTTATCATCAACACTTTATGAAATGAATTCCAGTTAATGTGAGTAAAAGTCCATCTTTCCTCAACTTTGGCCTGCACAAGTAGCCATCGCCAAGTTAGTCCTTTCAGTGGAGAGCCATTGAACGAAGGTATCCCATTCTTGTATGAACAAGGATAAGACAGTGTATATCAACCAACTATTCATAAACCAATGCCAAAAACCCACAATCAACACATTTATCTATTCACAATTCTCACCATTTATTTAAACTTCTTTGAGTCAAACACGCTCATATTCACATAAGTCACTGTCACATGGTATTTGGTCATCATCAAAATTACTTAAGGCAAGGAATCCACGCACAGGGTTCAACAGTCTCCCCCTTTTTGATGATGACAAATTACTATGTGCATCATAACAATGATGAACGAATCAAAAGGTTTAGTATGACTATTTGTATTCAGTACTTCAAAAAAAATGCTTTTGAACCAATGAAAATTTATGCCATCCAAAATGGATCTTTCACAAGATAGCACGAAAAGTGGAAAACACATTCAGACATTTGTAGATTGATCCTTGGCATCACAAAAAAATTGCCAACCATCATGAAGTAAATTTTTCTTCGTTTCACATCTATTAAAACAAAAATATACACAACTGATAGATAATAAAGTCTAATGCTCTGCATGCCATGCCATGACGTACTAACACTCATTCTACTTGAAGTTCACACGAGCATACGGCACGCAATCAAGCAACACACATCACTGACATTGACTGGATAAAATAACATAATTAACATAGTTATTTCTCCCCCTTTGGCATTATCAAAAAGAAGGGGGGAATTAAGGATAAGCAAAAGTACTAGTAGCTGGACAGAACGGAATTCAATCTTCTAAGATGGATCAAGAGGGCGATGGAGGACGGCGAATGAGATCCGTTATACCATCGAGCTTGTAGGATTGAACATGCAAGGCTGAATGAAGTGAATCAATGGAATTTGCCAGAGCATCAAATTTCTGGAGATAGGTGCTGTGGTACAGTTTCAACTCAGAAATATCCTTGGTCAGACCAACCACCGTCTCCTTAACCTGATTGAGTTCACCTCCTAGGGCATCAATCTTAGAGTGCATCATCGTGGCCTCCGTAGAGGTAGGCTAAGTACCAGCATGTTCTTCCTGTCCATGGTCATCACTGTCATCAGATGCAACTACAGGAGCTTTCCCTTTTTTGACTTAAGAGTGCGGACTAGACGGCTGCGATGGAGTTCATAACCCATGTTGTTGCAGATAAAGGGAACGGTGTAGATGTCTGCATCTCTGATGGAGTGACTGACTTCGTTGCTTAAGTTGAAATGAAGATATTGAAAGACAGGGGTCAGTGCTGCAGCATAAGGGAGATTTCTATTCTTTGACTTCTAACAACTTGTGAAATACTACAACATAACAACAGGAAAATCAATTGGATCACCACTCAAGATAAAGACAAAAAGGAATTGTTGTCGATGTGTAACTTGTTCTCTTCCTCCAGATCGTGGGAGCAAGATTGTAGTCATCATGTGATGTAAAATCCTTTGCATTGGGGGAAAGTTGTTTGCATTCAACTTACTCGTGGTCCTGTCACCCATTTCTTCACCTGTCATAGCTTCAAATGCATCACCTTCATCAAATATAGCTTCTTTATAACGACAACCACGGTCATATGGCATGTTCAGTGCTTTTCTAAGTAGTTGTACGGTTAAAGGGATAGACTGACCATTGATTTCAGTGACAAGATCTTCATTTTTCACTACCATGTTACCATAAAACTGATGCACAACAGAGTGATACACTTTTCAATAATCGGACATAAAAGATATCAAATTTGGTTGCTTCTGAAGTAATTGAACTAACTCAGGCATAACAGTTTCAAGACTTTAAAAATCAACTACCCTAGGGCGGAGTACCTTTCGTTCAGGTAACATGAGATTTTCGGCCGCAGCTTTCTACTTTTCAGCTTGAAGTTGTTTATCTTTCTGGCGAAGTTCTTTTAACATATGAGCTTCTTCCCTCTCCTTCAGCGACCACTTCTTGGGAGCCATTTGGATGAACTTTGGATGGAAGCCGATAAGAGGATGAAGCTTCTTGGTCTATTCAACAGATGGGAGCCTACCTTGGAGAGATCTGATCTTCACAAGCCACGCACGAGTCTAGATGGAGGAGGCTGGAACGGAGAATGCCCTGGGTGTTCGGAGAAGAATGGAGGCCGCAAGTGCCGTAGGGTCATCGCGTTTGGGGGCTGGAGGAGTTGAGGGCTGGCAAGGAAGGGTTTTAGGGCTAAAGAGGGAGGCACGGGGTTTGTAAGGGACGCACAGGGTCTTTTAATGTAGCTGGGGCCGAACGGGTGCGAATGGAGGCAAACCCCAGCGGTCCGGTTGGCGAAGCTAGATGTGACCGAAAAGTGTCGACTCTTTGAGTCGACACTTTTTCTTGCCTGTTCTGTCCCATGAAGCAACAGCTGTAACAGAAGCAAAAGTCAACTCTGAGAGTCGACTCTGCCCTGTAACAGGTATTTTTCAAGCTGAATAACTGATATTGAGGGCCAATGCTTAAGGCTTGAATCCCCATTGATTTGGATTAAGATTGATGAGTGTATGGGTTTATCAAATGGGGTTTTGATCGAACATATAAAGGGCCTCATCCAACACGTTATTTCGTCCAACTTAACCAACCTGCAGACTTTCATCCAATTTCTTCAGCAGAGTACATTATTTAGCAAAAGATGCATGGACATAGTAAGCACAAAAGGGGCTCATACTACTAAATAGAGATTCATGCATCATACATGGTTGTGATTTCATTCAAGCATAGTTCCATGCAGTTCAAGCATTATGATGCAAATGCATGTTAAGGGAAATATATAATGCAAAACCTGATTGGTGGTATGTGGTGGAGTTAAGCACTCAACACATGGTGAAGGCCTCCATATGGACTTGTCCATTCTTCAGCACGACACCATTTGATATACCACTCAACCAAATGCTCATGATTAAATGCATATTAACAATAGAAAGTGTATGCATGACTATAGACATTAAGATTCTAATTCATGACAATGAACTCTAAGTTATGCACAAGGAAGGATAAATTTATTATGCATGCATGAGACTAACACCCAAGCCTACACACTCCTAACTCTCTTCTGAATGATGTGAACTTATCTTCATTTAGTGGCTTAGTGAAGATGTCGGCAATTTGACCATTCGTTTCAACAAATTTTATTTCGACATCACCTCTACTTACATGGTCCCTCAAGAAATGGTGCCTAATCTCAATATGTTTTGTTCAAGAATGATGCACAGGATTTTTTGAAAGACTAATTGCAGATGTGTTATCACACATTATTGTAGTGTTTGATGGAAAAGATGGTATGCTCTGATACCAATTGATGGAGACAGATGGATACTCTAATGCCTATAGATAGAATATCTATAGATGATCTAGAGGGGGGTGAATAGATCGATCACGCACCTAAAACTTACTACAGCAAAATAGTTACGGAAAATAAACAAACTGATGTAGGACGATCGAAAGGCACTCAGTCACAACAGGAATGGACCAGATCAAACTGATTAGCTTTTACGCGATCCTAAGCAATCATCTACCGGGCGATGAATAATGATAGAGAACAAAACCAAACCACAAACAATTGCACAGTGGACAGATGATTTTTAAGGTGGTTCGATCTCAAGCCTGAGATCTACGTCCACCCCACACTCAAACTAGAGTGTGGTTTCACCACTGATGCGCAGCTTCCGCTGATCCACAGCTTCGGGTTACAAACCCTACAGACCACTGGGCCTTACAGCTTATGCCAACCAGAGGATTCCTCCTCTACAACCGCTGGGGCTTACAGCTTAACCCGTCCAGAGGATACTACACCTCTGCCCGCTGAGCGTCACAGCTTGCTCCGCTGACAAACGGCTTGAAAATGAGTATCTAAAACGAAAACAAAACATAGTGAGAAACCAAAAACCCACAAAGGGAATATAGCTCAACACTGAGCGAATTCAGCTCCGGTTCTGAACTGAAGAACAATCTTTCTCTCTCAATTCTCTCAAGGGATTTCTCTCAGAACTCTCTTTCTTTTCTGCTCTCTCTCTATCTTCCTTTTTCTCTCTGGATCGTTCAGGCGCTTGCTCTCTCTGCTTCAGCTCTTCTGGCACGATCAATCTTCTCTTGAGGGAGAAGCTTCTTATTTATAGAGCAGCAGAGAAGTAGGGCATGTGCTCTCCATGATTCACGCCCAAACGCCTTGGCCCACGTGGCAGCATCCCAGCTTACTGCTTTGCACGTGTCACGATCGTGGCACCTTTTCCAATCTTGGATCACGTGCCATTCTTAATCTTTACGAAAAGGCATATGTCAAGACATCAGACAAAAAGTCATCTTTAGACAGTTGTACGAGATGAGAAGAGATTGCACAGAGTAGGTATTCTGACAGAAGCTAAACTGCACCGACTCAATGTGGTGATCACACGCACTTGCACAGTCTTAACATTCATGCACTAGAAGATGCACAGACTTGATTGCGGCATAGGACTAACGGATGAACTAGCTATGAGTATGCAGTGTGCAAGCATTGCACAGACCTGCTCAAGTCGTGAGCAGCCTTGTATGGACTCCGTGTGTGCGAGTATAAGAGATGCACATACTTAATGTGCACGGTGCAAGTATTGCACCGACTCGATGACATGGCACTAGAGGCGTTGCACTAACTTAACTCAGAAGGAATGCACAGACTCTATATGCATGGCACAGATATTGCACCGACTCACTATAAGCAACGAATGCACCGACTTAGAAGCTGAGCATGAGGCAAACGACACAGGATAAAACAGACACATGCACAGACCTATGCCTTATGAGACGCAGTATAAGACGGACACAGAATGTGCACCGACTTGTGTCTACTTAATGCAAAGATGCACTGACTTGCAAGCATAGAACTTCGCCTATATGCACAGACTCTACTCAGACTTAGTTGCGTGCTGTAGCTAAGGATGCACAAACTCAATGCAGACTAGACAGATGTTGCACCGAGCCAATCTAATGTACGGACTAGGTGTAACTGAGCATGCAACATTTAGATGAACATCTGACAAGTTTCCAATCATCAAAACAAGATTTACACCAGTGTTTTTTAATTCGATGCCAAAATCAACCATTTGTTGTTGGATCCAAAGCACTTGGGCAACACAACTATCTACGGCCACATATTCGGCCTCGGCGGTTGATAATGCCACTGAACTCTGTTTCTTAGAGGCCCATGAGACCATGCAACCTCCAAGGAACTGGTAATACTCGCTTGTGCTTTTACGATCCACTTTACAACCCACATACTCAGCATCGGAATACGCAAGCAAATTAAAACTTGAACATCAGGGAAACCATAGTCCTAAATCACAAGTGCCAGATATATATCTTAAAGCCTATTTCACAGCCGACATATGAGATTCTTTTGGATTTGATTGAAATCTTGCACATAAACATACAACAAACTGAATGTCCGGCCTACTTGCTGTCAAATATAGCAAGGATCCAATCATGCTTATGAAGAGTGTTTGATTAACAGATTTACTTTTATCACCTTGGTCTAGCTTAAGTGATGTGGACATTGGAGTTGGCTGTGACTTAGCTGTGCCAAGATTGAATTTCTTGAGCAGCTCTTGTGCATATTTCCTTTGGCTGATGAAGAGACCATCCTCCATTTGCTTGATCTACAGTCCCAAAAAGAATGTCAGTTCCCCCATAAGACTCATTTTGAATTCACTTTGCATCAATTTTGCAAAGTCCTCACTAAGATCATCATTAGTGGAGCCAAAGATAATATCGTCTACATAGATCTGGACAATCAAGATTTTCTTACCATTCATTTTTGTAAAAAGAGTTTGATCGACATTACCTCATTTGAAGCCACTTTGAATGAGAAAAATACTTAGTCTATCATACCATGCGTGAGGTGCTTGTTTTAGACCGTACAGTGCTTTCTCTAGCTTGAAGACATGATCCGGGTATTCTTGATCCTCGAACCCCGGTGGCTGCTCCACATACACGTCCTCCTAAATGTATCCATTTAGAAATACGCTTTTAACATCCATCTGAAATAATTTAATGTTATTGAAACATGCAAAAGCTAGAAAAATCCTCACAGTTTCGAGTCTTGCCACATGGGCAAAGGATTCATCAAAGTCAATTCCTAGTTCTTGACAATAGCCTTTGGCTACGAGCCTGGCTTTATTCCTAGTTACCACTCCTTGGTCATTTAATTTATTCCGGAAAACCCATTTGGTTCCGATCACGGAGTGATCTCTAGGGCGAGGCACGAGGAACCACACCTTGTTCCTTTGGAACTGGTGTAGTTCTTCCTGCATAGCCAAGATCCAGGAATTATCTTTTAAAGCATCTTCTACAGTGTGAGGCTTAAATTGAGAAAACAGGGCTATATAATCTGAGTTCTCTACTTCCCTAAAGGAGGATCTTGTTCTAACGCTTTCTTCAACATTGCCAATTACATTCTCAGCTGGATGGTTCTTTCCGAATGTCCACTGCCTTGGTAGTTCCTGCACATCTTGTTCTTCTTGAGTCTCATTTTCCAATCTTTCTTCTTGAATGTACTATTCTTGTGAGGTCTTCGGTGCATTTTCCTCTCCATTCACTTCATCTTCATCCTGCACATGTGAATCCTTATTATTATTCCAATTGAACGATTCGTCTACAATGACATGCGGGCTCTCTTCCACTACAAGAGTTCTTAGGTTGTACACCCGATAAGCTCTAGAAGTGAGAGAGTACCCAAGAAATATTCCACGATCACTTTTTGCATCAAATTTGCCTAAATCAGATTTTCCATTGTTCAAAATGCAACAAATAGGACCAAATGGTTTGAGGTGGGAGATATTAGGCCTCTTACCTTTGAAGAGTTCATAGGGTGTTTTTCTGAGAAGAGGTCTTACCATGGCTCGATTTATGATGTAGCATGCCATATTAACGGCTTCTACCCAAAAATACCTAGGTAGATTATTTTCATTGAGCATCGTACGAGGCATCTCAACAAGGGTTATGTTCTTCCTCTCAACAACTCCGTTTTGTTCTGGAGTTATGGGTGCGAAAAACATGTGTGTGTATCCGTGTTCCCTACACAACTCATCAAATTCATTATTTTCGAACTCCTTACCATGATCACTTTGGATTTTTTTGATTAAATATCCTTTCTCATTTTGAACTTTCCTACAGAAACTCTTAAACTCTATCAATGCATCACTTTATGTGTCAAAAAGTGAACCCAGCAAAACCTTGAAAAATCATCCACAATGACGAATCCATATAGCTTTCCGCCTAGACTATGAGTTCTATTAGGTCCGAACAAATCAATGTGAAGTAATTCAAGGGGCCTAGTCGTTGTGACAGCATTCTTGCCTTTAAAGGAAGTTCCGGTTTGCTTACCTTTGCTGCACGCCTCACACACTTTGTTTGCTTCAAACTTCAGCTTTGGCAATCCAATTACTAGATCATTTTTAGACAACTTTGTAAGAACATTAAAACTGGCATGCCCAAGACGGCGATGCCACAACCAAGCATTATCTAAATTATTTGCAACTAAGCAAAAATTATTGTGTGATGTATCGTCTAGGTCTATGATATATACATTGTTTTGTCTAACTCCTATGAACTTTATTTCATGTGTATCTTTATCTACAACTGTGCAGTGTGTGGAGTCAAAAATCACATTGCACCCTTTATCACATAGTTGACTAATACTCAGTAAGTTGTGATTAAGACCTTTAACCAACAAAACATTTTTTACACTATGAGTAGTTCCCTTACCTATCATACCTTCACTGACGATTTTTCCTTTGTCCTTGCCCCCAAAGACAACTAGTCCACCATCCTTTTCTTTGAGGTCCAAAAATATTTCTTTGTTTCCTGACATGTGTCGCGAGCATCCACTATCGAGGTACAATTTATTTCTTTGAGCCTTCATGCAGACCTACAAAACCATCAAGACAAGAAAACTTTTATGATTTTGGTACCCGAGCTTGCTTGGGTCCATAATGGTTAGAATCTCTTGATCTATTTAACCACATTGACTTTCTTGCAAATTTTTCATCGTCAGCCAATATTAATCTGCATGTATACATGGTGTGGCCATACATTCCACAGTAGAAATATGAAACAACTTTCTTGTTGGCATTCCTTTTCTTACTTTCATTTATGAAGGGTTTGTGAGCAGGAATGTATTTTCCATTCTTTTTGTGCGAAGAACATGATGAAGATGAAGCATTTACATGCACATAAGAAGTACAAGTTTTATTTTCAAACACTTTCTTGTTGCTTGGATCATAACCTAGACCTTCCTTTCTGAAGTTCACTTTCATTCCTAGGATGGTGTCTAGAGTTTGATTTCCTTTGACAAATTTAGCTAGTGATTCTTTCAGATCTTCCACTTCATTCTTTAAGAGCTCATTTGCTTTTTCAACTTCCATCTTAACCTCTTCCAAGCTTTTCACTTTCACGTTCACTTCCTCAATGATTTTTCTAAGCTTCTCATTTTCTTCATCTTGTCTCATGGATTTTTCATCATTTTGTTGCTCTTCTCTTAGACAAGCTAATTCTTCTTCAAAAGAGATGACTTTTGAACTTAGCAATTCATTCTAATGAGATAGTGTTTCAATTTTGGTTGTTAGTTCAACACATTTTTCAGATGAGTTTTCATTGAGAATGTTCTGTTCAATCTTTTTCTTCAACATCCTATTTTTAGACTTTAACTTCTTGCATTTTTCATATAAAGCTTCATATACTATTTCTCATTGTTCACATGAAAGAGCCTCAGATTCAGAACATACCTCATGGGAGTCTTCTTCATTCGCCATTAGACACAAATTTTGCACAAGTTCATCCAGCTCGTCTTCAGATTGGTCATTGGCGTCATCTTCATCACTCCAAGTCGCCACCATTGCCTTAGATTTCTTGAATCTTCCCTTTTTGAGCTTCTTGTGAAGTTCGGGGCACTCTCCCCGCATATGACCTGGTTTTTTACACTCATAGCATATCACTTCTTCATTCTTTTTACTGCTTTCACCTTTCTTAAACATGGGTCTTCTCTGTGCTTTCTTGAACTGACCACCAGCTCTTCTTGTCCTCTTTACAAATCTTCTCGCTCTTCTTGTGATCATAGCAACCAGCTCCTCATCTTCACTATTGGTTGTGGAGTCTATCTCACTCCCATCTAGCTCTTGTGGGATTGTCTTCAATGCCATTGTTGTAGCCACTTTCTTCTTCTTATGATCTTCCTCGCTCCTTTTGATGTTAATCTCGTACGTCATCAAGGAGCCGATTAACTTGTCCAACGTCAAGGTGCTAAGATCCTTCGAGTCTTCAATTACCGTGGCCTTTGTATGCCACTGTGGTGAGAGGGACCTTAATACCTTCCTCACAAGATCCTGGTTGGAGTATTCCTTCCCGAGTGCTTTCAATCCATTGGTTATCTCCAACATTCTAGCAAACATCTCAGAAATAGTTTCGTCTCGCTTCATCATGAATAGTTCATAGTCCCCGATGAGCAAATTTGCTTTAGTCTCTTTCACTTCAGATGTTCCTTCATATATTAACCAGAGTTTGTCCCACATTTCCTACACGGAAGCTGATGCGGGACAGATGACTCGACCGGGCTAGGACGTACGACGGACACAAGTGCGGCCAGCACTTGCACGTTAAGGCAAGCCAGGCGGCTAGCCACTGTGGTATTCTCCGGGTGGAGACGCCTCTCAACAGCGCTCTCTCTTTAGCCCAGCGATCGTCCCTTGCGAGGGAAACGTGGGGATCGCGGCGATTAAGAAACCACCGTCGCCTAGGGTACCGATTCGCGTTCGGTGCTCGATCAGAGCTACGGAACGGGCACTCTCAACTCACTAGCACGGTGATTTAGATACAAGCTAATGGCCCTAATCTCACAAACGCAGCAATATAGAATGTATACTAAATTAGCAATGTGAGAATGGAATGAACGCGTACCTCCACGTCTAGGCGTGGGGAAGAATTCCCGGCCGTTTTCCGAACAACCCCGATATACAAATGATTTAATTTTATAATTTCAGATCTGGAAACCCACTCCACACAGGGAGGTAAAGGGTTAAAAAATGGCGTTTGGGGGTTGCTGGGTCCCGGGTTGACGGGCAGCAAGCAACGGAGCCGAGGAAGGCGAGCTAGAGCCGAACGAGCGCGCCGAGGGCGAGTCGACTTGGTTCTGCCCACGCCAGGCACCCTGCGCAGTGATCTTCCGACGACTGTAACTCCTAGCCACGACGTCTGATTGGAGTGCCGTTTGTTGAAGAATGACGGTGACTGGACGTAGTTTCTTCACTCCAGAGGGCGCATTCATATCCTTTCAGATCTGGGTGCAGCAATGATTTCTTTCAGCATCTGATTTGGTGTTCACAGAACTGCACAGACAGACAAATAAATGGTGGAAAAAGGGTTGCCGATGTCGAAATGGAATTCCGTCTATGGGAGGTTGTTGGTGACGTCCATAGGAACAAATCCTCTGAAGACCTCTCTCTCATATATTGGCTGGATGAGGCAGGACAGATGTGGGAAGTCGCCTCTGGATCTGGACTGAGTCTGTTCAGATCTTCTTGCGCGACCTCACGAGAATTGACGCCACGGACAGCACAGACCTTGAAATGCAACGAAACCAGAGGCAACGTGAAGATGACTTGCAATACTTTAATTGATCTTCAGACACCAGCTCCTGATCACATCGTGGTTGGGCTGCCTAAATCGAAACACAGTCACCCTCAGATCTGGACTGCACTCTGGGACAGATCTGCGCGCCGCCACGAGAAAAATCACCGCCGGTGCTCCCGAACTCCAAACGGCATCAAACCAGCGCTGAATTCTTGCAATCTTGTAGTAGTATCAAGGATAAATCGGAGGGAACAAGATAATAAGAGGGGGATGGGAAGAGAAGGTCGAGTCCACGACCATATTTCTGGGAAATTCACACCAAGGGAAAGGGCAAGAGAAAGAGGGAGAATCACTCTCTTAACAATTTTCTTTCAACAAAATATCATTAGCCTCTGCACACACAATGTACAAGCCCTTAAATAGACAATTACAAGAGGTATAAGGGGTGGGGAGGTCGTGGGTTTCAAGGGGAGGGGAAGGGGGATGCGCCCATGGCCATGAAAGGGAGAGGGAGGGGACAAAGAGACATGTTGGCTGCCTACCTTTGACATTCAAGGTAAAAGGGGGGTAGGTTGGCAGCCAATTAACCTTGACCAGCAGCCATTTAATAGCACATGTTGTAAATGGAGAGAAGAAAGAAGAAAAAAGACAATTTCCTAGCCTAATAGGACAAGAAAGGGGGCGCCCCCCATTTTGGGCCTTGAATGGGCCATTTTGGTCATGGCAGCCCACTCATCCTTCTAGGAATCCAATATGGCTCAAGGCCATTCTCCTCTAGTTGGCCCATGTATGAAGAGCCCATATATGGCCTATGGATCCATCCAAATGGACCAAGGCCTCTCCCTTTCTTAATGAAGTCTTAAGGGCCTTAACCAGTTGGCCCATTTAGAGCCTTACAACCAACCCAATATGAAAACCCACATATAATGTGACATTACAAGCCCAATTTAATGCTAAAAAGAATCCAAATAGAAGCCAAAGTGTCCCCAATTTGAAGGGAAGTCGATGTAGTCAACTTGGTGCTCCGCGTATGGCACCGTCGGTTCGCCGACGTGTCACGTGATCGCCCTGGTGTCCGCACCAATTCTCCCCGGGTGGGAGGAACTCGACCCCGTCGAGTAAGGGTCCCGAAGCTTGCATTCTCCGCATGTGATCAAGGTGTTGGTCATCGTGGGGCATCCTCACCAACGCACTAAGACGTGTGGATATGCGCCATTCCTTGTGGTGATCACCTGCTCATCCAGTATACAATCTATACGCATGCGTTGAGGTTGGAAGAGGTGGACTCTCGGGTGGTGTATCACTCACAATAGAAGGAGAAAGCCCAAAGCTCACTAGGGATCACCGCGGGTTCCAATATGCTACCAGATCTGAAACATGGAACGTCGAACTATCACCATAGTCACCCGGTAGTTCAATATCGTACGCATTCGGACCCACTTGTTTCTTGACCCGAAAAGGGTGGGGATCGTGGACTTAGAGTGGCTTTCGGTCTCCGGGAGGAAACCAATCAGGTATGACCCTGACCTAGACGTACTCTCCCTTTGAATCCACGAATATGTAGCATGCATCGGCTACCTCCTTATATGTGCTTGACTGGCCTTTTATTGACACGACTTAATGCAAACCATATGAAAGAAAACAAACCATAGAAACAAACACACACACTTGAACTTAGACAAACCTATGGTGATGTAGACCATGCATATGCAATGGTGGACCAGGGCACCCGAATATGTGCCATGCATATACTAGATGTACTCGATGCTTGACGGAATGGACGATTCCTAGACACCCTAAGATGTACAAATCATGCATTGGCGACCTATGGGATTTGGGTGGGGAAGGACTAGGATATCCAAAACTACCCTCGTCATTACCCCTAGACATAGGTACGGCTTGCCAACTAGACCGAGGGGTAGGGACGGGATGGTGAACTCCTTGGAAGAAGTGGAGTGAATATGATGGCTCGGGAGGTTCACTAGTGAAGGGATCAAAAAGGTCAAAGAATTTATGACCCCATGAAGTGGGTTCCACCATGACTCGGTCCCAATTGTGAAATTCTTGAGGGTGTAGGTAGTCACCTTCATCCGTTATGGTAACTGGGATAGTGATCTCATAGAGAAGGTACGGTTCCTCCCTCGGGATAAAAGAAATGAAATCGGGCTCGGCCGACATAGGGAGGAATAGAAGGACCTCCGTGGTGACTTGACCCACGGTGTACACGGAGGTAATGGATCCTAAGGCCGGATGGGTGAAGCTAAGACTAGCGGGTTGGTCAAAGCCTCGGGCCAAAAGGTGCGTCAACTTCCATTGTGAATCTAATCCCATAATAAGGTCATCCAAAGTATCGACATGGTGACTAGACCGAAAAGTTGTGTGGGAGGAGTTGACGGACACCAAAGGTAGGGTAGGATCCATAAATGGGAAGGGAGGTGGGACCAAGCCATCCTTGAGCCAACGAAGAAGCGGCTCGACTATGTATAGCGTTCCCGTAAGAAACACGGGTGGCTCGAGCTTTGGTAGCTCCAAAGAAGAAGGTTCCGAATGAAGATCGGAAGTAGATGATAATGGAGCTCTAGGGAAGGGGTTCTCCGATTGAGGTGGGGAAGGCCAGGGTGTAGGCGGCTGGGAGGTGGATGCTTGTCGAAAGCCACTATACCGAGAAAAGTGAGACTCAAATGGTTCGACCACTAGAGCGACCGTATAGGAGTCCGCTAGAGAGAATGCGTTGCGGATAAGACATTCCAACTGGAAGTGAAGGCGCAAACCTCTCCGGAACTGAAATGCAGCCGTGTTGCTCTCCTCTCCCAAGCCATGTTCCAACCAATACTTATGATATGCCCGAATGTACTCGGACACGGACCTATCACCTTGGACGGGTCGACATGGGTTGGCCATAGTTGCCAAAATATGGGAACGGATCCCTAGGAATGGATATGCAAGGCCATTTGAACATGAGACATAAACGGATGCTAACACCGACTAATGCAAACACATACTAATGCAACAATGATGCACTTAGACCTAACCAATTTCCGGTACGAGGCGGAGTTAATCGACCCGAAGGTCACTCGCGCAAGTGTGCGGCCTTCCCGGTAGGCATAGCCTAATGTTCGTGTCACACCTTTTGATATACTGTTTATTGGGATGCAATTTTAAAACACTTTTTTTTGAAATATGATGATCCTAGACTTAAATGACACTTTTGTTTTTGATTTTGGACACCCTAGACTTAGAACGACGCTCTGATACCAAATTGATGCGGGACGGATGACTCGACCGGGCTAGGACGTACGACGGACACAAGTGCGGCCAGCACTTGCACGTTAAGGCAAGCCAGGCGGCTAGCCACTGTGGTATTCTCCGGGTGGAGATGCCTCTCAACAGCGCTCTCTCTTTAGCCCAGCGATCGTCCCTTGAGAGAGAAACGTGGGGATCGCGGCGATTAAGAAACCACCGTCGCCTAGGGTACCGATTCGCGTTCGGTGCTCGATCAGAGTTACGGAACGGGCACTCTCAACTCACTAGCATGGTGATTTAGATACAAGCTAACGGCCCTAATCTCACAAACGCAGCAATATAGAATGTATACTAAATTAGCAATGTGAGAATGGAATGAACGCGTACCTCCACGTCTAGGCGTGGGGAAGAATTCCCGGCCGTTTTCCGAACAACCCCGATATACAAATGATTTAATTTTACAATTTCAGATCTGGAAACCCACTCCACACAGGGAGGTAAAGGGTTAAAAAATGGCGTTTGGGGGTTGCTGGGTCCCGGGTTGACGGGCAGCAAGCAACGGAGCCGAGGAAGGCGAGCTGGAGCCGAACGAGCGCGCCGAGGGCGAGTCGACTTGGTTCTGCCCACGCCAGGCACCCTGCGCAGTGATCTTCCGACGACTGTAACTCCTAGCCACGACGTCTGATTGGAGTGTCATTTGTTGGAGAATGACGGTGACTGGACGTAGTTTCTTCACTCCAGAGGGCGCATTCAGATCCTTTCGGATCTGGGTGCAGCAATGATTTCTTTTAGCATCTGATTTGGTGTTCACAGAACTGCATAGACAGATAAATAAATGGTGGAAAAAGGGTTGCCGATGTCGAAATGGAATTCCGTCTGTGGGAGGTTGTTGGTGACGTCCATAGGAACAAATCCTCTGAAGACCTCTCTCTCATATATTGGCTGGATGAGGCAGGACAGATGTGGGAAGTCGCCTCTGGATCTGGACTGAGTCTGTTCAGATCTTCTTGCGCGACCTCACGAGAATTGACGCCACGGACAGCACAGACCTTGAAATGCAACGAAACTAGAGGAAACGTGAAGATGACTTGAAATACTTTAATTGATCTTCAGACACCAGCTCCTGATCACGTCGTGGTTGGGCTGCATAAACCGAAACACAGTCACCCTCAGATCTGGACTGCACTCTGGGACAGATCTGCGCGCCGCCACGAGAAAAATCACCGCCGGTGCTCCCGAACTCCAAACGGCATCAAACCATTGCTGAATTCTTGCAATCGTGTAGTAGTATCAAGGATAAATCGGAGGGAACAAGATGATAAGAGGGGGATGGGAAGAGAAGGTCGAGTCCACGACCATATTTCTGGGAAATTCACACCAAGGGAAAGGGCAAGAGAAAGAGGGAGAATCACTCTCTTAACAATTTTCTTTCAACAAAATATCATTAGCCTCTGCACACACAATGTACAAGCCCTTAAATAGACAATTACAAGAGGTATAAGGGGTGGGGAGGTCGTGGGTTTCAAGGGGAGGGGAAGGGGGATTCGCCCATGGCCATGAAAGGGAGAGGGAGGGGACAAAGAGACATGTTGGCTGCCTACCTTTGACATTCAAGGTAAAAGGGGGGTAGGTTGGCAGCCAATCAACCTTGACCAGCAGCCATTTAATACCACATGTTGTGAATGGAGAGAAGAAAGAAGAAAAAAGACAATTTCCTAGCCTAATAGGACAAGAAAGGGGGCGCCCCCCATTTTGGGCCTTGAATGGGCCATTTTGGTCATGGCAGCCCACTCATCCTTCTAGGAATCCAATATGGCTCAAGGCCATTCTCCTCTAGTTGGCCCATGTATGAAGAGCCCATATATGGCCTATGGATCCATCCAAATGGACCAAGGCCTCTCCCTTTCTTAATGAAGTCTTAAGGGCCTTAACAAGTTGGCCCATTTAGAGCCTTACAACCAACCCAATATGAAAACCCACATATAATGTGACATTACAAGCCCAATTTAATGCTAAAAAGAATCCAAATAGAAGCCAAAGTGTCCCCAATTTGAAGGGAAGTCGATGTAGTCAACTTGGTGCTCCGCGTATGGCACTGTCGGTTCGCCGACGTGTCACGTGATCGCCCTGGTGTCCGCACCAGAAGCACACATAGAAATTCATGAGTACTCATTGGGGTGAATTGCACTTTGAATGATATTCATTGCTTTGAAATTAGATATACACTTCTTGATATGCTCTTCTCCCCATTCATCCTCTTTGCCAGGTAATTTATGTGGACCCTTACTGATGACTTGCCAAATATCAAATTCTAGGACCCTCAGAAAAACATACATCCGGTTCTTCCAATATGCATAATTCAAACCATCGAAAAACGGAGGCCTATGAATCGAGTGCCCTTCGGGCATCACCCCTTTGTTTGCCATTCGCTTGGATCTTACTCTGTGACCGTAAGGTCAGTTTAACCAGAGACCAAGGCTCTGATAACAATTGTTGTACCCAGGCGAATGGTAATCAAGAGGGGAGGGGTGAATTGATTACCAATAAAAATTTTAACAATGAAAAACTTTCTAGCACCCCTCAGAAATTAAATACAAATGAATGATGCAATGGAAAGAACATCCAACTACTCTTTCTCACCTCGATTCAAAATGCACTCGTGAAAGCTACACAATTGATAGAACACAATTTTTGAGCATGAAAAGGATTCACTCACATAATTGCAGGGCCCACACGAGATTGATAACGGAAGACAAACCACAGATAAGAACAAGCGATTTTTTAGGTGGTTCGGGTCCACAACTGTGTCCCCTACGTCCACCCCTCACAGAGTGAGGATTAAGCTCCACTAGAAGTGAGGCAGACACACACACGTGCTGTAAGCATAGCCCACACACACGCAGCCGAGCTTGGTCGCACAACCACACACAAACATCGCTCAAGACGCGGCACCCACACTCGTAATATTCTCAAATGTAGGAAGATGGAAAGTAAATGTCCAAAAACATATAACCATTATGTGCAAAAATCAAGATCTGAAAGACTCTAAATATATCTAGCTCACCTGTCAATATTTCTGATGGATCTCGATCTCCCCTTCTTGAGGTCGGAGACGATGGTTGACGTTCCAGCAGGATGGAGAGCCGTCGTCACCTTCTCTTCACCAAATCACGCAGCAGCTGGCTCAAGCAGGTGGAGGATGAAGGTTCCTTCCTCAGAGGATCATTTTTTAGCTCACAAAGCAAAGGGGGTATCCCTGGTTCGCAGCCGCGCTCTCCCTGCAGGACCAAAACCAAATAAGACGTGAAAAACCCTTTTTTTCTCTATTTCACATCCCCCTAATCTCATGGTATAAATACCCAATTGAAAGGAGGGACACATGGAGGGAACATTCACCCATGGACCAATAAGAAAGGGGAAAATAATGCGTGGAATATATTTAGGGCGACGAGCCCGCATGAACCGGCATAAAGCACACCTGCAGGAAAGTGTCGACTCATAGAGTTGACACTCTCAGTCGGCCAGCAGTTGAAAACGTATGGACAGAACGCAGGAGAAAAAGTGTCGACTCAAGGAGTTGACACTTCTTACCGGTAACTCTGAAAAATGGTTCAGACAGAACCCAGGGGAATAAGTGTTGACTCAAGGAGTCGACACTTCCTCCCAGACCATCTGAAAAATGCCCAGATAGAATGACTGAAAATAAATGTCGACTTAAGGAGTTGACATTTTTCTCCAGGCCTTCTGAACAGAACCGGCCGAATGAATAACTGAACCCATAGGAAAGAGTGTTGACTCTGAGAGTCGACACTTTTTCCTGGGTTTTCAAATACAATGAACATGAAAGGGGTTACCATGAAACCTTAGGAATTAAAACACCAATAGAAAATCTGAGCATTACTGACCTTTGGCATTGACACTAACAAAGGAATTGTATTTCATTCTTAACTTGAACAAGGAGTAAAGATCATAGATGAAGACTTAAATGAAAAACTCTAAGAGCTGCTGATAGTAAACTAAGACAAAATCTGTTTCTTGAAACCCATCACTGAGAGCATCTTTAATTCGGTGGCAGCAAATGTTAGCAACACCGGCCATGTTCTCACCATGTGCACACTTCAAATTTGAAAGAGAGTTCCACAACTCCATTTGATTCTGCACATGTACCCCTGCTATTCATATATCAAGGAAGAACAAGTTAGCCACACTTTATCATCAACACTTTATGAAATGAATTCTAGTTAATGTGAGTAAAAGTCCATCTTTCCTAAACTTTGGCCTGCACAAGTAGCCATCGCCAAGTTAGTCCTTTCAGTGGAGAGCCATTGAACGAAGGTATCCCATTCTTGTATGAACAAGGATAAGACAGTGTATATCAACCAACTATTCATAAACCAATGCAAAAAACCGACAATCAACACATTCATCTATTCACAGTTCTCACCATTTATTTAAACTTCTTTGAGTCAAACACGCTCATATTCACATAAGTCACTGTCACATGGTATTTGGTCATCATAAAAATTACTTAAGGCAAGGAATCCACGCATGGGGTTCAACCGTCTCCCCCTTTTTGATGATGACAAATTACTATGTGCATTGTAACAATGATGAACTAATCAAAAGGTTTAGTATGACTATTTGTATTCAGTACTTCAAAAAAAATGCTTTTGAACCAATGAAAATTTATGTCATCCAAAATGGATCTTTCACAAGATAGCACGAAAAGTGGAAAACACATTCAGACATTTGTAGATTGATCCTTGGCATCACAAAAAAATTGCCGACCATCATGAAGTTAATTTTTCTTTGTTTCACATCTATTAAAACAAAAATATACACAACTAACAGATAATAAAGTCTAATGCCCCGCATGCCTTGCCATGACGTACTAACACTCATTCTACTTGAAGTTCACACGAGCATACGGCACGCAATCAAGCAACACACATCACTGACATTGATTGGATAAAATAACATAATTAACATAGTTATTTCTCCCCCTTTGGCATTATCAAAAAAAAGGGGGGGAATTAAGGATAAGCAAAAGTACTACTAGTTGGACAGAACGGAATTCAATCTTCTAAGATGGATCAAGAGGGCGATGGAGGACGACGAATGAGATCTGTTATACCATCGAGCTTGTAGGATTGAACACCCAAGGCTGAATGAAGTGAATCAATGGAATTTGCCAGAGCATCAAATTTTTGGAGATTGGTGTTGTGGTATAGTTTCAACTCAGAAATATCCTTGGTCAGACCAGCCACCGTCTCCTTGACCTGATTGAGTTCACCTCCTAGGGCATCAATCTTGGAGTGCATCATCGTGGCCTCCGTAGAGGCGGACTGAGTACCAGCATGTTCTTCCTGTCCATGGTCATCACTGTCATCAGATGCAACTGCAGGAGCTTTCCCTTTTTGTGACTTAAGAGTGCGGACTAGACGGCCGCGATGGAGTTCATAACCCATGTTGTTGTAGATAAAGGGAACGGTGTAGATGTCTGCATCTCTGATGGAGTGACTGACTTCGTTGCTTAAGTTGATATGAAGATATTAAAAGACAGGGTCAGTGCTATAGCATAAGGGAGATTTCTGTTCTTTGACTTCCAACAACTTGTGATATACTCCAACATAATAGTAGGAAAATTAATTGGATCACCACTCAAGAAATAGACAAAAAGGAATTGTTGTCAATGTGTAACTTGTTCTCTTCCTCCAGATCGTGGGAGGAAGATTGTAGTCATTATGTCATGTAAAATCCTTTGCATTGGGGGAAAGTTGTTTGCATTCAACTTACTCGTGGTCCTGTCACCCATTTCTTCACCTGTCATAGCTTCAAATGCATCACCTTCATCAAATATAGCTTCTTCATAACGACAACCACAGTCATATGGCATGTTCAGTGCTTTTCCAAGTAGTTGTACGGTTAGAGGGATAACCTGACCATTGATTTCAGTGACAAGATCTTCATTTTTCATTACCATGTTACCATAAAACTGATGCATAACAGAGTGATACACTTTCCGATGATCAAACATAAAAGATATCAAATTTGGTTGCTTCTGAAGTAATTGAACTAACTCAGGCATAGAAGTTTCAAGACTTTGAAAATCAACTGCCCTAGGGCGGAGTACCTTTCGTTCAGCTAACATGAGATTTTCGGCCGCAGCCTCTACTTTTGAGCTTGAAGTTGTTTATCATTCTGGCGAATTCTTTTAACATATGAGCTTCTTCCCTCTCCTTCAACGACCGCTTCTTGGGAGCCATTTGGATGAACTTTGGATGGAAGCCAATAAGAGGATGAAGCTTCTTGGTCTATTCAATAGATGGGAGCCTCCCTTGGAGAGATCCGGTCTCCACAAGCCATGCACGAGTCTAGACGGAGGAGGCTGGAACGGAGAACGCCCTGGGTGTTCAGAGAAGAATGGAGGTCGCGAGTGCCGCAGGGTGTCTGCATTTGAGGGGTGGAGGAGTTGAGGGCTGGCAAGGAAGGGTTTTAGGGATGAAGAGGGTGGCACGGGGTTTGTAAGGGACGCACAGGGTCTTTTAATATAGCTGGCGCTGAACGGGTGCGAACGGAGGTGAACCCCATCGGTCCGGTTCGCGAAGCCAGATGCGATCGAAAAGTGTCGACTCTTTGAGTCGACACTTTTTCTTGCATGTTCTGTCCCGTGAAGCAACAGCTGTAACAGAAGCAAAAGTTGACTCTAAGAGTCGACTCTGCCCTGTAACATGTATTTTTCAAGCTGAACAACAGATATTGAGGGTCAATGCTTAAGGCTTGAATCCCCATTGATTTGGATTCAGATTGATGAGTGTACGGGTTTATCCAATGGGGTTTTGATCGAAGATATAAAGGGCCTCATCCAACCGGTTATTTCGTCCAACTTAACCAACTTGCAGACTTTCATCCAATTTCTCCAATAGAGTACATTATTTAGCAAGAGATGTAGGGACATAGTAAGCACAATAGAGATTCATGCATCATACATGGTTATGATTTCATTCAAGCATAGTTCCATGCAGTTCAAGCATTATGATGCAAATGCATGTCAAGGGAAATATCTAATGCAAAACCTGATTGGTGGTACGTGGTGGAGTTAAGCACTCAATACATGGTGAAGGCCTCCATATGGACTTGTCCATTCTTCAACACGACACCATTTGATATACCACTCAACCAAATGCTCATGATTAAATGCATATTAACAAAGGAATGTTTATGCATGACTATAGACATTAAGATGCTAATTCATGACAATGAACTCTAAGTTATGCACAAGGAAGGATAAATTTATTATGCATGCATGAGACTAACACCCAAGCCTACACACTCCTAACTCTCTTATGAATGATGTGAACTTATCTTCATTTAGTGGCTTAGTGAAGATGTCGGCAATTTGACCATTCGTTTCAACAAATTTTATTTCGACATCACCTCTGCTTACATGGTCCCTCGAGAAATGGTGCCTAATCTCAATATGTTTTGTTCGAGAATGATGCACAGGATTTTTTGAAAGATTAATTACAGATGTGTTATCACACATTATTGCAATGTTTTTTAATTCGATGCCAAAATCAACCATTTGTTGTTGGATCCAAAGCACTTGGGCAACACAACTACCTACGGCCACATATTCGGCCTCGGCGGTTCATAATGCCACTAAACTCTATTTCTTAGAGGCCCATGAGACCATGCAACCTCCAAGGAACTGGTAATACTCGCTTGTGCTTTTACGATCCACTTTACAACCCGCATAGTCATCATCGGAATACGCAAGCAAATTAAAACTTGAACATTGGGGAAACCAGAGTCCTAAATCACAAGTGCCAGATATATATCTTAAAATCCATTTCACGGCCGACATATGAGATTCTTTTGGATTTGATTGAAATCTTGCACATAAACATACAACAAACTGAATGTCCGGCCTACTTGCTGTCAAATATAGTAAGGATCCAATCATGCTTATGAAGAGTGTTTGATTAACAAATTTACCTTTATCGTCTTGGTCTAGCTTAAGTGATGTGGACATTGGAGTTGGCAGTGACTTAGCTGTGCCGAGATTGAATTTCTTGAGTAGCTCTTGTGCATATTTCCTTTGGCTGATAAAGAGACCATCCTCCATTTGCTTGATCTGCAGTCCCAAAAAAAATGTCAGTTCTCCCATAAGACTCATTTCGAATTCACTTTGCATCAATTTTGCAAAGTCCTCACTAAGATCATCATTAGTGGAGCCAAAGATAATATCATCTACATAGATCTGGACAATCAAGATTTTCTTACCATTCATTTTTGTAAAAAGAGTTTGATCGACATTACCTCATTTGAAGCCACTTTGAATGAGAAAAACACTTAGTCTATCATACCATACGCGAGGTGCTTGTTTTAGACCGTACAGTGCTTTCTCTAGCTTGAAGACATGATCCAGGTATTCTTGATCCTCGAACCCTGGTGGCTGCTCCACATACACATCCTCCTGAATGTATCCATTTAGAAATACACTTTTAACATCCATCTAAAAGAAACATGCAAAAACTAGAAAAATCCTCATAGCTTCGAGTCTTGCCACATGGGCAAAGGATTCATCAAAGTCAATTCCTAGTTCTTGACAATAGCCTTTGGCTACGAGCCTGGCTTTATTCCTAGTTACCACTCCTTGATCATTTAATTTGTTCCAGAAAACCCATTTGGTTCCGATCACGGAGTGATCTCTAGGGCGAGGCATGAGGAACCACACCTTGTTCTGTTGGAACTGGTGTTGTTCTTCCTGCATAGTCAAGATCCAGGAATTATCTTTCAAAGCATCTTCTACAGTGTGAGGCTCAAATTGAGAAAGCAGGGCTATTTAATCTGAGTTCTCTACTTCCCTGAAGGAGGATCTTGTTCTAACGCTTTCTTCAACATTACCAATTACATTCTCAGCTGGATGGTTCTTTGCGAATGTCCACTGCCTTGGTAGTTCCTGCACATCTTGTTCTTCTTGAGTCTCATTTTCTAGTCTTTCTTCTTGAATGTCCTGTTCTTGTGAGGTCTTCGGTGCATTTTCCTCTCCATTCACTTCATCTTGATCCTGCACACATGAATCCTTGTTATTATTCCAATTGAACGATTCGTCTATAATGACATGTGGGCTCTCTTCCACTACAAGAGTTCTTAGGTTGTACACCCGATAAGCTCTAGAAGTGAGAGAGTACTCAAGAAATATTTAACGATCACTTTTTGCATCAAATTTGCCTAAATCAGATTTTCCATTATTCAAAATGTAACAAATAGAACCAAATGGTTTAAGATGGGAGATATTAGGCTTCTTACCTTTGAAGAGTTCATAGGGTGTTTTTTTGAGAAGAGGTCTTATCATGGCTTGATTTATGATGTAGCATGCCGTATTAACGACTTCTGCCGAAAAATACCTAGGTAGATTATTTTCATTGAGCATCGTACAAGCCATCTCAACAAGGGTTCTGTTCTTCCTCTCAACAACTCCGTTTTCTTCTGGAGTTCTGGGTGCGGAAAAAATGTGTGTGTATCCGTGTTCCCTGCACAACTCATCAAATTCATTATTTTCGGACTCCTTACCATGATCACTTTGGATTGTTTTGATGAAATATCCTTTCTCATTTTGAACTTTCCTACAGAAACTCTTAAACTCTATCAAGGCATCACTTTTATGTGTCAAAAAGTGAACCCAGGAAAACCTTGAAAAATCATCCACAATGACGAATCCATATAGGTTTCCGCCTATACTATGAGTTCTACTAGGTCCGAACAAATCAATGTGAAGTAATTCAAGGGGCCTAGTGGTTGTGACAGCATTCTTGCCTTTAAAGGAAGTTCTGGTTTGCTTACCTTTGCTGCACGCCTCACACACTTTGTTTGCTTTAAACTTCAGCTTTGGCAATCCAATGACTAGATCATTTCTGGACAACTTTGTAAGAATATTAAAACTGGCATGCCCAAGACGGCGATGCCACAACCAAGCATTATCTAAATTATTTGCAACTAAGCAAAAATTATTGTGTGATGTATCGTCTAGGTCTATGATATATACATTGTTTTGTCTAACTCCTATGAACTTTATTTCATGTGTATCTTTATTTACAACTGTGCAGTGTGTGGAGTCAAAAATCACATTACACCCTTTATCACATAGTTGACTAATACTCAGTAAGTTGTGATTAAGACCTTTGACCAACAAAATACTTTTTACACTATGAGTAGTTCCCTTACCTATCATACCTTCACTGACGATTTTTCCTTTGTCCTTGCTCCCAAAGGCAACAAGTCCACCATCCTTTTCTTTGAGGTCTGCAAATATTTCTTTGTTTCCTGACCTGTGTCGCGAGCATCCACTATCGAGGTACCATTTATTTCTTTGGGCCTTCATGCAGACCTACAAAACCATCAAGACAAGAAAACTTCTATGATTTTGGTACCCAAGCTTGCTTGGGTCCATAATGGTTAGAAGTTCTTGATCTATTTAACCACATTGACTTTCTCGTAAATTTTTCATCGTCAGCCAACATTAATCTGCAGGTATACATGGTGTGGCCATACATTCCACGGTAGAAACATAAAACAACTTTCTTGTTGGCATTCCTTTTCTTACTTTCATTTATGAAGGGTTTGTGAGCAAAAATGTATTTTCCATTCTTTTTGTGCGAAGAACATGATGAAGATGAAGCATTTACATACACATAAGAAGTACAAGTTTTATTTTCAAACGCTTTCTTGTTGCTTGGATCATAACCTAGACCTTCCTTTCTGAAGTTCACTTTCATTCCTAGGATGGTGTCTAGAGTTTGCTTTCCTTTGACAAATTTAGCTAGTGATTCTTTCAAATCTTCCACTTCATTCTTTAAGAGCTCATTTGCTTTTTCAACTTCCATCTTAACCTCTTCCAAGATTTTCACTTTCGCGTTCACTTCCTCAATGATTTTTCTAAGCTTCTCATTTTCTTCATCATGTCTCATGGATTTTTCATCATTTTGTTGCTCTTCTCTTAGACAAGCTAATTCTTCTTCAAACAAGATGACTTTTGAACTTAGCAATTCATTCTCATGAGATAGTGTTTCAATTTTGGTTGTTAGTTCACCACATTTTTCAGATGAGTTTTCATTGAGCATGTTCTGTTCAATCTTTTTCTTCAACATCCTATTTTTAGACTTTAACTTCTTGCATTTTTCATATAAAGCTTCATATACTATGTAATATCCCGGACCTTTCGGATCCTTCTTCGTGGGTCCCGGATCTGGTTTTCGGAGCGTCCAGCTCTGTTGTGTCCGAAATTTCGTTTCGGACATCTTTCGTGTTCGGATCGGCGCGATCCGGAGTCGTTTCGGAGGCCCGGAGGCGTTCCGCGGCTTTTCCGCGTGTGTTTTCCGATTCCCGGTGTGTGTTTCGGCTTTTCCTTCGGACGCTCGCTGCGGGTTAACTGGGCCGTTCACCCGGGCACGAGTGGTACCGTTGCGATCGGTGCGTTCCGAGGATTCCAGAAATGTATTTTTCTATTTTTCGGTATTTTTCCAAAAATTCGGATTTTCTATAAATCCTAATTCCTTTTTCTTTTTCTTTCCCTTTTCTCTTTCTTCTTCCTCCTCCTCTCTCTCGCGACCGTGAGCCCTCTCTCTCTCCCTCTCTCCCATTCGGACGCGGCGAACCCCTCTCCGGCTACGGACGGCGGCGGGGCGACGGCGCGGACGCGTGGGTGACGGTGAGGCGATCTCGTGGGCGTGCGGCGAGCGTGGGAAGCGTGGGGAGTTCGTGAAGCTTCGAGCATTTTTCGTGATTCGTGATCGATCCGGCGGAGCATTCGCTCCATTGAGGTAGGGTGACGTTCCTTAGCCTCATGCCGTTCTTTTCCGTGATTTGTAGGCCGCGGGGAGGCCGAGAGGGGATCATTTGAGCGTTTTTGGGTTTTTCCATGATTTGGGGAGAGCTCGCCCGATCTATGGATTCAATGCATGGATTCGTGTTTTGAGGGCCTAGAATCATGCTAGGGGTCCCCAGGGGTCTTCCCCTTTGTTTTCCCCCTCTCCTATGGAGGTATGGGGGCGTGGTTAGAATTTTTGGGCGTTCTTACCGTTTTCGGCCGCGGACTGAGAACGCGCTATACTCCAGTAGCGCGTTCTTGGAGGTCGCGCTGCCCCGACCGAGCGCGTTCATCGGAGAAGATTAACAGTTTGGCGGTTCGTGTCGCGCTATGGGGCCCTAGCGCGATCATCATTGTCGCGCTAGGAGTACCTAGCGCGATGGTCCCTGTCGCGCTAGGAGGACCTAGCGCGATAGTCCGTGTCGCGCTATGGGGCCATAGCGCGACAGCCCTTGTTGCGCTAGGGGACCCTAGCGTGACATGCCCTGTCGCGCTAGGTGGCCCTAGCGCGATTTGGTTCGTTGTTGGGTGTTCCCCTTGGGCCGTGTGTGCGTCCCGGGCACCCCGTGGAGTTCCGTGACCGTGTTTTTGGTGTCCAAAAGTCCCGTTCGCCTCGGTCAGGCGTTTGACCGTGGGCAATGCGTCTGTTTCTTTTCCGACCATGGTCGCCGTGCGACGGGGCTGGTGCGTGGGGTGATTCCCACACGTTGTCGATTTCGGACGTTGTTTTCCATTGACTCGAGAGTCTACTCCTTCAGTGACCCTCCACTAGTCGTAGCCCACCAGTACGAGGTGCTGGTCTCACCTGGGAGTGGTGTACGGGCACCCACCTTTCGAGACGGCTTGTGGACCGGTTACCGTAGGCCCCTCGTCGGTAGCCAGAGTCCGGCTACGGGGGAAAACCGGTCAGAGGACCAGACCTAGTGACGCAAGGTCTGTGTGTGCACACGTGGTTGGGGGCGGTTGGACCCACGTCGACGGGCGTGACCCCAGCTAGTTACTTGTTTGTGGTTACTTGTACGGTGTTTGCGCCTCGGGTAGGACCTACCACGTCAGGCGGTTCACCTGTGGTGCGGTATAAGACGTCAGGGGACGCTACCGGCTGTGCTTCTAGTGGGTGGTACTCCTGTCGAGTACGGAGTGTTAGACTGTCAGTCATGTGTTTCCGACCTTCGGGTTTTGACGGTTCGATCGTTGAGTTTCGGTCTTCTCGTACCGTGGCACGTGTGTCGGTTTGCGTGCCGTAGGGTCTAGTTCTGTAGAGTACAGGGCTTTCCTTTCCGAGGTACTTTCCTACCGCTAGAGTAGTGGTTTCTCGTTTTTCGAGGTAGGGTTCGAGTGATCCCTACTGAGTCTTGTTCTGAGACTCATTCCCTGCGTGTTTTCATCGTGTTTCAGGTGAGGCGCCACCTTCGGGGAGCGCGTCAGGAGCGCAGCGTGGTGCGGGTGCCCAGAGGTAGTGCCAGAGGTCAGAGCCGGGGGATGCCCCGTGTAGCTGTACTTTTCTTTCTTGTCACTGTACTAGTCGTGGACTGCTGTTATTATTGTTCTTTATTGGGGACCATGTAATTTGTTAATTTATTTCCTGCTTAATATTATAACTGTTTAATTTCTGCAATTATCTGTGATGCTTATGTAGTTTCCACACCATCCTTTTAACCCTTCCGAGTCTTCAGACTCGTGGGTGGCGGTACGAGTCTCGGGTTATCGGGCCTTCCCGGTAATCGGATTCTCGGGTCGTTACAGCTGGTATCAGAGCGCGGTTGTGGAATTACATGAGAATCATAGGTAATTTTATTGGTCCACTAGTCCACAACGATGATGTACATGTGACGCTGGCATTGGGCACCGCGTGTTTTATTCTGACATTGCCGTTTCCGTGTTTTCTGTCTTGTGCTTCAGGAGCGAGGATGGCGCCGAGGAGGAGTTCTCGCTCTCAGCAGGGGCAGTCGGCTGGAGGTCAGGAGATCCAGCAGGGGGTCCAGAGGGACCAGGAGGAGCATAGCAGAGTTCCGGGAGCTACCGAGGCCGCGGATGCTGCGAGGGCTCCGGGGGCCGAGGATTTCTTCCGTGGCATGTACCATCTCATGTCTCAGCAGTTTGGCGGAGAGGCTGTTGAGGGCTCGTCAGCTAGGGGTGGGCCAGGCCGAGCGGTGAGGGACTTCATGCAGTTCCATCCACCTTACTTTAGCGGCCAGGCAGACCCTGATGCGGCTCGTGATTGGCTCGATGAGATGGAGCGGGTGTTCAGTTCTGCGAAGAGTACTGCCGAGGACAGAGTGGGGTTGGCCTACAACCAGTTGCAGGGTACGGCTCGGAGGTGGTGGTCTTCCGAGTGGAAGACGTCCTTTCAGTTTCGTCCACTTGAGCAGGTCGAGTGGGGTGACTTTGTCAGTGCTTTCGAGCGTACGTACTGTCCAGACGTCGTTGCTACGCAGCGGATGTGGGAGTTTCTGGAGCTGGTGCAGGGTGACATGTCCGTGTTGCAGTATAGGGCCCGATTTGTCGAGCTGGGTCGGTATGCACCTCATATCATGGAGCATGAGAGGGTGAGGACCACGCAGTTTGTGCAGGGCTTGAGGTTGGAGCTGAGGCACCATTTGATCGCGAATGGGGCCACTGATCTAGAGACAGCGTCTCGTGTTGCGATTTCCTTGGAGATGGATATGCAGAGGACTCGAGGACCGATCAGCCAGGGACAGTCTTTGTCAGGTCGCAGCCAGCAGTCGGCTACCCAGCAGCAGGGTTTCTTCCAGCATGCGTCGGGTGGTTCAGGAGTACCGGCACCGGCAGCGTCAGTGGCAGGATCTGCGTCCTTCGGCTCGAAGATCAAGAAGTTCTTGAAGAAGAGTCTTCGGAAGAAGCACAAGGATCAAGGGCAAGCTTCATCGGGCAGTGTACAGCAGCCAATTCCTTTGCAGCGTCAGGGATCAGTGGGTGGATCGCGAGGACCTTGTCCACGGTGTGGTGGGACCCACCCAGGCAGGCAGTGCACGGCGCCGATCATCTGTTTTCGGTGTGACCAGCCAGGGCACATGGCGCGTGACTGTCCTCAGAGGCCGCCGCAGTAGCAGGTTCCCCAGCAGCAGCAGCAGCAGGGACAGTATCCGCCGCTACCCAGGTCAGCTAGTGTGGGAGGCAGGCAGAGGGCTCGTGGCCAGATCACGCACTTGACCAGGGCAGAGGCAGTGGCGTCGCAGCTCGTGGAAGGTACCGTTCAGATTTTGGGTTGTGCGGCTCGGGTTTTATTTGATTCTGGCGCGTCTCATTCGTTTATTTCGGAGGATTTCGCGTCGAGCGTCGAGGAGCCGGTGACCCAGTTGTCCTGTGATTTGGCAGTGGAGTTGCCTTCGGGTGATTTTATGGTCACTCCGTATTGCTTCGACCAGGTTCCGGTGTGGATCGATGGGCGGAGTATGCCAGGCAGGTTGTATGCGTTGCAGCTTCGGGATTACGACGTGATTCTAGGCATGGATTGGCTCGAGACTCATGGAGCGGTGGTGGATTGTGGGATGAAGAGGGTCTACTTCCAGCATCGAGCAAGAGGACCTTCTATTTCCAAGGTATCCGTTCCACCTCTTCTCGATTCCTTATCTCTGCTATTCGAGCCCGTCGATTGCTTGATTCAGGTTGTCAGGGTTTTCTCGCGTCTGTGGTTGTGTCTGACCGGATGGAGCCGGATGTCGAGGACATTGCGGTGGTGCGCGAGTTTCCCGATGTTTTTCCTGAGGAGTTGCCTGGATTACCTCCCCAGCGGGAGATCGATTTCGTGATCGAGGTTGTACCTGGTACGGGACCTTTGGCGAAGGCTCCCTACCGTATGGCCCCCGCTGAGTTGAGGGAGTTGAGGGCGCAGTTGCAGGAACTGTTGGCCAAGGGGTATATTCGTCCGAGTTTTTCCCCTTGGGGTGCGCCCGTGTTGTTTGTGAAGAAGAAGGACGGTAGTCTGCGGTTGTGCATTGACTATCGGCAGCTGAATGACGTGACCATTAAGAACAAGTATCCGTTGCCGCGGATTGATGATTTGTTCGACCAACTTCAGTCTGCGCGAGTGTTCTCGCGGATTGATTTGCGGTCCGGTTACTATCAGCTGAGAATTCGCGAGTCCGATGTGGAGAAGACTGCGTTCAGTACGAGGTACGGGCATTATGAGTTTCTGGTGATGCCGTTTGGGCTCACCAATGCCCCGGCAGCCTTCATGGACTTGATGCAGAGGGTGTTTCATCCATATTTGGACCAGTTCGTGGTCATCTTCGTGGATGACATCCTTGTTTATTCGCGGTCTGCTGAGGAGCATGCGTGCCATTTGGGTGTGGTGCTGCAGACGTTGCGAGATCACCAGTTGTATGCGAAGCTCAGCAAGTGCGAGTTTTGGCTCAGCGAGGTGCACTTTCTGGGGCACGTGATTTCTGGTGATGGCATTTCCGTGGATCCCGCCAAGGTCGAGGCTGTGATGCAATGGCCGAGGCCGAGGTCGGTGACGGAGATCCGGAGTTTCTTAGGGCTTGCGGGGTATTATCGCCGGTTTATCTAAGATTTTTCCCGCATTGCGACCCCGATGACGAGGCTCACGCGGAAGGATGTGCCTTTCGTTTGGTCCGAGGAGTGTGAGCAGAGCTTCAGTGACCTGAAGAGGTTGCTGACCTCGGCTCCGGTGTTGGTTTTGCCTTCTGGATCGGGAGGTTTTGTGGTGTGTACAGATGCTTCCGGCGTTGGATTGGGTGCTGTTCTGATGCAGCATGGTAGAGTGGTGGCTTATGCATCTCGGCAGCTAAAGCCCCATGAGGAGAACTACCCTACCCATGATCTTGAGTTGGCGGCGGTGATCTTCGCGCTGAAGATCTGGAGGCATTATCTGTACGGTGAGAAGTTCGAGGTGTTCACTGACCATCAGAGTTTGAGGTATGTGTTCTCGCAGAGAGATCTGAACCTCAGACAAAGACGTTGGATGGAGTTCATGAAGGACTATGACTTCACCCTGTCTTATCAGCCGGGCAGGATGAATGTCGTCGCCGATGCCTTGAGTCGGAAGGTTGCGGTCAGTACCTTGATGTTGAGGAAGTGGAGGCTCTGGGAACAAGTGCCCGAGGTATCTTTCAGGCTCAAGATTCCCCAGGAGCGAGGGTTGGCAGTGCTTGCGAGTCTGACTGTCACTCCTGCTATCCGTCGTCAGGTGACAGAGGCTCAGCATGCGGACCCTGAGTTGCCCCGGATTCTTGCGATGGCTGATGTGGAGCTCGGCGAGGACGGTGCTGCGAGGTTTCGTGGCAGGTTGTACGACCCAGCGGAGGAGCAGGTTCGTCGTGCGGTGTTACGCGAGGCTGATGGGAGCAGGTACACTGTACACCCGGGTGCGACGAAGATGTATCGGAACTTGCGGAGGCAGTTTTGGTGGCCTGGCATGAAGAGAGATGTCGCCGAATTTGTGGCCAGGTGCCTAATCTGTCAGCAGGTGAAGGCGGAGCATCAGCGACCAGGAGGTACTCTCCAGCCCTTGGATGTTCCTGCTTGGAAGTGGGACCATGTGACCACAGATTTTGTGGTGGGGTTGCCAAGGACCCCGAGTGGGCCGGACAGTATTTGGTTACTGGTGGATCGGCTGACGAAGGTGACTCGATTGTTACCGGTCAAGGTCAGCTGGAGCGTGTCCAGGTTGGCTCGTCTGTATGTGGAGCGGATCGTTCCGTTGCATGGGGTTCCCATTTCGATCGTGTCGGATCGAGATCCGCGCTTCACTTCTGGATTCTGGAGGGGTTTCCAGCGAGCTCTTGGCACGGAGTTGGCATTTAGCTCGGCGTATCATCCATAGTCAGATGGTCAGTCTGAGAGGACCATTCAGACTTTGGAGGACATGCTGAGATCCTGCTGCCTGGAGTGGCAGGGGAGTTGGATTCATCACCTACCGTTGGTGGAGTTTGCCTATAACAACAGCTATCATTCGAGCATCGGCATGGCTCCCTATGAGGCTCTGTATGGGCGTCCTTGTCGGACTCCTCTTGATTGGTTTGAGGTGGGTGAGCGTGTTTTGACGGGACCGGAATTGGTGCAGCAATGTGTGGAGGTTGTGCACCTGGTTCGTCAGAACATGTTGGCGGCCCAGAGTCGGCAGAAGAGCTATGCTGACCGTAGGAGGCAACCCCTCGAGTTCGCCGTGGGCGATCATGTGTTCTTGAGAGTTTCTCCGATGAAGGGGGTGATGCGTTTTGGACGGCGTGGGAAGCTGAGTCCCCGCTACATTGGTCCTTTCGCGATTGTGGAACGCATCGGTGAGGTTGCTTACCGGTTGCAGTTACCTCCTGAGTTGGCGTCGGTGCATGACGTGTTCCACGTCTCGATGTTGCGGAAGTATATGCCCGATGACTCTCATGTGCTCGAGTTTTCTGTTTGGCCTGAGGTGACTCCAGATCTTTCTCTCCCAGAGTTTCCGATCCGCGTGGAGGATAGGCGAGAGCAGCGCCTGCGGAACAAGGTCATTCCCTTGGTAAAGGTCGTGTGGCAGCGACACTCTGGTGGTGAGGCTTCGTGGGAACGTGAGGACGAGATGCGTCAGCAGTTCCCGTATCTGTTTGAGTGAGTCTTTCTCTTCTTTCCCATTGGGTTGTTCTCAATTTCGAGGATGAAATTCCTTAAGGGGGGAGGGCTGTAATATCCCAGACCTTTCGGATCCTTCTTCGTGGGTCCCGGATCTGGTTTTCGGAGCGTCCAGCTCTGTTGTGTCCGAAATTTCGTTTCGGACATCTTTCGTGTTCGGATCGGCGCGATCCGGAGTCGTTTCGGAGGCCCGGAGGCGTTCCGCGGCTTTTCCGCGTGTGTTTTCCGATTCCCGGTGTGTGTTTCGGCTTTTCCTTCGGACGCTCGCTGCGGGTTAACTGGGGCGTTCACCCGGGCACGAGTCGTACCGTTGCGATCGGTGCGTTCCGAGGATTCCAGAAATGTATTTTTCTATTTTTCGGTATTTTTCCGAAAATTCGGATTTTCTATATATCCTAATTCCTTTTTCTTTTTCTTTCCCTTTTCTCTTTCTTCTTCCTCCTCCTCTCTCTCGCGACCGTGAGCCCTCTCTCTCTCCCTCTCTCCCATTCGGACGCGGCGAACCCCTCTCCGGCTACGGACGGCGGCGGGGCGACGGCGCGGACGCGTGGGCGACGGTGAGGCGATCTCGTGGGCGTGCGGCGAGCGTGGGAAGCGTGGGGAGTTCGTGAAGCTTCGAGCATTTTTCGTGATTCGTGATCGATCCGGCGGAGCATTCGCTCCATTGAGGTAGGGTGACGTTCCTTAGCCTCATGCCGTTCTTTTCCGTGATTTGTAGGCCGCGGGGAGGCCGAGAGGGGATCATTTGAGCGTTTTTGGGTTTTTCCATGATTTGGGGAGAGCTCGCCCGATCTATGGATTCAATGCATGGATTCATGTTTTGAGGGCCTAGAATCATGCTAGGGGTCCCCAGGGGTCTTCCCCTTTGTTTTCCCCCTCTCCTATGGAGGTATGGGGGCGTGGTTAGAATTTTTGGGCGTTCTTACCGTTTTCGGCCGCGGACTGAGAACGCGCTATACTCCAGTAGCGCGTTCTTGGAGGTCGCGCTGCCCCGACCGAGCGCGTTCATCGGAGAAGATGAACAGTTTGGCGGTTCGTGTCGCGCTATGGGGCCCTAGCGCGATCATCATTGTCGCGCTAGGAGTACCTAGCGCGATGGTCCCTGTCGCGCTAGGAGGACCTAGCGCGATAGTCCGTGTCGCGCTATGGGGCCATAGCGCGACAGCCCTTGTTGCGCTAGGGGACCCTAGCGCGACATGCCCTGTCGCGCTAGGTGGCCCTAGCGCGATTTGGTTCGTTGTTGGGTGTTCCCCTTGGGCCGTGTGTGCGTCCCGGGCACCCCGTGGAGTTCCGTGACCGTGTTTTTGGTGTCCGGAAGTCCCGTTCGCCTCGGTCAGGCGTTTGACCGTGGGCAATGCGTCTGTTTCTTTTCCGACCATGGTCGCCGTGCGACGGGGCTGGTGCGTGGGGTGATTCCCACACGTTTTCGGTTTCGGACGTTGTTTTCCGTTGACTCGAGAGTCTACTCCTTCAGTGACCCTCCACTAGTCGTAGCCCACCAGTACGAGGTGCTGGTCTCACCTGGGAGTGGTGTACGGGCACCCACCTTTCGAGACGGTTTGTGGACCGGTTACCGTAGGCCCCTCGTCGGTAGCCAGAGTCCGGCTACGGGGGAAAACCGGTCAGAGGACCAGACCTAGTGACGCAAGGTCTGTGTGTGCACACGTGGTTGGGGGCGGTTGGACCCACGTCGACGGGCGTGACCCCAGCTAGTTACTTGTTTGTGGTTACTTGTATGGTGTTTGCGCCTCGGGTAGGACCTACCACGTCAGGCGGTTCACCTGCGGTGCGGTATAAGACGTCAGGGGACGCTACCGGCTGTGCTTCTAGTGGGTGGTACTCCTGTCGAGTACGGAGTGTTAGACTGTCAGTCGTGTGTTTCCGACCTTCGGGTTTTGACGGTTCGATCGTTGAGTTTCGGTCTTCTCGTACCGTGGCACGTGTGTCGGTTTGCGTGTCGTAGGGTCTAGTTCTGTAGAGTACAGGGCTTTCCTTTCCGAGGTACTTTCCTACCGCTAGAGTAGTGGTTTCTCATTTTTCGAGGTAGGGTTCGAGTGATCCCTACTGAGTCTTGTTCTGAGACTCATTCCCTGCGTGTTTTCACCGTGTTTCAGGTGAGGCGCCACCTTTGGGGAGCGCGTCAGGAGCGCAGCGTGGTGCGGGTGCCCAGAGGTAGTGCCAGAGGTCAGAGCCGGGGGATGTCCCGTGTAGCTGTACTTTTCTTTCTTGTCACTGTACTAGTCGTGGACTGCTGTTATTATTGTTCTTTATTGGGGACCATGTAATTTGTTAATTTATTTCCTGCTTAATATTATAACTGTTTAATTTCTGCAATTATCTGTGATGCTTATGTAGTTTCCACACCATCCTTTTAACCCTTCCGAGTCTTCGGACTCGTGGGTGGCGGTACGAGTCTCGGGTTATCGGGCCTTCCCGGTAATCGGATTCTCGGGTCGTTACATACTATTTCTCATTGTTCACATGAAAGAGCCTCAGTTTCAGAACATACCTCATTGGATTCTTCTTCATTCGCCATTAGACACAAATTTTGCACAAGTTCATCCAGCTCGTCTTCAGATTGGTCATCGGCGTCGTCTACATCACTCCAAGTCGCCACCATTGCCTTAGGTTTCTTGAATCTTCCCTTTTTGAGCTTCTTGTGAAGTTTGGGGAACTCTCCCCGCATATGATCTGGTTTTTTACACTAATAGCATATCACTTTTTCATTCTTTTTACTGCTTTCACCTTTCTTAAACATGGGTCTTTTTGTGCTTTCTTGAACTGACCACCAGCTCTTCTTGTCCTCTTTACAAATCTTCTCGCTCTTCTTGTGATCATAGCAACCAGCTCCTCATCTTCACTGTTGGTTGTGGAGTCTATCTCACTCCCATCTAGCTCTTGTGGGAGTGTCTTCAATGCCATTGTTGTAGCCACTTTCTTCTTCTTATGATCTTCTTCGCTCCTTTTGATGTTAATCTTGTACGTCATCAAGGAGCTGATTAACTTGTCCAACGTCAAGGTGCTAAGATCCTTTGAGTCTTCAATTACCGTGGCCTTTGTATGCCACTGTGGTGAGGGGGACCTTAATACCTTCCTCACAAGATCTTGGTTGGAGTATTCCTTCCCGAGTGCTTTCAATCCGTTGGTTATCTCCAACATTCTAGCAAACATCTCAGAAATAGTTTCGTCTCGCTTCATCATGAATAGTTCATAGTCCTGGACGAGCAAATCTGCTTTAGTCTCTTTCACTTCCGATGTTCCTTCATATATTAGCCGGAGTTTGTCCAACATTTCTTGCGCGGAAGCACACATAGAAATTCATGAGTACTCATTGGGGTGAATTGCACATTGAATTATATTCATTGCTTTGAAATTAGATATACACATCTTGGTATGCTCTTCTCCCCATTCATCCTCTTTGCCAGGTAATTTATGTGGACCCTTACTGATGACTTGCCAAATATCATATTCTAGGGCCCTCATAAAAACATACATCCGGTTCTTCCAATATGCATAATTCAAACCATCGAAAAACGGAGGCCTATGAATCGAGTGCCCTTCGAGCATCACCCCTTTGTTTGCCATTCACTTGGATCTTACTCTATGACCGTAATGTTAGTTTAACAAGAGACCAAGGCTCTGATACCAATTGTTGTACCCAGGCGAATGGTAATCAAGGGGGGAGGAGTGAATTGCTTACCAATAAAAATTTTAACAATGAAAAACTTTCTAGCACCCCTCAGAAATTACATACAAACGAATGATGCAATGGAAAGAACATCCAACTACACTTTCTCACCTCGATTCAAAATGCACTCATGAAAGCTACACGGTTGATAGAACACAATTTTTGAGCATGAAAAGGATTCACTCACATAATTGCAGAGCCCACATGAGATTGATAACGGAAGACAAACCACAGATAAGAACAAGCGATTTTTTAGGTGGTTCAGGTCCACAACTGTGTCCCCTACGTCCACCCCTCACAGAGTGAGGATTAAGCTCCACTAGAAGTGAGGCACACACAAACACGTGCTGTAAGCATAGCCCACACACATGCAGCAGAGCTTGGCCGCACAACCACACACAAACACCGCTCAAGACGCGACACCCACACACGTAATATTCTCAAATGTAGGAAGATGGAAAGTAAATGTCCAAAAACATATAACCATTATGTGCAGAAATCAAGACCTGAAAGACTCTAAATATATCTAGCTTCCCCTGTCAATATTTCGAATGGAGCTCGATCTCCCCTTCTTGAGGTCGGAGATGATGGTTGATGTTCCAGCAGGATGGATAGCCATCGTCGCCTTCTCTTCACCAAATCACGCAGCAGCTGGCTCAAGCAGGTGGAGGATGAAGGTTCCTTCCTCAGATGATCATTTTTTAGCTCACAAAGCAAAGGGGGTATCCCTGGTTCGTAGTCGCGCTCTGCCTACAGGACCAAAACCAGATAAGACATGAAAAACCCTTTTTTCTCTATTTCACATCGCCCTAATCTCAAGGTATAAATACCCAATTGAAAGGAGGGACACGTGGAGGGAACATTCACCCATGGACCAATCAGAAAGGGGCAAATAATGTGTGGAATATATTTAGGGCTGCGAGCCCGCATGAACCGGCGTAAAGCACGCCTGCAGGAAAGTGTCGACTCATAGAGTCGACACTCTCAGTCGGCCAGCAGCTGAAAACGCATGGACAAAACGCAGGAGAAAAAGTGTCAACTCAAGGAGTCGACACTTCCTGCCTATAACTATGGAAAACGGTTCAGACAGAACCCATGGGATTAAGTGTTGACTCAAGGAGTCGACACTTCCTCCCAGACCATCTGAAAAATGCCCAGATAGAATGGCTAAAGATAAATGTCGACTCAAGGAATTGACATTTTTCTCCAGGCCTTCTGAACAGAACTGGCCGAATGAATAACAGAACCCAGAGGAAAGAGTGTCAACTCTGAGAGTCGACACTTTTGCCTGGGTTTTCAAATACAATGAACATGAAAGGGGTTACCATGAAACCTTAGGAATTAAAATACCAATAGAAAATCTGAGCATTACTGACCTTTGGCATTGACACTAACAAAGGAATTGTATTTCATTCTTAACTTGAACAAGGAGTAAAGATCATAGATGAAGAGTTATATGAAAAAGTCTAAGAGCTGCTGACAGCAAACTAAGACAAAATCTGTTTCTTGAAACCCATCACTGAGAGCATCTTTAATCCGGTGGCAAAAAATGTTAGCAACACCGGCCACGTTCTCACCATGTGCACACTTCAAATTTCAAAGAGAGTTCCACAACTCCATTTAATTCTACACATGTGCCCCTACTATTCATATATCAAGGAAGAACAAGTTAGCCACACTTTATCATCAACACTTTATGAAATGAATTCTAGTTAATGTGAGTAATTGTCCATATTTCCTCAACTTTGGCCTACACAAGTAGCCATCGCCAAGTTAGTCCTTTCAGTGGAGAGTCATTGAACGAAGGTATCCCATTCTTGTATGAACAAGGATAAGACAGTGTATATCAACCAACTATTTATAAACCAATGCCAAACACCCACAATCAACACATTCATCTATTCACAGTTCTCACCATTTATTTAAACTTCTTTAAGTCAAACACGCTCATATTCACATAAGTCACTCTCACATGGTATTTGGTCATCATCAAAATTACTTAAGGCAAGGAATCCACGCACGGGGTTCAACACTCTCCTCGTCAGTAAGGTAGGTCGGTGCACTGAGACTGTACATCGATGCATGTGCATATTATTTTTACACACCCATCTACATGATTTGCCTATCTTATGAAAACATCTGAGGTTGCATTCTTTAGATACCTATTACCTGCTTCATGAGACACATGATGATGAGATTAATGAATCTCTACCTTTATTTTGACAAGAAAAACAAGGTCATCAAGGAATAACCCAGATTCATGCTCAAACACCTTAGATGCATAGAAGGCAACTTAATTGATTAACTGGAGGCGACATTTCTGATTGTCACGTGAGTTGAAAGTAAAGTTGATTGGGGCACGTGATCCTAGGCTACTTCCCAGTACCTTGGAGATATCTAACGAAATATCCTCCATGTGGTTGAAACTTAAAGACCTTCAGTTCTGCACCTGACACGTGGACTCTCGATGGGCACTTTTGAGAAGAAACCTTGGGCTGGAGCGTTCCTTCCACGCGCCCAATCAGAAAATCTCATGGGGACCACAAGAACTCTTGTTCGTAAGGATAAATAGAGGCCAGAGCTTGAGCGGCAATAGCATCAAATTTTTTAGAAAGAAGAGAACCAGAGCAGAAGAGCTTGAGAGAAGTGAAAGCCTGAGAGTGAGAGTCCCTACTCTAAGAAACCTCTGAAAAAGAGAGCTCGTTGCAGAAAAGAAAGAGAGTGAGAGAAAATAGAATATCGGAAGAAGGTGAAGAAGGCTGAGAGAAAAGAGAGGGAGAGAGAAGCTGTGCTTGTCTCGACTTCTGGATCAGATCCATAGTCAAATTGCTCTAGAGAAAGAGCTACATCATTTAGTTTTGTCTTCATTTTTCTTTGTTTCTTTTAGAACTTTGTGAATTACTGTAAGCTGTGTAATCAGCAGTTCAAGATTTCAAGCAGCGGCGAGGATCTGATCCTCAGATAGCAAGCTGTGAAGCTCAGCGGGTTCAGCAAACTGTGAAGCTCAGCGGTCTGTAGGGATTTCATCCCCGAAGCTGTGGATCAGCGGATTTGCTAGCTGTTTGTCAGCAAAAGCCTTACTCATTTGAGTAAGGGGTGGATGTAGATCTCAAGATCGAGATCGAACCACCTTAAAATTGCTTTATCTTGTGTGTGATTGCTCAACTCTTTATTTCTGGAACTAAGATGAATGCCTAGGAATGTTCACTGTAATCATCTGATGTTTTTGATGTGCTTAATTGTTCTTAGATCGAACCTCCGCCCAGTACTGAACTTGGTTGGTTGATTCCTGCTACTGTGTGAATCTGACTTAAATCTGTCTTGTGTTGATATGTTCTATAGTTCCTCTATCTTACATTTACTTACTGATCGATAACACAATGGTATATCAAAAGGCTTAGTTGGAAGGATGGGTTACGCCTATCTGAAAAACTAACCATTGTGTGAGGAGATTCTTAAATCAAACTTCTGTCTAGTACCATACTGCGTTGGCTGATTACTTCTATTGAAATTCAGTAAGGATGATGGTCAGTCTTTACTAGATCTTCTAGATGTTAATTCAGATTGAATTAGTAGTTCTGTTCACAACAATTTTATTTTATTCTGCTTTTCATTAACTGCTGTGTGAGTTTAAAATTTGTGGTTGATCTATTCACCCCCTCTAGATCAGTAGCTCATCAATTTCTCATCAATAGGTAACCTCTGTTGAATGGTATGAGAGGATCTAGAGGGGGGTGTGTAGATCCTACACTCAATCAATGACCACTTTGAAGAACTAACAAAGTCAGTAAGACGAAGAGGCCAAAACAAGAACAACACTAGACTAGAATGTGAACTGTTAGCGGCGGAATGATGTTGAAAACGCACTTGATAACTTTAACTGCCTGTGAAGAGGAAGTAAAGGAAATGGACATCAAACAACAAACCACAACACAACCATTTTAAGGTGGTTCAGCTGCTACCAAGCACGCCTACGTCCACCCCTCACCAACTTGGTGAGGCTTCCACTCTTTGACCAAAAGAGACACACACACACGCTGGAAACCCAACAGAACACGGGGACAAGCCACATTCACACACACGAGGATGAAGTCCTCATGAGCACAGAGTCCTCACGCTATAGAACCGCAAGACCACACGGGGACAATGCCCCACACACACGAGGAGCAAGATCCTCACGCTGCAACACGCAGCACACAGGGACAAGGCCCAAAGGAAAAACCAGAAAATGAAAGAGACGAAGACACACGCTGCAACACACAACTTACACATGGATGACTCCCTACACACAGACGAGTTATGAGATGAATAAAACAAATAGCAAAAAGGAACACAAGCAAAGCTCCAACAGAATGAGAAACTCAATAGGACTGCGATGTAGAGCAAGGCTTCAAGGAACCACACGGCTAGCTGGATTTGGTCTCCACGTTTTCTCCTCCTCTCTTCCCCTCAAGTCTTCTTCTGGAAGCTCAGAAGGGCGCCCTTTCTTTCTCTTTTCTCTCTGGTTCCCACGTCCAAGTCTTCTCCAGACACCACCAGCAGTAGCATTTCTCATGCAAGGGTGTGTCCATTTTATAGTCCCGGGGAGTGGAAAAATTTCCCTCCAAGCATCTCTCATTTGATTGGCTGGAATATATAAGAAGTTATTTGAACAAAGGACCTATTGTAAGGTTTCACACAGCACCTACGGGCGACGCAACGGATAACAAAAATTTAATTTGCCCGATTCCGGTGTTTTGGAAAGCTTAATCTGTGCTCTAATCGGTGTTTCTAATACCCTAATTATGGGTTGCGTGTTTCACCTTGCGCGGAACGACACTGTCCGCTAAGCCCGATGCAGAGAAACAGAGCCGCACAGTTGTACGGCCTCTAGAGCGGATCCACACGGACCCTTGCGCAGCGACGGTACCTCCCCGGCACGACCTTCCCCGGCTCTATCACCTTCTGGAGAGAGAGAGAGCAAGAGGGAGAAAGGGGGAGGCTAATCCTCCTCTTAAGCTTATGTGCTTGCTTAAGCTTAAGAGGTTGGAAGAAGTGAAGGCTCGAATGAACTTCACGTAGGTAGCTATATATAGAGTTTAGGTTTATTAGAAAAGGGTTCTAAAAGACCAAAACTGTATATATGTCCTATCTCATATTATACATATGTATTAAACTCCGTTTACACTCCTTTCCAAAAGGAATTAAAAGGAAATAATACATACATTTGTATAATAATTATCCGTCACCCAAGAATCCATTGTGTGTGATCCTCTAGGCCCACAGTCACTCTAGTTTAAGGCCAATTAACTTCTAATTCCTAATTAGAAGTAAATTAAATGTATTATTCGCTTCTACAAGAGCCAAATAATAGTTTAATTCATTCCGAACCTTCGATCACGTTGGGTCAAGCAAATCCGCGTGATCCTAGAGGACGCCGGGTTTAAACCAGCCTGTCTGGTACCTATAAGTCCACAGTTACCACATCGATATAATCCCTCGCTCCTTCTATGAGTCTGGTACGATCGAGGGTACGGTATCTGTCAAACCCCATGATCGTGCCATTTGACTATGACCTCCTTAAAGTGTATGACGTCCGTTCTAAACGAACTCACACGACCCTGGCCAGGGATTTAACGGAGCGTCAATGTCATGACCCATTAACTGTCTGATATATACCCGACAGTGAGCGATCCCTTCTTGACCATTGATGATCTTCACACGTATCCTGGAGTGGTTAATGACTCGGCAACTCATGACTTATGGTTAAAGTCACTTAGCTAAATAATTAAACCATTCCAATCCTCGTGTAAGATCCGATCAATGTCTCAGGTCAAAGGACCAACGATGCTACTGTGACCGTTGGATCTTCAGTTGACATTAGGTATAATCAACCATCTGAAGATCCAATAGCGGATCAGTTTAGTGTACATCCTCCAAGGACATACACCTACACATATGTGTTGGTGCCCCGCACCAATGACCATGAGACTGGTCACTGACACATCATGTGTACTGGTTTAATAGGTAATCAAAGTCCCCGAGTGATTACCCTCCAACCAGAAACAGTTTAAGGTATGTGTACATGTAAAGTCAATCTCATGTTCGAGATCCAATCTCGAGCTGACTTTACAACCACATATCCTAGGGACAACGTAAAGTAACACAATCGCATATTTACGCTCAAACACCACTTTATTAATGAACAAGATCGTACAACTATTGGGCCTACCGGACCCGAAATTGGCCTGTAGCACACCAACACTAACAATCTCCCACTTGAACTACAGCCAATTGTCCACAACTTTGAGGCCCATCTTATCCCGATGACGCTCAAATACAGTCTATGTCAAAGGCTTAGTCAGTGAATCTGCTATGTTGTCTTCTGACGGTACACGCTCTACCATCACATCTCCACGATCAACAATCTCCCGAATAAGGTGAAAGCGCCTGAGAATATGCTTTGACCTTTGGTGAGATCTCGGTTTCTTCACCTGGGCGATGGCCCCATTATTCTCACAAAATAATTGGATGGGAGTTGATATCTCGGGAACTACGCCGAGTTCCAAGATGAATTTCTTCATCCAGATGGCTTCTCCAACTCACTGCCCCTCCATTCAACATGAATACAAATCCAGACATGGATTTGCAGTCATCTGGATCTGATTGGAAACTAGAATCTGTGTAAGCTCTAAGCTGTAGGTCCTCTCCTCCATAAAGCAGAAAAAGATCCTTAGCCCTTTGCAGGTACTTAAGGATGCCCTTTACTGCCTTCCAGTGCTCTTCGCCTAGATTTGCCTGATATCTACTGACAATACTCAAAGCATTGGCAACATCAGGCCGTGTACATAGCATTGCATACATGATTGACCCTATCGCCGAAGCATAGGGTACCTTATTCATATGTGCCACCTCCTCAGAAGTTTTAGGACTCATCCCCTTGGATAGGTAAATTCCATGTCTCATGGGAATGAGACCTCGCTTGGAATTTTTCATCCTAAACCTTTTGAGGATAGTATCTATGTACATGGATTGGGATAATCCTAACATCCTTTTAGATCTATCTCGATAGATCCTTATGCCCAGCACATAGGATGCTTCTCCCAAATCCTTCTTAGAGAAAGTCTTGGACAACCAAGACTTAGTTGATGTCAACATCCCTACATCATTCCCAATGAGTAAGATGTCATCAACATAAAGGACCAAGAAGGTCACTGAGCTCCCACTGACCTTCTTGTAAACACAGGGTTTATCTTCATTCCGAATGAAGTTGAAAGATTTGACAGCCTCGTCAAATCTTAAGTTCCAGCTTCTAGATGCCTGCTTTAATCCATAAATGGACCTTTGAAGTTTGCATACCTTATTAGGATGTGGCTTGGAGGTGAATCCCTCAGGCTGTACCATGTACACCTCTTCTGACAGATTTCCATTAAGAAAAGCAGTCTTCACATCCATTTGCCAGATCTCATAATCCAGGTATGCAGCAATGGTAAGGAGGATTCTGATTGACTTAACCATGGCTACCAGCGAAAACGTCTCGTCATAGTCAATGCCTTGCCATTGACGATATCCTTTCGCCACTAGTGTAGCCTTGTATGTGTCAATCTGTCCATCTGCACCGATTTTCCTTTTTTGAAAATTCATTTGCAGCTGATAAGGACCTTCCCTTCGGGTACATCAACTAAGTTCCAAACTTTATTGGTGTACATGTACTGGATTTCTGAATCCATTGCCTCTTGCCATTTCTCGGAGTCTACACTATGGATCGCCTCCTGGTACGACTGAGGATCATCATCCTCATCGATACATACCTTAGAGGACCCCTCTGAGACATGTCCAACATATCTCTCAAGTTCTCTCGGTAGTTTACCAGATCTCCGTAGTGTCAGTGTTTCACCTTGAATAGGATCAACCGATACCGTCTCATCTAACGAGTTTGTGTCTATGGGTTGTGGTTCTTGGACCTCGTCCAATTCTATCTGGCTCCCACTATTTTTCTGGAGTAGATATTCTCTTTCCAGAAATACAGCTCTCTTGGCCACTAAGACCCTTTGCTCAGAAGGGTGATAGAAATAATATCTAAACGTCTCCTTTGGATATCCCACAAACCTACACTTATCGGTTCTCGACTCAAGCTTATCACTCTCGTTCTTCTTTACATGAGCAGGACACCCCCAAATTTTAATGTGATTAAAATTTGATTTTCTACCCTTCCATATCTCATATGGAATAGAAGGAACTAATTTACTTGATATCCTATTCAATAAATAAGCCGCAGTCTCTAACGCATAGCCCTAGAGAGACAATGGTAGTCCTGACATAGACATCATGGATCGGACCATGTCTAACAAGGTCATGTTTCTCCTCTCGGATACACCATTGTGCTGTGGTGTATACGGTGGTGTCCACTGAGAAACTATTCCATAGTCTTTAAGATAAGAAGTGAATTCATGGCTTAAGTATTCACCTCCTCGATCCGATCGAAGAGCCTTAATACTTTTGCCAGTCTGTTTCTCTACTTCATTCTTGTATTCCTTAAACTTCTCAAAGACTTGTGACTTATGTCTCATTAAATACACATAGCCATATCTAGAGAAGTCATCAATAAAAGAAATGAAATAGAGATAACCTCCTTTTACTTCTATGGACATGGGTCCACACACATCCGAGTGTATGAGCTCGAGAAGGTCAACAGCCCTCTCTCCATGTCCACCAAAGGGAGCCTTAGTCATTTTCCCCATGAGACACGACTCACAGGTATCAAATGGCTTGTATTCGAATGAATTCAAATACCCATTTGAGTGTAAGTGAGAGACTCTTTTCTCACCTACATGACCAAGTCTGCAATGCCATAGATATGCAGAATTCACTTCATCAGCATTGAAAATTTGCATAACATTAGAACGTGTATCTAATACATATAGACCATTGACTAATGAACCATTGGCTATAACCAAACCATTATTCATTATAGAGCACCCAGTGCTATTAAAAGCCAATGTATATCCAATGTTATACAAGCCAGAGATTGAAATAATGTTCTTAATAATATTAGGAACATAATAATAGTCATTCAGCTCCAGAATGACTCCTGAAGGTAAACTGAGGCGTGCAGTCCCGACAGCTTTGGCAGAAACCAAAGCTCCATTGCCCATCCTCAGTTCAATCTCCTTTTTACCCAATCGCCTTCTATTTGCCAGCACCTGCACAGAATTGCAGATATGAGATGCACATCCAGTATCCCATACCCATGATGTGGATTCCATATATGACAAATTAAGGTCTATGACAAAAATACCTTCATTTAGAATTGCCTTGCAATTCCTTTTCCAATGCCCAGTTTCCCCGTATCGAAAACATTTGTCTTCCTTTTCATTCTTCTTGCCCTTCCCTTTGTCAACTTTGGCGAGTTGCTTACCCGTGACCTTTTTCTTTCCCTTCCCTTTGTTACTCGTGGTGGATATTTGAGAGGCCTTCCTTTTCTTGTTGGCCCGGCCAATAACCATTACAGACGAAGATGGTTTATCTTTCTGCATGGTTCCTTCAGCACTCTTTAACATATTGAGCAGCTCTGGGAGAGTTGCTTCAATCCTGTTCATGTTAAAGTTCATGATGAAGGAAGAAAAGGAATCGAGCAATGACTGGAGTATAAGATCAATGCATAGTTCAAGATCCAACTTGAACCCCAATGCATTGAGTCTTTCAATCCACTCCATCATTTTCAGTACATGGGCCTGCACTGATGAACCCTCAGACATCCGTGTCTTGAAAAGCCTTTTTGAGATGTCATACCTCTCAATCCTACCCTGCTCCTCGAGAGCTGGCGTAGATTGAGAAGTATACTTCTACAATCAATCTTTTCAAATTGCCTCTGTAGCTCGGGAGCCATAGAGGCCAACATGTAACATTGGGCAAGGGATGAGTCCTCAGACCACTTGGCATAAGCCAGTAACTCACCCTCGTCGGCATCAGGAGCTGGCTCAGAATGAACCGTGTCCAACACGTACGCAATCTTTTCGGCGGTAAGGACTATGCGTAGATTACGCAGCCAATCCGAGTAATTCGGTCCAGTTAATCTATTTGCATCCAAGATGCCGCGGAGGGGGTTGGACGACGACATTGTAATCTGGATAAGAAATAAAAGATAACTTAGCATGTGTTCAAATTCTAACTTAGATGTGATTTTCTATCTTAGTTAGTCCCACTATTTTTCGATCGGACTATATAACCCTCAGTATATAGAACGGGAGATCAACGAGATCTACCTAGTGGGTCGGAATCCCAACGAGACTGATGTACGACCTTGTGGAAAGCACAACAAGTCATACACCATCTCAAGGGCAGTCAACAAGCACTTGCATCTAATGCAATATCCGATATTCGGCCCCCGAGAAATTATCCCCTTGTGGAAAGTACAACAAAGGATATTCTCGGTTAGATCTAACCATCATTACAACATAGCAATGAGTTCATGACCCGACCCTTGTGGAAAGCACAACAAAGCCGAGTTCAATTCCTCACCCCATTGAGGCCGAGCCTTGGAGTTTAATCCCGCCCCCAAACTCATGGATCTTGTGGAAAGCACAACAAATCCATGAAATGAAGACGTTCATTCACTCCATGATGATGGAGGGCCACGATGACTCCTAGAGCCACGCTTACCAGATCTAAAATTTAATCGCGAGGGAATTCAATTTTATCTTGATCTCACCCTAGGTGGTAATATAAATATATCCAATATATTTACCGTACCTAGTAGTTTGCACAAAATAAATGCATCCAATGCAAAATTAAACGCAAGTGATCATGGACTTTATCCCTAATGTAACTAAGACATCCGGCCTGCTTCCGAAGCAGCTGGATCGTCCTCGTCGGGTGTGCTCCGCGCTTTCAAACTCCGACGCCGCATCAATTACAACTTTTACACGGCACGCAGGCCGGAAAAATTAAATTACATGTGACTCAAATTCCAGCAGCCCTTAGGGCGAGTACAACAATGGAGGAAGATAGAAGTACATTGAAATTTTAACAGAGAGAGAAAGGAGGTTCGCAGACCCCAATTAATTACATTAATCCAAGTCCATGATCACTTGTCAACCCATTCAAATAAAATCAATCAAGGGTTATTTTCTGAAAATAATCCTTACTTTTGAATTTAAAAATGAGATGTGCAAACAAAAACAGGCTAGCTTTGTTTAATTTTAAAAATCAAAGCATGATTAACTAAAATTAAACACACAAGCAGGCCAATACAAGGTAAATAAAATAATGCACGTAAAGAACCATCATTTTCTACGGGGGCATCTAATTGAGATAATTAATTAAATTTAAATTTAAATTTAATTATCTAATAATCAAATTTAAATTTAAAATTTAAACATGCCAATAATTTAAATTTAAATTCAAACTAATTATCCAATAATTTTTGTTTGAAATTAAATTTAAATAATGCAATTATCCTCAATTAGTAATTTTCTAAAATTCAAAATTTGAATTTAATAATTATCTAATAATTAAAATTCAAATAATTGAATTTTCCACATTTAACTTCAATAAAATTTAAAATTTGAATTTTTTAATTATCTAATAATTAAAAATTCAAAAACTTAAATTTTATTGAAGTAACTTCAATTATTACCATTTTATCTCAAGATAAAAAGTAATTATCTCACCTTGGTAAATTCAAATCGGTTAAATAAAATTTACCATTCGACATTTACTATTGAGATAATATTATTTAACTTATGAAATAAAATTCTATATAATTTACTGAGTATTTTGATATATATATATCTAATATATATATATGTAGATATGCATCAATAAATTAATAAGCAAATTTTTTTTAATAAAAAAAACATTTTTTTCCCGCGGCCCCGTAGGGTGCGGCCGCCCACGCGGAAGGCGTGGGCGGGCGCCCGCGTGGCGGCGCCCGCCGCGTGGCGGGCGCGGCCCGCCACGCGACACGCCCGCACGCGGGTGCCGCCCCGCCAGCCCCCCCGCGGTCCGCGGGTGCCGCGTGCGCAATGCGCCCAAATGAGCCTTAAAAAAATTTTTTATATATATATTTTTTTAAAAAAAATTTGCTGCTTGGATGCCCAGCATCCAGGAAGAACAGAGACGCCTAGATCTCTTTCAACAAATAATAATTGAAGATTTAATTTCCCCTAAAGCATGGTTCTAAACGGCGCTAAAAACACCGACCAGAGCGCGAACCTGGCTCTGATACCACTGTAAGGTTTCACACAGCACCTACGGGCGACGCAGCGGATAACAAAAATTTAATTTGCCCGATTCCGGTGTTATGAAAAACTTAATCTGTGCTCTAATCGGTGTTTCTAATACCCTAATTACGGGTTGCGTGTTTCACCTTGCGCGGAACGACGCTGTCTGCTAAGCCCGATGCAGAGAAACAGAGCCGCACAGTTGTACGGCCTCTAGAGCGGATCCACATGGACCCTTGCGCAGCGACGGTACCTCCCCGGCACGACCTTCCCCGGCTCTATCACCTTCTGGAGAGAGAGAGAGCAAGAGGGAGAAAGGGGGAGGCTAATCCTCCTCTTAAGCTTATGTGCTTGCTTAAGCTTAAGAGGTTGGAAGAAGTGAAGGCTCGAATGAGCTTCACGTAGGTAGCTATATATAGAGTTTAGGTTTATTAGAAAAGGGTTCTAAAAGACCAAAACTATATATATGTCCTATCTCATATTATATATATGTATTAAACTCCGTTTACACTCCTTTCCAAAAGGAATTAAAAGGAAATAATACATACATTTGTATAATAATTATCCGTCACCCAAGAATCCATTGTGTGTGATCCTCTAGGCCCACAATCACTCTAGTTTAAGGCCAATTAACTTCTAATTCCTAATTAGAAGTAAATTAAACGTATTATTCACTTCTACAAGAGCCGAATAATAGTTTAATTCATTCCGAACCTTCGATCACGTTGGGTCAAGCAAATCCGCGTGATCCTAGAGAATGCCGGGTTTAAACCAGCCTGTCTGGTACCTATAAGTCCACAGTTACCACATCGATATAATCCCTCGCTCCTTCTATGAGTCTGGTACGATCGAGGGTACGGTATCTGTCAAACCCCATGATCGTGCCATTTGACTATGACCTCCTTAAAGTGTATGACGTCCGTTCTAAACGAACTCACACGACCCTGGCCAGGGATTTAACAGAGCGTCAATGTCATGACCCATTAACTGTCTGATATATACCCGACAGTGAGCGATCCCTTCTTGACCATTGATGATCTTCACACGTATCCTGGAGTGGTTAATGACTCGGCAACTCATGACTTATGGTTAAAGTCACTTAGCTAAATAATTAAACCATTCCAATCCTCGTGTAAGATCCGATCAATGTCTCAGGTCAAAGGACCAACGATGCTACTGTGACCGTTGGATCTTTAGTTGATATTAGGTATAATCAACCATCTGAAGATCCAATAGCGGATCAGTTCAGTGTACATCCTCCAAGGACATACACCTACACATATGTGTTGGTGCCCCGCACCAATGACCATGAGACTGGTCACTGACACATCATGTGTACTGGTTTAATAGGTAATCAAAGTCCCCGAGTGATTACCCTCCAACCAGAAACAGTTTAAGGTATGTGTACATGTAAAGTCAATCTCATATTCGATATCCAATATCGAGCTGACTTTACAACCACATATCCTAGGGACAACGTAAAGTAACACAATCGCATATTTACGCTCAAACACCACTTTATTAATGAACAAGATCGTACAACTATTGGGCCTACGTACCCGACCCAAAATTGGCCTGTAGCACACCAACACTAACACCTACAACATCTTCTTCCCCATTGGCTGTCTACAGAAGGAGGTCCTTTTTATCCTAGAGGATTTTCTGGAATCAAGTTTGATTGGTCAGGTGCAAAAAGGAGGTTACCTTGAAAGGTGACATTTCTCACATTTGCTAACTGCCAGATGTAGACACGCCAAAATTGACATTACTGTGAGTGCATCTCATATTACTTGTGATATCCCAATTTAACCCTCAAATTGACCTTGTTTGAGTGGTTTTCTCCATTTTTCTTAGATTTTTAGCTTTTCCTGATTTTTCTCTATATTTTCTTATTTTTTAGATTTGTTTGGTATTTTTCTCTATTTTTACAGATTTTAAAGAATTAGTGACTTTTATGGTTGACGCCATTTCTTTTTTAATAAAAAATAAAAAAAGGAATGAGCGGCTATAATGTTGGATGCTCATTCTTGGGTTTTATTATTTTTTTATTCATTCCAAGTGACCGTTCTTAGCCATTTTGAGTGAGTTTTTGGGTTCGAAAAAATATGGAAAAAATATATTTGGAGTCAGCACAACCAGAAACACCTTCACCGAAAAAATAAAAAAAAATGAAAAAAGAATTAGCGCCCAAAGGGTTGAGCGCCAATTCTTTGTTATTTTTTGTTGATTTTTATTTTGTGCGTCTAAGCCCGTTGTCGCTCATTCTTGGGTTTTTCGAGTCTGGTTAAAATTGGTATTTTCTCTAATGAACGTCTAGAAGGCCAGACGCGCATTTCTTTTCTGATTTTTTTGGAAAATGAGACTTTCCTTATTTTATTGATAAATGACGTCTGATGTAGTTGACGTTCATTTTATAAACATCATTTACCGTTGACGCCATTTCCTTTATTTGAGATTTTGTGGCTGGTTTTCTTCCGGGTGATTTGCGGCTGTTGTAAAAGATGTTTATTTTATAAATGTCTTTAACAATTGACGTCATTTCCATTGTGAGATTTCCTTCTATCCTTAATGTGCATCTATTATAGGTGACGTTTATCTTATAAACGTCAGAAGTGGTAGATGCCATTTCTTTTACGGTTTCATGGCTTTCCTTCTCGCATTCTTTCCTCATTATGGAGTCCGATTTCAACTAAGAAAGAGCCCTAACGATTGGAAAGATTCCTTATTGTGCTTATCTCCTACTAAAAATGACTATCCTAATCATCCTCAACTTGAACCTTCGCACCTCTCCCTATAAATAGAGCCCTGTAGCTCTTTGCTTTGAGAAGTCGACTTCAATTGACCGGGGGAGGAGCTGTCGGTTTCTTGGCTCGAGGAGGAGTTTTTTTTCCTACGCTTAAAGTTTCATCTTATCCGAGGCTTCCTCCCAAACGTCGATCTACAGCCAGGAACATCTGCATGCTCTCTTAAACTTTTCTTTGTTCTTCTTACTGCATTTGCATGCATCATTTTTATCCTGTTATCTCACTTTCTCAACCACGTTGAGGCTCCATAGTGCAACGCTTGCACACTTTATCCTCTTTGTCTACACATTCACTCATCCTCTTTTCCCTACCCATTGCATTGGTGTTTAAAAGGGGCAATACCCAGTAGGTGTGTTCGTTTCCATGCTTCACCTCATATACATATTCAATTGGGATCGATACTGCACACTTGATATCTAATCTATTTTTGTTGGTGTTGTTGTGTTCTTTTGCGAGGGTAATCTCAAAGGAAGGTGTAGACACGCTAAAACTGACGTCATTTTGAGCATATCTCCTATCGCGCAGTGATGCCCCATTTGACCCTCAAATCGACTTATTTGAGTGATTTTCCTCTCTTTTCTTGAATATCCAACTTCCCCCAGCTTTTCCACACCTTTTCCTATTTTTTTTAGTTTTTTCTAACCCTTTTCTCAATTTTTTTGGGCCTTAAGTCAAATGGTGGCGGGGACCCAGGCGCCATTTAAATAGCGCCCAGGCCAGGGGCACCCTTCATTGGAAATAGCGCCCCTATCCCGGGCGCCCTTTAAATAGCGCCCAGGTAGGGGGGGCCTTTCCCAGGCAGCTTTGTTTTGATAATTCTTTCGGATTTATTTGAATAGAGACACCCCGGGAAGTCACTAATTCATTGAATAGCGACCATTCGGAAGGTTGCCATTTCTTTTCTTCATATTTTGAGCCAAACTCAGATTATTTCTCATTCCACGACTTCTGGAAGGTCGCTTATTCATTAAATAGCGCCCGTGTTGTAAGTCGCCATTTTCCTTGCCATATTGTAAGTCCTAATCCGTCTCGAAATGCTTCCGAAATGGTGACGCTTCGCGTGGGCGCTCTTTGGAATAGCGACCACTGAGTGGTCGCCATTTCTTTCAGAATTTTGAACTCTGACAGAACCCCTTCCTTCCCTCACTTAAACTCCTTTTTCACTTGGGAAAGGGTTCCTATGACTTCCTAATATTGTAAGGACACTTGGAGGAAGGATCCCCCTTTCTAAATCCTACCAAAACTCAAATTTCTAATTTTTATGGAATTAAACTCTAAATTTCCTTTCCTTCCCTCACTTAAACTTCTTTTTCACTTGGGAAAGGTTCTTATGGCTTCCTAATATTGTAAGGACACTTGGAGGAAGGATCCCCCTTTTCAAATCCCACCAAAACTTAATTTTCTATTTTTTTTGGAATTAAACTCTGAATTTTACTTCCCTCCCTCACTTTAACCTCCTTTTCCACTTGGGAAAGGGTTCCTTTGGCTTCTAAGAAGATCCACTTTTAAAAGGAATATGGAAATATAAAAAGTAAAGAGATGATAAAGAAGGGGAAAAGAAGAAGAGGGAGCATGCGAGGGATGCTAAGGGGGATGTGATCGCCAGAGGGGTTACCTCAAATGGATATAACAATAAGTTAAGGAGGAGGGATCGTGAAAAATACCTTTAAAAAGTGGGGAAGATTGTGAATGTTCACGTTCTCTTCCAATCGTCCGGCCGATGAAGAGAGTTTTCCTTGATTGATTACCCTTGCAAGATAAAGAAAACACCAACAAACAAAGATATAGATTAGAATACAAGTGAGTGTAGTATCAAATTCTTAAGATAAATAAATATGAAAAACATGAAGATGAGCACACCTTGTTGGTGTTTTGGTTTTAAACCCCTATGCAAAAGGGTAGGAAAAATATGATGAATGATATGCAAATAAGGAGGTGCGCAAGAGTTACACAATTGGAGGTGTGCTAGAGTGCACAAGTATTAGATCTCAATTGAATTGAGATAAAAATAAATAGAAGAAAGAGGATCTCAATGTTGAGATAATAAGAAATAAAATAAGGAGATATGATTATGATGCATAAGCATGAATATGAACTAAATGCATAAAAGAAAAGATGAAGAGAAGAGATAAGATATATGCTTATTGTTTTTCTCCATGGAAGGGGGTTCAAATATTCAAAGGAGGAAGACGATCTCCAAGGATGAAGCCTTAAGACGCATGGGAGACTCTCTCATTGAGCCTTTGGTCCAACAGCACCTCCCCTTCAATTGATTAAGCCACCTTGAACAAGGGAGAGAGCGGTCCTATTTATAGAGGTGAAATTCAGAGTTTAATTCCAAGAAAATTAGAAAACCATGTTTTAATGGGATTTGGAGGGAGATATTTATTGGGCAAGTGTCCTCCCAACCTTAGAAAGTCATATGAACCCTTTCCCAAGTGGAAAAAGAGGTTAAAGTGAGGTAGGGAAGTGAAATTCGGAGTTTAATTCTAAGAAAATTAGAAAATTGAGTTTTGGTGAGATTTGGAAAGGGGGATCCTTCCTCCAAGTGTCCTTAAAATATTAGGAAGCCATAGAAACCCTTTCTCAAGTGGAAAAGGAGTTTAAGTGAGGAAGGGAAAGGAAATTCAGAGTTTAATTCTATAAAAATTAGAAAATTGAGTTTTGGTGGGATTTGGAAAGGGGGATTCTTCCTCCAAGTGTTCTTACAATATTTGGAAGCCATAGGAACCCTTTCCCAAGTGGAAAAGGAGTTTAAGTGAGGGAAGGAAGGGGTTCTGTCAGAGTTCAGAATTCTGAAAGAAATGGCGACCACTCAATGGTCGCTATTCAAAAGAGCGCCCACGCGAAGCGTCGCCATTTCGGAAGCATTTCGAGACGGATTAGGACTTACAATATGGCAAGGAAAATGGCGACTTCCTACACGGGCGCTATTTAATGAATAAGCGACCTTCCAAAAGTCGTGGAATGAGAAATAATCCGAGTTTGGCTCAAAATATGAAGAAAAGAAATGGTGACCTTCCGAACGGTCACTATTCAATGAATTAGCGACTTCCCGGGGTGTCTCTATTCAAATAAATCCAAAAGAATTATCAAAACAAAGCTGCCGGGAAAGGGCGCCCCCTACCTGGGTGCTATTTAAAGGACGCCCGGGACAGGGGCGCTATTTCTAATGAAGGGCGCCGCTGGCCTGGGCGCTATTTATATGGCGCCCGGGTCCCCGCCACTATTTGACTTAAGGCCCGGAAATTTTTTGAAAAGGCTTAGAAAAAATTTAAAAAAATAGGAACAAGTGTGGAAAATCTTGGGGAAGTTGGATATTCAAGAAAAGAGAGGAAAATCACTCAAATAAGTCGATTTGAGGGTCAAATGGGGCATCGCTGCGCGATAGGAGATATGCTCAAAATGACGTCAATTTTAGCGTGTCTACAGCTGCCCCGCCTTGGCGTCTGCTTTGCAAGGGAGTGACACGGAGTGGAATGGAGTGAAGCGGCGTGGAATGGAATGGAATGAAGTGAGAGCGAACAAAAAGTAGATGTCAATGTGTGATGAGACACACGATTAACATCACTTGATAGGAATCGAGTCAAAAGCTCGTAACGATGCAATCTTGGGAAGTTCGATGAAATCAACAATTGCTTAGATAAAGGGAGGAGTGTGCACGCGAGCACGAAAGAGATAAAAGAGTGATCAACTTCCAGCGCGGTGGAAGTACCTCAGGTCACAAACCTGTAGGTTTCACCATTGGGGAGCGGTTACCAACCAATTTGGACGTGCTGCAACCAAGGTGGATCAAAGGAAAAGAATTAAAATAAGAGGATAGAAATCCAAACAAAGGAGTTTTCAGGCAAGCGACCCAAAACAGCAGCAAGGCGAACTGCGGATACAATTTGGCATGGAATATCTCTTATCTTGAAAATATTAAGGATCAATTTGACCTTCAAAATGATTATTAGAATGATTTTCCCTAGTTAATTCAAAGTCCTATATAAATGCATGCTGGGTTAAAAGGGAAAAATTAAAACAAATAAAAATATAAGATAATCAAGGATAATATTGTTAAGATGTCGAGACTGAGTCAAGAAACCCATTCTGTGATATGATACTAAGCTGAAGTCCGTTTATCTGCACACCAACTCGCAAAAGGAAACCATCATCCCCAGTCTTGGGCGGCTCAATGGCCTATCCGTATGACTAAGACTCCTCTGAAATTATCATTATTTTTGATGAAGGAGAACTCAAATTTCAAATTTATCAAAGCCACAAGGTCCTTGATATAATCTAATAGCGTAGATATATATAGTAAAATGCATACAAGAAAGATGGTGAAGCAATAAGCATGGTGGGAACTGAGAAATGAGGTGCAAAATACCGTGGGACCTAGATGGTGATGCCCGGACGGTGGGACGAAGAGCTTCTTCCTACGCTCAAAGATTGATTAACCAAGACATAAATGAAGCATAAGCAATGAATAAGGAATGGCATAGTAAGCATAATAGCATAGCATGTATTAAGCATCAATAGCAAAGTACGTAAGCATAGAACAAAGCATTCAAAGGTATAGCATCGAAGCATCAGTAGCATTGTTTTTGAACATGGATATGGCATAGCATCAGAAGCATCGAGCATTTAACACATGTGAGGTATAGTATGAATAGCTTTAGACATGTGAAGCAAAGTATGAAAATATAGTAAGGCGTAGCATGTCTAACATAAGTAGCATGATTTGAAACATGTAAAGCATTATGTAAAGCCTCGTTGTTTGTTGTTTGTTACGAGGATGGCAATTTTAGCAAATTATTAAGATTGAAGTTGAAAGAATCTTGATCAGAATAATGATGCCCAATGGCAGGAGTAATTGGAAGATCAGCAGGAATTATCTTGAAAGATGCCCAATGTGACATGAGTTGCCTTGGAAGAATAGAGAGATGATAATCAGGAGTGCCCATAATGGCAAATCATGAAGAGGTTGAGATGGAGAACATTGGGAAGAATCAAAAGATTGATAGCGGTGAATGAAGAGGACTCATCCCGTGCCCTTGGTCTTTGCAAAAATTATCCCTGCAATAATACCATCAGAAAATATAATGTAATTTTTGGATTATGAAATATGCAAATTTTTATAAGTTTTTGAAAAATATTTGATTTTTTATGTTTATTTTGGAAAATATTTGAAATTTTGTGTTGGATTTTGGAAAATATTTGAATTTTTGTGTTGAATTTTGGAAATATTTAGGTTTTTTCTTGTTTTTTATTGGATTTTGGATTTTGGGGATATTGGAATTCTTTTAGAATTTTGGAAATATTCAAATTTTTATGAAATTTTGGCTTAGACATGCTAATGTAACATCAAAGGGTGTTTTTAACCATTGGCTAGGGGTCCTTGCTCCTTCCCCTTTCGCTAACAACTGCCCGAAGCCGGGCGTGCATTGAGGGGTGGCGCCCTATAACCGACTGCCCTTGATTAACGATGCCCCTACCAAGGCCATACCTGAGAAACACTTAATCTTGGAGGGAGAAGAGAAGAATAGTTTGGGATAAGATTTGTGCAGGATGGGAGATATCGGGACTCGAAATCCTTTCAAGGTACTACCCCTCAAAGAGGTGGTCTGTTGCACTGGAGCTTTATGCCTTTGATTTTTAGACCCTTGACATGCATACGACCAGGGTTTTCCCTGCGGGGACTTTGCCACTCTTGACATGCCATAATTCATACTTTTGCTTTTATCAAATTTGGCTTTGATTTTCATAATAGCCCTTTTAGGCTAGATATATCATGAAAGCTTATTTAGTTTGGGTCAAGACTGCCCCTATTTGAGACTTCTCTCATATTGGGGAGTACCAAGGTTGGTCATCTCATCCGTCAACCTCTTGCCTCTGCACTTGGCCGATCAAAGAAGAGAAAAGACTTTCATGCATGCTCATGGCATGGCCAAAGTAGCAACGGTGTTTTACTAAGAGAGACAGCTAAGGATGCCGTGAAGTGTGTGGAGTGCCCAGCTAAGGGTTACCCTTAACAAGCGGAGAGAGAATGCCGAACTCCCAACGCAGGGTTCTTATGACTGAAGTGTCGCATAGCAAGCCTAAGACTCTTTTGACATTGAATTAATTAAACAAAATCTTAAGATAAAGGCTTAATACCACTCTTAATTAAGTTAAGAAGCACTTTCATTTTGAAAACGATGGGTTAATAAGGTGATAAAATGCATCAAGAATGCATACTTACGCAAATATATTACCTTGCGACCATGGTTGTAGAAGCTGCTGCCAGAGGCGATGTTGATAAACATGAGATTTGTCCTTATTGACAGATAAGAAAGGATAGCAAAGTCTTCAAAGTGGCTTAACAAGAAGGAGTGATGTTTAAACCAAACTCAGACGAATAAAGAGAAAAGAAAGAGAGGTAAGGGTTAGAACTCCCTCACTAAGGTGCGGAGACCCTGATCACATGAAAGATCTACAAAAGGAGAGGAAAATCAAGAAGTGGAGTGAGGACTAAAGCCTCGAAAGCAGTGGGAGAACGGGCAGATGCCCAAAGCAGTTGACGTGGAAGAAGTTGGGTTAGACCCGTGATTGGGAGGAATTAGAAGAAGAAATTGATAGATGGAAAGAGGCGGATCTGGAGGTTCTGGAAGCAAGGGAGGAGGAGAATCATGATGCGGGTAGGAATCATCCAGAGGTTCCAGAGGAGGAAAACCCCGAGGGACACGATGCCCTGGGAAAAGGTATGGAAAAAGATGATTGAAGAGGAAGAAAAGAATGAAGGACGCAATGTCCTGGAAGAGTAGGAGGATGAATCGAAAGAAAGATAGGGGATCCAGAGGTTCCGGAGGGAAAAAATGAGAAGGGGCACGATGCCCAGAAAGAATCGAGGAATGGGGTAAGAGATCCCAAGGTTCCGGAAGGATGTGGAGAAGGAGGGCGCGATGCCCGGCAAGCAGAGAGAAATCTGGAGGATCCAGATACAAGTGTTGAGAGTGGGCATGATGCTCTGAGAGAAAACTGGAGGGGGCGCGATACCCGACAAGTGTAAGGGGACCCAGAGATAAATAAGAAGAGAAAGTTATAGGATCCGAGGGTTCCGGAGGAAGGAAATACCGAGGGACGCGGTGCCCTGGGTAATCAAATAAGTCCGGAGGTTCCGGAGGCAGGAGATAAAAAGGGGCGCAATGCCCTGGGGAATCCAGAGGTTATGGAGGAATGGAATTAGAATGGGCATAATGCCCTTGTAGGAGGGATAAGGAACGAGATAAAGAATCCGGAGAGTCTGGAGGGGGAAGGTGGAAAGGGGCGCGATGCCCTGGGAGGACGAGAGAGAAATTTGGAGGGTCAGAATGCAAGAATTAGGAGTGGGCGTAATGCCCTAAGAGAAATCTGGAAGGGGCACAATTCTCGGCAGGTGTAAGGGGACTCGGAGATCCTGAAGATAGAGGTGAACGAGATGGTGAATGTGGAGGATCCGGAGGTTCCGGAAGACGAGGAAGATACGGGTTCGGAAACCTGAAAAAGAACGAATGCAAATGCATACGAATGCAATACAATGGATGCGATATATGCAATGAGTGCAAAGAATGCATGGAATGAGAAGATGAGATCATCCTCCTCACCCATGGAGTGGCCCATAAAGAGAAAAATGTGGATGGAATAGAGTAAGGAGTGAATGAATTGGTGGGAGGCCCTTTCATAAAAGATTGCCCGTCCCTCCATAGTAGATGGCGTGCCTGGCCAAGCAGCTCAAAGGATTGAAATAATAAGCTCTCATTAGAAGAATGGGTCATAGTGATGTAAGAAGAAAACCCCTTAGGAAGTTGTATAATGACGGACCAAGGGGTAATGAGAGTATTAAAAGAGTATCGACCAAGGAACAAGGTAACCATGGTAAAAGGCTGATATGGCATCAACTTGGAAGAATTTATCATAGTGAGCCTTGATGGAGATTTCTCAAATATGTTTGGCACAAGAACGCGGGTCGGTATCCGGCAAATAAAATCTTGAGGTTTGAATGGCATAGCCGCGGCCAAGTCTTTCCTGCCCAGCTCCTGATTATTCTTGGCACAAATACTTGTAGAACTACACCCACTTTGAGTGGGGGGGGGGAAGGCGAGATGGAAGCTGTAGGCTTAGTGAGTGATGGTGGTTTAATGGAGAGTGTTAACGGAAGGATAAATGGAGGTTGAAACACGTCGGGCTTCTCCCCTTGCTTTGAAGTAAATGGGGTTGGCTCGAGTGCAAAATAGGATGGACCCTACTCAGGGCTAACCACGGGTTCGGGTGGAGGTTTTGGTGGAGGGGTAGACAAAGTGAGGTTTGGTGTAATTGGCTTTGGGGTTATAAGGGTAATGGAGGCCTTAGGTGGCGGATTTGAAGGGTTAATTGATTTAGGAGAAGGTTTAACGGAAGGTTCGGTAGAGGCTGATGGTGTGGAGGTAAGCTTGGATAGCTTAGTGGAGGGCTCAATGGAGGTCGATGGTGAAGTTGCTGATAGAGGCAAAATGGTTAGAAGGGAATCATTGGAGGGCCCGGAGGGCTTGGTGGAAGGTGTGGTATTTGGAGGTGTAAAAGGAGGGGGTTTGGTGCGTAGGAAACGTCAGATTTTGGTAGGGCGTGATGGATTGAAGGTAATTGAAGGGTCATGGTGCGCTGGTGCAGGTGATTGGAGTATCGACTCATCATCGTAGCACCAATTGGTTTCATAAATAGGATTGGGGATGGTGGCATCATCCTGAGCAGGGAGTTCATCGGGTGGCAATGGAGGGAGAGGAAAATGAAGGAAACTCGGAGTGAGTGCCTCTTGAAGGACTCCAACGTCTTGTGCCAGCTCCAACTCTTCATAAAGAACATCCAATTCTTCATCATTATTAAACTCAAGTGGACGTCATGGTGAAGGTGTAATGATGGGTGATGGAGGAATGTAATATAGAGGATTTTACGGAGGATTATGTGAAAGCGGAGGCAGAGGTGAAGGGCCATATGAATGAGTGGAATATATAGGCGGTGGAGGGCGGACGACGTCTACTTGATCATTGAAAATTATCGGCTCATCTTGCTCACTTGAATCTATGATGCCATTATCTCTCCTCTCTTTCCAATCTTTTTCCATCTTAGTGATGTTATTCATAAAAGCATGAAGAGGATTGACTTGAGGAGGAGGAGGAGGAGGAGTGGGCCACGGACTTGTGACCCTCTTCAATTGTTCCTCCATTGAAGCTATTTTATCAAGAAGAGTTTGTTGGAGGGGTGTGACATGAATAATGGAGGGTTGGCATGATGGCCTTGGAGGGGCTTGGGGTTGACCAAAAAAAGGACCCGGTTGGACCGGGGTGCAAGGAATATGAGGGCCATGGGGTCGAGAAGGAGGAATAGAAAGAGGCGAGTGATGGATCACCCGAGAAGGAGTACGTGTAGAAGAAGGCGGGTGAAAAGAGGGAGGCGGGTGATGGATCACTTGAGCGGGAGTATGAATAGGAGAGGGAGGCGAGTTATGGGCCACCCGAGTGGGAGTGTGAATAGAAATAGGTGGGTGATGGGCCACCCGTGAGGGATTGGAGGGAGGATGAGAAGGAGAAGATGCACTCTCAACAATGGCCTTAAGGGCTTGGATTTGTTGAGGGGTGAGATGATCTAATGCACGTAAAACTTGGGAGACCTTCTCATCATGTGGAGGAGATAGTCCCGGGGAAGTAGTGGCTTGCAATGGATGTAGGAGACCATAAGATTGGAAATTACCCATGGGTCTGGCAAGACCATAAGAATGAGAATATGGTCCCTTACAAGAATTGTTGTGAGAATTATAAACTTGAGGATTGTATGATGTGCTAGGTTGATCGTCCTCATGATTACAAATTGAATTAGACATGTTGATTTTATTATCAAACCGAGACATCATGCAAACAAATAATATTCAATCAAAGCAATGTTGCAAAGATATCAAACAAGTTGAGATGCTTACACTTGATTTTAGTTGATACCTTGATGTGAATTAGATGATTTTTAACAAGATTGGTATGATTCACTCAAGGTAGGAACCTAGTTTCAATATGATTTTGCTTCAATGCCAACTAGGTTTATTCTCACCATACATGGCCCAACTAACCCGGGGAACATCAAAGGTACAACATGCCGACGTCCGTGAGGGAATCCACAGGTGCGGGGACTTATGGAGGTTTGGTTTAGGAATTTTCGGTCTAATGAGACGGAATACTCAATGAAGGGTCCTTCCTTCACCAAGAGAGGGTAGGAGGTCCTAAAAGGTGTAGGGAGAGGAGGTCTCCCAAGCCAAATGCCCTATATGCAAGTGCTAATGCAAAAGATAAAGAAAAGAAAGTATAAACAATGATATGAGCCAAACCAATGAAAGATAAGCTAAAACACTCACATGGCCATACAAATCAAGGCAATCAACTTAACAAGAAGCATGGCATCCAATTCTTTTTTTTTAAAAAAATGGAGAGATAAGAAAGTGAAATTTTCTAAAACCAACAAGTTAGCAATCACATAAGGAGAGGGGGATGTGCACACGGTGCACAAGTGAAAAAACAAAAGGAAAGTGCTACGTGGAGCACAAAGGGAGTGGCACCATGGGTGCAAAAAGGGAAGTTCAATCAAATAAAAATAATGGTGGTCCCACCGTGATCGCCAATTTGTAGATTCTAAGAAGATCCACTTTTAAAAAGAATATGGAAATATAAAAAGCAAAGAGATGATAAAAAAGGGGAAAAGAAGAAGAGGGAGCATGCGAGGGATGCTAAGGAGGATGTGATCGCCAGAGGGGTTACCTCAAATGGATATAACAATAAGCAAAGGAAGAGGGATCGCGAAAAATACCTTTTAAAAGTGGGGGAGATTGTGAATGTTCACCTTCTCTTCCAATCGGTCGACCGATGAAGAGAGTTTTCCTTGATTGATTACCCTTGCAAGACAAAGAAAACATAAACAAACAAAGATATAGAATAGAATACAAGTGAGTGTAGTATCAAATTCTTAATATAAATAAATATGAAAAACATGAAGATGAACACACCTTGTTGGTGTTTTGACTTTAAACCCCTATGCAAAAGGGTAGGAAAAATATGATGAATGATATGCGAATAGGGAGGTGCGCAAGAGTTGCACAATTGGAGGTGTGCTAGAGTGCACAAGTATTAGATCTCAATTGAATTGAGATAAAAAGAAATAGAAGAAAGAGGATCTCAATGTTGAGATAATAAGAAATAAAATAAGGAGATATGATTATGATGCATAAGCATGAATATGAACTAAATGCATAAAAGAAAAGATGAAGAGAAGAGATAAGATATAGGCTTATTATTTTTCTCCATGGAAGGGGGTTCAAATCTTCAAGGGAGGAAGATGATCTCCAAGGATGAAGTCTTAAGGCGCATGGGAGACTCTCTCCTTGAACCTTTGGTCCAGCAGCACCTCCCCTTCAATTGATTAAGCCACCTTGAACAAGGGAGAGAGGGGTCCTATTTATAGAGGTGAAATTTAGAGTTTAATTCCAAAAAAATTAGAAAACCCTATTTTAATGAGATTTGGAGGGAGATATTTATTGGGCAAGTGTCCTCCCAACCTTAGAAAGTCATAGGAACCCTTTCCCAAGTGGAAAATGAGGTTAAAGTGAGGGAGGGAAGTGAAATTCAGAGTTTAATTCTAAGAAAATTAGAAAATTGAGTTTTGGTGGGATTTAGAAAGGGGGATCCTTCCTCCAAGTGTCCTTATAATATTAGGAAGCCATAGGAACCCTTTTCCAAGTGGAAAAGGAGTTTATGTGAGGAAGGGAAAGGAAATTCAGAGTTTAATTCCATAAACATTAGAAAATTGTGTTTTGGTGGGATTTGGAAAGGGGGATCCTTCCTCCAAGTGTCCTTACAATATTAAGAAGCCATATGAACCCTTTCCCAAGTGGAAAAGGAGTTTAAGTGAGGGAAGGAAGGGGTTCTGTCATAGTTCGAAATTCTCAAAGAAATGGCGACCACTCAGTGGTCGATATTCAAAAGAGCGCCCAGGCAAAGCGTCGCCATTTCGAAAGCATTTCGAGACGGATTAGGACTTACAATATGGCAAGGAAAATGGTGACTTCCCACACGGGCGCTATTTAATGAATAAGCGACCTTCCAGAAGTCGTAGAATGAGAAATAATCTGAGTTTGGCTCAAAATATGAAGAAAAGAAATGGCGACCTTCCGAATAGTTGCTATTCAATGAATTAGCGACTTCCCGGGATGTCTCTATTCAAATAAATCCGAAAGAATTATCAAAACAAAGCTACCTGGGAAAGGGCGCCCCCTACTTGGGCACTATTTAAAGGGCGCCCGGGACAGGGGCGCTATTTCCAATGAAGGGTGCCCTGGCCTGGAGGCTATTTAAATGGCGCCCGGGTCCCCGCCACCATTTGACTTAAGACCCGGAAAAATGGAGAAAAGGCTTAGAAAAAACTAAAAAAAATAGGAAAAGGTGTGGAAAAGCTTGGGGAAGTTGGATATTCAAGAAAAGAGAGGAAAATCACTCAAATAAGTCGATTTGAGGGTCAAATGGGGCATCGCTGCGCAATAGGAGATATGCTTAAAATGACGTCAATTTTAGCGTGTCTACGAAGGCTCTCTCCTTCGGCCGGCCGATAGGAAGAGAAGGAAGTCGACTCACATCTCCCCGCTCTTTCAGGTATATCGCGATCCCTCCTATTTTTATTGTTATATCATTTGAGGTCCTCGCGTCCTCTGGTGATCACACACTCGTTGCATCCATCGCATGCTCCCATCTCCCTTTTTTCTCCTATTCTTTTATTATTTCTTTTTAGTGGATTTTTAAATAGATCTACAAATTGACGATCACGGTGGGACTTCCTTTGATTTTCTTTTGATTACCCTCTTCTTTTGGCACCCACAGTGCACCTCCTATTAGTGCTCCTCGTAGCACTCTTTCTATCCATTTTCCCAAGTGATCGTTTGATTTTTAGATTTATTTGAATATCCCATCTATCCTATTAAAAAAAATGTGTCCACTACAGTGGACGCTCATTTAATGGGCGCCCACTCTTGCAGACGCCCATTCCCTGAGAGCATATTGTGATTTCTTATTGATTGCCGGTGGTGTGACTATGTCTTCTAGTCCTCAATTGGCTATTTTGTATTGCTTTATCTCTCTGGCCTTGTTGTAGGTTTTTATATAAAAAAAAAATCAGCGTCCACACTTGTGGACACCCATTTTTTACTGAGCCCCCACAGTGGGTGACACCTTTTCCTTCCTTGCTTTCTCATTCTGTTGCATCACATTCATACTATCGTTCTGTGATTGGCTTGCATCCACTGCATGCCCGCCCTCCGTTGCATACGTTCCAGCATATAACCTGTTGCATTTCCAGCATACTCCTCTGTTGCATTTATTACATATCATATTCATAGGTTCTCTATTGCACTGATTTCATATCATATTCATATCTTGTGCCTCCCCATTGCATTTGTATATCAAGTTCACTTTCTCTATTGTATACTGTGACCCCATCACTACATATCACATCCCTGCTATTCTTGCATTTCCTTGTTTATTTGCATTGTTATATTTGTTTACCTATTGGCATTAGTGCATTTGTGTTCTGTTCTCTTTTTATTTTCCTTCTTCATCATATTTTCATCATATTATCTTGTGTGATTCTTTTTCTTCTTTTTTGCATTAGCACTTGCATTTGGTTTGGGAGACCTCCTCTCCCTACATTTTTTAGGAGCCATACCCCTCTCTTGGTTAAGGAAGGACCCTCCATTGAGCACTCCATCTCTTTGGACCGGGAATTCCTAAACCAAGGCCTCCATAAGTCCCCGCACTCGTGGATTCCCTCACAGATGCCGGGCAGGTTGTACCTTTTGGAGTCCCTAGGTTTTATTTGGCCTGTATGTGGTGAGAGTGCACCTAGTTGGCATTGGAGCAAACTATATTGAAACTAGGCTCATTACCTTGAGTGGATCATTTCAAACTTGTTAAAATTCTTAATTCACATCAAAGAACAAATAAAATCAAGCGTAAGCATCTCACTTGGTTGATATCTTTGTAAATTGTTTGAATTTAATATTATTAATTTACATGATATTTCGTTTTGATAATCAAACCGACATGCTAAATGCCAATTATAATCATGAGGATGATCAACCTAGCACATCCTACACTCCTCAACTTCAACATGTTCATCACAATCCTCACCACAATTCTTTTAAGGGACCACGTTCTCATTCCTATGGTCTTGTCTGACCCACGAGCAACTTCCAATCCCATGGTCTCTCGTTTCAATCGCAAGCCACTATTCCCACGGGACCGTCTCCTCCCGACGACGAGAAGGTCTCCCAAGTCCTGCATGCCATAGATCATCTTACCCCTCAACAAATCCAAGCCCTTAAGGCCGTTGTTGAGGGTGCATCTCCTTCTACTCATTCTCCTTCTATTCCTATTCGGGTGGCCCATCATCCGCCTCCCTCTCCTGTTCATATTCCCATTCGGGTGGCCCATCACCCGCCTCCTTCCACACATACCCCTCTTCGGGTGGCTCATCACCCGCCACCTCCTTCCACACATAATTCTATTTGGGTGGTCCATCACCCGCCTCCTTCTATTCCTCCACTTTCACGGCCCCAAGGCCCATCCATTCCTTGCAACCCGGCCGGACCGGGTCCTTTTCCAGGTCAGCCCATTAACCCCCCTCCACGGCCTTCTTATGCAGCCCCTCCTTCAAGGCCACTATGCTAACCCTTTGCTTCTCTAGTTACACCCCTCCAACAGGTTCTTGTTGATAAAGTCACTTTGTTGGAGGAACAACTAAAGAGGGTTACGAGCCCGTAGCCTGCTCCTCCTCCTCCTTCTCCAATCAATCTTCTTCACGCCATCCTGAACAACATTACGAAGATGGAAAAAGATTGGAAGGATAAGAGAGACGACTACAGCATCAACGCAAGTGAGCAAGAGTCGACGAGTTTTAATGATCAAGCGGACGACGTCCGCCCTCCACCCATCCACACCGCTCATCAATATAGCCCTCCACCTCCACTTCCGCATACACACTTACATCCACAAAATTCTCTGCAATACCATTACATTTCACCACCCATTATTACGCCGCCACCACGGCATCCACTTGAACCTGACAATGAAGAGCTGGCAATTGAAGAATTGAAGATGGCGCATGATGAAGCTCTGCAAGCACCCCTTCCGAGTTTCCTTCCCTTTCCTCTCCCTCCACTACCACCAGATAAACCCCCTACTCAGGACAATGCCACCGTCCACGAACCAACCCCCATTTTTTAGACTTACTGGTGTTATGGCAATGGGTCGATACTCCAATCACCCATGCCGATGCATCATGAGTCTTCTCCTATGCCTAACACCTCTCACCCCATCCGGCATTTCCTATGCACCAAACCTCCTTCCTCTACTTCTCCCATTATACCTTCAATAGCCTCCACGACACCGGCCTCCGCTGAACCTTCCACTAAACCTCCACCCATTACACCTCTATTGACCTCCACGCCATCGACCCATGCCGAACCTACCATTAAACCTTCCCCGATCAAACTCCCATTGCCGCCACCTCGGCCCTCCATTATCCCTTTAACCTCAAAACTAACTTTGCCAATCCCTTCACCTATCCCTCCATCTACCTCTAAACCTAAACCCGTGGCCAATCCTGAGCAGGTATTATCCTTCTTTACACTCGAGCCAACCCCGTCCACTTCTGAGCAAGGGGAGAGGCTCGACATGTTCCCTCCAACACCTTCCCTCACACCTCCACCATCCATGGAGCCTTCCGCCTCCGCTTCACCTCCTTTTACCACTCGGAGTGGGCGCATTGTTGCAAGCACTTGTGCCGAAGAGGATCTAGAGCCGGGCAAGAAGGATTTGTGATGAGGGCATCTCCCGACACCCCTCTAGCTTTGATCGCCTACACACTCTTGATATGGATTGATCATGATCTACACTTGTTATCTTCATTTCCCAAGTTTCATTTTATGTATTTTCTTTTTATTGAGTCCTATCTTATGTATTTTCCTTTATTGAGTCATATGGTTTTAGTCCATTTCCCTTGTTATGTTTAATTGGGCCTTATTACTTTAGTTATGGGCCCATAGGATTGAGTCTAGGATATGCTCGGTCTTTTATCTTATTGTCAAGGGTATTTTGGTCATGTAAAGAATGGTTGTCTATATATAGGCCCCATCTCTCCTCTTGTATTCAACTTTTGATGAATATTGAAGAAAACCCTTTCAAACTCTCTCAATATCTCTCTCTCTCTCTCATTATCTCTCCATTCTCTCTCCTCCTCTCTCTAAATTTCGAAATTCACTCTCTCTCCTCCCCCTCTCAACCACTTCCAACCCCCACCTACCTCCATTAACTCCCCACAACTTCCCACAACCCCTCTTTAATCCTCACCTAGTCCCAAGGAAGTTCCACCACTCAAAACCCCACCCTCCAACCACCACCTACCCCTTTCACTTCCCTAAGCATATCTCCACCTTCCCAAGGCTGAATTAACTCATTCCAAAGCCCAAATTCGAATCTCCCCTTCCCTCCTTGCTCCCTAGGTCGCACCCCTCCTCTCCCCTCAAGCCAAGTTCACCCCCTCCTCTCTTCTCCACTCTAGCTTTGTGTGCAGGCCGACCTGCAGTTTAGCACTCTGTTGCAGCGACGTCCACGACTGCATCCTGGTTCTGCTGGTGGCGTGGCCTAACTTTCTGGAAAGGCCTCCCTATGCTCTTCACAGGCGAGGTGGAATCACTCCATTCCGAGTTCGTGGCCGTCCGTGAAGGCTGTTCTTCCCCGACTGCGCAGAACCTCTTAGACCAGGAGCCAGAGCGGCAGAGAAGACTCTCCCACGACAAACCTTGAAGGAACCAGTCTTCGAGGTCTTCTAAAAAGTTCTTCCTCCCCCTGTCAGCGTCCAGGAACAGAAGGCAGAACCCCGTTCGGCATCCGAAAACCAGAGATACCAATTTTCTACCACACCCACGCCGGTCTGCCTCCTCACAGTCTGCACCGACCACCGTCCACTTCTCTGGACACCCAGCTCATCTCCAACATCAGATTACTTCTCCGTTTGTTTTGTTGCAAAGTAGACTCGTCTACGATTCCAACGAGTCTAGCGGTGCCAAATTTGGAGCTCAGGAGCGATCGTGGCAGCTTCTGCAACCTGCTGTTTCAGACTGAGCTCGGCCAGAGACCAGAGCTGCATCCATCTTCCAGTCGCTGGAGCAGTCAGCCCCCAGATCAGAACGTCGTCCAAAAAATTCAAGCCACACCCCTCTCCGGTTAGCAAGCTTTTGGCGCAAGTTTCATGAGATTCCAAGTTCGGTGGAATTATTGGCAGCATCGACATCGGCCCTCTGTCCAGAATTACAGAAGCTAGGCAGAATCGGCAAAGCTCGGAAAGTCGACTCTATCTCGCTCGTTCCCCTCCCCGCTTGGCCGGCTGAAGGCCCCTCCCTACGTGGAGGTAATTTTTGGTTGTAATACATTAACCCCCACCCCAAGATCCCCCCCTTGCAAGGGGCGTAGTGCTGTACCTCTTCACATTTTCAGGTCAAGCTCCATCGCCGCGGCGATCGGGTGTATACCCTCGCCTCCCGGCGCGCCCTCGTCTCCGAACGGGATCGGTGTCTTCACACCGATCAGGTGAGCTTCTGATCACACCCTTGTAGCTTCATTTCTGCAAATGTAGTATTGCCTTGAATGCCCGTCGGACGGTAAGAGAGTGCTCGGAATTCATTTTAAGCAATATCGTGCCCACCGCGGCCCGTGAGTGAGTGCCACCCCACACCCCGCCTTGCGGGCCAGCCACCCACAAAGTTGGGACTCCCAGGCCCATTGGAGGTCAGCCTTAGCATTGTAAGTCCATTAGGACAATTGGGTCCCGCCTCGGACCCTCACCATCATCTCCCGGACCCACCGGGTGAACGTGTGAACCGAGTGAGCAGAAATCGTCGTTGTGAGAATCATTGAGCGCTTGTATGCTTGCGGGTCTAAGTCCTAGGGTCACCTTATCATATTTAGTGGTCTTTGGGCTGTGCCACATCAAGTGGTATCAGAGCGGTCATAGGCTTGTCCTTACAAGTCTAGTCTTGGGTCACACTAAGTCTTTCATAGGTGCATCCGCACACCCTTGCATAGCCCACCCAACCTTGCATGACCACTCGTAGTGGTACTCGCTTTCAACCCAATACTACATCTTCCAATCCCACAATGAATCCAAAACCCCAAGGGATGCCTACCACTAACACTCTTGACTTCAACTACTTCATGAAAGCCTTGACCTATGCCAATGAGCGGCTTGATAACATATCGGGCCGACTCAACCAACTTGGAAAAAATAGGCCCGCCCTAAGGACGGACGATAGGATGGCCCCTTTCCCACTTCCCACCTTTGATGGGACCTCTCCTAGCAAATATTTAGATTGGGAAGCTACAATGGACCAATACTTCAATTGGTATCATATTTCCGAGGATGAAAAGGCATGGGTTGCCAAAATACAACTAACCAAAAGGGCTCAAACTCATTGGTGTAAAATTGAGGGCTTAAGGATAATTAGACGGGAAGCTCCCCTCACCACATGGGAGGACATGAAGGATCAACTAAGGGCTAGGTATGTGTCCCCTTCCCACTCGGATCACCAAAACCCAAGGAGCACTCCCACTCCTCCCACCCCACCCGTCCAAACCCTTATCACTAAAACCCAAGTACCTAAGACCTCCACCTCCCCACCTAACCCCATGAGGTCCCCCACATCCCAACCAAAACCCCCTTCCCTAACCTACACTAGTCAAGCCCCTTTAGCCCCCACTTCCACCCCAAGTGATCCCAAGGGCAAGAGACCCCTAACCAACCCAATTCCCTCCATGGTGACCACCACTCATCCAACCCTCACCATTAAAAACCATGTGGACACCATGTCCACCCCTCCACCAAGGCCCATAATGGACACCACCCCAAAACCCAAAACCCCTCACCCAACCCACCTCCCGCTTCCTACACCAATCTTACCCCAAATTAGGCCTCCACTACTTCCACTCCCAAGTTCAACCCATGTCCGACCTTGCTCACCTCCTCGAGTGCGCCATACCTCGACTAACGCCAACCCACCCACCATAGACCTTCCTACCCCATTGTCCTTAGGAGTTGCAACCCACACACCTACCCAAGTGGAGAGGGATACCAATTCGGATCCACCTCCCAAAATCAAGGAAATCCAAGGGCCATACAACTCACCCACCCCTCCTAACCTAGTTCATCAAGAGCTATACACCCTTCCCCATGACACCATCACCATAGATAAGTCCATATTCCTATGGCTCAAGCGAGGCCTCACCATTCCTAGTTTACAACCAAGCCACCTACTCATGGGACATCAATCCCAACTCATTCCCACTCAGCCTCATGTCACTTATCAAACCTCCTATTGTGTAGAAGATTTGGGAGACTTAGTGGCCTACCTACATTGGCAAGTCCACTTGACCGATATGCTAGCCATGAGGCCATCAGAGTCTAGCACCATTAGCTTAGCTTACCCCACCATTGGCTCCATCACTTCCATCTACACCAATGGCCAATTTACAAGTGAGATCATACTCCTTCTTCCCATGGAGGAGGAACCCATCCTAGTCTACTCCCCAACCATTGAGATCCCAAGTACTTTGATTAGCCAACCCATTAGCAACCTTGGCCCAATTATCTTAGAGAGAGATGATTCGCCATTTGAGGACCTTGAGAACATGGAGTACCCCTACCTAGGTGACCCTTACCATAATCCCTTTGACCCTTTTCTATGGGAGCCTAAATCTCCATGTGACCCACTTTCCCTACTCACCACCCACCTCACCTTACCCACATCGCCCATGTCGACCCAAACTCCTCCCTTCCTAGAATCGGGTTACAACATGAGAGCCTTGACCTTAGGCAACAAACACCTTGGGATTGATGAAGTGCCCCACCCCATAACCACGTTCGTAGATCCCTTCGACCCATTCACGTGGACGTTCAAAAGTCATCCCACATCTATGCACATGGAAGTCACCTTTGGGATAAACATGCATGTGTCCAGGCCTACCACACCATTTGACATGATTCATAAGTCGGATACATTCATCCACATCACCCACATGTCAAGTAGGCAGCATAAGTGGACCATATTCGGATGTATTGGCCCACCTTCATTCATCATGAGTCTTAAGCATGATAGGAGCATACATGGATGTCCGGGTCTCCCGACATTTATCACACCCATGCATAAAAGGTTCATCTATGGATGTCCCGGCCCTCCTAAGACTACCACAGTCTTCATAGCATCAAAGTGTGATCGGTCTACATTTGGCTGCCCAGGTCCACCTTAGCATACGCATTCTCGCAAGCATATAGGAAGGATCAATGAGACTTACAAAAGGCGGGCAGATGCTCATCGGCGCCACTACGAGTTCCAAGTGGGAGACTCGGTGATGGTGAGGACGGAGTAGCTCCTTCCGGGACCTGCCTCCAAGTTGAGGGCACGGGGTTCGGGACCCTTTCGAGTTCTACGACGACTTGGCAGCAATGCTTATGAGCTTGACCTACCAGAAAGCTATGGGGTGCACCCTACCTTCAGTGTGGTGGACCTGGTACCCCACAAAGGCCCCGCGGTGGAACCCAGTGAGGAGCTTGAGCCTTTACCCCCCCTTATGAGAGACACTCCCAGAGGGACTCCACTTTCTAGCTTGAGAGACCGACGAGAGCAGGTAGAGGCAATACTGGATGAGCAGAGTATCATTACGAGGCACAGGGTGTATCAGCGCTATCTGGTTAGGTGGAAGAGCCGTCCCCCGATCGAGGATACATGGGTGAGTCAGGGAGGATTTGATATGCTTGGATCCCGACATGATGGAGCAGTACGACAGCCAGGCAGACCCATACTCGACAGGGTCGAGCTCTCCCCACCCCGGGGGATTTGATGAGGGCATCTCCCGACACCCCTCTAGCTTTGATCGCCTACACACTCTTGATATGGATTGATCATGATCTACACTTGTTATCTTCATTTCCCAAGTTTCATTTTATGTATTTTCTTTTTATTGAGTCCTATCTTATGTATTTTCCTTTATTGAGTCATATGGTTTTAGTCCATTTCCCTTGTTATGTTTAATTGGGCCTTATTACTTTAGTTATGGGCCCATAGGATTGAGTCTAGGATATGCTCGGTCTTTTATCTTATTGTCAAGGGTATTTTGGTCATGTAAAGAATGGTTGCCTATATATAGGCCCCATCTCTCCTCTTGTATTCAACTTTTGATGAATATTGAAGAAAACCCTTTCAAACTCTCTCAATATCTCTCTCTCTCTCATTATCTCTCCATTCTCTCTCCTCCTCTCTCTAAATTTCGAAATTCACTCTCTCTCCTCCCCCTCTCAACCACTTCCAACCCCCACCTACCTCCATTAACTCCCCACAACTTCCCACAACCCCTCTTTAATCCTCACCTAGTCCCAAGAAAGTTCCACCACTCAAAACCCCACCCTCCAACCACCACCTACCCCTTTCACTTCCCTAAGCATATCTCCACCTTCCCAAGGCTGAATTAACTCATTCCAAAGCCCAAATTCGAATCTCCCCTTCCCTCCTTGCTCCCTAGGTCGCACCCCTCCTCTCCCCTCAAGCCAAGTTCACCCTCTCCTCTCTTCTCCACTCCAGCTTTGTGTGCAGGCCGACCTGCAGTTTAGCACTCTGTTGCAGCGACGTCCACGACTGCATCCTGGTTCTGCTGGTGGCGAGGCCTAACTTTCTGGAAAGGCCTCCCTGTTCTCTTCGCAGGCGAGGTGGAATCACTCCATTCCGAGTTCGTGGCCGTCCGTGAAGGCTGTTCTTCCCCGACTGCGCAGAACCTCTCAGACCAGGAGCCAGAGCGGCAGAGAAGACTCTCCCACGACAAACCTTGAAGGAACCAGTCTTCAAGGTCTTCTACAAAGTTCTTCCTCCCCCTGTCAGCGTCCAGGAACAGAAGGCGGAACCCCGTTCGGCATCCGACAACCAGAGATACCAATTTTCTACCACACCCACGCCGGTCTGCCTCCTCACAGTCTGCACCGACCACCGTCCACTTCTCTGGACACCCAGCTCATCTCCAACATCAGAAGACTTCTCCGTTTGTTTTGCTGCAAAGTAGACTCGTCTACGATTCCAACGAGTCTAGCAGTGCCAAATTTGGAGCTCAGGAGCGATCGTGGCAGCTTCTGCAACCTGCTGTTTCAGACTGAGCTCGGCCAGAGACCAGAGCTGCATCCATCTTCCAGTCGCTGGAGCAGTCAGCCCCCAGATCAGAACGTCATCCAAAAAATTCAAGCCACACCCCTCTCCGGTTAGCAAGCTTTTGGCGCAAGTTTCATGAGATTCCAAGTTCGGTGGAATTATTGGCAGCATCGACATCGGCCCTCTGTCCAGAATTACAGAAGCTAGGCAGAATCGGCAAAGCTCGGAAAGTCGACTCTATCTCGCTCGTTCCCCTCCCCGCTTGGCCGGCTGAAGGCCCCTCCCTACGTGGAGGTAATTTTTGGTTGTAATACATTAACCCCCACCCCAAGATCCCCCCCTTGCAAGGGGCGTAGTGCTGTACCTCTTCACATTTTCAGGTCAAGCTCCATCGCCGCGGCGATCGGGTGTATACCCTCGCCTCCCGGCGCGCCCTCGTCTCCGAACGGGATCGGTGTCTTCACACCGATCAGGTGAGCTTCTGATCACACCCTTGTAGCTTCATTTCTGTAAATGTAGTATTGCCTTGAATGCCCGTCGGACGGTAAGAGAGTGCTCGGAATTCATTTTAAGCAATATCGTGCCCACCGCGGCCCGTGAGTGAGTGCCACCCCACACCCCGCCTTGCGGGCCAGCCACCCACAAAGTTGGGACTCCCAGGCCCATTGGAGGTCAGCCTTAGCATTGTAAGTCCATTAGGACAATTGGGTCCCGCCTCGGACCCTCACCATCATCTCCCGGACCCACCGGGTGAACGTGTGAACCGAGTGAGCAGAAATCGTCGTTGTGAGAATCATTGAGCGCTTGTATGCTTGCGGGTCTAAGTCCTAGGGTCACCTTATCATATTTAGTGGTCTTTGGGCTGTGCCACATCAATTTGGCCACGGCTAAGCTGTTCAAGGTACAAGACTTTATTTATCGGATGCCAATCCACGTTTTTGTGCCGAGCATGGTTGAAGAGGCTAAGTCCCTGCCACTGCTCAATAGAAGGAAAAGTCAAAATGTGATGCCGTATGAGTCCATGCCCGAGGGTCGGGCAGGGCACCCCTCGTTCTAACTTTCCAATCTCAAACCCATTCTTCCACACGAGGGGCGAATGCCCATTTTTGTCAGCACTCTTTACCTACCACAATCCCTGAGCAACATGATGCTTCCCATTCTAACTTGTCAACTCCCTCATCCTGTTGCTTTTCGCCCTTCAAGGGAGTTGTCATTTATTGTTGAAGCTTCGTCATGTGCTTTGATTTTATCTGCTATGCCGATTGGTTGTACGCTTTTATTGCTACGGCGGGGCGGTTATTCTTTTACTAAGGGGCCTTCCGCTACCCTCTCCATTTTCTATTCTACTTCATCCACACTTTTGCCTATCACTGATTCCTCTTTATGGGCCACCCGTCGGGTGAGGAGGGGATTCTCATCCTCTCACCCTTTGTGTTCATTGCATTCCATACATCCATCACATTGCATTCACATGCATTTCTTCTTTCCCGGGTTTCCGGACCCGTATCTTCTCCGCCTGTCGGAACCTCCGGATCCTTCGTATTCCCCATCTCATCCATCTCTATCTTCAGGATCTCCGGGTCCCCTTACACCTACTGGGCATTGTGTGTCACGCCCCGAGCGCGGAAGATACCCGTAGATGCGTGACGAGTTTATATCAATCATGTCAATCAGAGTAGTAGTGTATTCGACACAAAGACAGAGTGCGCAAATATAAAGATAACCCAATCCATTTATTCCTTTAATAAGAATATGTCTATTACAAACCCTTGCAAATACTAGACTCAATAAAAGAAAGGTACATTTCTGACTCAACAAAAATATAGAGAAGACAGGACTGATGGACGCTTGAATAGCTCTAACTCTTTCACTCTTGACCTTCCCCGTCAGTTTGGGTCTCGTCATCGGACTTACCTGAAAAGTATGGAAACACTGAGTGAGCGAACGCTCAGTAGGAAATTATATCTCAAGAACTAGCAAAGGGGTTTAAGTAATTACATCTTTCCATGAATGCACTATAGCTATGCATGCTCGCGTAAAACGACAAGATAGAGAGTATATCAACAAGATAACAAGGTGAACTATTCATGAACTTTCAAGTAATAGATGTCAGGATGTTCAAGCAAGTAATTTCATCATGTCATGTCGAGAACTTGGCTATCACGTTTCAAGCAAGCAAGTATATAAATTACCCTTTTTCGGGTCAAGCAAGTCTTGGCATGTCAAGTTGAGTCAAGTACGAGATTTTTGTGGAATGTCCAATCAAGCTAGTCATGCACTTCGGTACAATGCCAATACCGTTATCATTACAACTCCCATGGGCACTAGTACTTTTGGGTGCTCCTCCCAGGACCAGATCGGGCCCTAAATGCGCAGGCATTGATCATGTATTTTGACATCCACTTGGTGTATAGCCAATATGGAGTTTCAAGGATAAAGAACTTGTATGAACTTAGAGGTAGATAGCATTTCAAGGATTTGAACATGACCATAATGATGATAACAACGGTGTAATCACGAGTATCGATAAAACTAGGAGAAATTGGTTCCCTAACTTGGGTACCATGACAAGTAAGTGCCCGCAAGTAGACGGTCACTCTTTTAATATAGAATTGAGGTCCACAAGAACATCATAATAATGTTGATATAGAATTGGGGTCCACAAGAACATCTCAATAAAGACATGCTTTCCCCATTTATTTAGATACTTCTCATATTATACACATAGCATAACATGAGGGCCGGTATACCATGTTTCTTATAGAGTGACATGGCAAAAATAGTGTGATAGGTTTTTATGGTACAACCAGCTCAGTCGGCCTTGAGGGAATCCAAGGCTCGAGGAGTCTTACGGAGGTCTCTATGACTAACTCGCTAGTCCAAAGGAACGGAGTGTCCAATGGAGAGCTTGTATGTCACTGAGAGTTAGGGGGGTAATCGATAAAACATCATGAAACATGGGACTATATTCACGGACTGAATATAGTGCCGATATATATATATAATATACATATGAAACCCTCGGTTAACAGTAACAGTGTAAAATAGTATCACAGAAAAATAGTGACTTAATCTAAGTCATTAATCATGGAATTAACGCCTTATATAGGGGCGTTTATTTATAAATTGACGGCTTGTTAAGCAGTCGTCCATTCTGTATTTCTATTTTGCATAACTTAGATAATATGGAATTTTAATAAAAACGCGCCCTAGACAGGGGCGTTACTTTTCAATTAGCGCCCTGTTCTGGGGCGTCAGTTTAATAAGAGACGGCCTTCATCAGGTCGTTAATTCAAGATGTTCTCGGATTAATAGGAACAGGGGTAATTTTAAGGATAATAAAATTTCAGAAAGAGGAATCACACTGTCAGGAAGAGAAAAATAGCAGGATTCGACAACTATGATCATGCATTAAATTAGAATCACGTTTTGGACAAACATAAAAGTTTTAAACGTGGGTAATTTAATAACTAGATGAAATTGACGACTTAATGCAGGACGTCAAAACTGGAATTAGCGACCTGGTCATGGTCGTTTCTTTAAATTAGCACCCTCGATAGGTCGCTTCTTTTAAAATCCACGAAAACGCTTTTAAAAACTATAGTAAAACTATATTCATGCGTGCCATGATGGTATTATGATGGAATTAAACTAGTTTGGGCTACGTTCTTGAGAAAACCTACCGCTTTTGAATTGGTTGACAGACGTGAAGGTGGATGAAGAAGGAAAATGATGAAGCAACCCTTGTAGAAGCAGAAGAAAGCTTCCTCCTTTCACGGTCGTTGGGCTGCAAGGGGAAGAAGGAAGGTGAGGATCAATCTACGTTCCTCACACAGTAACAGTAATAACTCTTCCCTATTGCAGGCAACCTGCAGTTGAAGAAGGAAACGATGAAGAACTCCCGTTCTTCCCTTCGACAATAGAGTTACTATTTACTGCAAACTTCCTACATAAAATAAGATGAAGAAGCATTAGTTTTCTTCATAATATTCAACCGAAGGTGAAAGAAGAGGAAGAACATCACCTGTTCTTCACGTACGCAGCAGCAGAGCCTCCTTCGACCAACAGCTTACTAGGTTCGACAGGAAGGGTTATTTATAGGATTTTGGGAATCCTAACAGAGTTAGAATTTGATTAAGGGTAGTATTCCCTCGATAGAGTCCTTACTATACTCTATCTCTACGTAGTTATCTAGAACTTGCTCTGGATAGTCTCCTGGTTCGAACAAAACTTGAACGGAACACAAATGGAATTAACGCCTTACGTTAGGGCGTTAATTTAAATTGACGCCTTGGTTAATGTCATTTCTTATGTAAAATGCGTCCATGTGTAGGGCGTCACGTTTTACTTGCCATTTTTATTATTTTGGCCATTTGGGAATTGACGACATCTTCTTTGGGCGTCCTTTCTGGAATTCGCGCCTTGTATAAGGGCGTTTATTTTTGAAGTAGCGCCTTGAATCAAGGCATTATTTACATTTTGGTTTATTATTCACTTCTTTAAATCTTTTCATCTTATTTTGATCAATTGGGGTTTTTTTTATTTCCTTTTATTTTTTTACCAGGGTTGCTACACCCTCCTCCACTTAAAAGAATTTGGTCCCCAAATTCAATCACATATATTTATATATATAAGGAGAGTGTAGAGTTATATACCTTTTTAGAATAAGTTCGGGAATCGTTTCCTCATATACTCCTCGGTCTCCCATGTGGCTTCGCGTTCTGAACATTTATTCCATTGCACCTTTAACATGGGGATAACTTTATTCCTTAATGTTCGTACCTCGCGATCAAGGATCTTCATGGGCTTTTGTTCATAAGTGAGATCCTTTTGAATCACCAGGTCTCCATGATCAATGATATGTGACGGATCATGCACATATTTCTTCAACATTGATATATGGAATACATTATGAACTTCAGACAATTGAGGAGGCAATGCGATGCGATAAGCAACCTCGCCAACTCTTTCCAGTATCTCAAAAGGTCCAATAATCTTGGTGTAAGCTTGCCCTTAACACCAAATCTCCTTATTCCACGTCCAGGTGATATCTTGAGAAAGACGTGATCTCTGACTTGGAATTCGAGATTTCTTCTTCTTGTATCAGCATAAGTCTTTTGTCTAGACTGAGCTACTTGCAGTCTTTCTCTAATCAACTGTATCTTCTCGGTGGTATCCCTTACCATATCTGGACCTAATAGTTGTTTCTCTCCAACTTCGTCCCAGCATAAGGGTGATCGGCAACTCCTTCCGTATAAGTCTTCGAAAAGTGCCATTTGTATACTTGCCTGGTAGCTATTATTGTATGCAAACTCAACTAGAGGCAAGTGATCATGCCAGCTTCCTCCAAAATCAATGATGCAAGCCCTGAGCATATCTCAACCACCTGATTAGTTCTCTCGGTCTGACCATCCGTTTGAGGATGAAAAGCTGTACTAAAGTTAAGTCTCGATCCCAACGAATGTTGTAGTCCTTTCCAAAAATGCGAAGTAAAACGGGGATCTCTGTCAGACACAATCGAGACAGGAATGCCATGTAATCTGACTATCTCTTTTATGTATAATGCAGCCAGAACATCAACTGACCATCGACTCTTGATTGGCAAGAAGTGCGCTGATTTGGTCAATCGATCAATGATAACCCATATTCCATCATATCCTCCTTTTGATTTAGTTAGACCCATGATGAAATCCATACCAATATCCTCCCACTTCCATTTGGGAATATCCAGAGGATGTAGCTTTCCGGCAGGCTTCTGGTGTTCAGCCTTAACTTGTTGGCAGGTGAGACAGCGAGACACAAAGTCCGCGACTTCTCTCTTCATATTAGGCCACCAGAAGGTCCTTTTTAAATCTTGGTACATCTTAGTAGATCCTGGATGAATTGTGTACCTTGATCTGTGAGCTTCATCTAAGATCTTCTTCTTTAATTCTGGACAATCCGGTATACAAGTTCTATTTTGGAATAACAACCTTCCATCTGAAGCTAGTTGGAACACAGATTGTCCTTCTAGTTTGCCCTTGATTTCCACTAATACCGGGTCACTACCTTGAAGTCCTTGTATTTCAGGTAGCAAATCTGACTGTATGCTCATATGGGATAAGGTGACACACCTACTGTCCTTGTCCATGCTTATATTAAGTCTAGTAAATTGTTCTAGCAACTTCCACTCCTGAATCATACAATTGGCTAATAATGCTCTCGGCTTTCGACTAAGGGCATCAGCTACCGGATTACCCTTTCCAGGATGATATTGTATAGTAAAGTCGAAGTCCTTAAGATATTCTAGCCAACGTCTTTGCCTCATATTCAATTCCTCTGAGAGAAGAGATACTTAAGACTTTTATGGTCAGAGTATACAAGAAACTGCACTCCATAAAGATAATGTCTCCATATCTTTAGTGCAAATACGACCGCAGCCAATTCTAGATCATGAACTGGGTAGTTCTCCTCGTGCTTCTTCAATTGGCGCGAAGAGTAGGCTATAACCTTCCCTTGTTGCATTAAAACACATCCGAGGCCAATGCCAGATGCATCAGTGTACACCTCAAACTTTTCTCTTTCAATTGGTAGAGCTAAGACTGGGGCAGTAGTCAAGTGATCCTTGAGAGCTTGGAAGCTTCGTTCACAATCCTCGCTCCATTCATAACGTATCTCCTTGCGAGTTAGCCTAGTGAGTGGTACGGCTATCTTGGAGAAATCCTTGATGAATCGCCGATAGTAGCCCGCAAGACCCAAGAAACTACGGACCTCGCTAGCATTGGTCGGTCTTTCCCAATTCCTTACAGCATCAACCTTTGATGGATCTACGGATAAACCGTCCTTTGATATAACATGCCCCAAGAAAGCTACTTCTCTTAACCAAAATTCACATTTACTGAGCTTTGCATATAGCTGATTTGTCCTTAATATCTGTAATGCAATCCTTAAATGTTCCTCATGCTCTCCCTTGGTCTTGGAGTAAATCAATATATCATCAATGAAAACCACCACAAATTGATCTAGATAAGATCTGAATATACTATTCATCAACTGCATAAAGACAGCAGGGGCATTTGTTAGTCCAAAAGGCATAACGACAAACTCATAATGGCCATACCTGCTTCTGAATGCGGTTTTATGAATGTCCTCATCCTTGATCCTTAGTTGGTGATAACCTGACCTGAGATCAATCTTTGAAAAATACTTGGATCCAGATATTTGATCAAATAACTCATCGATTCTCGGCAGTGGATACTTGTTCTTGATAGTGAGATGATTCAACTGTCGATAGTCGATGCATAACCTCATGGATCCATCTTTCTTCTTTACAAATAGCACAGGTGCTCCCCACGGGGAAGTGCTTGGTCTAATAAATCCCTTCTTGAGAAGTTCCATCAATTGCTCCTTCAGCTCCTTGAGTTCGGCAGGGGACATCCTATATGGTGCCTTAGAAACTGGTCCAGCACCAGGGACTAAATCGATGGTGAAGGCCACTTCTCTTTGTGGGGGTAATCCAGGCAATTCCTCCGGAAATACGTCCGGAAATTCTTGCACAACTGGGATGTCTTCTAGCTTAGTTTCCTTAGTCTCCTTAATGGTGACAAAAGCAAGGAAAGATACACATCCTTTCCTTATTAGCTTGCTAGCTCGGAGAGCCGAAATAAGAGGTGACTTGCTCCGACTCTTAGGGCTAGAATAGACTAGTTCTGGAAAGTCCTTGAAAGTAACTTTGCTGTTACGGCAATCCACAGTTGCCTGATACCTAGATAACCAATCTGCTCCCAATATGACATCGTATTCCTTTAGGTCTAAACATATGAGATTGATAGGAAGATTTCTTCCTTTTACTAAGACTTCACAGTTTTGATAATGGTGAGTAATATCGGTTTCGTTTCCGAGAGGAGTAGATAAAAATATTTCATCCATTCCGGTTCCATAGGCAGTGGGTTAGCAAACTTCTTGGAGATAAAAGAATGTGATGCACCCGTATCAAATAAGACATGTGCAGACTTGGAACAAACTTTCAGTGTACCTTCTACTAGTCCGCCTTCGTCTTCCTCGGTCTCCTTAATGGCGTGGAGACGAGCATTCTTTGTTACCGGGCGCTTTCCGTCACCGGCTTGATCATTGAGTAGGGGACAGTCGGGAATCCGATGATCACGGCTCCCACAACGGAGACACGCTCCAAGTTTCCTCCAACATTCTTCGGCCTTGTGCCCGGCCTTATCACAGTGCTTACATACCACCTTAGCAGGTGTAGTGGTGATGGAGAAAGGTTTGGTCTTTTTGAACTTTTGCTCCTGGGAGGGAATGCCTCCATTACTTGGCCTCTTCTTGAAATTAGGTTTGAAGGTGCCGGAGCTAGTAACATTCTCCTTCTTGTCTTTCCCACGGATCCTATCAGATAGTTCCGTGGCATCTTCTAGTAATTGCGCTCGTCGAACCATCTCCGAATAGACTTGTATGTCCATCGGTGCCAGTTGTGTGATATATTGGGGCCTGAGCCCATTAAGGAATCTTCGAGCTTTCATCTTCTCAGTACTAACTAAGTGTTTAGCGTACCGAGACAGCCTAGAGAACTGCGCTTCATATTCAGCCACCGACAAAGATCGTTGCTTAAGTGCGGCGAATTCAGCGGCTTTCTTCTCTTGAACTCGATCTGAGAAATATTTATTGTTGAAATGTTCAACGAACTCCTCCCAAGTAACTTGTCCTTGATCTAATGTGGCTTCTACCGCCTCCCACCAGCATCGGGCATCTCTTTCTAATTGAAATGTGGCTAACAGGACCTTCTCTTGGTCCGAGCATTGCATGACTCTAAAAACACGTTCGTCTCTCGGATCCAGTGTTCGGCATCATCTGGATCAGTGGATCCCATGAACTTAGGAGGGTTCATGTTCTTGAAGCTTTGGTGGAGACTTCCAGCTCCACGATGTGCACCTCCTTGTGCCACTTGTTGAAGTGCCTGGGTCATGCCTTGGAGAGTGCGTTGCATGTTGCGCCATTGAGCACGTTCGGCAGCCATTGTCCTACAATTATAATAGCTATTAGTATGTGATTGCGTTAAAAGGCTTTTAATTCTATGCTGACTTTAGCCCTTGGTTCTACCCAATCTCACTGGTTAGAGGTTCAGACTTATCCTTGGACTTGGGTTTCCTAGGAATTGAATACCCTAGGCTCTGATACCACAAAAACTGTCACGCCCCGAGCGCGGAAGATACCCGTAGATGCGTGACGAGTTTATATCAATCATGTCAATCAGAGTAGTAGTGTATTCGACACAAAGACAGAGTGCGCAAATATAAAGATAACCCAATCCATTTATTCCTTTAATAAGAATATGTCTATTACAAACCCTTGCAAATACTAGACTCAATAAAAGAAAGGTACATTTCTGACTCAACAAAAATATAGAGAAGACAAGACTGATGGACGCTTGAATAGCTCTAACTCTTTCACTCTTGACCTTCCCCGTCAGTTTGGGTCTCGTCATCGGACTTACCTGAAAAGTATGGAAACACTGAGTGAGCGAACGCTCAGTAGGAAATTATATCTCAAGAACTAGCAAGGGGTTTAAGTAATTACATCTTTCCATGAATGCACTATAGCTATGCATGCTCGCGTAAAACGACAAGATAGAGAGTATATCAACAAGATAACAAGGTGAACTATTCATGAACTTTCAAGTAATAGATGTCAGGATGTTCAAGCAAGTAATTTCATCATGTCATGTCGAGAACTTGGCTATCACGTTTCAAGCAAGCAAGTATATAAATTACCCTTTTTCGGGTCAAGCAAGTCTTGGCATGTCAAGTTGAGTCAAGTACGAGATTTTTGTGGAATGTCCAATCAAGCTAGTCATGCACTTCGGTACAATGCCAATACCATTATCATTACAACTCCCATGGGCACTAGTACTTTTGGGTGCTCCTCCCAGGACCAGATCGGGCCCTATATGCGCAGGCATTGATCATGTATTTTGACATCCACTTGGTGTATAGCCAATATGGAGTTTCAAGGATAAAGAACTTGTATGAACTTAGAGGTAGATAGCATTTCAAGGATTTGAACATGACCATAATGATGATAACAACGGTGTAATCACGAGTATCGATAAAACTAGGAGAAATTGGTTCCCTAACTTGGGTACCATGACAAGTAAGTGCCCGCAAGTAGACGGTCACTCTTTTAATATAGAATTGAGGTCCACAAGAACATCATAATAATGTTGATATAGAATTGGGGTCCACAAGAACATCTCAATAAAGACATGCTTTCCCCCTATTTATTTAGATACTTCTCATATTATACACATAGCATAACATGAGGGCCGGTATACCATGTTTCTTATAGAGTGACATGGCAAAAATAGTGTGATAGGTTTTTATGGTACAACCAGCTCAGTCGGTCTTGAGGGAATCCAAGGCTCGAGGAGTCATACGGAGGTCTCTATGACTAACTCGCTAGTCCAAAGGAACGGAGTGTCCAATGGAGAGCTTGTATGTCACTGAGAGTTAGTGGGGTAAACGATAAAACATCATGAAACATGGGACTATATTCACGGACTGGAATATAGTGCCGATATATATATATAATATACATATGAAACCCTCGGTTAACAGTAACAGTGTAAAATAGTATCACAGAAAAATAGTGACTTAATCTAAGTCATTAATCATGGAATTAACGCCTTATACAGGGGCGTTTATTTATAAATTGACGGCTTGTTAAGCAGTCGTCCATTCTGTATTTCTATTTTGCAGAACTTAGATAATATGGAATTTTAATAAAAATGCGCCCTAGACAGGGGCGTTACTTTTCAATTAGCGCCCTGTTCTGGGGTGTCAGTTTAATAAGAGACGGCCTTCATCAGGTCGTTAATTCAAGATGTTCTCGGATTAATAGGAACAGGGGTAATTTCAAGGATAATAAAATTTCAGAAAGAGGAATCACACTGTCAGGAAGAGAAAAATAGCAGGATTTGACAACTATGATCATGCATTAAATTAGAATCATGTTTTGGACAAACATAAAAGTTTTAAACGTGGGTAATTTAATAACTAGATGAAATTGACGACTTAATGCAGGACGTCAAAACTGGATTTAGCGACCTGGGCATGGTCGTTTCTTTAAATTAGCGCCCTCGATAAGGTCGCTTCTTTTAAAATCCACAGAAAACCCTTTTAAATACTATAATAAAACTATATTCATGCGTGCCATGGTGGTATTATGATAGAATTAAATTAGTTTGGGCTACATTCTTGAGAAAACCTACCGCTTTTGAATTGGTTGACAGACGTGAAGGTGGATGAAGAAGGAAAATGATGAAGCAACCCTTGTAGAAGCAGAAGAAAGCTTCCTCCTTTCACGGTCGTTGGGCTGCAAGGGGAAGAAGGAAGGTGAGGATCAATCTACGTTCCTCACACAGTAACAATAATAACTCTTCCCTATTGCAGGCAACCTGCAGTTGAAGAAGGAAACGATGAAGAACTCCCGTTCTTCCCTTCGACAATAGAGTTACTATTTACTGCAAACTTCCTACATAAAATAAGATGAAGAAGCATTAGTTTTCTTCATAATATTCAACCGAAGGTGAAAGAAGAGGAAGAACATCACCTGTTCTTCACGTACGCAGCAGCAGAGCCTCCTTCGACCAACAGCTTACTAGGTTCAACAGGAAGGGTTATTTATAGGATTTTGGGAATCCTAACAGAGTTAGAATTTGATTAAGGGTAGTATTCCCTCGATAGAGTCCTTACTATATTCTATCCTTGACGTAGTTATCCAGAACTTGCTCTGGATAGTCTCCTGGTTCGAACGAAACTCGAACGGAACACAAATGGAATTAACGCCTTACGTTAGGGCGTTAATTTAAATTGACGCCTTGGTTAATGTCATTTCTTATGTAAAACGCGTCCATGTGGAGGGCGTCACGTTTTACTTGCCATTTTTATTATTTTGGCCGTTTGGGAATTGACGACATCTTCTTTGGGCGTCCTTTCTGGAATTCGCTCCTTGTATAAGGGCGTTTATTTTTGAAGTAGCACCTTGAATCAAGGCGTTATTTACATTTTGGTTTATTATTCACTTCTTTAAATCTTTTCATCTTATTTTGATCAATTGGGGTTTTTTTTATTTCCTTTTATTTTTTTACCAGGGTTGCTACATTGTGCCCCCTCCAGTCTCCTCCTAGGACATCGCGCCCACTCCACACCTCCACTTCCAGACCCTCTGGATTTTTCTCCGCATATCGAGCATCGCGCCCTCCTTTTTCATATCTTCTCGGAATCTCCGGACTCCCTTGCTTCAGGGCACTGCGCCCCTGTCTACCTTCCTCCTCTGGAACCTCTGGACCTCCCCCTTTGAGCATCGCGTCCCTCCACACTTCCACTTCTGGATCCTTTGGATCTTTCTCTCCTTCCAAGGCATCGTGCCTATTCATACCTTCCTCCTCCGGAACCTCCGGATTCTCTATCTCATTCCTTATCCCTCCTTCCATGGCATCACGCCCTTTTATACCTTCTTCCCCCGGAACCTCTGGATTCTCCATCTTACTCTCTCTATCTTCTTTCCGGGCATTATGCCCCTTCTGATTCTATTCCTCTGGAACCTCCGAATCTCTGCTCTTTCTTCCGAATCCTCCTCCTGCTCCTTCGGGACATCACGTCCTTTATTCTCTTCTTCCTTTTAAATCATCTCTTCCCATCTCTTTTTTTAGGGCATCGCGTCCCTTGGTATTCTCCCCCTCCGAAGCCTCCAGATTCTTCCTCCCATCATTATTCTCTTCTTTTGCCTCCGGACTCTCCGGATCCGCCTCTTTCCATCTACCAATTTCTCCTCTTCATTCCTCCTGATCCCGGGTCCAACTCGACTTCTTCCACATCCACTGCTCTGGTCATCTGTCTGTTCTCCCAGTGCTTCCGAGATTTTAGTCCTCACTCCTCCTCTTAATTTTTCACTTCTTCTGTAGACCTTTCTTGTGATCAAGGTCTCCACACCTTAGTGAGGGAGTTCTAACCCTCGCCTCTTTTCATTTTCTCCTTATTCGTCTGAGTCTAATCTTGGTACCACTCCTTCTTGTTAAGCCACTTCAACCCTTTGCTTCCAATCTTTTATCTGCCACTTGAGAACAAATCTCATGATGATCAAGATCACCTCCGACAGCTGTTGTTTCATAAGGTTGCAAGGCAGCATTTTGCGTAAGATTTGCATTCTTAATTTCATCATTCTTTACGCATGGTTTTCAAAACAAAGTGCCTCTTAACTCGATTAAGAGTGGTTGCCTTAGGCCTTTATCCTAGGTTGTTACCTTTATTGAATTTCAGAAAAAGGTCTTTGGACTTGCTGTTGCAGCACCTCTGGTTAATAAGAACCCCGCGCTAGGAGTTTGACATTCTATCCCCGTTTATTAAGGGCAACCTTTAGCCGGGCACTCCACACACTTCACGGCGTCCTTAGCCGGCTCCTTTAGGTAAACATCATTGCTGCTTCGGCCATGCCATGAGTATACCTGAAAGTCTTTTCTCTTCTCTACTTGGTTAAGTGCAGGGGCAAGAGGTTGATGGATAAGATAACCAACCTAGGTACTCCCCAATACGAGACGAGTCTCAAATAGGGGCAGTCTTGACCCAAATCAAAGTGAGTTTTCATGATATATCTAGCCAAAGGGGCTATTATGAAAATCAAAGTCAAAATTTGATAAATACAAAATTATGAGATAAAGGCATGTCAAGAGAGGCAAAGTCCCCGCAGGGAAAACCCTAGTCGTATGCATGTCAAGGGTCTAAAAATCAAAGGCACAAAGCACCGGCGCAACAGACCACCTCTTTAAGGGGTAGTACCTTGGAAGAATTTCGAATCCTGATGCCTCCCATCCTGCATAAGGCTTATCTCCAACTTTTCTTCTCTTCTCCCTCTGAGGCTGAACGTTTCTCAGGTATGGCCTTAGTAGGGGCACCGTTAACCGTGGAATGTTGGCCATAGGGTGCCACCCTTCAATGCACGCCGGCTTTGGGCAGTTTTTAGTGAGAGGGGAAGGAACAAGAACCCATAGCCAGTAATTTGAATTCCCATTTGGTGTTGCAACTAGCATCGCCTAAACCAAAATCCAAAAAAAATCAAATATTTTTCAAAAAAAATCTAAAAAAATTGAATATTTCTAAAACTCATAAAAAATTACATATTTCTAAAATCTAAAAAAAAATTGCATTATATTTTCTGATGGTGTTTCTTTTCAGGGGTCACTTTTGCAAGGACCAAGAACTTGGGATGAGTCCTCTTCTCACCCACATCATTGATGACTCACATTAACTCCATTTTGGGCACTCTCGATTATCATCTCTTTATCCTTCAGAGTGATTCTTACTGATTCATGTCGAGTCTGATTATTCCTGTCATTCTAAGCAATTCACTGCCAAATCTCTTGATTACTCCTGCCACCCTGCGCACCATTCTCCTACAAGGTATTTCTGGGCATTCGGATCATTCAACTCCAAATCTTTCAACTGATTAGCCAAGTTGGTCCTCCTCATGAGAAACAATGCTAAAGCTCTAATGATGAACATACCTTGCATGCTTTGATGCTATGTTTTCATGCCATAATGATTAATGCTTTGATGTTTTACGATGCCATGCTTTGATATGCTTAATAATGCCTTGGTCCATGCTTAAACTGCTTTAATTGCTTTATCTTTCGCTATATCTTGGCTAATGAATTTTTGAGCGTAGGAAGAAGCTCTCTTGGTCCCATCGTCCGGGCATCATCGTCCAAGTCCCCACAGTGTTTGCACCTCATGTCTCAGTTCCCCTCCATGCTCATTGTTAATCACTATCTCCCTGTATGCATTCCTACTATATGTTACTTACGCTACTAGTTGATATCAAGGACCTTGTGGCTCCGGTAAATCTGGAATTTGAGTTCTCCTTCATCAAAAATAATGATGATACCAGAGGAATCTTAGTCGCACGGATATGCCATTGAGCCGTCTAAGACTGGGGACGATGGTTCTTTTTTGTGAATTGGTGTGCGGATAAACGGGCTTCGGCTTAGTATCAGTTCACGAGATTGGTTTCTTGACCCAGTCTGGACAGCTTAACAATATTATCCTTGATTACTTTCTATTTTAATTTATTTTAATTTTCCCTTTAAATCTAGCATGCATTCATGTAGGACTTTGAATCCATTGTGGAAAACATTCTGATAAGGTGATTTTGAGAGTCAATTGATCCTTCGTTTTCAAGATATGAGATATTCATTGCCGAATTGGGTCCTCAGTTCGTCCTGTCGCCGTTTTGGACTGTTTCCTTGAAAACTCCTTTGTTTGAATTTATATCCCCTCTTATTTCAACTATCTTTCCTTAGATCCACCTTGGCTGCAGCACGTCTACACTGGTTGGTAATCGCTCTTCAATGATGAAACCTACAGGTTTGTGACATGGGGTACTTCCACCGGGCTACACGTTGATCTTCCTTTTATCTCCTTCGTGCCCGCGTGCACATTCACTCACTCCTTTATCCAAACATTATTGATTTCTTTTAAACCTCCTGAGATTGCTTCATCGCGAGTTTTGGATTTAATTCTCATCAAGGATGTTTATCGCGTGTCTCATCACACCTTGGCATCTACTTTTTAGTCCGCTCTGCTCCCTTGCAAAGCAGACGCCAAGGCGGGGCAGCTATAGACACGTCAAAATTGACATTACTGTGAGTGCATCTCATATTACTTGTGATACCCCAATTTGACCCTCAAATTGACCTTGTTTGAGTGATTTTTTCTATTTATCTTAGATTGTTAGCTTTCCATATTTTTCCCTATTTTTCTAAATTTTTTAGGTATTTTTCTCCATTTTTACGGATTTTAAAGAATTAGTGACTTTTATTGTTGACACCATTTCTTTTTTAATAAAATAAAAATAAAAAAAGGAATGAGTGGCTACAATGTTGGGCGCTCATTCTTAAGTTTTATTATTATTTTATTCATTCCATCCGACTGTTCTTAGCCATTTTGAGTGAGTTTTTAGGTTCAAAAAAATATGGAAAAAATATATTTGGAGTTAGCACAACCAGAAGCACCTTCATCAAAAAAATAAAAAAAAATAAAAATGGAAAAAGAATTAGCACCCAGAGGGTTTGGCGCCAATTCTTTGTTATTTTTGGTTGATTTTTGTTTTGTGCGTCTGAGCCCGTTGTCGCTCATTCTTGAGTTTTTCGAGTCCGGTTAAATTGGGTATTTTCTCTAATGAACGTATAGAAGGCCAGATGCGTATTTCTTTTCTAATTTTTTGGAAAATGGGACTTTCCTTATTTTATTGATAAATGACGTCTGATGTAGTTGACGTTTATTTTATAAATGTCATTTACAGTTGACGCCATTTCCTTTATTTGAGATTTTGTGGCTGATTTTCCTCCGGGTGATTTGCGACTATTGTAAAAGACGTTTATTTTATAAACGTCTTTAACAATTGACGTCATTTCCTTTGCGAGATTTCCTTCTATCTTTAATGTGCGTCTATTATAGGTGATGTTTATCTTATAAACGTCAGAAGTGGTAGACGCCATTTCTTTTAAGGTTTCGTGGCTTTCCTTCTCGCATTCTTTCCTCATTCTGGAGTCCGTTTTCAGCTAAGAAAGAGCCCTAACGATTGGAAAGATTCTTTATTGTGCTTATCTCCTACTAAAAATGACTATCCTAATCATCCTCGGATTGAACCTTTGCACCTCTCCCTATAAATAAAGCCCTGTAGCTCTTTGCTTTGAGAAGCCGACTTCAATTGACAGGGGGAGGTGCTGTCGATTTCTTGGCTCGAGGAGGAGTTTTTTTTCTCCACGCTTAAAGTTTCATCTTATCGAAGGCTTCCTCCCTAACGTCGATCTACAGCCAGGAACATCCGCAGGCTCTCTTAAACTTTTTTCTGTTATTCTTACTGCATCTGCATGCATCATTTTTATCTTCTTATCTCACTTTCTCAACCACGTTGAAGCTCCATAGTGCAACGCTTGCACACTTTATTCTCTTTGTTTACACATTCATTCATCATCTTTTCCCTACCCATTGCATTGGGGTTTAAATGGGGCAATACCCAGCATGTGTGTTCATTTCCATGCTTCACCTCATATACATATTCACTTGGGATCGATACTGCACACTTGATATCTAATCTATTTTTGTTGGTGTTGTTGTGTTCTTTTGCAAGGGTAATCTCAAAGGAAGGCAATCTCCTACGGCCGGCTGATAGGAAGAGAAGAAAGTCGACTCACATCTCCCCGCACTTTCAGGTATATCGCGATCCCTCCTATTTTTATTGTTATATCATTTGAGGTCCTCGTGTCCTCTGGTGATCACACACTCCTTGTTGCATCCATCGCATGCTCACATCTCCCTTTTTTATCATATTCTCTTATTATTTCTTTTTAGTGGATTTTTAAATAGTTCTACACCAGATCCTTTGACCAAAAAGCTATTCTGGTAACCTTATGATGACAAGCACAATTATCTATCCTAGTAGCCTTTTCCAGACCTCAAAAATCAAGTTTTTGGAAGTTTACGTTGCTTCTCTTTGGCCTCTGTACGATTTTCAAAACATGTAGATTTGACTAAATTTTTCATAGGAACTTTGAGTGTGTCGACGCAGCATCACCCTTGCGTCGACGCGTCTGTTGAAAATGGGCCTTTAAGCGGCTTCCGAGAGGCCCCCTTGCGTCGACGCCCTGAGAGGGCATGGCCAACACATCAGACACAACAAAGTCTTCGTATGAAGGGGTCAACACCATGGGTCGACACTTTTGACTTGGCTGAACTGTGAGCTTGGTCGTGTCGTCGTAATGAGGTGAGTGGAGTCGACACAGCATGCTTTCTTCTTGAGCTATCGCGAGCTTAAACCTTTATGGCGTCGACGCAGCCAATGGAGTGTGTCGATGCATCCTTTGAAGGCTGCGCCTACAATGCTCTCTGGGAGAGCCTCGCGTCGACTCCCTGAGTTGATGGGGTCGACGCAGCTGATGGATGTTTGGACTTTTCTTCCTCTTGAGATCAAATGACTTGAAGCATCCAATGGTAGGTTCGACGCAGCCTTTAAACTTTGTTAAGCATCTTCACACCTAGCCAAATGAAAGACGTTTCATGATTTTCTAAATCAATTGGCCAATGACTTATAGTGAGATATCACCAAAACATAATTTATACAACATTCTCCCCCTTTTGATGATGGCAACTATGAGTCGTTGTGTTCACTATTTTGACAGTAAATTATGGCACATCAAGGACCCATCAGGATATGCAATGAAAACATGTAGGCAACAGACATGCAGACTGACGTATAGATATGACTCATCAACAACTTTCTCCCCCTTTGACATCAGCAAAACATGAGGGGTGCTTCCAGAGTGAGCAGTGGAGAGGAGATCTGGAGAAAATTTTAGAAGAGAGATTCAAATCTAAGACAAGTTTGATTAGGGAACAAGACCAGCCCCAAATTCAGATATCTCCCAGCACAAGAGCATTGTATGGTAATAGAGTATGAATTAATGAATTAAAATCAATACTTTTTAGAAGTAGGAGAGGCCAAGTGGCTATCCGGAGTATGTACATTCAAGATTACTAAAGTTGATGCACTTGGATGAATCAAAGTCCTGGATATTCCCAGTTCAGTCTGTCTCATAAAATCTAGTGACCTTTTAGGATCAACTACCATTAGTATTGAAGCCAAACAAGCTGGAACGGTTAGATTTTATCTAATCATGCACCTCTGGTTTTTCACAATGATCGTACAGACAATCAAGTTCAACAAACACCTTTTTACGTGAGGAGTCACATTTGTTAGATGCAAATGCCCCAGTTACTTAGTGCAGTTAACTAGCTTGTCTCATTTAGACCAGAGTTAGCTTGCCACTTCATGCCTGACCCACTATCACTTCATTGGGAAAGGGGTATAGTTTCTCAATGGACAAGAGCCATTGCTCTGTTAAGCCCCTTCTGCTCATTTTTTTAAAAAAAATAATTCTACCATATCAGAGTTAGTCAAGACATTATCTTTTGACGCGAACCACCTCACGTCTTAGGTGAACTGCACCCGGTTACTCAGTGAGTTTCAACCATTTCTCTGCAACGAGTGCTTTGGATAAATGTCAAGAGATATGATTGTTTGATCACAATACTCAATGTGAAGTTTATCAACCAAGAATGTTATTGAATGTGCATAGGCAGACCATGAGACATTAGAACTTATGACATTTAAAGCATCAACAGAAGTAAGCCTAAGGAGTCCCTCCTTCAAGTTTCTTATTTTCAGACTTCAGGTAGCTGTTGACCTTAAAACCTCAATTCATTTAAACACCCATGATATAAAAATGCAGGAGATGTCTTTCAGAGAGGTCAGTCAATGAAACACAGTCTTAGAAAAAGAATCTCCTCTTGAAACAGTCCACAAGGGAGTGAAAGAATGAACAATAGGTAGAATACGCTCCCCCTCAACAAGTGCAAGTGCTTGATTCAAGAATGATACTCAAGAGAGTTTGAATGAGCATAGTCAGGAAATCAAAATTGGGATGAGAGAATTAAGCATCTTAGATTGACTGGAGGAGCTGAGATCAAAATATCTTCATCATTGCAGTGCACAAGATCTAAAGGATGGTGAATTTTTGAAATCTTTACAGGTGTGTCGACCTAGGCTAGACAATGTGTCGACATAGGACTCTTTCACAGAATGAATAATTTGGGCAGTTTGAACTATGACGTCGATGGATAGGAGAGACTGCGTCGACGCATGAGTCTTCAAACAGTGAGAAAAGTTCTAACATGGCAATCCTAACAATGAACCTGTCTCAAGATGATTAACCAACTCCCCCTCAACCCATGGACACCAAAATGCAGTGTGTGAGGACCCTTGGTACCTGGCAGAGTATCTTCTCACACATAGTGAGTGCTCCTAGACAGACTGTGCCTACCCTTTCACACGTCACCATTTTATATATCATTGGGTGATTCACACATGAACAACCTAAACTTCTGAAATCATAAATGCAACATACTCCCCCTTTGCAGCAACAACCAGTGACCCCTTGGACTTAATGAGCAGAACCATGCAAGTGCAATCAAGTGGTGGGCCTGCACAGACCCAATTCTCTTCTTAAAGTAGAAAATCTTTCATTGCTCAGAGGTTTTGTAAAGATATCTACAATTTACTTTTCTGATTCAATGAATTGTAATTCAAAATTCTTTTTGCCCACCTCATCTCTAAGGAAGTGATGTCTTATCTCAATGTGTTTAGTTCTTGAATGCTAGATGGGGTTCTTTGTTAAATTGATGGCACTTGTGTTATCACACAATATGGGTGTGCATCCAAGGTCTATACCATAATCTTGAAGTTGGTGCTTTATCTACAGCACTTGGGTCCCACAGCTACCTGGAGCTACATATTCTGCTTCATCAGTAGATAGGGCCACAGAGTGCTGCTTCTTAGAAGCCCAAGTGACAAGACACCCACCCAAATATTGACAATGCCCAATAGTGATTTTTCTATCAAGTTTACACCCAGCATAGTCAGCATCAGTATAAGAAATTAATTCAAAGCAACATGATGCTGGATACCACAACCCTAAATCATATGTGCTAGCAGCATATATTAAAATTCTTTTTACGGCAATTAGATGGGATTCATTAGGATTGGCTTGAAACCGTGCACACATGCATACACTAAATTGGATATCAGGCCTAGAAGCAGTGAGATACAAAAGAGACCCGATCATATCTCGGAATGTTTTAAGATCTACATATTTACCATTCTCATCCGCATCTAGAGATGCACCTGTTCCCATGGGCGTGGATATGTGTTTGACATCCTTCATTCCAAATCTCTTCAGGATCTCCAATGTGTACTTGGACTGGTTTATGAAAAGGCCTTCTTTAGTCTGTGTGACCTGCAATCCAACGAAGAATTGAAGTTTTCCCATGAGGCTCATTTCAAATTCTTTTTTTATAAGATCAGCAAATTGCTTGCACATATTGGAATCAGTTGAACCAAACACTATATCATCTACATATACCTGTACCATAATGATATGCCCATTCATCATTTTTGTAAAGAGAGTTTGGTCAATTTTACCCCTATTGTAGCCTCTGTCAGTCAGATGTGCACTGATACTGTCATACTAGGCTCGAGGGGCCTGCTTTAGTCTATACATTGCTTTGTTCAATTTATACACATGGTTAGGCAAATCATCATACTTAAATCTTGGAGGCTGCTCTACAAAGACTTTTTCTTTTATTAAGCCATTCAGAAATGCACTTTTAACATCCATTTGATATAGTTTTATGCCTAGAGAACATGCGAATGCTAACAGAATTCTGATGGCTTCTAGCCTTGCTAAAGGGGCATATGATTCTTCAAAATCAATTCCAATTTCCTGATTATACCCTTTAGCTACCAATCTACCTTTATTCCTTGTTATGGCTCCATCTTCATTCAATTTATTTTTAAAGACCCATCTAGTTCCAATGATAGGCTGGTTTGAGGGTCTAAAAACCAGATTCCATACTTGATTTCTTTTAAATTGATTAAGTTCCTCATGCATAGCATTAACCCAATGTTCATCTTGCAGAGCTTCTTCAATGTTTTTGGGTTCCACTTGAGTAACTAATGCAATGAGGTCTTCATTATTAACATTTTTATAAAATGATCTGGACCTAGGGGGATCATGAATGTTTCCTATGATGTTTTGGACAGGATGATCTTTTAGAGTTCAAACATTTGTAGCAGACTCACCGGGTAGAATTGAATGTGCTGGAATTTCGGTCGACTGACCTATTTCTTGTGTTGTGGGCTGTGATTGACTGCCCTCTCCCGGTTCTTATTTAGACTTTAGAAAGCTTTCATTATCATCCTCCTTTTCCATGTCAACAACATTTGTATTTGAATTATTAGACATTTTAGCAAACACTACATGCGGAGTTTCTTCCACAGTTTGATTCTTCACATTAAAAACCCTATATGCCCTTGAAGTTTCAGAATACCCTAAAAATATCCCAATATCACTCTTGGCTTCAAATTTGTCCAAATCAGATTTTTCATTGTTATGCACATAGCACTTTGATCCAAATGCTTTGAAGTATGCCAAGTTGGGTTTCTTACCTTTCAGCATTTCATAAGGGGTTTTCTTACTTTTTGGCCTCACCATGGCCCTGTTGATTATGTAGCAAGCCGTGTTTGCAGCTTCAGCCCAGAATTTTTCTAGGAGCTTACTCTCAATCAGCATTGTCCAGGCGATCTCCACAATTGTCCAATTCCTTCTCTCCATAATGCCATTTTGCTCTGGGGTCCTGGGAGAAGAAAACCTATGTGTTAGACCTTCCTGATTACAAAGTTCAGAAAAAGAGGAATTTTTGAATTCTCCTCCATGATCGGATAGGATGGTAGAAATTCTAAATTTACCTTCTTATTTCACTTTTCTGAAGAATTTCTGAAATTCAATAAAGGCATCATACTTATTAGTGAGGAAAAAGATCCAAGTGAAACGAGATAAATCATCAACTAGCACATATCCATATCTTTTCCCATTAAGGCTGACTATTCTTGTTGGACCGAACATATCCATATGTAGAAATTCAAAAGACATGGATGACAAGGGCTCACTTCTAAATTTAAAGGATTTTCGAGTTTGTTTACCTAGGGAGCATGCTTCACAAACTTGGGTGTTCCTTTTATAAGATAGTTTGGGCAGACCTCTTACCATTCCATGCTTGGACAATCTGTGCAGCATATCATAACTAACATGCCCCAGCCTTCTATGCCATAGCCATACATCATTAGGTTGGTTGGCAAACAAACAAAGGTTTTCAGCAAGAGAGCTATCAAGGTCTACCATATACACATTCTTCAGTCTATGACCTACAAATTTCACAGATTCAGAATTTTGTTCAAATATCTTACATTCATTGGCATCGAACATTAGCTTGTGGCCTTTGTCACATAGCTGGCTTATGCTGAGTAAGTTATGCTCAAGGCCTTCCACAAACATCACATTTTCAATGAGATTGGAAGAATTCTTACCAGTAGTTCTTGTGCCAATGATCTTTCCTTTATCTTTGCCTCCAAACCTCACTTGCCCTCCTTCTTTCTTGATCAGATAGATGAATTTCTTCTTGTCTCCTATCATATGCCTTGAGCAGTCGCTATCCAAGTACCATCGGTTGTGATGGGCTGCTAGGCATTCCTGCACAGAACAAATCAAGAAGAAATTTTTGGAACCCAAACAAATTTGGGTTCAGGGTCAGTTGAAAGCGTGCAATAAATTCTTTAGAATCCATACTTGCTTAAATGACCTCGTCTTCTGGCCGGACCAGCATTGGTTACTGGCGTGACCAATTTGATTACAGATGTGACAAATAGGCTTCATGAAATTCGTCAAGTGAGAGTAAAACTGTGGTCTGGTTCTTGGGTTTCTAAATGTGTTGAATTGGTTATGGAGGGTACCCAAGTTTGGTTGACTATAGACCATTTTTCTATCATTGAACCCATTTTGCTTTTCAAAGTGAGGGAATGAACTGCGTCGACGCATACCCGTGGTGCGTCGACCTGAGTGATCCTGTTGTGCATGGACGCGTCGACCTGATTGGTCATTGCGTCGACTCTGATATCTAGTAGGCTCTGGCTGAAAGGTGTTGTGTCGACCTAATCTATTGATGCATCGACCTGACTGACCTTGTTTAGCTGGCTTCTTATGATGAGTTTGATGGTTTCCTCTCTGATTTTTGATGTTTTGTTCTTGGCTTTGAAAGGTTTGAGCTTTGCTTGTTCCAAGCTCAGAGACGCTCTGCCTTGTTGGTTCTTCCACGATTAACTTACCCTTCCATTTTTCAAGGCAGAAGGAGATAGTTTTTAGTTCAAATTTGTTTTTCTCAGTTGGGTTGAATCCCAGCCCTTCTTTCCTAAAATTCACCCGGGTTCCTAAAATGGCATCTAGATTGGATTTACCCTTAGTCATTTTTTCTAGGGCAGATTGCTTGTCCTTCAACTCTTTTTCAACCCTCTCATGATTTTTTTGCATCTCATTATTGACAGCTTTAATGGCTTCATATTTCTCAAGATTAAGTTTATTTTCTTCTTCATGTTGCTGACATTTCAGTTTGTCTTCTTCGAGTTGCTTCCTGATATTTCCATTTTCCATTTTCAAATCTTCAAGTTCTGAACTGTTAGACTCACGTTCCTCAATCTTTCCTTTTAGTGTCTCATTTTCAGCCTTTAAGATTTCCAGATCTTTATTGACAGGATTGTCATGAGCTAGCGTATTGATTTTCTTCTTTAGATGCTTGTTCTCTTTCTTAAAAGCTTCATATCTTTCAAATAAATCAGTGTATGCCTCTTCCCACTCCTCAATTGAAAAGTTGACAAATAGGGTAGTTACCTGATTTTCTTCTTCTTCATTGGCCATCAGGCAAAGGCCGTCCTCATCTTCCATATGTAGAGGAATTTTCATCTTCTTCTTCATCATCGCTCCAGGTACAGACCATTGCCTTGGGCTTCTTCCCCTTGGCCTTGGTCATTGTTTTTGGCAACTCGGGGCATTCTCCTCGCATATGCCCGGGCCTCTTGCATTGATAGCATAAGACTTTGTCAGACCTTTTTGCTTGATCAGATTTGAAGTTGGAGTTTCTACTTACCTATGGTGTTCTCTTCCTTCTATGAAATTTACCTTTGCTTCTTAGAAATTTTTTGAACTGTCGGGTGAGAAGAGCATGGTCAGCTAGGCTTGCCTCTGGGATGTCATCTTCATCATTCTCATCAAAGTCATATGTGCTCTCAGAGACTTTGAGAGTCACCGTCTTCTTTTGCTTGGTATCTTCCTCATTCCTCTTCAAATTGCGCTCGTATGTCATGAGTGAGCCTATTAATCCATAAACTATCATTACAAACAAGTCTTTGGAGTCTTCAATAATAGTGGCCTTAGTATGCCACGCTGGAGTGAGAGATCTAAGGATCTTCCTAACCAATTCATAGTCAGTGTATTCTTTTCCTAGGAGTTTTAAGCAGTTTGTTAGTTGGGCTAACCTAGCATACATCTCAGAGATGGATTCATCTAGTTTCATTCTGAACATTTCATAGTCAGAAATTAACATGTTGGCCTTGGTGTCCCTTACCTCAGATGTCCCCTCATAGATTAACTCAAGCCTATCCCATATTTCTTTTGCAGATTTGCAAGTGGATACTCTTGAGTACTCTGTGGGGTGGATAGTGCACTGCATTATATTCATAGTGCTCCAATTGATTGTGGATTTCTTAACCTGGTCAGTGGTCCAGGTATCATCTACCTCTGGTAAAACGAAAGGACCTATACTAACCACACGCCAAATCAAATGATCCTGGGCACGAAGAAAAACTTCCATTCTATTTTTCCAATACAGATAATTTGTTCTATCGAATAACGGAGGTTGATTGATGGCATGACCCTCAGCTATGTAGCTGCGAGGGACGTTCCCGTCGAATCTCCCCTAGTCGTTGGACCACATTTCTAGGGAACCTGCTCTGATACCAACTGTTGAATGGTATGAGAGGATCTAGAGGGGGGTGAATAGATCCTACACTCAATCTATGACCACTTTGAAGAACTAACAAAGTCAGTAAGACGAAGAGGCCAAAACAAGCGCAACACTAGACTAGAATGCAAACTGTTATCAGCGGAATGACGTTGAAAACACACTTGATAACTTAAAAAACCGGTAAAGAGGAAGTAAAGGAAATGAACATCAAACAACAAACCACAATATAGCAATTTTAAGGTGGTTCGGCTGCTACCAAGCACGCCTACGTCCACCCCTCACGAACTTGGTGAGGCTTCCACTCTTTGGCCAAAAGAGACACACACACACACGCTGAAAACCCAGTAGAACACGGGGACAAGCCCCCCCCCCCCCCCACACACACACAAGGACAGAGTTGGTGAGGACACCAGAGCCAGAGTATGGCTCGACTCAGTGGGCCATCGATACCGGACACGTAGCACGACTCGATCAACGCCGACATCATTATGGCTGGGGGACAGTCTGGAGTCCCCACCGGAGCCTTGATACTTTAGTACGTATTTTTATACATATTTGTATTTTATACATATTTGGTGTGTATTTTGGTATGTATTTGGGTTATATTTTGGTTTGTATTATTTGGGGTTTTATATTGGGTCGATGGGAGAATATTGACCAAGTATTTTGTATTTTTTTGTTTATTTTGGTCCAAGGGGGGATTAATATGGTCCAAGGGGATTAATATGGTCATTTGTCATAGGTCTAGGGTTTAGTATTTAATGTCTCTTGTGTCATTTGGACAAAAATTAATGAAGAAAATTTATTGAGAAATGCCCATGGGCGGCCCCTCTCTCTCCCTCTTGTTCTTGCTAGTTCTTCCTCTTCTTCTTCTTCCTCCATGCTGCACCAGATCTAGGGCTGAAACCCTAATATTTCTGAGTCTTCTTCCTCCCCTTCTCTTCCTCTGTCTGCTGCAATCGACCACCGCCGCCGCCATCCGTGCCTCCGTCGAGCCACCACAACCCGACTTCCACCCTGTTGTCCTGAGTTTCGGGATTCCTGGACAGAAGCTCACTAAAAAGGTTGGCACTGAAGATCCAACCGTCGGATCATCCTCATCTTTTGAGGGCGTCTTCCCCCAGTTCTTCCCCACTCTCAGTTCAAATTTCACAAAGATCAGAGTCCGTTTATGTCCCCTCCCAGTAGCTTGTTTTCCCCTCTCACAGTCTGCCTATGTGTAGATCTGTGAGGTAGTCTGTTGGTAGCCGAATTTTCCACCCCCTCAAACATTGTCATAAAAATACAAAAAAATTAATTATGGCATGATCATCTCCTTCCCCCCTCTCTCCACAAAAATCCCCAAGCCCTAGATCCTCCATCTGATTTTCGGTAAAACATCATAAATAGGCAGATCCCGTTCTGCCTTGTCTGTTCTGTGTTCTGGGATAGAAACCACAGCCAACTTGTAGAGGTTTTCATTTTCAACCCAGCCGTTGGACGAACATGAGTTTCCAATATGTCGAATCCCTTCGAGTCCTCTTTCCAACAGAGCTAATCTCGCACCAATCCAACAACGGAACTGGTCATGCCGGCCATTCTTGTGGAAGTGCGCCGTCCTGCTCCGAACCAGGCCAACGAGGAAGGCGTCCGTAGAAATTCAACAAAAAATACATCGGAGAAGATTCAGTGACGGCCACTCTCAGGGGTTGACCAAGGACCCTCTGCCTTCGTCCCGGTGAACCGCTGCTGTCAGAAGTTTATCGGAGGTCATCGTCCCTTTGGAGGCCCTTGTCCGTTGTCCTGCCGGCCAGCAAATTCACAGAACTGGAGCCGCTGCCGCAACCCCCTAGAACCCGCCGCCTTGCTGCCCGCCAACCCAAGTTCGGTGCTCCCGGCGCCATTGTGTAGGCCTTTACCTCCCTGCGTGGAGTGGGCCATAAAATCTTTGTTGTAACTATATTTTTACCATTGTACCAGGAGTTACGGAACTTGGCCGGGAGGTCTTCCCCATGCCTCGAGCGTGGAGGTACATTCGCCTCTATACTCTGTCTTATTTGCTTAACTAGTATAAGTTCTTAATGCCGCTACATGTGAGTTAGTAATTTCCTAGCTAGTTAAGAATTAGTCACCGCTATGAGTTGTGAGTGCGAGACCCGTCCCATGACTCAGTCCAAGAACGAGAGTGAGCTGACCACCCGAGACTCAAAGCCGGTTTCTCAATCGTGCAGATCGTCACGTTTCCCTCGCCGGAGATGACTGTGAGTTTAGCACTTCTTGTTTGGGGCATGTTTGCCTCTTCCGGAGTTCTTTAGGTGCCGCGTTGTTGTGTTGTTGTTGGTCGCGTCATCTTTTTAGCCGCGTCGTCTTAATAGAGTCCAAGGTTTGCGTCTAGCCCGAGTCGAGTCCCATTGTCATCCCACATCAAATTGGTATCAGAGCTAGGTTGAGTCTAGGGTAGTTGGTCCAAGGTGCTCCATTTCATCTGGTATATCCAAAGGTGTTCCCGGAACTATAGGCTACACCTATTGGGAAAGGGGCACACTTGCGTGAGTGTGATCTTTGGATCAAACCTCCACCCCGTACCAAATATTGGAGTTTAGGTCATCCTTCATTTTGCATTAGTCCATCCATATAGGTCATAGTGAGTCACCCCTTAGTTCCCTTTAGGTCCTCTCCCATTGCATGCCAACCCGTGGAGGTGCCCAGTACCATCGACCTGACACTATGGGTGAACCCCGAGGTGCCACCCCGAGAGGACATGTTTGCTCTACTCATGGAGCGCATGGATAGGTCCGATCAAACTAATAGGGAGAATACCAACCGCTAGGAGGGCCGTATTAAGGCCATGGAGGACCGTGTCGAGGCTTCCGACCGATCTGTCCAAGGTCTGGTTGGAAGGATAGAGAGTGTTGAGAGAGGCCCCCGCCGGGAGCTCCCCGGAGCTGTCCCGGCCCCTCAGGCGCCTGCTGCCCAGCCCACCCCACTTAGGGTTGAGGAGCAACGGTCCCGTGCCCCCGACGTTGAGGACCACAAGTCCGACAACGATTATGGGAGAAATGGCCGACGCCATCATGGTCACCGACCACAGAGGGATGATGAGGACGAGCGGGTCCTCAGGACGGTGCGAGCAGACCCTCCCACTTTTGACGGGTCCTTGGACCTGAAGGTCTATCTCTATTGGGAGGCCAGTATGGACCAGTACTTCGAGTGGTTTGAGATGACGGACCACCGGAGAGTCAAGTTTTCCAAAATGAAACTTCTAGGGCAAGCGCAGACTTATTGGAGGAATGTGGAGAGCTTGATGTTTCATCGTCAGGAGCCCCAGGTTGAGATGTGGGATGTGATGAGGACCAAACTTAGGAAGAAGTACCTTCCTATCACATACCTCCAGCATCTCATAGACAAATGGCAGAGTCTCACCCAAGGGGATCGGTCCGTCTCTGATTACATCGTCGAGTTCGATGAGTACTTTCTGTCATGTGACGCCACGGAGGAAAGCTCCTTGACTATTTTTCGTTTTCGATGTTGTCTGCGGCCACACCTTCAGTATGAGCTTTTTCGCCGCAAAGTGGACAAGTTGGAAGATGCGTACCAAATTGCCCTCGAAGTTGAGCAGTTTGAGTCAGAGTTTGCTCCTATCCCGCGCCAAGGGGTCACCTATCCGCATGTGTCTGATCCTCATATCACGCCTAGTTCCTACACTCGGTGGCCTGTGGCCCGTCCACAGGAGCCCCCTCGCCAGGACCTCGCTGCTCCTCGGCGCCCCCTCCCTCCGAGGGATCCACCCCTTTGCCAGCAGGTACCTATCCCTGCCCCTAGACCTCTCCAGCCCACCGTGCCAACCCGACCCCTACTTCCTACACCCCCGGTCCGCTTTGTGGACAAGGGTAAGGGGCCGATGGCCAGTGGAACATCCCCAGGGCCCGGGATGCATGGAAATTGCTATAAGTGTGCTGGAGTTGGCCACTATTCAGCCAAGTGCCCCACTCGGAAGTCGCTTGTTATTTCCGATCCCTCTTCCAGCGACCCCACACCTGAGCTGGTGCCGATCAGCTACGAGGCTGACCAGGACTTAGCGGAGGAGTTCTTTGATGAACTGATGGAGTGAGAGTACGTTGATGCCTCTAGTACGTAGCACCAGGATGACGTACAGTTGGGTGTAGTCAGGTGCATCCTAACCCAGACTCAGGTGAGTGACGACTGGCGTTGTACCACCATTTTCCATACATTTTGTAGGGTGGGAGGAAAGGCCTGCAAGGTGATAATAGATAGCAGGAGTTGCATTAACGCTATCTCTACGGCCACTGTTAGACGTCTGGGTTTGACGCCCGTGGATCACCCCGAACCTTACAGAGTATCTTGGGTGGATTCTACTTCCATCCCGGTCAGGCTACGATGTCTGGTGCCATTGCAGTTCCAGGCTTATCATGATGAGATCTGGTGTGATGTGTTGCCTATGGAGGTGGGTAGCATTATCCTTAGTAGGCCTTGACTTTTTGATCGGGATGCCACTCTTCAAGGTCGGTCGAACACCTGCACATTCGACCACGGGGGTCATAGGATCACCCTCCACCCCACCCAGCCGAAGGATCCTTCTGTCCGAGGACCAGCCAGTCCCAGCACTTCAACCCCTCCTAGTCAGGGGACGGTCGGTCCTTCCACCTCACTCTCGGCACGTGCTACTACCGCTTCGACTGCTCCTAGTACAGGGGACCTCCCACCCCGGAGGTTGATGATGATTATTCCGCGAGAGATGGAGCAAGAGGTGACCGGGGGTAGCCCTATCCTTGCTGTTGTTATCCGAGGAGTGGAGGATGTTGCTCCTGGGTCTGATGATGAGCACCCCCCAGAGATAGTTGCGATCCTACGGGAGTTTTCTGATGTCTTTCCGAAAGACCTCCTGGAAGGCTTTCCACCTATGAGGGATATCCAGCATGACATCGACCTCATCCCGGGCTCATCCTTGCCCAACCTTCCCCACTATAAAATGAGTCCCACGGACCATGGCGAGCTTCAGTGGCAGGTCGAGGAGTTGATGAGTCGGGGATCTCTCAGGGACAGCAAGAGCCCTTGTGTTGTTCCCGCATTATTGGCCCCGAAGAAGGATGGCACATGGAGGATGTGCGTTGATAGCCATGCGATCAACAAGATCACGATGAAGTATCGTTTTCCCATTCCCCGATTAGATGACTTTCTAGATATGATGTCGGGGGCCACTATCTTATCAAAGATAGATCTTCGTAGTCGCTATCACCAGGTGCGGATCAGGCCTGGGGATGAATGGAAGACGACATTCAAAACCAAGGATGGCCTTTATGAGTGGTTGGTTATGCCCTTTGGGCTTTCCAACGCCCCTAGTACCTTCATGCGGTTGATGACCCAGGTTTTACGCCCTATGATAGGGGTCTTCTTGGTCATCTACTTTGATGACATTCTTATCTACAGCCGCACTAGGGAGGACTAGTTGAACTACCTTCGACAAGTCTATGTTGTATTGAGGCGAGAGAGCTTATTCGCCAACCCGAAGAAATGTGCTTTCATGACCGAGCAGATTACCTTCCTTGGGTTTATTATGTCTAGGGATGGAGTCTCTACTGATCCGGAGAAGATTAGGGCCATCAGGGAGTGGCCCGAGCCCCGCACCCTCCACGATGTCCGGAGCTTCCATGGCTTAGCAACGTTCTATCGCCGCTTCATTCATGGCTTCAGTTCCATCACTGCCCCGATCACTGATTGCATAAAGAAGGGGGCATTTATATGGACTAAGGCTGCAACCATAGCCTATCAGGACATTAAGGAGTGTATAACCCAGGCACCTGTCCTTGCTCTACTTGACTTTTCTAAGGTGTTTGAGGTCACCTGTGACGCTTCTGGAGTGGGTATTGGTGGAGTGTTGAGCCAGGAGTCCCACCCTATTGCATTCTTTAGCGAGAAGCTTATTGATGCCAAACTGCGTTATTCCACATATGATAAAGAATTTTACGCAGTTGTCCAGGCATTGAGGTATTGGAGGTATTATCTTTTGCATCAGGAGTTTGTCCTCTTATCTGATCATGAGGCCTTACGATTCCTTCATACCCAAAAGAAGCTGAATGCTCGCCATAGCCGTTGGGTGGAGTATCTCCAGAAATACACCTTTGTGCTTAAGCACAAGGCAGGGGCGAAAAACAAGGTTGCCGATGCACTGAGTCGGCGGATGATGATGTTGACCACCATGAGTGTTGAGGTGGTAGGCTTAGAGAAGCTGAAGGACGCCTATGTTGATTGCCCAGACTTTGGTCCGATCTACGCCATCCTTCAGGCAGGTCCCTCGCGTGATTATAGCGAGTTTGTGCTTCAGGAGGGTCACCTATTCCGGGGTGACAAGTTGTGCATCCCACGGACTTCTGTTCATGACTTTCTCACGTAGGAGATGCACGCGGGAGGTCTTGCTGGCCAATTCGTCCGGAACATGATCATAGAGGTGGTTGAGCATAGATTTTATTGGCCTAGCCTGAAGAGGGATGTCGCTCGTATCATGGCCCAGTGCTGCACTTGCGCTATAACCAAATAGAGGAAACATAATACCGGCCTCTATACTCCCCTCCTCGTCCCGGATAGTCCATGACAGGACATTAGCATGGACTGTGTGTTGGGTTTACCGTGTACCCTCCGAAAGTATGACTCTATCTTTATGGTCGTAGATAGGTTCTCCAAGATGGCATTATTCATCCCATGCTCCAAAACTTCGGAGTCTCTAGAGTTGCTCGTCTATTCTTTTCACACTGTGTCTCCAGGTTCATACTCCCTCGTACTATAGTGTGAGATAGGGATGTGTGATTTACTAGCTATTTTTAGAAAACCCTATGGCACATGATGGTCACCCAACTGAAATTTTCCACTGCATATCATCCCCAGACTGATGGTCAAACTGAGGTAGTTAATAGGAGTTTGGGGGATCTTCTTAGGTGTCTGGTCTGAGATCGAGTCAGGGATTGGGATTTGGTCTTACCCTTAGTAGAGTTTGCCTACAACGATTCGGTCAATAGGTCTACAGGCATGAGCCCCTTTGAGATTGTCACTGGCCGTAGACCTAGGAAGCCCATAGATCTAGTTCCATCTCCCATCCAGTCCCATGTGTCTGAGTCAGCCGAGTCCTTTGCCGATCATATTAGACAATTGCATGAGCATGTGCGTCGTCACATTGAGTCCAGCAACGCATGATACAAAGAATTGGCCGATGCCCACAGGCACCACCGTGAGTTTCAGGAGGGCGATTATGTCATGATCAGGGTCAGACCTGAACGGTTTCCCTCGAGAGCCGTGAAGAAGTTGCACGCTCACGGTGCTGGTCCCTTTCTGGTAGTGAGGCGAGTCAAATCAAATGCATATATTGTGGACTTGCCAGAGGATTACGGGATCAGCTCCACTTTTAACATCTCAGATCTTGTCGCTTATAGGGACCCAGCGGTGATACCCAGTGAGCCCTTTGAGCCGTCTCCACCCATTGTGAGTGACACCACCCCAGAGCGTCCACCTCCAGCCTTGTTACCTCAGCAGCGTGAGTAGATAGAGCATATACTGGATGAGCAGGTAATGACTACTCGAGGTGGGGTGTATCAGCGCTATTTGGTGCGTTGGAGGGGACGGCCCGCGTCCGATGACACGTGGATCACCCGGGCGGAGCTACAGAGGATAGATCCAGATCTGCTAGATCGATACCAGAGCGACCCGAACCCCTACTCGATGGGGTCGAGCTTCTCCCACCCGGGGAGAATTGGTGAGGACACCAGAGCCAGAGTACGGCTCGACTCAGCGGGCCGCCGATACTGGACACGTAGCACGACTCGATCGACGTCGACGTATTTATGGCTGGGGGACAGTCTGGAGTCCCCACCAAAGCCTTGATACTTTATTATGTATTTTTATATGTATTTGTATTTTATACGTATTTGGTGTGTATTTTGGTTTGTATTATTTTGGATTTTATATTGGGTCAATGGGAGAATATTGACCAAGTATTTTGTATTTTTGGTTTATTTTGGTCCAGGGGGGGATTAATATGGTCCAAGGGGATTAAAATAACAAAGCCCATTATTTTCACTTGGAGAGAGGGGCGCCCCCTTGTTTGTCCCCATGTGGGGATCTGTGTAGTATTTTTTTATTCTCCCTTCCCCATTATGCCCTGTTGAGCATATCCGAGTGATTTTGATGATAACAAAACCCAGGACATTTATCTCCTATGTGCCATGTATTAGAACGATCAAATTCCATCTCATTTAAGTTTAGTGTTCATGAATCCTCCCATGTGTTAAAACGAGCCTAAGCGAACTTGTAATCAACCATAACACAAGCTCATTTCAAGCATCGAACTCATAGACAATTTTTAGTGGGCTAACACTTGGATTTTGCAGGATTGCAGATTCTCGGTGGACCCCTGGACCATTGGCGGTCGACCTGAAATCACAGAATTGAAAGAAGGGAACCTGTAAAATTGGCGGTCGACCGCTAGACACCTAGCGGTCGACCGCTAGACACCTAGCGGTCAACCGCTTTTTCTAGCAGCCATATGGCTACATGAATTCTCAGAGCAGTCGACTGCTGGTCTCTACAGGTCGACCGCCAGCCCCAATAAGCCCATAAATGTTGACTTTTGTCCATCTCGAAAGAAGCATCTCCTCTTGGTATTGTTTAATCCCAAAGCCACCAAACCTTCCAGGTTTTATGGATCTGGTTCCTGGGTTGTCTCTTGACCATTCAAGAGATATAAAACCATCTCTTTGGGGTAAGAAACCCTAATGCTCTAAGAGGGACTAAGGAGGCTACCAAAGAGAAGAGAAGGGAGCTAGCACTGTAGATGAACAGTGCTCCGGGAGGAAGTTCTTCATCCTTCTTCATCCATCCTCAAGTGAAGATCAAGTCATATCTCAAGGAGATCAATCCCAAGCCAAGTGGAGTTCAAGCTGCATACAAGAAACTCTTCATCAACTAAGGTGGAGCATCAATCAAGTCTTTTCTTTTGTGTTTTCATTCTCAATCTTTCTAAGCTTCAAGTGTGCTTGTTGTGTAATTCTAAAACCATCCCGTGTGTGTGTGTGGATCTTCATAGATCCGTGTGTGTGTGCAGTTAAGTCTGAATTGTTTTGTGTGTGTGTTCGATCTTGTATCTCTTTACAAGATAGTGTGTGGATCCTCACTGTTAGTGAGGGGTGGACGTAGGTTGCTACGATGGCATCCGAACCACCTTAAAATCATCGTCTCTTTGTGGTTTGTTCCTTCTCTTCTATCCCCCTCCTACGCACGTTTGTGGAAGTAGATTATTTGCCCTTATTAGATCTAGATTAATTGATCACTTTCAAATAGATCCTCGGTATATCAAAAGCTGGATTCGAACTGACAAGGTTACTCTTGCCAGAAAGATAACAGCTTGCGTTGAGTGAATCTACAGATTTGCCAACTCCGCCTAGTACCAAGGGTTATTGCAGTGATTGATTTTGATAGATCCTTTTTATCTTGCACTAGATCCATAGTGTTTTCACATAAAGTTAAAATTGAGTATAATTTTGTTAAAACTTTGATATCACCCAATTCACCCCCCTCTTGGGTGCCATTGATCGCAGGACTTCAATTGGTATCAGAGCTAAGGCTCTATTCCATCATATCTAATGATCTAGAGCAAGATCCGATCAATGGCAAATAAGGGAATGATGCCTGAGGGCCACTATATAAATCGTCCTCTATACTATTATGGCTCAAATTACTCCTATTGGAAAAATAGGATGCATGTTTTCTTAAGAGCTCAGGAGTATGAGATCTGGAGAGTTGTGGACAAGGGTCCATACAAACTCGGGGATGATGAAGAGAAATGGACACATGAGGAAATTAAAAAATGCACTGTAAATTTTAATGCCATGAATATTATGCAATGTGATATTCATCCTAATGAGTTCTCTCATGTTTCTATGTGCAGCTCAGCCAAAGAAATGTGGGACAAGCTACGTCTCATATATGAAGGAAACTCGGAGGTCAAAGAAACTAAGGCCAACCTGCTCGTCACTGATTACGAGCTGTTCAAAATGAAGCCCGAGGAAACGATCTCAGAAATGTTCGCGAGGTTAACTGAGATCACCGATGGTCTCATGAGCCTTGGGAAGGAGTACACAAACTCCGATCTGGTGAGGAAGGTTCTGAGCTCACTTCCGTCCGCGTGGCACACAAAAGCCACAGTGATGGAGGATTCCAAAAATCTGTCTACATTATCCTTGGATGAGCTCATAGGGTCCCTAATGACCTATGAGATAAACAAGAAGAGAACAACTGAGGAAGACACGAAGAAGAAGAAAATTCTGGGACTGAAAGCTCATCAGTCTGATGATAACCTTCAAGAAGACGAATCCAGCGAAGGAAGCAATGAAGAAGAAGACTTGGCAATGATCACTCGCCAAGTGAGAAAATTCTTGAGAAGGAAAAGGAATTTTCAAGGCAACTTCAGAAGGGAACCAAGGAAGCCCATTCAAGCTAAGGGCGAACCAAGCAAACCAAGTAGCATTATATGCTACGAATGCAAGAAGCACGGGCACATGAGAGGAGAGTGCCCAGATCTGAAGAAGAAATTCAAGAAGGATAAATTCAGAAAGCCCAAGGCCATGGTCGCCACTTGGAACGACGAAGAGGACGAACCGTCCGATGAAGAAATTCAAGAGCTGGTGGAGAGCATGTGCCTTATGGCACATGAAGATGACTCAACCGAGGTAAATTCTGACCCGGACTTTATTTCAAATGAATAGTGGAGGTCAGAATATGAAAAGTTGTATACGAAATACAGAATAATCAGAACTAAAAATAAAAATCTCAAGAAAAAGATTGGTGAGTCAACCCATGATGATGTTTATGCTAGATTTGAAAAACTAGAACAAGAATGGTTTGAGCTATCTGAGGAAAAAGAAACACTACTTCAAACAATTTCTGATCTTGAAAAAATTAAAGAGGAACTTTCATGCAAAATTTCTGAAATTGAAAACGTGTGTGAAAAGCTCAAGGATGAAAAAGAAATTCTAACAACTTACATGTCAGAAATCAAAAATGAAAATGTGAGCTTGAATAAAGAAGTGACTGACTTGTAGTCCACTCTTTCTAGGTTTGTTAAAGGGAAATAGAGCCTAGACAACATTTTGGGAGTTAAAGTTAACTTCCGGAGAGAAGGATTGGGGTACATACCCCAGAATAAAAAATCTCTTGAACACAAGATCACCACATCTCACGTGCATGAAAAAGGAAATGACTATGCTTCATGTTCTCACACCAAGTCCCAACATGTTCAGCCTAAACCACACAGATATCCAAGAACATTCTCACATGTTAACTGCTTTCATTGTGGTAGATTTGGTCATGTGATTTCTAACTGCTGGTTTAGACAAAGCACACCTAAATATCATGCTCCATGGATAAAAAGGACACATGCAAGAAGTTGGACTAACTCCTATGGACCCAAACTTATTTGGGTACCAAAAATAATTGCATGAGAAATTTGTTTCTTGCAACTATGTCTTGAAGCCAGGGGGAGCAAATGGTATTTGGACAGCGGTTGTTCAAGGCATATGACAGGGGACAAGAAAGTGTTCTCCAAGCTGCAAGAAAAGGAAGGAGGTTCAGTTGCTTTTGGTGGAAAGGATAAAGGTAAAATAATTAGAATTGGAAACATAGGTAAGAATTCTGAAACCTTGATTGAAAATGTCCTTTTGGTGAAAGGATTGAATCATAATCTGCTGAGCATAAGTCATGTAATATCCCGGACCTTTCGGATCCATCTTCATGGGTCCCGGATCTGGTTTCTCGGAGTGTCTAGCATTGTTGTGTCTGAAATTTTGTTTTGGACATCTTTCGTGTTCGGATTGGTGCGATCCGGAGTTGTTTCGGAGGCCCGGAGTGCGTCCGCGGCTTTTCCGCGCGTGTTTTCTGATTTCCGGTGTGTGTTTCGATAATTCCTTCGGAACCTCGTTACGGGTGAACCGGGTCGTTCACCTAGGCGAGAGTGGTACCGTTGCGATCGGTACATTCCGAGGATCGCGGAAATATAATTTTTAATTTTTTCATATTTTCCAGAATTTCTATATTTTCTATAAATATCACTCTTTTCTCTCTCTCCCCCACCCTTCTTCTTCTTCCTCCCACCGTGACCGCCCCCCTCTTCCTCTCTCTCTCCCATTTCGACGCGGCGGGCCTCTCTCCAGCTGCAGACGGCGGCAGGGCGACGGCGCGGTGACGTGGGCGGCGGCGAGGTGACCTCGTGGGCGGGCGATGCTTGTGGGAAGCGTGAAGGAGCGGAGTTTCCAAAAGCATTCTTCATGGTTTGAGCTCGATTCGGCGGAGCTTTCGCTCCATTGAGGTAGGGGGACGAATCCCTATGCTCATCCCGTCATCCCCCACGATTTGTAGGCCGAATGGGAGCCGAGAGGGCTGTTTTTGAGCGAGTTAGGGCAAAATCATGTTTTAAGGAGAGTTCGCCCGATCTATGTTTTTAGGCCACGATTCGACATTTTGATGGCTTAGAAGTATGCTAGGGGTCCCCAGGGGGCTTCCCCCTTGTTTTCCCCCTCTCCTATGGAGGCATGGGGGCGTGGTTGTGTTTTTGGGGTGTTTCCCGTTGGTTCACCGTCGGAACAGTGTGACGGTCTTTCCAGAGACCGTCACAATCTGTGACACACCAAGGTAGGCGCGTCACAGGCTTGTTTCAGTCAAATGGGCGGTCCGTGGGTGTAACGGTCCCACGATAGACCGCCAGGGCGTTGTGACACGCCTAGGTTGGACCGTCACCTGACGATCTGACCGTTGGCACCCGACCGTTGGGTTTTAACCGTTGGGAGGGGGTCAGGGATTGTGACGCACCAGGACTGGCGCGTCACAGCCTTGTAACGCCCTTGCGTTGGGGCGTCAGAGCTGACGCGTCCTCAACCTGTGACGCACCAAGGGTGGTCCGTTACAGCCTGTGATGCCCCGTGAGGTGTGCGTCACAGTTATTTTCTACTCGCCTTGTGACGCACCAGGCTGGGTGCGTCAGGGCCTGTGACGCACCAGGGTAGGCGTGTCACAGTCATTTTTGCACCGAGGGTCTGACGCCCCTGTGTTGGGCCGTCAGGTGGCTGTGACGGTCTAGCCTTAGACCGTCAGAGGCTGTGACCCGTCTAGGGTAGACCGCCAGGCTGAGGGTTGCCCCGGGTGGTTTACAGCCCCGTTTTCCTTCCGACTGTGATCACCGTGCGACGGTGCTGGTACGTAGGATGGTCCCTGTACGTCGTCGGATACGGACGTGGTTTTCCGTTGACTTGAGAGTCTACTCCTTCAATGACCCTCCACTGGTCGTAGCCTGCCTGCACGTGAGTGGACCCACCAGGGAGTGGTGGAGAGGCTACCCTAAGGACGGTTTTTAGACTGGTTTTCGTCAGGTCCCTCGTCGGTAGCCAGAGTCATGCTCTAGGGGAAAACCAGTTAGAGGCCAGACCTAGGACGCATGGTCTGTGTGTGCACACGTGGTTGGGGGCGGTTGGACCCACGCTGACGGGCGTGACCCCAGCTAGTCACTTGCTTTCTGGTTACTTGTACGGTGTCCGTGCCTCTGGTAGGCGCTACCACGTTAGGCAGCTCACCTGCAATGCGGTGTAAGTCTTCAGGGGACGCTATCGACTGTGCTTCTTGTGGGAGGTACTCATGTCGAGTCGGGAGTGACAAACTGTCAGTCGTTGCGACTTTGACCTTCGGGTTTTTGTAGTATTGGCCGTGGTGTTTCGGTCGTTTCACCGTGGCACGCGTGTCAGTTTTCGTGCTGTGAGATCGGTGTTTTGTAGATGGCAGGGATTCCCTTTCCGAGGTACTCGCTTACTGCTAGCATAGCGGTTTCTCTGTTTATGAGGTAGGGTTCGAGTGATCTCTACTGAGTCTTATTCTGAGACTCATTCCCTGCGTATTTTCACCGTGTTTCAGGTGAGGTGCGGCTTCAGGGAAGCGCATCTGAGGCTCAGCGCGGTTCAGGTGCCCAGTGTTAGTGCCAGAGGTCAGAGTCGAGGTAAGTCCCGTGTAGCTGTACTTTCCTTTCTTGTCTCTGTACTAGTTGTGGACTACTATTGTTATTATTTCATTGTTATCTTGTGGACCATGTATCATGTAAAATATTAATTTATTTCTTGCTTAATTATATAACTGTTTAATTTCTACAATTAATTGAGATACTTGTGTAGTCTCCACACCATCCTTTCAACCCTTCCGAGTCTTCGGACTCGTGGGTGGCGGTGCGAGTCTCGGGTTATCGGGCCTTCCCGGTAATCGGATTCTCGGGTCGTTACAGCTGGTATTAGAGCGCGGTTATGGAATTATACGAGAATCATAAGTAATTGTAGTGGTCCACTAGTCCACAGGGATGATGTATAGTTGACACTGGCATCGGGCATCGTGTGTTTTACTTAACCTTGATGTTTCCGTGTTTCCTGTCGTTGCTTCAGGAGCGAGCATGGCGCCGAGGCGGAGCACTCGTGATGGGAATCGACGTCGAGCATGTACATTTTATTTTGCATTTATGTCCTTTAGTTTATTTGTATATCCATGGGAAAGTATATACGCAATTGTATGACTTTATAAGCCAATGCGTCATTCCCACGGATTGTTTGGGTTTCTTTGTAATTTGTCAGTATGACCAGTAAGGGGGCCCTCAGCCCTTTCCCATTGGTCCATGTCACTCATGTGGGGCTGGTCAACCATCCTAGGTGGCCATCTAGAAGGGTTGAATGTCAAATGCCACATGGGTAGACAAGTGGTTAAATTGGTCCAAGGTAGGTCACCTACCTTCACCTACCCCATTCAACCCATTAACCTTGGTCAAGGGGGCGCCCCTCTCCCCTTAATATTTTATTATTTTTTGTGTGTTATTCACATCCAATCTAGGCCCTCCATTCCCCACCCCTAAATCTAATGGTGTAGATTAGATTTGACACATGGCATATAAAAAGGTTGTATTTTCCATTTGTTAGCATTAATGAAGAGAAAATTGTTGGAAAATCAAGAGTGTTCTTGAGCCCCTCCTCTCTCCCTCTAGTTTCTCTCCTCCAACCTCCAGTTCTAGAGTGATTTCTATCTTCTATCCCCTCCCCCCTATCTCCGGTGATCATCTGTGCTGCCGCCGCCGCCGTTCGTGCCGCCTTCGAGACGCCGCAAAACCGTCTTCGGTATTCTGTCTTGCTGGACAGAGGTGTCTTCCCGAAATTTCTGTGATGGGGACATCACCTCCCATGCCCACGTTCACAGCTCGTCTCCTCGCCCCTGTTGCATCCGGCATGGTCTAGTCATTTAATTTTGAGTCCTATGTAATTTTTATTTGAGTCATTTGATGTATTTTCCCTTTTATTTGAGTCATGTTCCTAGGTCTTGTGTTCATTTCCCTAAGTTTGAGTGTCATTAGGTTGTCTAGTTAGCTATTGGGCCCAATTCATTGGGCTTGGCCCAAGGGCTCTCCCCTACCCCCTCGGTTATTTGTCATTGAGTCAATTGTCAGGGACTTTTGTAGAAATGTGGGTTTCCTATATATAGGACCCCATTCCCCCCCATTTCAACTTAATGAATCAATGAATAAAAAAACTTGCCATTTTGAGAGTTTACACTTCTTATCTAGTGGAGAGATTCTATTTTTTGGGTGAGAAACCCTAGGGGAGAGATTCCCCACCCTTCCCTCTCTTAATCTCTCTTTTTCACTCCACTTTCTCTCTCCTCAACACCCAAATTCGAATTTTATTCTCTCTCCTCCCTTCCCAACCACCTCCACTCCCCACCTACCCCATTTAAGCCTCTTCCCATTCCCCACAACCCTCATCAATACTCCACCCCTTCCCAAGACCCCCTCCACCAATCCTCTCCTCACCATCCAACCCCCAACTACCCCTCCCACTTTCCCAAGCACCCTTCCCACTACCCCAAGCACCCCTTCCCTTCCCCAACACAACCCCCCCATTCCCAAGACAAATAATTAACCCCACCCTTAAACCTATTTTCGAATATCCTTTCCCTCTCTCCATTCCAACCAAATTTGCAGCCCCCACTACCACCATCTATTGGACCCTCTTCCAGACCTTATTCTCCACCTCCCACACCTTAGAACACCCCCTCCAAGACCCCTTTACAACCAGGGGTCACTCCCACACTCATCTACCCCCTTCCCCTTCTTCTTTCTTGGTCATTGGAAGCTACTTGGAAGTTGCAGTTTACTGTCCAGAGATTGCAAATGAACCAGCAACTTGCAGCGGCCACCACGACTTCCTCCAAACGAGTTTGAAGACCCAAGAGCCATCGTCGGAAGCGTCTACCAGTCTCCTTCGCAACAGAAGTGGTTTCATCTTCTTCCGATCTCCGAGCCGTCCAAGAGGTCCATTCTCCCACAACTGCGCAATTCTGCCCCGGCTGAGGACCTGAGCCAGATTAGAAGCTCTGCCACGACAAACCCTGAAGGAATCAGTCCATGAGTTCTTCTTCAAAGTTCTTCATCGCCCAGTCTACTTCCAGATTCAAGAAACAGAACTTCATTCGGCATTCGTGATCCAGAGTTCTCATTTTTCTCCCTCAGCTACGCAGATCTGCTACTCATAGTCTGCACCGACCAGTCGCCATTGTTCTACATCCCCTAGTCTTCTTCGACATCGGTTGGCTTCCCCGTCAGTTTTTATACGAAGAGGATTCGTCCACGATTCCAACGACTCTGACGGTGCTCGATTCCGAGTTCGGGAGCTGTCAGGGCATCCTCTGCAATCTGCTGTTCGAAACCAGGAGCTATCTCTGCAGAGATCCTGATCCGGAGAGAAAGCTTCACCACGACAAACCCCAGAGGAATCAGGACACGATCTCTTCTGAAACGTTCTTCCTCTCCCTGTCTACATTCAGAACCAAGAAGCGGAACTCCGTTTGGCATCTTGCAGCAGAAGTTACCAATTTTCTTCCTCAGGCGTTCGACTCTGCTTCCCACTGTCTGCATCGACCACTCCTCACTTTTCTGAGTCCTTTGATCTTCACCGGCATCTTTTAGCATCCCCGTTTGTTCTGCTGTAAAGAGGACTCACCCACGGTTCCAACGGTTCCAACGACGACTGATTCAAAGTTTGGGAACGGTCAGGGCAGCCGCGTCTTCCTGCTGTTGATAGTCTGTTGCAGACAGTCCGAGATTCAGCAACCCTGTTCGTACTCCCGCCCAGGCCGTCAGCAACCCCTGAAGAAATTGGCAAAATTCAGAGGCACTCCTGTTCCAGAGAAGAAGAGATCCCCACTGGTCTCGTCCTCAGCGAAATTCCAGAGAGAGTTCTGCGGCCTCCACACCCTCTGTCTGTCAGCTATTACAGAGAGAAGGCTGATTCGGTGTCATCACTTCTTCATTACTCTTAGCACTAGTTTCCCCTCCCCGCTTGGCCGGCTGAAGGCCCCTCCCTGTGTGGAGGTAGTGTTTGGATGTAACTATCATCTTCCCTTCCCCACGATCCCCCCCTTGCATGGGGTGTAGTGTTGTAATAGCTTAAACAGGTCAAGCTACCCTGGCGCGGCGTGTGGGGAACCCACGCTTCCCCGCTCGCCCTCGTCTCCGAGCGGGACCAGTTTCTTCAAACCGATCGAGTGAGTGCTTCAAAACTTTGCTCTAATTCATGCTTGTTCTTTCAATATTAGTTCATAAACTCCGCTGGCCGTGAATGAGAGCCCGATCCTTAAGCTCTTGTGCTATAAGTGATCACCGTGGGAAAAAAGAGAAACCGGTGCCTTTGGCACTTGGTCGGCCCCATTGTCTTGGGCTTCCACATCCATTGGGAATCAAGTCTTGGTCTTGCTGACCCTCTACCAGCAAGGGCCCAACCCCTCAACCTCACCTTGGCATTGCCAAGTTACCCCGGGCTTGGATGAGCGACGAGAGAGCGGCGGCCCAAATTGGCCCATTTAGATTGCGAATGTGCTTGCTCGCTTAAGTCGAAGGTCGTGTCACATCAATTGATATCAGAGCAAGTTCTAGACTTGTCTTTACTAAGTCTTGTCCTAGGGCCATTGCATGCATCACCCTTGTCCACTATCATGACTACCTCATACATGGCATATTCGACACTCTTAGGCCCATTAGAAGCCTTTGTGTTTGATGGATCCCGCCCTAGCATATATCTAGAATGGGAGAAGTCCATAGACCAACACTTTGGGAGGTTTACCCTGTCAGGGCTTGTCCAAGTCAACTATGCCAAGAGTTTGCTTTGGCGCCAAGCTAGGAAAGAATGGGAGAACATTGTAGGTTTGAGAGAAGCCAAAGGGGAAGCACCCATTGAATCTTGGGATGAAATGAGGGCCGATCTTAGAAAGATCTACGCACCCCAACCCAAACCTCTTCAACCAACCGATCTTTCACCCCCGAACCCAACTCCCACCCATGAACTTCCCCGACCAAGCCCAACCCAAGTCCACCCATGTTCACCACCCCGAGAGTACCATGCACTGACCATTATCACTCCACCCACCATAGACTATCCTACCCCATTATCCTTGGAAGTTGTGGCCCACACTCCTACCCAAGTGGAGATGGATGCCAATCCGGATTCACCTCCCACCATAGAGAACATCCTAGACCCCCCACTTCCACCCACCTCTCCTAGTTCGGGTCCTCATGAGCCGCACACCCTAACCATGAATGAGTCCATACTCCAATGGCTTAAGCAAGGCCCCACCATTCCTAGCTCACCACCTTACCTCTCACCCTTGGCATATCAAGTCCAAATTATGCCCACCCGGTCTTCCCATGTCACACTTCAAACCTCCTACTTTGTGGAAGGCTTAGGGGACCTAGTGGACTGTTTACAATGGCAAGTCTACCTGACCAATATGCTAGCCATATGACCATTGGAGTCTAGCCCCATCTACTCTAGTGGACCCTTCCTAGCTTACCCCGCCACCGGTTCCATCACCTCCATCTACACTAGTGGCCATTATACGAGTGAAATCCTCCTCTTTCTCCCCAAGGATGAGAAACCAATCTTGGCCCACTTCCCACCCATCAAGATTCTAATTACTTTAATTGGCCAACCCACTAGAGACCTTGGCCCAATTATCTTGGAGGAGGATGACTCACCGTTTGGGTACCTTGAAGACATAGAGTGCCACCCTCTAGGAAGACCTTTCCACTACCCCTTTGATCCCTTCCTATGGGAGCCTAGACCCCTATGTGACCCAACCACCTTATCCACCACCCACCTTTCCCTAACCCAACCCACCATGTTTGACCCAATCCACCCCATCCTAGACCCGGGTTACACCTTGGGAGTCATGACCTTGGGCCACATATCCCTAGGTAATAAGGTTGTGCTCCACCCCATGATGACCACCTTCTTAGATCCATTCGATCCTTTCCAATGGGAGTTCAAAGGTTGTCCCACACCTATATACATGGAAGTCACCCTTGGTAAAAACATGCATGTGTCTAGGCTTACCACACCACTTGGCATGAACACTATGTTGGGTCCATTCATTCATATCACCCACATGTCAAGTAAAAAATATGAGTGGTCCATGTTCGGATGTAATGGTCCACCTTCATTCATCATGGGTCTTAAGCATGTCAAAGGCATCTACGGATGTCCGGGTCCCCCGATATTTATCACCACTTTGCATGATAGGGCCACCTACGGGTGCCCCGGCCCACCTAGGCTGACTAAAGTCTACACTACATCATTACATGATAGGTCTACTTTTGGTTGCCCAGGTCCACCCATCACCCCTAGAATGTCTGCATTCACAAAATTGCATAAAGAGATCCGCAAGCACATTAGCAAGAAGAATGTGACTTATAAAAGGCGAGCCGACTCTCATCGACGTCACCAAGAATTCCATGAGGGTGACTTTGTGATGGTAAGGACGGAGAGGCTCTCCCCGGGAGCCATCTCCAAATTGAGGCCACGTGGGGTTGGTCCCTTCCAGGTCCTGAGGCGCATTGGTGCAAATGCCTATGAGTTAAATCTCCCCGAGGAATATGGGGTAAGTCCCACATTCAGTGTCGCTGACCTAGTGCCATACAAGGGACCCACGGTGGCACCTAGTGAGGATATTGAGCATATTCTCTCCGTTGAGAGAGCACCCACCCGTGAGGAGAGTCCACCAGCCAAGAGAGCCCAGCATGAGCGCATTGAACGAATATTGGATGAACATGTCACTACCACCAGGAGCAAGGTATACGAGCGCTATCTCGGCAGGTGGATGGATCGGTCTCGTTCGGAACACTTGGGGGCAGTACCACTTCTACACCCTCCAAGGAGGGAAGGACACTTACTCGACGGAGTCGAGTTCTCCGCACCCAGGGAGTATGATGGGGACATCACCTCCCATGCCCATGTTCACAGCTCGTCTCCTCGCCCCGGTTGTATCCGGCATGGTCTAGTCATTTAATTTTGAGTCCTATGTAATTTTTATTTGAGTCATTTGATGTATTTTTCCTTTTATTTGAGTCATGTTCCTAGGTCTTGTGTTCATTTCCCTAAGTTTGAGTGTCATTAGGTTGTCTAGTTAGCTATTGGGCCCAATTCATTGGGCTTGGCCCAAGGGCTCTCCCCTACCCCCTCGGTTATTTGTCATTGAGTCAATTGTCAGGGACTTTTGTAGAAATGTGGGTTTCCTATATATAGGACCCCATTCCCCCCCATTTCAACTTAATGAATCAATGAATGAAAAAACTTGCCATTTTGAGAGTTTACACTTCTTATCTAGTGGAGAGATTCCATTTTTTGGATGAGAAACCCTAGGGGAGAGATTCCCCACCCTTCCCTCTCTTAATCTCTCTTTTTCACTCCACTTTCTCTCTCCTCAATAACCAAATTCAAATTTTCTTCTCTCTCCTCCCTTCCCAACCACCTCCACTCCCCACCTACCCCATTTAAGCCTCTTCCCATTCCCCACAACCCTCATCAATACTCCACCCCTTCCCAAGACCCCCTCCACCAATCCTCTCCTCACCATCCAACCCCCAACTACCCCTCCCACTTTCCCAAGCACCCTTCCCACTACCCCAAGCACCCCTTCCCTTCCCACCCCCCCATTCCCAAGACAAATAATTAACCCCACCCTTAAACCTATTTTTGAATATCCTTTCCCTCTCTCCATTCCAACCAAATTTGTAGCCCCCACTACCACCATCTATTGGACCCTCTTCCAGACCTTATTCTCCACCTCCCACACCTTAGAACACCCCCTCCAAGACCCCCTTACAACCAGGGGTCACTCCCACACTCATCTACCCCCTTCCCCTTCTTCTTTCTTGGTCATTGGAAGCTACTTTGAAGTTGCAGTTTACTGTCCAGAGGTTGCAGATGAACCAGCAACTTGCAGCGACCACCACGACTTCCTCCAAACGAGTTTGAAGACCCAAGAGCCATCGTCGGAAGCGTCTACCAGTCTCCTTCGCAACAGAAGTGGTTTCATCTTCTTCCGATCTCCGAGCCGTCCAAGAGGTCCATTCTCCCACAACTGCGTAGTTCTGCCCCGGCTGAGGACCTGAGCCAGATTAGAAGCTCTGCCACGACAAACCCCGAAGGAATCAGTCCATGAGTTCTTCTTCAAAGTTCTTCATCGCCCAGTCTACTTCCAGATTCAAGAAATAGAACTTCATTCGGCATTCGTGATCCAGAGTTCTCATTTTTCTCCCTCAGCTACGCAGATCTGCTACTCAAAGTCTGCACCGACCAGTCGCCATTGTTCTGCATCCCCTAGTCTTCTCCGACATCGGTTGGCTTCCCCGTCAGTTTTTATGCGAAGAGGATTCGTCCACGATTCCAACGACTCCGACGGTGCTCGATTCTGAGTTCGGGAGATGTCGGGGCATCCTCTGCAATCTGCTGTTCGAAACCAGGAGCTATCTCTGCAGAGATCCTGATCAGGAGAGAAAGCTTCACCACGACAAACCCCAGAGGAATCAGGACACGATCTCTTCTGAAACGTTCTTCCTCTCCCTGTCTACATTCAGAACCAAGAAGCGGAACTCCGTTTGGCATCTTGCAGCAGAAGTTACCAATTTTCTTCCTCAGGCGTTCGACTCTGCTTCCCACTGTCTGCATCGACCACTCCTCACTTTTCTGAGTCCTTTGATCTTCACCGGCATCTTTTGGCATCCCCGTTTAATCTGCTGTAAAGAGGACTCACCCACGGTTCCAACGGTTCCAACGGCAACTGATTCAGAGTTTGGGAACGGTCGGGGCAGCCGCGTCTTCCTGCTGTTGATAGTCTGTTGCTGACAGTCCGAGATTCAGCAACCCTGTTCGTACTCCCGCCCAGGCCGCCAGCAACCCCTGAAGAAATTGGAAAAATTCAGAGGCACTCCTGCTCCAGATAAGAAGAGATCCCCACTGGTCTCGTCCTCAGCGAAATTCCAGAGAGAGTTCTGCGGCCTCCACACCCTCTGTCTGTCAGCTATTACAGAGAGAAGGCTGATTCGGTGTCATCACTTCTTCATTACTCTTAGCACTAGTTTCCCCTCCCCGCTTGGCCGGCTGAAGGCCCCTCCCTGTGTGGAGGTAGTGTTTGGATGTAACTATCATCTTCCCTTCCCCACGATCCCCCCCTTGCATGGGGTGTAGTGTTGTAATAGCTTAAACAGGTCAAGCTACCCCAGCGCGGCGTGTGGGGAACCCACGCTTCCCTGCTCGCCCTCGTCTCCGAGCGGGACCGGTTTCTTCAAACCGGTCGAGTGAGTGCTTCAAAACTTTGCTCTAATTCATGCTTGTTCTTTCAATATTAGTTCATAAACTCCGCTGGCCGTGAATGAGAGCCCGATCCTTAAGCTCATGTGCTATAAGTGATCACCATGGGAAAAGAGAGAAACCGGTGCCTTTGGCACTTGGTCGGCCCCATTGTCTTGGGCTTCCACATCCATTGGGAATCAAGTCTTGGCCTTGCTGGCCCTCTACCAGCAAGGGCCCAACCCCTCAACCTCACCTTGGCATTGCCAAGTTACCCCGGGCTTGGATGAGCGACGAGAGAGCGGCGGCCCAAATTGGCCCATTTAGATTGCGAATGTGCTTGCTTGCTTAAGTCCAAGGTCGTGTCACATCATTCTGCTACCAGCCACGGCCTCTTCGTGGTTTGCATTTTTTATGGTGTGTTCCTATATTCCACCCCATCATCCAAAAAAAAATTCAGATCCAAAATCCCTCGTTTAGTATTTTTCCATTTTCGTGCATCTTTCATTCCCAGATCTATTTTATCTCTGTCTACAGTGACAGAAGCCCTGTGTTTCTCACCTCCGACCCTCTTTTTGATTTTTCCAAACCCTCCCACTTTTACTGGGAGTTCTGTCCATCATCCCCTACATCCACCATTTTTATTGATTTTTGATTCGCCCTCTATCCATTTTTCCAAATTCATGTTCTATCTCTACTACAGTGTTTTCAGCCAAGTTCCAGATCCGACCACCCTCCACTTCTAAAATCATAACAAATCACCACTACCACCAAACCCTTCATAAAAAAATAGTCCCAATTTCCTATCTTGATTCCCTACCACTTTGCTGAAGACCATAACTTAAGATTCGGACGTTCACATATCGGTCAAATGCAGTTCTCAGACAAGTTCTCTGCAGATCTGAGAGTCCTGTCACTATAGAACAGCAAGTCAACAATTCATTAAAGCCCCTATCCGTGCAGATCCAGGCCAGATCTTCAGGCCTAGATTTAAGGATTTGAAGTTAGCTTTCCAACGGCGCTACTCTCGTGTCGATCCGACATCGGGGCTGATCGCAGCGCCCGTTCTTGCCGGGACACGCACTGAAAACCAGAAGTTGCAGATCCGTGGCCGGTTATTCCGACCGGTGCCGATCGGAGCCGCCCGGCCTTCGGCCAGCAAACCAGCGCGCCTCCACTCCAGGGAGCGCTCATCCAGGCATCCACCACCACAGCGGTGCCACCGGGTCCCACACGGCCCCTCCGGACATCAAGTGGGCCCCACAGGCGCGAGTACGTGTGCGGCCGAAGCTACGCGAGAAGCCGCCCGACAACCCGAAATCGGTCCTCCCGGACCCCATTGTGTCGCCCTTTACCTCCCTGCGTGGAGTGGGCTGTAACTCATTGCTGTAATCTTTATGTATTAACTGTCCCGGAGTACGAGTTTCGGCAGGGTCCGTCGTCCCCACGCCGAGCGCGTGGAGGTATCGTCCTCGCTCCTTACTTGGCATTTTGCTTAATTTCATATATGCTTGTTTATGCCGCTGCTAGAGAGCATGTGTAGGGATATCTAGCTCGCTTTATCTATTCATTACCGCTGCTGCGAGAGAGTGCGACACCGTCCCGTGACCCGATCCGGGCACACGAGAGAGTCGATCACCCTAGCTCATTGCCGGTTTCTCAACCGCGCACGTCCGACGCTTCCCTCGTTAAGGGACGATCATGAGCTTGTCGTGTCCGTGGTCCCGTCCCGCATCAATTTGGTATCAGAGCGAGTTTGAGTCTAGGGTGTCAATAAAAAAAAAGTGTCATTTAGGTCTAGTCATTAGTCATTGTCTAAGTCGTGTTTAGGATCATCATTGTTTTAAAACAAACAAAAAGTGTCTTTTTGCATCGTATCCCTTTACTTGGTATATCAAAAGGTGTTGTCCGAACGTTAGGCTACGCCTATCGGGAAGACCGCACACTTGCGCGAGTGATCTTCGGATCGGTTAACTCCGCCACGTACCGAGTCTTGGTTTACGTCTAGGGTCCTTAGTGTGCATGCATTCCAAACTTGCATAGTCGATCTAGTGTCTTGTCACCGTGCGTATGCATGTCCATGTCCGCTACCCATGGCCGTTCTCCAAGACCACACATCCGAGTGGTCAACCTTTGTGGCCAAAGTCAATGTCCTCATGGACCGAGCCCTTGGTTTTACCCCTCTCACTATGAAAGTCGCTCTACCCAACGGGTCCACAACGGAGCTCCATTTCACCGATAGGGAGTCGGATAATTGGGTTTCTCTTGACATCGTGGAGTCTCTCTCCAAGACAGGCGAGATTGTCCGCGATGGTGATTTTGCTTGTGTTGAGTTCTATAAGAGGATCGGCTCTATTCTCTACACCGATGGCGCATGGTATAGGATCGGCACACTTGCTGGTTCATGCATCATTTTAGGACAAACGTGGTTAGGAGAACGAAGAGCCAATCTTGACTGGGGCAAGAGGACTTGCACCTTATACCCACCTTACCTACCCAGAAAGATCACCCTCACATGTCCAGCCACCCAACCCCGACGGTCCACTCCACATTCGGAACCATTATGCTTGGAGCCGTCTCACCCCGACCCACCCGTGTTTCTTACGGGAACGCTATACATCGCCGAGCTGCTTTTTAGTTGGCTCAAGGATGGCTTGGTCCCACCTCCCTTTCCATCCATGGACCCCATCCTCCCTTTAGTGCCGGTCAACTCCTTCCATACCACATTTCGATCTAGTCACCATGTCGATACTTTGGATGACCTTATTATGGGATTAGATTCACAATGGAAGTTGACGCATCTTTTGGCCCGAGGCTTTGACCAACCCGCTAGTCTTAGCTTCACCCATCCGGCCTTAGGATCCATTACCTCCGTGTGCACCGTGGGGTGTGTCACCACGGAGATTCTTCTACTCCTCCCGATGTCGGCCGAGTCCGACTTTATTCCCTTTTGCCCAAGGGAGGAGTCCTATTTTCTACACATGTCTGTCGTCCCACCGCTCACAATGTATGACGGTGATTATGAATTCTTAAATTGGGACCGAGTCATGGGAGAATCCACTTCATGGGGTCATACCTTCTTTGACCCTTTTGACCCCTTCACTAGTGAACCTCCCGAGCTTTCATACTCACTCCACCTCTTCTGCAGAGTTCACTATCCCACCTTTTTCACTCGGGCCAAGCAAACTCCACATAGCCATAGGTCCGAACCTTCATATAGGGGTAATGAAAACTTTGGTTTCTCCGATCCATCCAAACCACCCGCGCCTCCCGAACTTCCCACATCCAAGCCCAATGTCCATGATTGGTGCATCATAGGGTGTCTAGGAGTTCCCTATGACGTCAACCTCCGGTTACGTCAAATGCATGCATGGCACACGTTCGGGTGTCCTGGTCCGCCGTCATCTATGTACGGGTCGGACTAACATTAGGTGAGTCTAGGGTCATAGTCGAGTCAATGTGCTTTTCTTTGTGTGGTTTTTTTGCGTGGTTTGTGTGTAGTTTGAGAGTCTGCATGTGTCTTGTGCAAGCTCGTTGTCGTTCTCTTATGAGTAAGAAGCGAGTCGCCTCACTCGATGAGTATGGGATCGGTTCTACATCTATACCCGGCTCAGTCACCTACGGGGACTCAGCGGTGATTCATAGTGAGTCTTCGAGCTGCTTCCTTCCCTTTTGAGAGTGCCCCACTCGGAGTGTCCACCTTTAGCCCATAGCAGTTTACGCATATCGAGTATATATGAAATGAGCATGTGACAATCACTTGGAGTGGAGCATACCCGCGCTACTTGGCACGGTGACGGATCCGCCGGAGTACTCGAGCATCCATACCCCTACTCGACGGGGTCGAGTTCCTCCCACCCGGAGAGAGTTGATGGGAATCGACGCCGAGCATGTACATTTTATTTTGCATTTATGTCCTTTAGTTTATTGGTATATCCACGGGAAAGTATATATGTAATTGTACGGCTTTATAAGCCAATGCGTCATTCCCACGGATTGTGTGGGTTTCTTTGTAATTTGTCAGTAGGACCAGCAAGGGGGCCCTCAGCTCTTTCCCATTAGTCCATGTCACTCATGTGGGGCTGGTCAACCATCCTAGGTGGCCATCTAGAAGGGTTGAATGTCAAATGCCACATGGGTAGACAAGTGGTTAAATTGGTCCAAGGTAGGTCACCTACCTTCACCTACCCCATTCAACCCATTAACCTTGGTCAAGGGGGCGCCCCTCTCCCCTTAATATTTTATTATTTTTTGTGTGTTATTCACATCCAATCTAGGCCCTCCATTCCCCACCCCTAGATCTAATGGTGTAGATTAGATTTGACACATGGCATATAAAAAGGTTGTATTTTCCATTTGTTAGCATTAATGAAGAAAAAATTGTTAGAAAATCAAGAGTGTTCTTGAGCCCCTCCTCTCTCCCTCTGGTTTCTCTCCTCCAACCTCCAGTTCTAGAGTAATTTCTATCTTCTATCCCCTCCCCTCTATCTTTGGTGATCATCTGTGCCGCCGCCGCCGTTCGTGCCGCCTTCGAGCCGCCGCGAAACCATCTTCGGTATTCTATCCTGCTAGATAGAGGTGTCTTCCCGAAATTCCTGCTACCAGCCACGGCCTCTTCGTGGTCTGCATTTTTTATGGTGTGTTCCTATATTCCAACCCATCATCCACAAAACAATTCAGATCCAAAATCCCTCGTTTAGTATTTTTCCATTTTCGTGCATCTTTCATTCCCAGATCTGTTTTGTCTCTGTCTATAGTGACAGCAGCCCTGTGTTTCTCACCTCCAACCCTCTTTTTGATTTTTCCAAACCCTCCCAATTTTACTGGGAGTTTTGTCCGTCATCCCCTACATCCATCATTTTTATTGATTTTTGATTCGCCCTCTATCCATTTTTTCAAATTCGTGTTCTATCTCTGCTACAGTGTTTTCAACCAAGTTCCATATCCGACCACCCTCCACTTCTAAAATCATAACAAATCACCACCACCACCAAACCCTTCATAAAAAAATAGTCCCAGTTTCCTATCTTGATTCCCTACCACTTTGCTGAAGACCATAACTTCAGATTCGGACGTTCACATATCGGTCAAAGGCAGTTCTCAGACAAGTTCTCTACAGATCTAAGAGTCCTGTCACTGTACAATAGCAACTCAATAATTCATTAAAACCCCGATCCGTGCAGATTCAGGCCAGATCTTCAAGCCTAGATTGAAGAATTTGAAGTTAGCTTTCCAACGGCACCAGTATCGTGTCGATCCGACATCGGGGCTGATTGCAGAGCCCGTTCTCGCCGGGACGCGCGCTGAAAACCAGAAGTTGTAGATCCGTGGCCGGTTATTCCGACCGGTGCCGATCGGAGCCGCCCGGCCTCCGGCCGGCAAACCAGCACGCCTCCACTCCAGGGAGCGCTCATCCAGGCATCCACCACCACAGCGGTGCCACCGGGTCCCACACGGCCCCTCCGGACAGCAAGTGGGCCCCACAGGCGCGAGTACGTGTGCGGCCGAAGCTACGCGAGAAGCCGCCCGACAACCCGAAATCGGTCCTCCCGGACCCCATTGTGTCACCCTTTACCTCCCTGCGTGGAGTGGGCTGTAACTCATTGCTGTAATCTTTATGTATTAACTGTCCCGGGAGTACGAGTTTCAGCCGGGTGCGTCGTCCCCACGCCGAGCGCGTGGAGGTATCGTCCTCGCTCCTTACTTGGCATTTTACTTAATTTCATATATGCTTGTTTATGCTGCTGCTAGAGAGCATGTGTAGGGATATCTATCTCGCTTTATCTATTCATTACCGCTGCTGCGAGAGAGTGCGACACCGTCCCGTGACCCGATCCGGGCACACGAGAGAGTCGATCACCCTAGCTCATTGCCGGTTTCTCAACCGCGCACGTCCGAGGCTTCCCTCGTTAAGGGACGATCGTGAGCTTGTCGTGTCCGTGGTCCCGTCCCGCATCAACTCGCTCTCAGCAGGGGCAGTCGGCTGGAGGTCAGAAGATCCAGCAGGAGGTTCAACAGGAGCAGGAGGAGCAGAGTAGAGTGCCACCAGTGGCCACTGAGGTAACGGATGCTACGAGGTTTCCGGGGGCCGAGGATTTCTTCCGTGGCATGTACTAGCTTATGTCGCAGCAGTTCGATGGAGAGGTTGGTGAGGGCTCATCGACCAGGGGTGGGCCAGGCTGAGCAGTGAGGGATTTCATGCAGTTTCATCCACCTTACAATGGCAGTCAGCCAGACCCTGATATGGCTCGGAGTTGGCTCGAGGAGATGGAGCGGGTGTTCAATTCCATGCGGTGTACTGCGGAGGACAAGGTGATGTTGGCCTACAACCAGTTGCAGGGCACGGCTCGGGAGTGGTGGTCTTCCGAGTGGAAGACGTCTTTCCAGCTTCGTCCACTTGAGCAGATTGCGTGGAGTGACTTTGTCAGTGCTTTCGAGCGTACCTACTATCCAGAGTATATTGCTACGCAGAGGATGCGTCAGTTTTCGGAGCTGGTCCAGGGAGACATGTCCATGTTGTAGTACAGGGCCCGATTTGTTGAGCTGGGTCGATATGCACCTCATATCATGGAGTAAGAGAAGGTGAAGACCGCATAGTTCGTACAGGGCTTGAGGTAGGATTTGAGGCACCATTTGATCGTGATGCTGCCACCGATCTAGAGACAGCTTCTCATGTAGCAGCGTCCTTGGAGACGAATATGCATAGGACTCGAGGACTGATCAGCCAGGGGCAGTCCTTGTTGGGTCACAGCCAGCAGTCAGCTACCCAGCAGTAGGGTTCCTTTCAGCATGCGTCGGGTGGTTCAGGAGGGCCGGCACCGACAGCGTCGATGACAGGATCTGCTTCTTTTGGCTCTAAGGTCAAGAGGTTCCTCGGGAAGAGTTTCCGAAGGAAGAAGAAGGGAGGCCATGAGCAGCAGGCATCATCGGGCAGTGTACAACAGCCGATTCCTTTTCAGCGTCAGGGATCAGCGGGTGGATCGCGAGGACCGTGTCCATGATGTAGCTAGTACCATCCAGGCAGGCAGTGCACAGCGCCGATAGTTTGTTTCCGGTGTGACCAGCCGGGGCATATGGCGCGTGACTGTCCTCAGAGGCAGCAGCAGTAGTAGTTTCCTCAGCCGCAGCAGGTTCCCCAGCAGCAGCCGCAGCATAAGCAGGGATGATATCCGCCGCTACCCAGGTCAACGAGTGTGGGAGGCAGGCAGAGAGCTCGAGGCCATATTGTTGCATCCCTACAGTTTTGATGATGTCTCACACTATAAATCAATCTTCTATCTCTAGAATAATTCATGCTTCATCATGTAGGATTGTGCAGTTCATATGGCTGTCAGATAAAATTGCACTACTTGATCATGTCTACACACTGTCTGCATTGTCTGTACACTGATGGGTCGACCCTCCACCACTGATGGGTCGACGCCTCCTTACTCTCCAAGTCCATACAATGAATTTCATATTCAAAGTATGTACATTGGTCTTCACCTGAAGTCCATACATTGAACTTAATATTCAAAGTCTGTACACCCTCCGCTAAGCCTTCAGAGTCTGTACAGCCATCCCTTGAGTTCAAGTCCATACAACGGCACTGTAGATTGCATCTGAAGTGTATACAACCTTTCAAGGGGTCAAGTCTATACATTCTCCCGTTCATTTCAAAGTCTACACATCACCCTTCATCTTCCAAGTCTATACACTCTGTTGAACCACAAGCCTATACATCGTCTGCCATCTCAAAGTCAATACACTGTCCCTCGTCTCACACATCATGACCCAAAGTCTGTACAGCCTCTAGTCACTGTACAAGTCCACACACTGGCTGCACTGCACAAGTCTATACATTGGCTTGGGCATCCAAGTCTAGACATTGATTCACTATTCATGCCTTGATTCAAAGTCTGTACAGCGAGCGGCATTCTTCAAAGTCTGTACAGCCAACACCTTCATTGATTCCATGTCTGTACATCACTGTCTCAAGCTGCAAGTCTGTACAGAGTTTAGCTAGTCTATACACTCATTCACTGTAGCTGCATCGGTTCACCTGAAGTCTGTACATCGTCTCAGCCACCGTCTCATTCAGCGTCTCACGCTTACAAAGTCTATACACTGGTCGGTGGAAGCAAGCCTATACATTCGACTGTTCAGCCTGTGCTCAAGTTTGTATAGCCAGGGAGACCATTAAGTCTATACACTCAATCAATGTAGCTTGCACGGAGTGAAGTCTGAACATTGGCATGAGTTTTCCAAGTCTGTACATCCTTCTGTTGAAAGTCCAAGTCTGTACATCGGACTGGTTGAGCATGTATGTACAGCGGTTGCATTCTCAGTAAGTCTATACATTGGGACTTCTACCTACGTTCTGAACTGAACTGAGTAAGTCTATACATTCCACATATCTTTTACCTACGCTCAGTTCAGTAAGTCTATACACTGGGAACTTTACTGACGTTGCCTTGCCAAAGTCTTCACACTGTGAACCTTCAAGTCTGAACAGACTTCACTTGCTCAAGTATGTTCATCGTCCAGCTCTTTGGGAAGTCTACACATCACTAAGTCTAGACACTCAATTATCCTTCAACCCTATACACTCGATATCACCTGCAAGTCTATACACTCTCAAGCTGTTCATACTTGCCTATATGCTGTTTTCAAGAGTATACACTCTCTCATTTGAAACACTTGCTTAATTGTTGTTTCTGTCTACACATTCGATGCCTTCAAGCATTGTTCTCTTCGAAGTCTATACATCACGTCTATACATTGAAGTCCATACAGTGCATATTGTTGTGCTTCAAGTCTACACACTGCTCCTCTGCATTACAAGTCTTTACACTCATTCTCCTTCACACGACCAACTCCATACACCCATTGTCTTGACTGCTGAATGAAGTCTACACATTGAGATCGCATGAACACTTCAAGTCCATACACTGAGCTCGCATGAAGAACTTCAACTCTATACACTCTCACACTGTGACACACTTGCCTACTTGGCATCCCTGAGTCTATACACTCGAGGGCCTCATACACTTCACAGAAGTCCACACATTTCATCTGTTGTGCTAAATGCATTATTCAGCTAGTCTATACACTGAGGTCACATGAGGACTCACAAGTCTATACACTCCCTCAGTGTACACACTTACTCATCTGCTATCCTAAAGTATATACATTCCTATCTGACTGAACTAACTAATCACATTCTTTGTCTCTGCCTGCAGATGATTCAGGTCAATGATTGGACACGTGAACCGAAGATGATGCCTGGCACGTGATCCGAGAATGCTCTGGAAAGGGAGGGAACGAGACTCCCTCGTGTGAAGGCCTGAAACTCAAGTCGAATGCCATATAAAAAGTGCCTTCTGCGATCAGATGGACAGAACTGCAGAGAGAGCTGAAGAGCAGAATTCCTGAGCAGAAGAAGAAAAGAGAGAGAGCCTCCACGTTCCAGAAAGAAGATAGAGAGAAAAGATTAGAGAGCATTGGTGTGAGAGAAAAGTCTGAGTGAGAGAGAAGAGTCCAATTTGCTTCTTCGGAAGCTACATTTGTATTTGATTTTTCTGAAACGATTTGTGTTCATCGTTGGTCTTGTTTACATTTCTATTTTTCCTTTTTATTTCTTCATATATCTGATTTCGAGTTGTTACCCTCCGGTGTTTGGAGGAAGGGAGAGTTACTCCGGTTCCCCTCTGGGCTGCAGAGGAAGAGAGATCTGCGATCTCTGGTTTTTACCAGTGACGGGTTGTCATTAGCAGGTTCCCTTCGGGTTGGAGGAAGGGAGAGGCATCTCCGGTTCTGGTCTTGCAGGTAGCAGGTCCAGGTGTCAAGCTGTGTGGCAGCACATTGTTCGCAGACTGAGTCTGCAGTTTTTTAGCAGTGGCTAGTGGAATCCTCACTCTAGTTGGAGTGAGGGGTGGATGTAGATTGTGGACTACAATCGAACCACCTTAAAATCTCTTGTCTCCTCTGTGGCTTGGTATTATCGTTGTGCTTTCCTTCTGTTCGGTATTGTGTTTGTGTGTGGACGGGCTCTTCCAATCGCACCTTATTATCCTGTCTTAGTTTCTCACTGGGTTAGCTACATTGTTTAGCCTTATCTGAAGGGTTATATTTCGAAGTAGTGAGTTTCCGCTGAAGTTGTTCAAATTGGGAGTGATCTATTCATCCCCCCCTTCTATATCACTCTTCGCTGCGCTAACATTTGGTATCAGAGCAGGTTTGCATCATGTGGACGAACGGTCAGGGAAATGCTAATGGTCCTAGAAGCTTCATGGCTGAAGGTCAATCCATTAGTCGCCCTCCATTTTTTGATGGTAATAATTATCTCTTTTGGAAGAACAGGATGGAAGTGTTTATCAGAGCACAGAGCCACAAGCTGTGGAGGGTAATCACAGTTGGCCCGTATGATCTGCCACCGAACGAGGACGCGTGGACAGATGACCATGTCAAGCTATCTTCACTCAACTGGACGGCGCTGAACATCATCCAGTGTGCTGTTCACCCAGAGGAATATGCTCGTATATCTTCCTACAGGACTGCCAAGCGAATGTGGGATGAGCTGCAATTAATCTACGAAGGTACAGCTCAAGTGAAAGCCTCGAAGGTAAACCTCTACACCTCTAAGTATGAACTGTTTAGGATGAATGCAGAGGAGAATATTACTGAAATGTATGCCAGGCTGTCCTTGATCACGAACACACTTAAGGGACTAGGGAAGGATCTAGCTGAGGCAGACATAGTCAGGAAAATTCTTAGATCCTTATCCCCAGCATGGCACACTAAGGCCATCGTGATTGAAGAGTCAAAAGATCTGACGACCTTGACAGTGAATGAACTCATAGGATCCCTCATGACCTATGAGATGAATTTCAAAGGAGGTGGTGAAGGAAGTGATAGGAAGGCTAAGAATGTAGCTCTCAAGGCATCCCGCAACAAGAGTAGCAGTAGCAGCAGCAGCAGCAGCAGTAGCGGTGAGTCTGATGGCTTCTCAGATCTCGACCAGAAGGAGCAGGCAATGCTCACTCGTCAGTTCAGTAAATTTTTAAGGAGAAAGGGGAAGACCTTTAGGAGGAAAAAGCCATACTCCTTTAACAAGAATGTTGAATCTACCAATTATAGGGATAGAAATCCTAAGAGACTGACCTGTTATCATTGTAACAAACAGGGACACATGAAAGGCGAATGCCCAGATCTTCAGAAGAAGGGTCCCTACTTCCAGAAGAAGAACACAAAAGTGCAGAAGAAGAAAAAGCCACAGGCGATGGTCTGCACATGGAGCGAGGAGGAAGAAGATCCTGAAGATACTTCCTCAGAGGAGCATGAAGAAGGAATTTGCCTTATGGCAAACAGTGAAGAGGAGGTAACCAATGTTTTTGAAAATTTTACGATTGATGACTGGGAAGATGCTTATGCTGAGTTATTAGATAAATTCAATTCTCTTAGTAAAGAGCATAGGGTTCTGAAAAGAAAATTTAATACTAATGTTGAAGAACAAACCCAGGTCTGTGAGGAAAATCAGAAACTAAAAGAGCAACTAGAAGAAATGACCTCACTAAGAAGAGAAAATGATAAGCTCAAGGGAGAAAACCAAGAAAGTCAGAATCAGCTCAATGAACTCAAAATAAGAATTGAAGAAAGCTTGAATGAAAGTAGAGTGAACTCAGAAAAATATGAAGCTGTTAAGAAAGTCAATGGTGAACTTCTAAAAAACTCTGAGTCCCTTCAAAAGGAGCTGGAAGACAAACAGAAAGTTTTGGAAAACTTTGTCCAAGGAAAATCTAGTCTGGATGCTATATTGGGGGCTAGAGTTAACTTCAATAAGGAGGGTCTAGGCTACGACCCAACTAACAAAAGACCCTTACAATTCAAAACCATTACCTTCTGCCCAGAGAAGGGAAAAGAAAAGCTGGATACACCATCCAGCTCAAACAGCAGTAAGGGAACTCAAGGTCAGAAGGAAAGTACTAAAAACAGTGCTGGTCAACCATTTAAAATGGGAATGAATTCTGTGAAGAATTTCACTAAGCCTACCAATCAGAACATAAATGGTAAATGGACCAAGCAAGTGGATCAGAAGAAAAGCTGGAATTACTACAATCAGATGGGTCCAAAGAGGACCTACTGGAGAAATGATCATCATCTTCAAAAATCTGTTGATCAACAAACTTACAGAAGATATCCTAGGAGTGGCAAGCCTAATGAATGGAATAGAACTTACTTCTCCAGACCAGCTGGACTTAATTTCAATAAACCAGAAATAAAGGTGCCAGGGAAATCCATGCTGAAGCAAATTTGGATTCCTAAACACTTGATTAGAGATTTGAATAATGTCCTTGGACCCAACTCATCTTGGGTTCCAAATCACTCTGCTTGATGTTATTTGTGTAGGTCGGCCTGGCAGCTGAAGACAACAAGTGGTACCTCGACAGTGGCTGCTCCAGGCACATGACAGGTGACCGATCCAAGTTCAGCAAGATAGAGATGAAGGTAGGGGGTCTGGTCAAGTTTGGAGGAAAGAACAAAGGTAAGATTATTGGAGTTGGTACAGTGGGTAAGTCTTCCACAAACTCCATTGAAAAAGTTCTACTTGTGGAAGGTCTTCAACACAACCTGATTAGCATTAGTCAGTTATGTGACAAGGGTCACAGGGTTGTGTTTGATGATAACTCATGCAAAATCTTTGAAATAAATTCTGATGTGGTTAAATTTGTAGCCAACAGGATTAATAATGTCTACATGGTAGACCTAGATGAGGAATCTGAATCTAATATTTGTTTATCTGCCAATTCTGAAAATGATGCTTTTGAATGGCATAGACGTCTAGGACATGCTAGCTTTACTACTTTAAATAAATTGGTCAAGCATGATTTAGTGAGAGGCATGCCTAGAATAAAATTCAATTCTATTTCAAAATCATGTGATGCATGTGCTCTAGGCAAACAGACCAGGAACTCTTTCAAATTAAGATCTGAGCCATTGTCCTCTAGACCAATGGAACTCCTCCATATGGACCTCTTCGGTCCTACAAGAACTCAGAGTCTTAATGGGAACAGGTTTGGCTATGTTATCATAGATGACTTCTCTAGATATTCATGGATCTTTTTCTTAGCAAATAAAAGTGATGCATTTCAAAAGTTTAATTTGTTTTTCATTAAGGTCAAACAAGAAGGAAAACACAAGATTTGTTCTATTCAATCTGATCATGGAGGTGAGTTTGAAAACTCCATGTTTTCTGATCTTTGTGAAAGAGAGGGACTAATACACAGATTTTCTTCTCCCAGGACACCTGAACAGAATGGAATTGTGGAGAGAAGAAATAGAACTGTGGTGGAGATGGCCCGAACCATGCTAATTGGAAGTCAATTACCAAGGAGGTTTTGGGCAGAGGCGACCAATACAGCAACTTACATAATCAACAGGGCCATGGTAAGACCCATTCACAAGAAAACACCCTATGAGCTTCTAAAAGGTAAGAAACCAAACTTGTTTCATTTCAGAATTTTTGGAGCAAAATATTTTATTCACAATAATGACAAGAAAGATTTAGACAAGTTTGAAGCTAAAAGCTCCCCTGGAATATTTTTGGGATATTCAGAAGTGTCTAGGGCATATAGAGTCTTCAACATAACAGACAAAAAGGTTGAAGAGTCTCCACACATTATTTTTAGTGAAAAGAAAGGTGTTTCTAACAATGAAAATCTTGACAGGGATTCCAATCATGATGGGGAATTCCTAGAAGACCAAGAAGAAGAGAACACTCAGCCAAGTGGAACAGCAAATCCTCCCAACCAGGAAGAGCCAAGAGAAGAAGGTGAGTCTTCAATAAATGTTAGATTTCTTAAAGATCATCCGATAGATAATGTCATAGGCAATCCTGAAGATCCTCTACGGACTAGGTCCCATTTTAGGAATGTGAATAATGAAGACTTAATTGCTTTAGTCTCACAAATTGAACCCAAATCAATAGAAGAGGCCTTGGCTGATCAAGCTTGGGTCAATGCCATGAGTGAGGAATTAGGCCAGTTCGAAAGAAATAATATCTGGGAACTTGTTCCAAGACCAGACAATTTCAATATCATAGGAACTAAGTGGGTGTTCAAAAATAAAATGAATGAAGATGGAATCATTTCTAGGAATAAGGCCAGATTAGTAGCCAAGGGCTACTGTCAGGAATTTGGGGTAGATTTCAATTAATCCTATGCACATGTTGCTAGGATGGAGGCTATAAGACTGTTGCTTGCTTTTGCATGCTCAAAGAACATAAAACTCCAACAAATGGATGTTAAAAGTACCTTTTTAAATGGAGTCATTAAGGAAGAGATTTTTGTTGAACAAGCCCCTGGATTTCAATTTTCTCCTCAACCTGACCAAGTTTTCAGGTTAAACAAAGCCTTGTATGGTCTAAAGCAGGCTCCAAGAGCATGGTATGAAAGATTGACTGAATTTCTGATCAGCAAGGGCTACAAAAGAGGTAAAGTAGATCAAACTTTATTTACCAAAGGTACAAATAAAGATCTCCTCATAGTTCAGGTATATGTAGATGACATTGTGTTTGGATCAACTAAGCATGAACTGTGTGTTGAATTCTCTAAAATGATGTCTGCTGAATTTGAGATGAGTTTGGTTGGTGAACTAAAGTACTTCCTTGGCTTGCAGGTACAACAGCTAGAGGATGGGTGCTTCATCAACCAGACCAAATACACAATGGAACTGTTCAAGAGGTTTGGTATGGAAAACCTGAAGCACATTACAACACCCATGGGTACCAATACCTCACTGGATGCAGATGAGACAGGTAAAGAAGTAAATGCCAAGCTCTATCGAGGTATGATTGGATCTCTTCTTTACCTAACAGCTTCCAGACCTGATATACAATTCAGTGTAGGAATGTGTGCAAGGTATCAGTCTAGACCTACTGAATTACATTTAGCTGCAGTGAAAAGAATTTTCAGATATTTGTCAGCTACTCATTCTCTTGGTTTATGGTTTCCTGCATCACACACATTTGACTTAGTTGCATACACAGATGCTGATTATGCAGGATGTAAACTAGACAGGAAAAGCACTAGTGGTCATTGTGAATTTTTGGGTGGGTGTTTAGTGTCTTGGGGTTCCAAGAAACAACATTCTGTGGCCCTCTCCACTGCAGAAGCTGAATATGTGGCTGCAGGGAGTTGTGGAACACAAGTCATTTGGATTAAACACCAGCTTCAGGACTACCAAGTAGACCTGGGGTGCACACCTATCTATTGTGATAATACCAGTGCCATTAATCTTGCCAAAAATCCTGTTTTGCATTCACGCACCAAACACATAGAGATAAGGCATCATTTCATAAGAGATGAGGTTTCTAAAAACAATTTTGAACTGATTCATGTAGGCACAGATAATCAGATTGCTGACATCTTCACTAAACCTCTGGATAATGAAAAATTCACAACACTAAGATGAGAATTAGGCTTATACAAATTGTCTTAACTGTGTAGCCTGTTCTTTTTGTGAGGGGGAGTTCAGTTGGTTAGCTTTCAGAAAAGCTGTGAGTGAGGGGGAGCTGGTTGAGCTGTGAGAAGAAGTGTTCTTTGACAAATTCAAAAAGATTGACCAGATGTATGTCTTTGCTGGTTTTCATGACAGATCTAGTGTGGTTCTCTCAGACAGTAGAATGTCACTTAATTCTTAAGTCTATAAGTCAGTGATACTAAAGTCCAGTTAGAATCTTTCCTCTGGTATTCCTTCAGAGATCTGGATTAATTGTAAAAAGTATATCTTCCTACATTGTCAATGATTATAGTTCAGGCCAAAACCTATAGGTCTTGATATCTGACCCAATCAGCTTGAAATCTAGACTTCAAGATTCACTTCAAGTAATAGTCCTTCTGGTATTGTTTTCAATCATTCCATCTCTTCAACACAAGGGCTTAATTAAACAAACGTGTCTTGTTTTGTACACTGAGAAACTGGGAGCTTCATCAATGAAATGAATATTTCTCCTATGTCATGAGGTGTCAAATGCTTAAAATGAATGAAAAAGACATGACAGAGCAATGGTGACTTGCTGGTGAGTAACTGGGGACTCTGGCCTCTAATCAAGGTGTTTCCTCATGTCAAAAGTCACAGTTACTAACTTTGCTCCTTTTTTTTAAAAAAAAAAAGGGGGGAAGTAATGAGGTACTCACTCTGAGTAACTGGGGATTCAGGCCTCTAATCAAGGTGTCTCCCTAATGTCAAAAGAGTGAATTACTAACTTACTCATTGATCTTCTTGAAAATCATCTCAAAAAAAAATTCCTTGTAGTTGTGCAACTAATGGATTGCTTGTCTTCAATACCTTGAGAACAACTCTTTGACTTTGTCTCTTGTTGTCTTTTTGGATTGTTGACAGTTCAGCAATATCTGGCCATACTTGTTAATTCCTGCTCTAAATCATACTCCATGTATGCTGATAAACTTTTCTATCATTCTATTTCTCTAGTGTGTACTGGAGTTCAAGAATCTTCACTTGAGTTTAGCACCTCACTTACTTTCTTAAGACTTGCTTGTGCCTTTCTGCCCTAAGAAGTTACTGTACTTTTTCTTCATGTCTCCAGCACTTTCATATATTCTGCATTTCCTTTTGCTGATGTCAAAGGGGGAGAAGGGTTTTGCAATATCAGTAGATCATTTATTGTTCATGAGCTAAGGGGGAGATTACCTTGTCATGTGATGGCTTTATCTGAGAATGGGTTGTAAGGGAGCTGAGAGGGAGTGGTTTTGGAGAGAGAAGTGATTCTGCAGTAGTGCTTAATTTGGCTGTGCTTTCACTTGCCTTGAATTTGCTTTGATTGTTAAAACTGCAGTTAATTTCTTGTTAAGATTTGATATTGTTTGATTCATAGTGTTGCCATCATCAAAAAGGGGGAGATTGTTGCATCCCTACGGTTTTGATGATGTCTCACACTATAAATCAATCTTCTATCTCTAGAATAATTCATGCTTCATCATGTAGGACTGTGCAGTTCATATGGCTGTCAGATAAAATTGCACTACTTGATCATGTCTACACACTGTCTGCATTGTCTGTACACTGATGGGTCGACCCTCCACCACTGATGGGTCGACGCCTCCTTACTCTCCAAGTCCATACAATGAATTTCATATTCAAAGTATGTACATTGGTCTTCACCTGAAGTCCATACATTGAACTTAATATTCAAAGTCTGTACACCCTCCGCTAAGCCTTCAGAGTCTGTACAGCCATCCCTTGAGTTCAAGTCCATACAACGGCACTGTAGATTGCATCTGAAGTGTATACAACCTTTCAAGGGGTCAAGTCTATACATTCTCCCGTTCATTTCAAAGTCTACACATCGCCCTTCATCTTCCAAGTCTATACACTCTGTTGAACCACAAGTCTATACATCGTCTGCCATCTCAAAGTCAATACACTGTCCCTCGTCTCACACATCATGACCCAAAGTCTGTACAGTCTCTAGTCATTGTACAAGTCCACACACTGGCTGCATTGCACAAGTCTATACATTGGCTTGGGCATCCAAGTCTAGACATTGATTCACTATTCATGCCTTGATTCGAAGTCTGTACAGCGAGCGACATTCTTCAAAGTCTGTACAGCCAACGCATTCATTGATTCCATGTCTGTACATCACTGTCTCAAGCTGCAAGTCTGTACAGAGTTCAACTAGTCTATACACTCATTCACTGTAGTTGTATCGGTTCACCTGAAGTCTGTACATCGTCTCAGCCACCGTCTCATTCAGCGTCTCACGCTTACAAAGTATATACACTGGTCGGTGGAAGCAAGCCTATACATTCGACTGTTCAGCCTGTGCTCAAGTCTATACAGCCAGGGAGACCATTAAGTCTATACACTCAATCACTGTAGCTTGCACGGGGTGAAGTCTGAACATTGGCATGAGTTTTCCAAGTCTGTACATCCTTCTGTTGAAAGTCCAAGTCTGTACATCGGACTGGTTGAGCATGTCTGTACAGCGGTTGCATTCTCAGTAAGTCTATACATTGGGACTTCTACCTACGTTCTGAACTGAACTGAGTAAGTCTATACATTCCACATATCTTTTACCTACGCTCATTTTAGTAAGTCTGTACATTGGGAACTTTACTGACGTTGCCTTGCCAAAGTCTTCACACTGTGAACCTTCAAGTCTGAACAGACTTCACTTGCTTAAGTCTGTACATCGTCCAGCTCTTTGGGAAGTCTACACATCACTAAGTCTAGACACTCAGTTATCCTTCAACCCTATACACTCGATATCACCTGCAAGTCTATACACTCTCAAGCTGTTCATACTTGCCTATATGTTGTTTTCAAGAGTATACACTCTCTCATTTGAAACACTTGCTTAATTGCTGTTTCTATGTCTACACATTCGATGCCTTCAAGCATTGTTCTCTTCGAAGTCTATACATCAACGTCTATACATTGAAGTCCATACAGTGCATACTGTTGTGCTTCAAGTCTACACACTGCTCCTTCAATACAAGTCTTTACACTCATTCTCCTTCACACGACCAACTCCATACACCTATTGTCTTGACTGCTGAATGAAGTCTACACATTGAGATCGCATGAACACTTCAAGTCCATACACTGAGCTCGCATGAAGAACTTCAACTCTATACACTCTCACACTGTGACACACTTGCCTATTTGGCATCCCTGAGTCTATACACTCGAGGGCCTCATACACTTCACAGAAGTCCACACATTTCATCTGTTGTGCTAAATGCATTATTCAGCTAGTCTATACACTGAGGTCACATGAGGACTCACAAGTCTATACACTCCCTCAGTGTACACACTTACTCATCTGCTATCCTAAAGTATATACATTCCTATCTGACTGAACTAACTAATCACATTCTTTGTCTCTTCCTGCAGATGATTCAGGTCAATGATTGGACACGTGAACCGAGGATGATGCCTGGCACATGATCCGAGAATGCTCTGGAAAGGGAGGGAACGAGACTCCCTCGTGTGAAGGCCTGAAACTCAGGTCGAATGCCATATAAAAGTGCCTTCTGCGATCAGATGGACAGGACTGGGAGAGAGAGCTGAAGAGCAGAATTCCTAAGCAGAAGAAGAAAAGAGAGAGAGCCTCCACGTTCCAGAAAGAAGATAGAGAGAAAAGATTAGAGAGCATTGCTGTGAGAGAAAAGTCTGAGTGAGAGAGAAGAGTCCAATTTGCTTCTTCGGAAGCTACATTTGTATTTGATTTTTCTGAAACGATTTGTGTTCATCGTTGGTCTTGTTTACATTTCTATTTTTCCTTTTATTTCTTCATATATCTGATTTCGAGTTGTTACCCTCCGGTGTTTGGAGGAAGGGAGAGTTACTCTGGTTCCCCTCTGGGCTGCAGAGGAAGAGAGATCTGCGATCTCTGGTTTTTGCCAGTGACGGGTTGTCATTAGCAGGTTCCCTTCGGGTTGGAGGAAGGGAGAGGCATCTCCGGTTCTGGTCTTGCAGGTAGCAGGTCCAGGTGTCAAGCTGTGTGGCAGCACATTGTTCGCAGACTGAGTCTGCAGTTTTTTAGCAGTGGCTAGTGGAATCCTCACTCTAGTTGGAGTGAGGGGTGGATGTAGATTGTGGACTACAATCGAACCACCTTAAAATCTCTTGTCTCCTCTGTGACTTGGTATTATCGTTGTGCTTTCTTTCTGTTTGGTATTGTGTTTGTGTGTGGACGGGCTCTTCCAATCGCACCTTATTATCCTATCTTAGTTTCTCACTGGGTTAGCTACATTGTTTAGCCTTATCTGAAGGGTTATATTTCGAAGTAGTGAGTTTCCGCTGAAGTTGTTCAAATTGGGAGTGATCTATTCATCCCCCCCCTTCTATATCACTCTTCGCTGCGCTAACACATATTACACACATGACCAGGGTAGAGGCAGTGGCGTCGCAGCTCGTGGAAGGTACTGTTCAAATTTTGGGTTGTGCAGCTCGGGTTTTGTTTGATTCTGGGGCGTCTCATTCGTTTATTTCGGAGGATTTTACGTTGAGTATCGAGGAGCCGGTGACCCAATTGTCCTGTGATTTGGCAGTGGAGTTACCTTCGGGTGATTTTATGATCACTCCGTATTGTTTCGATGATGTTCCTGTGTGGGTTGAAGGGCGGAGTTTGCTAGCTAGGCACTATGCATTGCCGCTTCAGGACTTTGATGTGATTTTGGGCATGGATTGGCTCGAGGCACATCATGCTTTGGTGGATTGTGGCTCGAAGAGAGTTTACTTTCGGTGACTTCGTGGACCCACCTTCTATTTCTAAGGTATCAGGTCTTCCTCTTCTCGCTTTCTTATTTCTACGATTCGAGCTTGTCGTTTGCTTGACGCAGGTTGTCAGGGTTTTCTCGCCTCCGTGGTTGTGGCAGACCGGATGGAGCTAGATGTCGAGGACATTCCGGTGGTGTGCGAGTTTTCTGATATTTTTCCGGAGGACTTTCTTGAATTGCCTCCCCAGCGGGAGATTGATTTCGTGATCGAGATTGTGCCTGGTACGGGACCATTGGCGAAGGCTCCCTACCGTATGGCCCTCGCTGAGTTGAGGGAGTTGAGGGGGCAGTTGTAGGAGTTGCTGGCCAAGGGGTATATTCATCCTAACTTTTCCCCTTGGGGTGCGCCCGTGTTGTTTGTGAAGAAGAAGGATGATAGTCTGAGACTGTGCATTGACTACCGTCAGTTGAACGAGGTAACCGTTAAGAACAAGTATCCATTGCCGCGGATTGATGACTTGTTCGACCAGCTTCAGTCTGCTCGAGTCTTCTCGTGGATTGATTTACGGTCTGGTTATTATCAGTTGCGGATTCGAGAGTCTGACGTGGAGAAGACTGCGTTCAGCTCGAGATACGGGCATTATGAGTTCTTGGTGATGCCGTTCGGGCTCACCAATGCCCCCGCAACCTTCATGGACTTGATGCAGAGGGTGTTTCATCGGTACTTGGACCAGTTCATGGTCATATTTGTGGACGACATCCTTGTCTATTCGCGGTCTACCGAGGAGCACACGTACCATTTGGGTGTGGTGCTGCAGACGTTGCGAGATCACCAGTTATATGCAAAGCTCAATAAGTTCAAGTTCTGGCTTCGCGAGGTGTACTTTTTGGGGCACGTGATTTCTGGTGATGGTATTTTTGTGGACCCCGCCAAGGTCGAGGTAGTAATGCAGTGGCCGAGGCCGAGGTCTATGACGGAGATCCGGAGTTTCATGGGGCTTGCGGGCTATTATCGTCGGTTTATCCAGGATTTTTCTCGTGTTGCAGCCCCGATGACCAGGCTCACGGGAAAGGTTGTGCCTTTCGTCTGGTCTTATGAGTGTGAGCAGAGTTTCAGGGAACTGAAGAGATTCCTCACCTCAGCTCCGGTGTTAGTTTTGCCTTCTGGATCGGGAGATTTTGTGGTGTGTACAGATGCTTCCAGAGTCGGATTGGGTGTTGTGTTGATGCAGCATGGTAGAGTGGTGGCGTATGCATCTCGGCAGCTGAAGCCCCACGAGGAGAACTACCCTACCCATGACCTGGAGTTGGAGGCTGTGATCTTCGCGCTGAAGATCTGGAGGCATTATCTATACGGTGAGAAGTTTGAGGTGTTCACTGACCATCAGAGTTTGAGGTATGTGTTCACACAGAGGGACCTTAACCTCAGGTAGAGGCGTTGGATGGAGTTTATGAAGGATTATGACTTCACCCTGTCTTATCAGCCGGGCAGGATGACTGTCGTCGCCGATGCTTTGAGTCGGAAGGTCGCGGTCAATGCCTTGATGTTGAGGAAGTGGAGGCTCTGGGAACAAGTGCCCGAAATTTTGTTCAGGCTCAAGATTCCTCAGGAGCCAGGGTTAGTAGTGCTCTCGAGTCTGACTATCACACCTGCTATCCACTGTCGGGTGACAGAGGCTCAGCATGCAGACCCTGATTTGCCCCCGATTTTGGCTATGGCTGATGTGGAGCTCGGCGAGGATGGAGCCGTGAGGTTCCGTGGTAGGCTGTACGTCCCAGCCGAAGAGCAGGTTTGTAATGCCCTGGATCCTTGGTAGGTCTTGCTGGATCTTCATTGGATCTTTTGGATTGGTTTCGGTGAATTTCGGTTCACTTTTGTGGCTTCCGAGTTGAGCTTTACGAGCCGTGTGGGTTTTTCTCTCGTACTAGTTACGAAACCCTACGGTGAGTTTGGTTGTCAGTTCATCGACTCATGGATGCTACAGCGACGATGTACTCTTCAAGCCGGTCGTTTCGACTATTTTTGCGTATTTTTCGGAGATAGGGCCAAAAATTGGATTTTTCAGAAATTAGAAAAATTCCTAATTTCTTTTCCTTTTTCTTTCCTTTCCTCTTTCTCTCTCCTCATTCGCACGCTCCCCTCTCTCTCTCTCGTTTCCTCTCCTCTTGTGGCTTCTCGACTCCGGCTACAGATAGGGTACCTAGAGGCACGTGTTGGGGATGCTGTGGAGCTGACTGGGTGCGTGATGGAGCGAGGATCGAAATGGTTCTGGCTCGATCCCGAACGGTGGATTCAAAGCCGATGTTCGAGATCGCGGCGTGGTTTTCGGCGCGATTTAGTCCCTTCGGGGCACGGTTTCTTCGGTGGAGGTAGGGTGATAGTTCCTCACTTCCTCCTGCTCGTTTTCCCTGCCCTTGCACTTCGTTTGGTGCGGAAATGGCCGAGTTTGGGCTTGTTTAGCCTAAACCGTGATTTTCGGATTTTGTAGGGTTCGCTGGAGAACGGCAACCATTTGTAGCTCGGTTAGTGTTGAACTGACCGTTGGGATGTTAGGATCCCATCCATGCTAGTTTTGTGTTGATCGGTGGTCATTCGAGGCCGGTAGGAGCCCGGGAACCTCGGTGACCCATTTAGGGTGGATTCGTTGGAATCGCCCCGATCTTGTGTTTTTATGCTTGCATGTGGGCTTTTTAGCCTTCTAATGTTGTTTTTCATCGTCGACGGTTGTTTTCCCTGCGCTTCGGCGTGAATGGGGTGTGGAAGGGTCGATTTGGCCAACCCTCTGTTTTCCCGCCGTGACTGGTGTGGCGGTCGTTACAGGGACCGTTACAAGCCCTGACGGCCCCACGACTGACCGTTACAGCGTCGGGGTTGATTTGAGTTCTTCGGGGTTTTGAGAGTGTGACGGCCCAGGGGTGGCGCATCACATATCTCTGACGCGTCCAGTGAGACGCGTTACGTCTATCTTGTCGTTTAGTGTTTGGGTTAAGTCGGTTCCTCTGACGCGCTTGCCCCTCTGCGTTAGGTGAGTGTAACCCGCCTGCTCCAGGCCGTTACATTCTGGTTGACTGACGTTGACCTTTTGAGGCGGTTCCCCTGGCGCGCCTGCCCTAGTGCGTCAGGTGTGCGTAACGCGCCTGCCCCAGGCCGTTATGTTCTGTTTGACCGTCTTTGACCGAGTGAGTCAGTTTGCCTAACGGCCGTGCTCCCGTGCGTTAGGTGTGCGTAACGCGCCTGCCCCAGGCCGTTACATGCTATTTTGGCTGAGTTGGGGTGGTTGCGTCGTTGTCTCTAACGGCCTCGTCCCCGTGCGTTAGGTGATTGTAACGCGTCCGGTCGGGACCGTTACATGCCTCTCAGCCAGTTGCTGTTTTGGGTTTTGCTGGCCCTAACGCGCTTGCCCTGGCGCGTTAGGTGGCTATAACGCATTCGGTCTGGTGCGTTACATGCTTTGAGTGTGTTTTGAGTTTGAGGGTTGTTTGCCCTGACGGCCCCGGTCGGGCGCGTCAGCCTGGTGTAACGCGCCCGGTGCTGGCCGTTACAGGCCTTTGTGTTTCTGGAGTTGGTTAGGGTGGTCTGTGTGACGGCCTGTTCCCCGACCGTCACGATGGGTGTAACGGCCTAGGCTTAGACCGTCAGGTTCATGTAGCGGTCTAAGGGTGGTGCGTTACATGCCTCATGCTCCGATTTCCGTTCTTTTGGTTTCTGCTTGTCTTGGCTTGGCCTTGTGGTCTGCCCGTTGTCCCGTGGATGTCTCCTCACGTCCTATGAGGGCTAGGACTACGTTGTAAGGTAGCCAGGAGTCTTCTTGCTTGTGGTAGGATTCTCTATCCTACTCTTGTGTGTGTCTTTGGTTGGGTTCCGCTCAACCCGCGGTGACCCAGCGGTTGACGGGCGACCTTGCGTGTGGGTGTCTTGGCGATTTTGTCCAGCCCGAGACACTGGTTCTAGATGCCTCGAGGTATCATCTTACCTTGGGTTGCGTGTCCAGACTTGTGCTGAGGGTCTTCGGTGTTCCCTCAGTTCTCCGTGAGTCGTTTTCTGCAGAGTGTCGTTTCTTGTGGCTTAGGATTAGACCGATTGGCGGCTTGTTCCACTGTTTGTGACGATCTTGCCTTTGAGTCGTTCGACTCGAGATCGTTACGCGGTAGGTCTAGTTGCCTGGTCCTGAGTCGGTTGGCAGTGGTTGTACTGCCAGTGGTGCTTTGTAGTACGTGTGACAGGGCTTCCGTAGACTGTCTGTACTCAAGCACTTGTGTTTTGGAGTCCGTGCCCTGTGAACCTCCACTAGTTATAGCCTGTGATTTAGGCTTTTTAGTACGTCACCCACCGGGAGTGGTGGACGGGCAGTTTCCCGTTACACGGTTTTTAAGCTAGTTCTGTGGGCCCCGGCCAACGGTAGCGTCCTACCGAGGGGAATACTAGCTAGAGGCCTGACCTAGGTAGTGGTCAGTGTGTGCACACGTGGTCAGGGACTGAGGACTTGCGTCGACGGGCGTGACCCTGACTAGTCACTCGCAGCGTGGTACTACGGTCTTGTGTCCGTGAGGTGCCATTTTTCCTTGGAACGTCATTAATCCTTGGACCTGGTTCTTGGTGTGTCTAGTCTCCTTCGTGATGCACACGGTCTGGTAGACGTGACACTTGTGACGCAGTGTAAGACATCAGTGGACGCATCTGGCTGTTCTTCTAGTGTGAGGGTACTCCTATCACTTTACCGGCGACTCTCGCGTTTCTCGGAGCCGGTGTTCTCCTTTTCGTGTCGGCTAGTCTTGGCCTTGCCCAAGATTTGCTTCCCTGGCTGTGTGGTCTGTTCTTGGCTGTGTCCAAGATGAGCCTGGGGTTGCGTACACGATGTTCCAATCGTGTAGGCCCTTGTGGTTGTTTTATCCATCCTGGCAGGTCTTCGTTTTGGACCTGGTGTCGGGTCGACAGATCGATAACTTCTGACTTTGCTGGATCAGAGTCGCCCTTCTTTTGTTGCTTGGAGTAGTTTGGGGTGCCGAGGTTAGTTCGGCCGCCGCTTGTCTGGCGCGGGTTCTCCCCCTTTCTTGCTTGTTCCCTACTCCTACTTCCCGTCTGCTTACTACTGCCTGTAGCGTAGTTTTATAGCTTTGTAGTGTAGTTTCCTGCTTTACTACACCTACTGTGTTTGTTGTTCCGTGTTACTGCGTGTTTTTTTCAGTGGGGATCCGCGTGACCCCTACTGAGCCAGTGACACGTGGCTCACCCCTGCTCTTTCAGATGGGGTGGCGTTGTTTGTTCTGCTTCCGCGTGGTTCCTGGAGTGTGCGTGCTCGTGCGTGCCGTTGCTGCCAGCTAGTACCTGCGTCGGGCTTCCCCCGACTTCTTGGTACGCCTTTCCTTTCTGTCGACTGTACTGTGCTAGACTTGTTGTCTTTAGCTTTGGACTGACTCTGGGATATAATTGTTAATTTGAACAGTTAATTAAGAAAAAATTTTATTTCTGCTACTTTAGCAAACCGATCTAATGAAATTTAATTACTTACTGTACTATCTCTGTGGCTTCAATGTACTCTACACGTGCCTTTTTCTCTTCGGAGCTTTCCCACTCTTGGGAGGCCTCACTGGTTCCATGCGATATCACGCGTATCCGGTAATCCTACCGGGTATGCCGGGTATCCGGAATCCGGGTCGCTACAAGGTTCGTCGTGTGGTGTTGCACGAGGCTCATGGGAGCAGGTACACCGTACACCCGGGTGCGACAAAGATGTATCGGAACTTGCGGAGGTAGTTCTGGTGGCCTGGCATGAAGAGAGATGTTGTCGAATTTGTGGCCAGGTGCCTGACCTATCAGCAGGTGACTGCGGAGCATCAGCCACCAGGAGGTACTCTTTAGCCCTTGGATGTTCCTGCGTGGAAATGGGACCACGTGACCACAGATTTCGTGGTGGACTTGTCGAGGACTCCGAGTGGGCAGGATAATATTTGGTTGCTGGTCGATAGCTGACGAAGGTGACTCGATTATTACCAGTCAAAGTCAGCTGGAATGTGCCCAAGTTGGCTCGTCTTTATGTGGAGCGGATCGTTCCGTTGCATGGGATTCCCATCTCCATTGTGTCGGATCGGGATCCGGGCTTCACGTTTGGATTCTGGAGAAGTTTCCAGCGAGCTCTTGGCACAGACTTAGCATTTAGCTCAGCGTACCATCCTCAGTCAGATGGTCACTCGGAGAGGACCACTCAGACTTTGGAGGATATGTTGAGATCCTGCTGCCTAGAGTGGCAGGGGAGTTGGATTCACCACCTACCGCTGGTGGAGTTTGCCTACAACAACAGCTATCATTCGAGCATCGACATGGCTCCTTATGAGGTATTGTATGGGCTTCCGTGTCAGACTCCACTGGATTGGTTCGAGGTTGGTGAGCGTGTTTTGACGGGACCGGAGTTGGTGCAGCAGTGTGTGGATGTTGTGCACCTGGTTCGTCAGAACATGTTGGCGGCCCAGAGTCGGTAGAAGAGCTATGCTAACCGTAGGCGGCAGCCTTTCGCTTTCACCATTGGCGATCGTATGTTTTTTAGAGTTTCTCCGATGAAGGGGGTGATGCGCTTTGGACGGCGTGGGAAGCTGAGTCCCCGCTATGTTGGTCCGTTTCCCATTGTAGAGCGCATCGATGAGGTAGCTTATCGGTTGCAGTTGCCCCCTGAGTTGGCGTCGGTGCATGACGTGTTTCACGTCTCGATGTTATAGAAATATATGCCCGATGACTCTCATGAGTTTGAGGATTCTGTGTGGCCCGAGGTGACTCCAGATCTTTCTCTCCCAGAGTTCCCCGTCCGCATTGAGGATAGGCGAGAGCAGCGCCTGCGGAACAAGGTCATCCCCTTGGTTAAGGTGGTATGGCAGCGGCACTCTGGTGGTGAGGCTTCTTGGGAACGTGAGGACGAGATGCGTCAGCAGTTCCCTTACTTGTTTGAGTGAGTCTTCCTCTTCTTTCCCCTTGGGTAGTTCTCAATTTCGAGGATGAAATTCCTTTAAGGAGGGAGGGCTGTAATATCCTGGACCTTTCGTATCCTTCTTCGTGGGTCCCGGATCAGGTTTCTTGAAGTGTCTGACTCTGTTGTGTTCGAAATTTCATTTCGGACATCTTTCGTGTTCGGATCGGCGCGATCCAGAGTTATTTCGGAGGCCCGGAGTGCGTCCGCGGCTTTTCCGCGCGTATTTTCTGATTTCCGGTGTGTGTTTCGATAATTCCTTCGGAACCTCGTTGCGGGTGAACCGGATCGTTCACCTAGGCGAGAGTGGTACCGTTGCGATCGGTGCATTCCGAGGATCGCGGAAATGTAATTTTTAATTTTTTGGTATTTTCCAAAATTTCCGAATTTTCTATAAATATCACTCTTTTCTCTCTCTCCCCCACCCTTCTTCTTCTTCCTCTTCTTCTTCCTCCCACCGTGACTGCCCCCCTCTTCCTCTCTCTCTCCCATTTCGACGCGGCGAGCCTCTCTCCAGCTGCAGACGGCAGCGGGGCGACGGCGCGGCGACGTGGGCAGCGGCGAGGTGACCTCGTGGGCGTGCGGTGCTCGTGGGAAGCGTGAAGGAGCGGGGTTTCCAAAAGCATTCTTCGTGGTTTGAGCTCGATTCGGCGGAGCTTTCGCTCCATTGAGGTAGGGGGACGAATCCCTATGCTCATCCCGTCATCCCCCGCGATTTGTAGGCCGAATGGGAGCCGAGGGTTGTTTTTGAGCGGGTTAGGGTAAAATCATGTTTTAAGGAGAGTTTGCCCTATCTATCTTTTTAGGCCGTGATTCAGCATTTTGATGGCTTAGAAGCATGCTAGGGGTCCCCAGGGGGCTTCCCCCTTATTTCCCCCCTCTTCTATGGAGGCATGGGGGCGTGGTTGTGTTTTTGGGGTGTTTCCCGTTGGTTCGCCGTCGGAACGGTGTGACGGTCTTTCCAGAGACCGTCACAGTCTGTGACGTACCAAGGTAGGCGCGTCACAGGCTTGTTTCAGTCAACTGGGCGGTCCGTGGGTGTAACGGTGCCACGATAGACTGCCAGGGTGTTGTAACGCGCCTAGGTTGGACCGTCACCTGACGATCTGACCATTGGCACCCGACCGTTGAGTTTTGACCGTTGGGAGGGGGTCAGGGATTGTGACGCACCAGGACTGGCGCGTCACAGCCTTGTAACGCCCTTGCATTGGAGCGTCAGAGCTGACGCGTCCTCAACCTGTGACGCACCAAGGGTGGTCCCTTACAGCCTGTGACACCCCGTGAGGTGTGCGTCACAGTCATTTTCTGCTCACCTTGTGACGCACAAGGCTGGGTGCGTCAGGGCCTGTGACGCACCAGGGTAGGCGCGTCACAATCATTTTTGCACTGAGGGTCTGACGCCCCTGTGTTGGGCCGTCAGGTGGCTGTGACGATCCAGCCTTTGACCGTCAGAGGCTGTGACGCGTCTAGGGTAGACCATCTGGCTCAGGGTTGCCCCGGGTGGTTTGCAGCCCCATTTTCCTTCCGATTGTTGGCACCGTGCGACGGTGCTGGTACGTGGGATGGTCCCCGTACGTCATCAGAAACGGACGTGATTTTCTGTTGACTTGAGAGTCTACTCCTTCAGTGACCCTCCACTAGTCGTAGCCTGCCTGCACGCGAGTGGACCCACCAGGGAGTGGTGGAGAGGCTACCCTGAGGATGATTTTTAGACTGGTTTCCATCGGGCCCCTCATCGGTAGCCAGAGTCCAGCTCCAGGGGAAAACTAGTTAGAGGCCAGACCTAGGACGCATGGTCTGTGTGTGCACACATGGTTGGGGACGGTTGGACCCACGCTGACGAACGTGACCCCAGCTAGTCACTTGCTTTGTGGTTACTTGTACGGTGTTCGTGTCTCTGGTAGACGCTACCACGTTAAGCAGTTCACCTGCGGTGCGGTGTAAGTCGTCAGGGGACGCTACCGACTGTGCTTCTTGTGGGAGGTACTCATGTCGAGTCGGGAGTGACAGACTGTCAGTCGTTGCGACTTCGACCTTCAGGTTTTTGTCGTATTGGCCGTGGTGTTCCGGTCATTTCACCGTGGCACGCGTGTCAATTTTCGTGCCGTGAGACCGGTGTTTTGTAGATGGCAGGGCTTCCCTTTCCAAGGTACTCGCTTAGTGCTAGCATAGTGGTTTCTCTGTTTGTGAGGTAGGGTTCGAGTGATCCCTACTGAGTCTTGTTCTGAGACTCATTCCCTACGTGTTTTCACCATGTTTCAGGCGAGGTGTGGCTTCAGGGGAGCGCGTCTGAGGCTCAGCGCGGTTTAGGTGCCCAGCGTTAGTGCCAGAGGTCAGAGCCGGGATATACCTTGTGTAGCTGTACTTTCCTTTCTTGTCTCTGTACTAGTTGTGGACTACTACTGCTGTTATTTCATTGTTATCTTGTGGACCATGTATCATGTAAAATGTTAATTTATTTCCTGCTTACTTATATAACTGTTTAATTTCTACAATTAATTGTGATACTTGTGTAGTCTCCACACCATCCTTTTAACCCTTCCGAGTCTTCGGACTCATGGGTGGCGGTGCGAGTCTCGGGTTATCGGGCCTTCCCGGTAATCGGATTCTTGGGTCGTTACAAGTCAGTTGTGTGACAAGGGTTTTAAGATAGTTTTTGATGAAACCCACTGCCTTGTCATGAATAAAATTTCAAATGAAATCAGTTTTATCGTTAAAAGGAACAACAATGTGTATACTATTGATCTTGATGATGTTTCATGTGATGATGTGTGTTTGGTAGCTAACAACCATGAGAATGCATGGCTATGGCACCGAAGACTAGGTCATGCTAGTTTTGGAGTGATCTCCAAGTTGTCTAGACATGATTTGGTAAATGGTTTGCCAAAATTAAAATTTGAAAGCGATAGAATCTGTGAGGCTTACACAAAAGGCAAGCAAACACGTACTTCTTTCAAAAATAAAAATAGTGTCTCTACCTCTCGGCCTCTAGAACTGCTGCATATTGATTTATTTGGTCCCACTATGATATCCAGCCTAGGGGGTAAATCCTTTGGATTTGTAATTGTTGATGATTACTCCAGATTCACATGTGTGTTATTTTTAGCAAATAAAAGTGATGCCTTGACGAAGTTTCAAGTGTTTTGCAGGAAAATCCAAAATGAAAGAGGTTACCTCATCACCACCATCCAGAGTGATCATAGAGGTGAATTTGAAAATCATGAATTCATCATCTTCTATGAAGAGCAGGGGTACACACACAACTTTTCGTCACCAAGGACGTCCCAACAAAATGGAGTAGTGGAGAGGAAAAATAGAACGTTGATAGACATGGCCAGGACCATGCTCAATGAGAACTCCCTACCAAAGTACTTTTGGGCTAAGGCGGTAAGTACAGCATGCCACATCATCAACAGGGCAATAGTAAGGCCCATTTTGAAAAAAACTCCATATGAGCTCTACAATGGTAAGAAACCAAACATCTCATATCTTAAACTCTTTGGATGCTCTTGCTATATTCTCAACAACGGTAAGTCTAACCTAAGTAAGTTTGATGAAAAGAATGACAAAGGAATCTTTCTAGGTTATGCACTCAATTCTAGAGCTTACCGTTTATTTAATAAAAGGACTTTGGTTGTTGAAGAAAGTCCTCATGTTATTTTTGATGAATCCGAATCAAAACTGACAAATCAAATTTCTTCTACTTTGAATGCAGATGAAGCTCCTAATAACTCAACGAATGACAGAGCTAAGGATGGACCATTGAAGGCAACATCAAGCGAAAATGAGGAAGATGAGGATCCTACAATTGAGGCATTGCAAGAACCACAAGTGCAGCATCCTGACTTACCCAGTTCTTCCACATTTCTAAAGGATCATCCAGCTGTGAACATCATAGGTAATTTGGAGGATGGGGTAAGAACTAGGTCCTCTCTAAGGCAAGTAGAAGAGGAAGATTTGATGGATTTACTTTCACAAGAAGAGCCCAAAGACATTCATGAAGCTCTTCAAAATGAATCCTGGATTCAGGCTATGCATGAAGAGCTGCACCAGTTTGAAAGAAACGAGGTGTGGACTCTTGTGCCGCGTCTTAAGAACCATCTCACTATTGGAACCCGTTGGGTTTTCAAAAATAAGCTAAATGATGCGGGAGTGGTTGTTTGGAATAAGGCCCGGCTTGCAGCCAAGGGGTATAGCTAGGAGATGGGCATTGATTTTGATGAGTCTTTTGCACCGGTTGTTAGACTTGAAGTAGTCCGGATCTTACTGTCCTATGCTTGTTCTTTAAACTTTAAATTATTTCAAATGGATGTTAAATCTGCATTTCTTAATGGCTATATCAAGGAGGATGTTTTTGTAGAGCAGCCTCCAGGTTTTGAAGATTCCAAACATCCACGACATGTGTACAAGCTCCAAAAGGCCTTGTACGGACTAAAACAAGCACCAAGGGCATGGTATGAACGGCTTACCTCATTTCTGGTTGAAAATGACTTCAAAAGAGGTAAGGTTGATCAAACACTTTTCACAAGGAAATCAGGTAAAGACATTTTAGTAGTTCAAGTGTATGTGGATAACATTATTTTTGGAGCTACTAACAATGCTTTATGCGATGAATTTGTAAAAATTATGCAAGGAGAATTCGAGATGAGCTTAATGGGGGAGCTGACTTTCTTCCTTTGATTGCTGGTGAAACAAACTTCAGAAGGAATCTTCATCAATCAAGCCAAATATACTATGGAACTGCTGAAGAAATACGGGATGACGGAAGCAAAACCCATATCAACTCCCATGGCTACCACCACAAAGCTGGATAAGGATGAAAATGGTAAAACAGTAGATTCAACACTGTTTCGAGGTATGATCGGATCACTACTGTACCTCACAGCTTGCCGCCCTGACATTCAATTCAGTGTATGTCTTTGTGCCCGTTTCCAGTCATGCCCTAAAGAATCTCACTTATCACATGTTAAACGCATTTTTAGATACCTTATTGGCACAATAGATTTTGGCTTGTGGTTTCCCATCGGTAGTTCTTTTGATTTAATTGCTTATACCAATGCGGATTATGCTGGGTGCATTATAGAATGTAAAAGTATAAGTGGGTACTGTCAGTTTCTTGGCGGGTGCCTCGTTTCATGGGCCTCCAAGAAACAACATTCAGTAGCTCTCTCAACGGTCAAGGCTAAATATGTAGCCGCCGGAAGTTGTGGAGCCCAAGTACTTTGGATCAAAAATCAATTGCTTGATTTGAATGTTGAAGTGGATTGTGTGCCGATCTTATGTGATAATACGAGTGTAATTAATCTATTTAAAAATCCTGTTAAACACTCCAGAACTAAACACATTGACATTCGGCATCATTTTCTGAGAGATCATGTAGGCAAAGGGGTCTTTGAGTTCAAGTTCATTGATACACTTAACCAACTGGCTGACATCTTCACAAAACCCCTAAATCAGGATCAATTCAATGAAATTAAAAGAGAACTTGGCATGTGCAAAGGTGAGGGCATACGTACTTAGGTCTGCACCAGGTTGATTTCTTTTGGGTAGATTATGTGAGATGCATGCATTGTGTGTGTTTTATTTCTATTGTGTATGACGATACCTAGCATGTGTGCTTGTACTTATATATATTTACACGCTTTTTCTTTGACACAATCCTAAGACTGAATATTCCTTGATAAATAAATGTGGACTAGTGATCTAGTGTTCTAAGCAGTCTCTAAACAAGGGATTCCGTAGTTGACTCATGCTTGATATCATTCTCGGTTCAGCAAAAGAAAAAGCAAATAAAAAAGAAAAAAAAGGGGGGGAATGTGATTTTGTGAAAATGGGGGAGTCCACAGGGTCATGAAGCCCACTTTTATCTCTGAAGGTCGCTGGCTAGACACTTTCTTTCTCTGGGTTTAAAATGGAGTCTCTTTGCCCCAACAATCGACCGCTGGCTTCATGTCGGTCGACCGCCAGCGGCGAACCGGGCCGGTTCAGCACCCCAACTTAAGGGGGTTTCCTCCCTTATTTCCACATTCTATTGCATCCTTTTTCTCTCCCTCACTCCTTCCTAACCCTAGCACACCTCACTCCCATCTTGTAAGCCCTAAAATCCCGCATCTCCTCTCTCCGCACACGATCTGGCCGATTGTTCTCCATTTCGGAACGACACCTCGCCGGCGTTCGTGTGATCGTGCCACCCTTCCCTGAGTTCCAGACCGTGAAGAAGGTGTTCTTAGTCCTTCCCGGTGTCTCTCTCTCTCCATCCCAAGGTAGAGGTTCTACCTTTCAAGAGGATCATCTCCGGGTTTCTTAGTCTAAAATGGCACCTCGAAGGAGTGCTCGGCGTCTTCTCCAAGGGGAACCTAGTGCTCGGAGACGTGAAGCTCCGGCCGCACCACCACCACAAGCTCGAGCACCCAGGTTACCTCCAAGAACTATCATCGACCCTCGTCTTGTCGATTTTGAGGAGATGAATGAAATCCTACCCGACATTTATACAGTTTTCTCAATGCAACCGGGATGGATTGATTTTGTCACTAGATACAACCGCTACTACCCATATTTAGTGCAACAGTTCTATGGTAATTTGGTTGACAGAAATGGAAGGTTGTACACCATGGTTCAAGGCATTGAGATCCACATTACTCCAGAATTATTTTATCATGCCCTAGGTGTCTCTTCCAATGGTGCAGATATGAGCTATGGGCACGGTGCAGTTGAGGAAAGTTTTATTGCCATGACATGCTATGAGTTTGTGCGTGGTGTGAGTGATCTAATTAAGCTCAATGCCAACCACTTTCCCGCACTGCAACAGGTCCTCCATCACATGTTTACTACACTCATTTATCCTAAGAGTGGCAGCCAAGATGAAGTCACTGAGGTGCACCGATTCTTGTTCTATCATGTTATGAATGGCGAATTAGTTGATATGGGATGGCTTATGACTCAATTGATAGGACGATGCCGTACTCATTTACGGAGGTCCCTGCCCTATGCTTCTCAACTCACTAGAGTTTGAAGTCCCGAGTTTAACTGGCACCCAAGAGGGGGGTGAATTGGGTGTTAAAAAATTAATGAAGATTTTTTCCTTTTTGTATAAAATATGTGATAGAATGCTATATGAGAGACAAGGTTAACAGAGACCAAAAAATAAGGCAAGATCTAAAAGGTGATAAACGGATTATTCAGGATAAACGAGAATAAAATTGAACTGGAAATCACACATGCAATTTGCACAGAATGGGGATAGAAGAAAAGGAACAAACCACACGGCGACAACGATTTTTAGGTGGTTCGGATGCCACAACGGCAACCTACGTCCACCCCTCACAGACTGTGAGGATCCACACACTATCTTGTAAAAAGTTACAAGATCAACCACACACAACACTTACACACTGGGAAGAGGAGTTCCCGCGAAGGTGTAAGAACACCTTAATACACACACAGCTACACCGGAGGACACACACAAACACACACACACGGATCTAGGAAGATCCACACACACCGAAATATTTTAACAACTACAAGATCCACATATGAAGCTTAAGAAGGCAAAAAGAATTTAGAACACAATAGAAGAATCTTGATTTGCTCCCCCTTAATAGATGGTTGGATGCTTTGGATGCAGCTTGAATCCTTGGGCTGATCTTCACTTGACTTGATGAAGAAAGATGAAGAACTTCTCTCGGAGCACTGTTCACGTCTACAGTGCCAAATCCCTTCTCTTCCTCTTGGCAGCCTCCCTTTGATCTTCCTTGAGCATTAGCGTTTTCCAAACCCTCTTGTATAAGTTATATAGGTTCTCGAATGGTCCAAGGCCTCCCCCAGACCAGATCCACAATATCTGGAAAATTTGGTAGCTTAGGGATTAAACAATTCCCATGAGAGTGGCTTATCTCGGAAGGTTAAAAAGTCAACAATTGTTGGCAGCTCGGGGCTGGCGGTCGACCTGCAGGGGCTGGCGGTCAACCGCCACTGAGAAACCTGCAGGTGGCCGGTCCCTGGGAAATCCGATCGATCGGGATTTGAGGGGCGGTCGACCGCCACTGTGACAGACTGTAGAGAATTGTATTCTGTTATTTCAGGTCGACCGGGGTCATGCTGGAGGTCGACCGTACTATCAAAAAACCTGAAAAATAAGAGTTTAGCCCAGAGAACCATATCCACAAGATGGAGACATGAATTGGATGCATGCTTATGGGAAATGTCAAGTTCATTTGAGATCTTAGAAAGCCCATTCGGAAGGCTAAAACCTTAAGCAAAAGCATGAAAAAATCCGGCCTTGAAAATGTGTGAAAAACACTTGGGTCAAGGATTCCAAACAGGAGAGCCACCAAAGGTCCTTGGTTTTATTATCATCAAAAACACTGAGATAGATATACAACAATCTCCCCCTTTTTGATGATGACAAAACGCTAGGCTTACACACCAAGGTTTATGTTGTAAAAAATTCAGATTGAACGTTGTGCTAGAAATGTCATTCACCAAAACAAACCAATCAACACGATGTAGCACAGATCACTAGATAGGCAACAAGAATATGAAATGAGACACCAAAGCCAACAAATGAATTCAAACACCAGTGCTTTCAATTCATCATAGTTTCATTAGAAGATACATTAGTGCGAGTGGATGCACGACTCTAAAACCAAAGTCTAAGCAAAAGGCTAACACTATAGATAGCCCTCACATGACATGCAAGCAAGCAACCCAACCACACAACGACATACATAAGTAAATAATAAGCCTGCCCTACTACTTCTCCCCCTTTGTCAACAGCAAAAAGGGATGGGATAGACGAAGGAGGGATTCAAGCAGCACTGGATCAAAAGAGAACATGCTAGAGGTGAAAGCAAAACAAAGCCTCATGGAGCATCTGCAGGAGGGGGCTGATCGGCAGGAGGTGTAGGTGGAAGGCCAAGATGCTGACGAATGTCGCTAAGTTGGTGGTGACTGTGAAGAAGATCAAGAACATGACCAATGGATACATCACGAGCCGCATCCTGGCGCCGCATGCCAATAAGGGAGAGCTGCAAGAGGGTAAAGGATTGGCCAGACTCAGCGAAATTTGCGCGGAGAGAAGTCATGTGGGTGGTGAGAGTGGCCATCTGAGTAGAGAGAGTCTCAAAAGCAATAGAGAAGGTGTCCAAGCACCCTGATAGGGTGTCAAACGCAGTGCCCATATTGTCTCCAAGGGTAGAGAGATGATCCCCAAGGTTATCCACACGAGTCTCCAAGCCGGTAAGCCGCCCGTCAAGAGCCTCGTAGTCCACCGAAGGGCGCTGTCCGGCCCCCTGAGTGGAAGATTCCCCATGGTGAAACTGGGGTGGAGGAGGCATCTCAAGATCCGGGTGAAACGGGGACGAGGGAGGAGGCTGCTCCTCAGCGGGAACTGGAGGGGGGACATCCCCGTCGCCTTGCTGCTGCACTGGCGCATCATCTTCCTCACGGATCTCATCTTCCCCATAAACTGGAATGTCCCGCACAAGCTTGCCGTCGGGACCAAAGTAGTAGCCAAAATCTGTGAAAATTTTATGCTTATTGTACACATCATCCTGCCGAACATAGATGAACTGCTCATTTGCCACATTAATCCCGGCATGAATAAAGACTCCGGTCAACTGCGAAGCATAGGGAAGAGACCGCCGGAGGTAGGTACGACAGGTTCCAATCAGATCAGTCATGAGCCGACCCATATTGATTTGAATACCATTCATAACATGATAGAATAGAAAACGCTGAACCTCTGTAACCTCATCCCGACCGCCCACTTTGGGATAAATCAATGATGTAAACATGTGGTGCAGGACTCACTGTATTGGAGGAAAATGATTTGCATTTAGCTTGATCAAATTGCTCACACCGTGTACATACTCACAGCTGGTCATAGCAGTAAATGTTGCTGGAACTTCACCAAAACCATATGCCCTATCTGCACCCATGGCGGATACTCCTAGGGCCTGCTGAAATAACTCCGGAGTGATATGAAGCTCCACACCCTCAACCGTGGTGTATAACTGGTCATTTCTCACAGCTAAAAAGCCATAGAATTGCTGCACCAACCGAGGATAATACCTATTGTACTGGGTAACAAAATCCATCCAACCGTCCTGAACCTCAAAAAGAGCGCACAAATTCGGGAAGAGCTCATTCAACTCATCAAAGTCAACCAAGCGAGGGTCGATAATAGGACGTGGAGGTAAGGGTGCTCGAGGCAGAGGAGGAGCTTGCTGAGATGGAGGAGCCGAGGCCGCTTGCCGTTGACGGCTAGCTTCACCTTGGGTAGAACGCCGAGAACTCCGTCTTGGCGGCATTCCGAACTTGAAAAACCCACCGGGAAACTCTTGAGCAATCGATCTCAACCCCAGGAACGTGGATGAAGCACAAGGGACACTTCTACGGCTTGGAGGAACTTTTCCACAGAGAAGAAGTTGAGAGAGATCTCCACAAACCTACAACCGACAATATGGGAGAGGTCCCGAAGTGATGTCGGGACGACCGAATCAATGTGCATATGGAGGAAGAAGGGTTGTGGAGGCTTGGATGGTGGAGATGAGGAGTGTTGGGGTTAGGGTTTGGTGGTAGAGAGTGAGTGGAAGTGAAGGAGAGAGAGAAAGGAAGAAAAAAGAGCCATATATGAAGGGTCGGTGGACCCCTAAGTCGGGCCGGTCCGCCGCCGGCGGTCGACCGGCGCGGGCCTGGCGGTCGACCGCCAGGACCAAAATCCCCAAAACTAGATATTCTTCTTTTTTTTGTTTCTTTCTTTTTCCTTTTTCGTTTTCTTTTTTTTTTCTTTCTCTATTGGGGGATAGGCAACGGACTGCCTGAGAGGGGCCACTAATCAGGACAAGGGAAGTGAAAAGAGCAAGATGCATAACTGAGAAGAGGTTCTAATTTTCCCTAGTAAGTACCTTTAGTACTAGCACACTGAGTCCACAGATGTTTGAGCAAGGAATATTAAGCCATAGAAGAATTATTCAAGAAGGGTTGGATATAAGTAGTTACAATCAGGCATGCAAGGTGAGTAACAACGTGAGTAACAACACATAAGAAAGAGAAGAGGCAAAATGCATGTTTTCTACCCTCGGTGCACATGATTTTTCTACAAATGCAACCCTATACCTTAGATGCAAACCTATGCATGTATGCTCTCACCCTTGCACATCCCAAGTTCTCTTCTTATCTTATTAAACTGATCCTGGTTTAGAGGTTTGGTGAAAATGTCAGCTAGCTGATTGTGTATGTCAATGAAGTTCAATTCAAAGACCCCTTTTCCTACATGATCCCTCAGAAAATGATGACGAATATCTATATGTTTGGTCCTGGAGTGCTGAACAGGGTTTTTAGACAAATTTATTACACTGGTATTGCCACACAGAATTAGAACAGTTTTCATTTCAACATCTAAATGAAGCAGTTGATTTTTGATCCAAAGTACTTGGGCTCCACAACTTCCGGCGGCTACATATTCAGCCTCGGTCGTTGAGAGAGCTACTGAATGTTGTTTCTTGGAGGCCCATGAGACTAGGCAACCACCAAGAAACTGACAGTATCCACTTGTACTTTTACGATCTACAATGCACCCAGCATAATCCGCATCGGTATAAGCAATTAAATCAAAGGAACCACCGATAGGAAACCACAAGCCAAAGTTTAAGGATCCAATGAGATATCTGAAAATGCGTTTCACGGCTGATAAATGAGATTCCTTGGGGCATGACTGAAAACGGGCACAGAGACATACACTGAATTGAATGTCAGGGCGACATGCTGTAAGGTACAGTAGCGATCCGATCATACCTCGAAACAGTGTAGGATCTACTGTTTTACCATTTTCATCTTTATCCAGCTTTGTGGTGGTAGCCATGGGAGTTGATATGGGTTTTGCTTCCGCCATCCCATATTTCTTCAACAGTTCAATAGTATATTTGGTTTGATTGATGAAGATTCCTTCTAAAGTTTGTTTCACCTGTAATCCAAGAAAGAAGGTTAGCTCCCCCATTAAACTCATCTCGAATTCTCCTTGCATGATTTTTGCAAATTCATTGCATAAGACATTGTTAGTGGCCCCAAAGATGATGTCATCTACATACACTTGAACCACCAAAATGTCTTTACCTGATCTCTTGGTGAAAAGTGTTTGGTCAACCTTACCTCTCTTGAAACAATTTTCAACCAAAAATGAGGTAAGCCGTTCATACCACGCCCTTGGTGCTTGCTTTAGTCCATATAGTGCCTTTTGGAGTTTGTACACATGTTGTGGATGTTTGGAATCTTCAAAACCTGGAGGCTGTTCTACAAAGACATCCTCCTTGATATAGCCGTTAAGAAATGCAGATTTAACATCCATTTGAAATAACTTAAAGTTCAAAGAAAAAGCATAGGACAATAAGATTCGAACAACTTCAAGTCTGGCAACTGGTGCAAAAGACTCATCAAAATCAATGCCCATCTCCTGACTATACCCCTTGGCCACAAGCCGGGCCTTATTCCTAACCACCAATCCCGCATCATTTAACTTGTTTCTGAAGACCCAACGAGTTCCAATAGTGGGATGGTTCTTAAGACGCGGCATGAGAGTCCACACCTCGTTTCTTTCAAACTGGTGCAGTTCTTCATGCATAGCCTGAATCCAGGATTCATTTTGAAGAGCTTCACGAAAGTCCTTAGGTTCTTCTTGTGATAGCAAGGCTATCAAGTCTTCCTCTTCAACTTGCCTTAGAGACGACCTAGTTCTTACCCCATCCTCCAAATTGCCTATGATGTTCACAGCTGGATGATCCTTTAGACGGGTGGAGGAGCTGGGTAGATCAGGATGCTGCACTTGTGGTTCTTGTAGTGTCTCGAGTATAGGATCTTCATCTTTTTCACTATTGCTTGAGGTTGCTTCCAACGATTCATCCTTACCCTTGACACTTATTGAGTTCTTAGGATCTTCATCTGCATCCAAGGTAGAAGAAGTTTGGTCTATCAGTTTTGATTCGGATTCATCAAAGATGACATGAGGACTTTCTTCAACAACCAAAGTCCTTTTATTAAATAGACGGTAAGCTCTAGAATTGAGTGCATAACCTAGGAAGATTCCTTTATCACTCTTTTCATCAAACTTACCCAGGTTGGACTTACCATTGTTCAAAATATAGCAGGAGCATCCAAAAGGTTTAAGGTAAGAGATGTTGGGTTTCTTACCCTTGTAGAGCTCATAAGGAGTTTTCATCAGAATGGGCCTTACCATTGCCCTGTTGATGATGTAGCAAGCTGTACTCACCGCCTCAGCCCAAAAATACTTAGGCAGGGAATTCTCACTTAGCATGGTCCGGGCCATGTCTATTAATGTTCTGTTCTTCCTTTCCACTACTCCATTTTGCTGGGGCGTCCTTGGTGATGAAAAATTATGTGTATACCCCTGCTCTTCACAGAAGATGCTGAAATCATGATTTTCAAATTCACCACCATGATCACTCTGGATGGTGGTGATGAGGTAACCTTTTTCATTTTGAATTTTTCTGCAAAACACTTGAAACTCCATCAGAGCATCACTTTTATTAGCTAAAAATAACACCCATGTGAATCTGGAGAAATCATCAACAATCACAAAGCCGTAGGATTTTTCTCCTAGGCTAGATGTTCTAGTGGGACCAAAAAGATCAAGATGCAACAGTTCCAAAGGCCTAGCAGATGAAACAATGTTTTTATTTTTGAAAGAGGTTCGTGTTTGCTTGCCTTTAGTACAAGCTTCACATATCCTATCACTTTCAAATTTTAATTTTGACAGTCCATTCACCAAGTCATGTCTAGACAGCTTGGAGATTACTCCAAAACTAGCATGACCTAATCTTCGGTGCCATAACCATGCATTTTCATGATTGTTCGCAACCAAGTAGAAGTTATCGCATGAAACATTATCAATATCAATAGTGTAGACATTGTTATTCCTTTTTCCAAGAAATTTGATCTCATTTGAATTTTTGTTTAAGATAATACAGTGAGTTTCATCAAAAACAACTTTAAAACCCTTATCGCACAATTGGCTAATGCTTAGCAAGTTATGATTTAAACCTTTCACCAAAAGCACATCTTCAATAAGGATTTCAGAATTCTTGCCAATGTTACCAGTTCCAATGATTTTACCTTTATCTTGACCTCCAAAGACAACTGACCCTCCATCCTTATCTTGCAGTGTAGAGAACAATTCCTTGTCCCCTGTCATATGCCTTGAACAGCCGCTATCCAAGTACCATTTGCTCCCCCTGGCTTCAAGACATATCTGCAAGAAAAAAACTTCTCATGCAATTATTTTTGGTACCCAAACAAGTTTGGGTCCATAGGAGTTAGTCCAACTTCTTGTGGATGTTTTCTTGGTCCATGGAATATGATATTTAGGTGTGCTTTGTCTGAACCAGCAGTTGGACATCACGTGACCAAATCTACCACAATGAAAGCAATTAGCATGTGAGAAGGTTCTTTGATTTTTGTGTGGTTTAGGCTGAACATGTTGGGATTGAGAATCAGAACATGAAGCATGATTATAATCCTTTTCATGAATAAAGGATGTGGTGATCTTATGCTCAAAAGATTTTTTGTTTTGAGGTGTGTACCCCAAGCCTTCCTTTTGGAAGTTGACTTTAACTCCCAGTAGGTTATCCAGGTTTTGTTTCCCCTTAACAAACCTAGTCAAGGTGAGCTGAAGTTCAGTAACTTTTTCAGTCAAAGACCCATTTCCCCTTTCGAGTTCTGAATTGGTGGATTTCAAAATTTGTTCTTGAATTTTGATCCTTTCACATGCTTCCTCCATTTCAGTTATCTTGCATGATAGTTCCTTTTTGGTCTTATCACATTCTATAATTGTTTGCAGTATATTTTCCTTTTCTTCCGTAGCCTCAAACCATTCATGTTCCAGTTTCTCAAATTTAGCAAAGATATCTTCACGTGACAAGTCATCAAGTTTCTTTTTGAGAGTTTTATTTTCAGATCTGATTTTCTTGTACTTAGTGTACAACTTTTCATATTCAGATTCCCATTGCTCATTGGAAATGAATTCATGGTCAGAATTTACCTCCGTGGATTCATCTTCATGTGCCATGAGGCACAAGCTTTCCACAAGTTCTTGAATCTCTTCATCAGATGGTTCATCTTTTTCGTCGCTCCAAGTGGCGACCATGGCTTTGGGTTTCTTAAAATTATCCTTCTTGAATTTCTTTTTTAGATCTGGACATTCACCTCTCATATGCCCAGGCTTCTTGCATTCGTAGCATATGATGCTACTTGGCTTGCTCGATTCGCCTTTGGCTTGCGTGGGCCTTCTTGGCCCCTTTCTAAAGCTTCCCTGAAAGTTTCTCTTCTTCCTTAGAAATTTCCTCACTTGGCGAGTTATCATCGTCAATTCTTCCTCTTCATTGCTTCCGTCACTTGATTCACCTTCTTGAAATTCGTCATCGGATTGGTGAGCTTTCAGTCCAATGACCTTTTTCTTTTTGATGTCTTCGTCAGCTGTTCTCTTTATATTTATCTCATAGGTCATGAGTGATCCTATGAGTTCATCCAAGGTGAGAGTTGACAAGTTCTTTGAGTCTTCAATTACCGTGGCCTTTGTGTGCCAAGCTGACGGTAGGGACCTTAACACCTTCCTCACAAGCTCGGAATTTGAGTATTCCTTCCCGAGACCTTTGAGACCATTTGTGATCTCTGTTAACCTTGTAAACATCTCAGAGATGGTTTCTTCAGGTTTCATTTTGAATAGCTCATAGTCAGTGACTAGGAGATTTGCCTTGGTTTCTTTGACCTCTGAAGTTCCCTCGTATATGAGTCGCAGCTTGTCTCACATTTCTTTGGCTGAGCTGCACATAGAGACACGAGAGAATTCACTAGGGTGTATTGCACATTGCATAATATTCATGGCATTAAAATTAGCAGTGCATTTCTTAATTTCCTCGGGCGTCCATTTTTCTTCATCAGCCCCGAGTTTATGAGGACCCTTGTCCACAACTCTCCAAACTTCGTACTCTTGCGCCCTCAGAAAAACATGCATTCTATTTTTCCAGTAAGAGTAGTTTGAGCCGTCAAAAAATGGAGGACGGTTGATGGAGTGACCCTCGGGTATCATACCCTTGTTTGCCATTTAATCGGATCTTGCTCTAGATCGTTAGATCTGTGAAGGAAAGAGCCCTCGCTCTGATACCAATTGAAGTCCCGAGTTTAAATGGCACCCAAGAGGGGGGTGAATTGGGTGTTAAAAAATTAATGAAGATTTTTTTCCTTTTGTATAAAATATGTGATAGAATGCTATATGAGAGACAAGGTTAACAGAGACCAAAAAACAAGGCAAGATCTAAAAGGTGATAAACGGATTATTCAGGATAAATGAGAATAAAACTGAACTGGAAATCACACATGCAATTTGCACAGAATGGGGATAGAAGAAAAGGAACAAACCACACGGCGACAACGATTTTTAGGTGGTTCGGATGCCACAACGGCAACTTATGTCCACCCCTCACGGACTGTGAGGATCCACACACTATCTTGTAAAAAGTTACAAGATCAACCACACACAACACTTACACACTGGGAAGAGGAGTTCCCGCGAAGGTGTAAGAACACCTTAATACACACACAGCTACACCGGAGGACACACACAAACACACACACACGGATCTAGGAAGATCCACACACACCGAAATATTTTAACAACTACAAGATCCACATATGAAGCTTAAGAAGGCAAAAAGAATTTAGAACACAATAGAAGAATCTTGATTTGCTCCCCCTTAATGGATGGTTGGATACTTTGGATGCAGCTTGAATCCTTGGGCTGATCTTCACTTGACTTGATGAAGAAGGATGAAGAACTTCTCTCGGAGCACTGTTCACGTCTACAGTGCCAAATCCCTTCTCTTCCTCTTGGCAGCCTCCCTTTGATCTTCCTTGAGCATTAGGGTTTTCCAAACCCTCTTGTATAAGTTATATAGGTTCTTGAATGGTCCAAGGCCTCCCCCAGACCAGATCCACAATATCTGGAGAGTTTGGTAGCTTAGGGATTAAACAATTCCCATGAGAGTGGCTTATCTCGAAAGGTTAAAAAGTCAACAATTGTTGGCAGCTTGGGGCTGGCGGTCGACCTGCAGGGGCTGGCGGTCGACCGCCAATGAGAAACCTGCAAGTGGCCGGTCCCTGGGAAATCTGGTCGACCGGGATTTGAGGGGCGGTCGACCGCCACTGTGACAGACTGTAGAGAATTGCATTCTGTTATTTCAGGTCGACCGGGGTCATGCTGGAGGTCGACCGGACTATCAAAAAACCTGAAAAATAAGAGTTTAGCCCAGAGAACCATATCCACAAGATCGACACATGAATTGGATGCATGTTTATGGGAAATGTCAAGTTCATTTGAGATCTTAGAAAGCCCATTCGGAAGGCTAAAACCTTAAGCAAAAGCATGAAAAAATCCGGCCTTGAAAACGTGTGAAAAACACTTGGGTCAAGGATTCCAAACAGGAGAGCCACCAAAGGTCCTTGGTTTTGTTATCATCAAAAACACTGAGATAGATATACAACAGAGTTTTCACCTTTGTTGGAGTCCCATTAGGGGGTGAGCAGTTTGTTCTGGTCCGACAGGATGACATTTATAATAAGCGCAAGATTTTCTCTGATATGGGATATTACCGCGCTACAAATGGTGAGCTTCGTCGTGCTATCCCAGTTTATGGGGATGAGGATGACAGTGAAGAAGAGCAAGAACAGGAACAACAGCCAGATCACCAAGATGCACCTGTACAAGTACAGCCCGTGGATGTGCCTCCACCCGAGGATCTTCTTCCACCACCGCAGTACTTTCATGGGGAGTCTTCCACTCAGGGTGCTGGACATCCTACTTGGGGGGACTATGAGACTCTGGATAGGCATCTTTTAGGCATAGAAACTCGGATTGACTCCACCCTTGGGCGATTGGACACTTTTATGGATACCATGACTAGACGAATGGACTCCTTCACTCACGCTGGGGATGATCTTTCTACCTACATGGCCACTCTCTATGCCAGCCATGAAGATAATCGTGAAGCCTTCCGGCTCAACAACCAATCCCTTCTTATCATCCGTCGTCAGCTTCTTCATCATGATGATATTCTCCATGGCATTGAGGATCATATTCCTAGTCCTCCTGCTCCTGCTGGCTCCCCCATTGATGTTGGTGCCCTAGATGGTGTTCATGGCGAGGAAGCTGCGGATCACCCTACTGTGTAGCTATTCTTGGGTCACTCGTGTCACTTTTGTCCACTTTTTGTATCCCTTCCCTCTCCTTTTTGCTGATGTCAAAGGGGGAGAAGTAGGCTATTGTAGGCTTATCTATATATGCTATGTGTGTTTGCCTGACTGCATGTATGTCTGTCTATGCATTGTAGTTTGAGCATGTTGGCTGTATTGCATTAGTGGTTGCATTCCTTCGTGTGTTGAGTCTTGCACTCCTTCGTGTGTTGAGTCCATTTTCACCTCTTGCATTCAGTGTACCCTGTATTCAACTAATGAGAATGAATGGAAGAATGCACTCTTTGAATTTACACGATTGGCTCTCTCCTCTCTCACTTCTTTTCAATTTGGCAAATAAGTGTTGAATGGCCGGTATTGATATGTTGAATTATTTGTGTTGGAAGTGATGTGCCATGCTGAAATGGATGTGTTGAATGCATTTCAAACATTGAGTTCAACGTTTCAAAATTGATGGATTTCAACTGAATTTCAAAATGTAATTGACCTCGTTTTGAAAACTTGCTCAAAGGCACAATGGTTTGAACACATGAATTTAAATGCCTAGCTCTTGTCATCATTAAAAAGGGGGAGATTGTTGAGTATATCCGAGTGATTTTGATGATAACAAAACCCAGGACATTTATCTCCTACGTGCCATGTATTAGAACGATCAAATTCCATCTCATTTAAGTTTAGTGTTCATGAATCCTCCCATGTGTTAAAATGAGCCTAAGCGAACTTGTAATCAACCATAACACAAGCTCATTTCAAGCATCGAACTCATGGATAATTTTTAGTTGGCTAACACTTGGATTTTGCAGGATTGCAGATTCTCGATCGACCGCTGGACCATTGGCGGTCGACCTGAAATCACAGAATTGAAAGAAGGGAACTTGTAAAACTGGCAGTCGACCGCCAGACCCCTAGTGGTCAATCACTTTTTCCAGCAGTCAAATGGCTACAGGAATTCTCAGAGCGGTCGACCGCTGGCCTCTGCAGGTCTACCGCCAGCCCCGATAAGCCCATAAATGTTGACTTTTGTCCATCTCGAAAGAAGCATCTCCTCTTGGTATTGTTTAATCCCAAAGCCACCAAACCTTCTAGGTTTTGTGGATCTGGTTCCTAGGTTGTCTCTTGACCATTCAAGAGTTATAAAACCATCTCTTTGGGGTAAGAAACCCTAATGCTCTAAGAGGGATTAAGGAGGCTACCAAAGGGAAGAGAAGGGAGCTAGCACTGTAGACGTGAACAGTGCTCCGGGAGAAAGTTCTTCATCCTTCTTCATCCATCCTCAAGTAAAGATCAAGTCATATCTCAAGGAGATCAATCCCAAGCCAAGAGGAGCTCAAGATGCATACAAGAAACTCTTCATCAACTAAGGGGGAGCATCAATCAAGTATTTTCTTTTGTGTTTTCATTCTCAATCTTTCTAAGCTTCAAGTGTGCTTGTTGTGTAATTCTAAAACCATCCCGTGTGTGTGTGTGGATCTTCATAGATCCGTGTGTGTGTGCAGTTAAGTCTAATTTATTTTATGTGTGTGTGTGTGTGTTCGATCTTGTATCTCTTTACAAGATAGTGTGTGGATCCTCACTATTAGTGAGGGGTGGACGTAGGTTGCTGCTGTGGCATCCGAACCACCTTAAAATCGTTGTCTCTTTGTGGTTTGTTCCTTCTCTTCTATCCCCCTCCTACAAACGTTTGTGAAAGTAGATTACTTGTGCTTATTAGATCTAGATTAACTGATCACTTTCAAATAGATCCTCGGTATATCAAAAGTCGGATTCGGACTGACAAGGTTACTCTTACCGGAAAGATAACAGCTTACGTTGAGTGAATCTACGGATTCGCCAACTCCGCCTAGTACCAAGGGTTATTGCAGTGATTGATTTTGATAGATCCTTTTTGTCTTGCACTAGATCCATAGTGTTTTCACATAAAGTTAAAATTGAGTATAATTTTGTTAAAACTTTGATATCACCCAATTCACCCCCCTCTTGGGTGCCATTGATCGCGAGACTTCATGCCCCCTTGACCAAGGGCATCTTAGGTCATTTCTCCTAGGTCTAGGGTTTAGTATTTAATGTCTCTTGTGTCATTTGGACAAAAAATAATGAAGAAAATTTATTGAGAAATGGCCATGGGCGCACCCCCTCTCTCTCCCTCTTGTTCTTGCTAGTTCTTCCTCTTCTTCTTCTTCCTCCATGCTGCACCAGATCTAGGGTTGAAACCCTAATATTTTTGAGTGTTCTTCCTCTCCTTCTCTTCCTCTATCTGCTGCAATCGACCACCGCTGCCGCCGCCGCCATCCGTGCCACCGTCGAGCCACCACAACCCGGCTTCCACCCTACTGTCATAAGTTTCTGGATTCCTAGACAGAAGCTCAGTAAAAAGGTTAGTACCGAAGATCCGACAGTGGGATCGTCCTCATCTTTTCAGGGCGTCTTTCCCCATTTCTTCCCCACTCCCAGTTAAAATTTCACGAAGATCAGAGTCTGTTTAGGTCCCCTCCCAGTTGTTTGTTTTCCCCTCTCACAGTCTGCCTGTGTGTAGATCTGCGAGGTAGTCTGTTGGTAGCCGAATTTTTCACCCCCTCAAACGTTGTCAGAAAATTACAAAACAATTATGGCGTGATCATCTCCTTCCCCCTCTCTCCACAAAAATTCCCAAGCCCTAGATCCTCCATCTGATTTTTGATAAAACCCCATAAACATGCATATCCCGTTCTACCTTGTCTATTCTGTGTTCCAGGATAGAAACCATAGTCAACTTGCAGAGGTTTTCATTTTCAATCCAGCCATTGGACGGACCTGAGTTTCCAATATGTCTAAGCCCTTCGATTTCTCATTCCAACGGTGCTAATCTGGCCCCGATCCGACATCGGAGTCGGTCGTGCCGGCCATTCTCGTGGAAGCGCACCATCTTGCTCTAAACCAGGCCAGCGAGGAAGGCGACCGTAGAAATTCAACAAAAAATACATCGAAGAAGATTTAGTGACGGCCACTCCCAGGGGTCGACCGGGGACCCTCTGCCTTCATCCTGATGAACCACCGCTGTTAGAAGTTTACCGGAGGTCATCGTTGTTGATATGTTTTGTTCTACTCTCTTCTTCTTCTTCTTCAATACCGGCTTGAAAGATCCCTTCTCTCCTTCTAATAAATCGATATGTAAAATAAAATAGGACAGTAGAAGGAGAACAGAAGAGAGTAAAGAACCATGATCGCCACCAAGACGTCGTACATGATGAACACGATGTGCCTTGGAAAGAGGGAGAGGTACTCGCCCGAGCTGCAGCGCTGGGAAGATGAACGGTTCAGGGAGAACCGCCCAAGGCATGCACGGTCTTACGATAGACCGCCTAAGGACGCTGCAGAAGATGCGGGAGGAAGCGCTCCTGGAAGTTGAACGGCTCTGTCACGACCGCAGGAAGAAGAAGGACGGCCCAGGCTGCACCGCACGTCTTCTTGAACGGACTGTAGAGAACCGCACAAGACCACCAAGCCAGAAATCGCAAAGGGGTCCACCCTCTCCAGCCGGCCAGAGGGGATGGGCCTCGTGCTAGGGATTGCTGACCTGTAAAACGACGCAAAAATACAAAGAGAAAACCTAGATTAGAACTGAATGGTGTAGTAAATGCCAAAATAATGTGAAATGAACATGAATAAGTGGAAAGGGGGATACCTGGGGGATTTTAAACCCCTAGGGTGTCAAAAAACGTAGGTGGGTGTGTGCATGGCAATGAAGATGAAGAGAAATGTGGGGAGAAAGTATGAAAGTAATGCATGCAATGAAAAGTGGACAAAACTATCAAACACAAAAGACTCAAAAACTAGACTACTCCCTGAATCGGTGGCTTGTATGGACGTGGAAAGCCTCCCTCCTTGGTGCTAGGTCACTCAAGAATGCGGCAGGGCTTCGTCGCCGACCAAAATCTCCCCCCCTTTCAAGCCCGGCCTTTAGGGTCTATTTATAGAGCACCTAAAGTCAGCCCCGAAATTAGGGTTTTCATTCATTTTTAGGATGAGATATTATCACAAAAGTTGGAGATAATCGAGTTATCTCTCATCCAAAAGAAACGGCATCGAAAAAGACTCCATATTCGAGAAGAAATCTCCAGATAAAGCCCGGGGACATGTCTACGGATAGAGAGAGAAAATCTTTGATTTCTTCAGAGTTCACAGGGTTAAACGGTCTCACGATAAACCGCTCAACTGGTTGGGTGGTCAACAAGGGACCGTTGATGCGGGACGGACACGGGGACCGACTCTATGTGGTATGGACCTCGGACTCTAGATGCGGACACGACCAGCAACACATGATAGGAGAGACACTAAGTCTGACACGGAGAGCTCCTATGGGCTATACGTCGCTAACAGAAATGCAAGCTCACTCGTCGTCCCAAGCGAGGGAAACGTGGATCGTGCGTGGTTGAAGAACCGGCAGAGTTCACGGATAGTTGACTCACTTCCGGACTCGGATCGAGTCACGGGACGGGTCACTCTCACACTCACAGCGGTGACATGGACACACGGGCTAGTACCTATCGCTCTAGGTAGTGGCAAAAGACCATATACTAGCTAAGTAAATGAACGCCAAGAGGTTCGGACCATTACCTCCACGCACCCGGCGTGGCGATGACAACCCCGGCCGAATCACGGACTCCCGGTTAACAATTATTACAGCAATACACTAAGTCGACCCACTCCACGCAGGGAGGTAAAAGGTCACATGTGGGGTCCGGGAATCACGCAACTCGGGTTGACGGGTAGCATCTTGATGTCGCCCGGCGGTGCCGAACTCCGCGTTTTCGTGCTTTCCGAACGGCGGCTTCTACGGGCCCGTGGGGCCCACGGACGGCGCTGTCCTCCGGATCTGCAGGGGTGGGACCCACTGTGATGGGGACCCCTGGTGGCGCGCCTCCAGGGACGGCGGTCGGCCGGGAACACCGATCGGGGGTCGATCGGCCTCAATTCCCAATTCTTGAACTAACTTCCCACGGATTTTGATTACTATTTTCCGGCACGCGCTCAGACGAAAATGACCGCTGCGATCAATCCCGACGTCGGATCGGGACGCATGAGCTATCATTGGAAAGCTCTCTTCAAATGCGTCAATCTAGACCTAGAGAGATCTTCTGGATCTGGTCGGATCAGAACTTTATTGAATTGACAAGTCCCTGTTGTACAGTAACCGAAACCTCAGATCTACAGGTGAGTTGTCTGAAGACTACCTTTGACCGCGAGGAAGATCGCCGATTCAGCTCCTGAGCTCTTCATAAAACTTGTGGAATTTGGAACAAGGAGAACGGGAATATTTTTTATGGACTGATTGGAGGTGTCTGTGATTTGTTATGATTTGTTTACTAGAGGGTGGTCGGATCTTGGAACAGGTGGACAGCACTGTAGCTATCTCTGAGATCGATTTTTGAAAAATATGGAATGGCCTCACAAAAATTCAAGAACATTTGGGGACGGTGGGGTTGATGGACAGAACTCCCAGTAAAATTGGGAGCTCTAACAAAAATCGGAAAGGGGTCCGAACATTTGAAACACAGGGCGGGTGGAAATTTAAACAGCAAGCAGACAAATCTGGAAATTAAGGTTGGATGAAAATGAAAAAATATCAAAGGGGATCTTTATGACTAACCAAATTTTTTGGGATGTGCTTGACACCTCTGGAACATCCCCTAAAAATCTCAAGTCGATCTGAGCTCGTGGCTGATAGCTGAATTTCGTGGAAGCTGCTGTGGTCGGATGAAGGCAGAACTCCGGCGATCTCGGCGGTGATGCGATGGCGGCTCGTGGCGGCGGCGACCGGAATGATAAGGGGAGGAGTCACACCTCCAGAGGGAAGCCTTCACAGCTTCAAGGGGGAGAGGGAGGAGAGAGGAGGGGGGCGCACCAGGCTACTCCAAGATATTTTCTTCCAAATGAATGCATTAATTCATCAAAATGGGAAATTACAAGTATTTATGTGTTACATCTCACATCCATTGTCCACCGTTGGATCTAGGGGATGGGAATGGGTGGCCTGGATTGAGTGTGACACACACACACAAATTACAATAAATAAATTAAAGGGGGGGGCGGCCTATTGACTAGAATGGCAAGGGGGACATGTTTGGTAGCCACCTTGGACTTTGAAGTCCACTTGTCTCCCATGTGCCTTTTACCATTCAAACTTCTAGATGCCTCCATTTGACATGTTGACTGACCCCACATGGGACCTATGAGCTGAGGTGGATCAATGGGAGGGGGTCTGTGGGCCCGTGGGACCCGGGGGTCCCATTTTACAAATAAACCCCTCTTACAATCAAAATTACATACCGAATAAAATGAAATAAACACACATCACACAAATAAAGTCTAACTAAATATGATAAATGCCGGGACTTAAGGGGGCGTCTCTAGGCTGTCTCCGAGCCAGATGGATGCTGAGGTGGCTCGCGTCATACTCCGTGTGCGGTACCGGTGGCTCGGCGTATCACGCCGCTCAACTGCTCGGGTGTCCGCACCAACCGTCCATCCCTGTCGGTGAAAATTCCAAAAATAGGATAAATACGAACAAATTATCCATTAACCAACCGAAGATATCATCGTTGGACTCTTATACTTGAACGGCTATTATGGGACCGTCCAATAGAACGAGCGGCCAAGGTCCAACCGTTTAACTCTTGTCGGTGATAAATGGAAAACATGGATAATTATCTGAGAGATATTTAGGCTTTAGGACTCTGGAAGAAGAACGGCGCACTCCAGACCGTTCATCATGTTAAACGGCTAGGAATAAACCGCATAAGCCCTTATCGGTGGAAATTCAGAAAATCATCAAACATCTTTTTAATGTATGAACAGCTCATAAATAACCGCTCAAGGGTTGAACGGCCAGGGATGACCCGTACATGTTCCTGGACACTTGATTTTTATAAACATGTTCAATTAACCAAAAACCAAGGCCCATTAAGCCCTGAATCGATACAGTCCCAACCAAGGAGGGAGGCTACTTATAAAATTGGCCCATGACTTACCAGAAAACACCCAGCGAGTGATGGACAACTCGAGGCATCAACAAATGGGAGCAAGAGAAACGACTCAACTTATCGGCAAAAAATGGGTGTCAACAGATGCCCCTCCTTAACGTCCTCTTTGCAGGGGAGCGAGCGGAGGTGAAGCAAAAGTGACATGGAACATGGAGATGAAGCGGAAATGCAGTAGAGTGGACCGGAAAAACGGGCGTTAAGGTAAAACGACACCCATTTTTACCAACAAGCGATAAGAATATTCCGGAAAACTCTGAACCAAACGCAAGGAATGATAAAACCAAAAGCGACACCAGTCTAGAGGAACTAAACTAAAAATGAAATAAATCGACAAGACCAACCTCATGGGGGACACAATCCCGCGGTCCAATGAGAAGGCCAAAAGCAGGCAGCAAAAGTAAACGAAACAGGCTAAAGCTCCAGACGGGGACCTCTTAATCAACCAAACCAAGCGAATCGACCAAAGAGAACCTTCCAACTCAGAGTGAAATTAGTTCCTCTTATTAAAACACTAAACGCACAGCTAACCATCACTGATGGGACATTCTTCAAGTAAACCATGGGTCATGAAAGTTCAAAAGATGCGTATGATGCATGCTGGGCTAAAATAAAAGAAATCATTAAAATGAATGCGAAGAAAGATTAAAATATAAAATACTCGAGAATAATATTGCTAAGCTGGGAGAATCAGAGTCAAGACACCATCCTCAACCACAGCGTGCAAGATAGAACCATCCTCCCCATGTTTTCCCGACCTAACGGCCTATCCGAAGATTAAACACGTTAACATGGATCATCATCGTTTTTGTTAAAGGGGAACATCAGATCCTGGAACACGTAGATAACCAACTGGTTCTCGAGACAATATATTATAATACCATATAATAATGTAATAAGGGTGATAAGGATAGAAGGCCATACCTGACTTACCTGTGCAGGTGAAACGGCGCTTTTTGGATGTTCTTTTTTCGGATTTTTATGGATTTTCATGTATAAGACAAACAAGATAAGCATAGCGATTAACATAATGACAAACAACATGACATAACATGACGAATGGAAAACACCACATCAAGATGAACAAGCACATAGGCAAAGGCATAAATAGACAATACGTATGCATGAACATGGAGTGACAAGACAATAATTGGCGGGACAACACATGGTGATAGGAACATGATGGATCACACGGTTGGGACAACACATTGAACATGGCAGGATGACTAGTAACATATGCAAGATGACTAACAACATGCGCAAAACAATTAACAACACATGGTGAGAAAAAATAGCAAGTGTGGGACAACATGGTGGGACATGGGCACGATACAAGGACACGGCGGGACAAAAGACTTAACAAATACGCAATTCAATCAAAACTCGAGATCAAAATGAAGCAGAACCGCCATGTTCATAATCGTGAGGTAAAGCTCTTTCATAAAGAGATAATAAGATAAAGCTGAGAAGGACACAAGTTTCAGAATAGATCGAGAGAGTGGATTGAAGAAGAAAAGAACAGATCAAAGATGTGGACAGGAGATAGATAGAATAAAATATGGAGTAAGGAAAGCTTGAGTACATGTAACCTGCACACTTAGCAAACAGATTACGTATCCGTTCTCAATATAAATCCGAATGCATGAAAAGGAAAATAAAAAGACACATTTTTGGGCTCTTTTTTTGTAATTTTATGATTTTTTTGGATTTTGAATAATATTTCATTTTTGTGGATTTTTTTTGCCAATATCTTACTTTTTTAGACTTTTGACAATATCTCATTTTTTTGATTTTTTTTTTGACAATATCTCATTTTTTGATTTTTGACAATAGCAATCCGCAGCACCTAGAGACAGGCTCGAACTACTGGCCAGGGATTGTCGTCTCTCCCCTCTCATTAAAGGCTTCCCTTAAGCAGGGCGTGCATGTGAGGGTGGCTTACCACAACCAACTGCCTCTAAAGAACGGTGCCCCTACTAAGGCCATACCCGGGATACAACCCAGCCTAAGAGGAAGGAGTAGAAGAAAAATTGGAGACAAGCTGGTACGGACACCAGGGCGACCATATGACACGTCGGCGAACCGATGGTGCCATACGCGGAGCGCCAAGTGGACTACATCGGCTTATCTTCAAAATGGGGATAATTTGGCTTCAATTTGGACACTTTTTGCATTAAATTTGGGCTTGTATTGAAGATTATACATGGGTTTTCATATTGGGCTGGTTGCTAGACCCTTAAAAGGCCAATTGGTTAAAGGCCCTTAAGCAATCCATAAGAAAGGAAAGGCCTTGGACCAATATGAAGAACCCATTAGCCTAGCAAGGCCCAAATGGGCTCCCTTCCTACATGGGCTCTCTAAGTGGGAGAGGCCTCATACTAGAATGGGCTTCTTTTACTCTTGGGTTCTCAAGATGGAAAGGGCCTTAAGCTAGAGTGGATAGGTGGGCTTAAGCCAACACCACCAAGTGGCCCATTCTAGGCCCAAGAAGGGGGCGCCCCATTTTTTGGCTTATTAGGCTAGATGGTTGATTTGTTTTCTTCTCCAATTACCACATGGGGTATTAGAAGGCTGCTGGTCAATTTTCCAATGGCTGCCACCTAACATTTTACAAGAAATTCAAAGTTAGGTGAGCCACCATTGCCCCTTGTCCCCCCCCCCCTTTCACTATCACATTGTAATGGGTTCCCCCCCTCTCTCATTGTGTATCCCACGCAGCCCCCTCCCCTCTATACCTCTTGTAATGTCTATTTAAAGGCTTGTACGATGTGTGTTTAAAGGTTAATGAAAAGATTTTGTGAGAAATTACATTAAGTGAGTGATTCACTTCTTCTTCCTTGGGTGTGACTCCCAACCCTGTCCTGTGACTGGACAGTATTCAGGTCGTAAGACTCGACCATCTACCCCCCTTTTTCTCTTATCTTATGGCTTCACTTGATTTATCCTTGATACTTCTACGAGTTAGAAAGGATTCAGCTTTGGTTTCGTGTCGATCCGAGTTCGTGAGCAACGGTGGCGATTTTTCTCGTGGAGGCACGTAGATCGGTTCCTGAATGCTGCCCAGAATTGAAGATGTCTGTGTTTTAATTCCTGGAGCCCAACCCCGATGCCATCAGAAGTTGGTTTCTGAAGAGCAATCGTAGTATTTCAAGTCCTCTTCGCGTTGCCGCTGATTTTACCTCGATTCGTGACCGGTGCTGATCGTGACGACAGATCTCGTGGGATCACGCGGGCTGGTCTGAGCAGGTCCGGTTGAGATCTGAGTCAACTTTCAGAGCCTGTCCCACCTTCATCCGGCCAAGATCCATGTGAGAGGTCTTCAGAGTATTTCTTCTTCAGGGCGTCACCGACGTTCTCCCACAAAGAACTCCCCGATCCGACATCAGCAACCATTATTTCATATTTTTACCGTGTCGCTGTGCAGTTTATGAGCACAAAACTAGAACCAGAGAAGTTTCATCACTGCGCCCATATCTGAAGGCATCTGTTCGTGATCTTCAGAGTGAAGATACTACATCCAGTCGTCGACATTCTCCAACAAACGGCGCTCCGATCGGGCATCGGATCCAGCCGCACCAGCCTCCGCAAGCTTGCTGCGTAGGGTGACCAGCGCGGGCAGAACCGGGTCGGCTTTCCGTCGGCGTACCCGAGCGGCTCCGGCACCCGTTCCTCGCCTCCTGCGAGTGTGGCCTGTCAACCCGGGTTCCAGCAACCCCAAAAATCAGTCATTGTATCCCGATACCTCCCTGCGTGGAGTGGGCATTCAGTTCTGAAAGTTGTAAAGGCAATTCATTTGTATATCGGGGTTGTTCGAAAATCGACCGGGAGTTCTTCCCCACGCCTAGTCGTGGAGGTACGTGCTCATTCCGATCCTTACATTTGCTGTTTAGTATGCTTTCTATATTGCTGCGTTTGTGAGATTAGGGCCGTTAGCTAGTTCTAAATTTCACCGCGATTGTGAGTTGTGAGTGCCCGTTCCGTAGCTCCAATCGAGCACCGAGCGCGGATTAGCACCCTAGGCGACGGTGGTTTCTTAATCGCCGTGATCCCCACGTTTCCCTCGCAAGGGACGATCGTCGGGCTCAAAAGAGTCACTTTTGAGAGACGTCTCCACCCGGAGAATACCACGGTGGTCAGCCGCCCGGCTTGCCTTAGTGTGCTAGTGCTGGCCGCACTTCGAGTCCGTCGTAGGTCTTAGCCCGGTCGTCATCCGTCCCGCATCAAATTAGTATCAGAGCCAGGTTGAGTCTAGGGTAGTCTTTGCATAAGTATTGCATGCATCATGGTCTAAGTCGAGTCTAGAACCATCATTACTTTCAAAACAAAAAAAAAGAGTGTTTTCAAATTGCATTTCACCCAATAGCCCGGTATATTAAAAGGCGTTGCCCGAACATTAGGTTATGCCTATCGGGAAGGTAGCGTACTTAAGCGAGTGATCTTCGGATTGCTTATCTCCGCCACGTACCGGATATTGGTTAGTTTTACGTACATCATTTTTTTGCATTAGTGAGTGTTTGCATTAGTCGGTGTCTTCTAGTTCGTGTAGTCCTATAAGAGTCAGTCAGTCTTGTCCAAGTGTCGGCATATCTAACATGTAGTTCTCCAATTTCTCATGGAGTCCCAATCACCCGGGCGATATGACCGTTGGCCCACCCATGGGCTTGGCAACCATCCTCTCCGCTTCTGTAGGCCTGAAGCCTCAGATTTTTTTGGCTCCAATGACCCGGGCAGCTACCTCAAGTGGGAGGCCACCATGGACACCTACTTTGATTGTTATACTATGTCCGAGGCAATGCAATTCTCTTTCGCCAAAGAGCGGCTTCTTCATGAGGCTGCCGAAAAGTGGGATTACATCGAAAGAATGAGAGAGGTTAGGGGGCAATGGCCCATCAAGTCATGGTGGGACATGAAGAGAGAGCTTAGGAAGGTCTACGTGCCCCAACCGGTCACCTCCAACCGGCCCCACCCAATCACTTCCAACCAAGTGGGTTCTAGTCGGAGGCAAAGAGTCCCACACGTAGATGAGCCAAGACCCAATCCTTCGACGGTTGACTACGGGCGAGTCCACCATGATATCCCTATTCCAACCCACTCCGTTGCCGAACTTATGCAAATGATTTTGGACCGGTTGGATGGGGTGGATAGGACACGTACTCCTAGTGATGTACTCCTACCCGAGCCTAAGGAGGTCATCGCCGGTAGTCTTAACTCGGCCCCATCAACGGGGTCCCCAAACCCTCTCCTCATTATGGAGATCCCTCCTTCATCACCCGTGAGTGCTCCATTGCCATCCTCTCCTTCCGAACTTCATTCGGAGCCATCTTGTTTGGAGCCACCTCCGCCCGAGCCATCCGTGTTTCTTACGGGAATGCTTTTCATCGCCGAGCCACTCCTTAGCTGGCTCAAAGATGGCTTGGTCCCACCTCCCTTCCCATCCATGGACCCCACACTACCTCTAGTGCCAAGCAACTCATTTCACACCACCTTCCTGTCTAGTCACTATGTGGATTCATTGGACGACCTTCTTAAAGGGTTAGACCGGCAGTTGGCATTTACGCACTTGTTGGCCCTAGGCTTCGACCGACCCACCGGTCGTAGCTTCACCCATCTCACCTTAGGGTCCATTACCTCCGTATACACCGTGGGTCATGTTACCACGGAGGTTCTTCTACTCCTCCCGCTACCGGTCGAGCCCGACTTCACTCCTTTTATCCCGAGGGAGGAGCCATATCTTCTATACACTGTCCCATCTACCACGATGGATGGAGGTGACCATCACCTTCATGAATTTCAATCATGGGACTATGTAATGAAGGAACCAGGGGGTCACACATTCTTTGACCCATTCGACCCCTTCTCTAGTGGGCCTCGTGCTCCACCACTTCCCCTCTACTTTGTCAAGGAAGTCCCCTACCACTCTCTTCCCACTCGGGCCAATCAAATTCCACATAGCAATAGGTCCGATTATTGGGAAGCATGGCATGCCTTACCTACATGTAGTGGTGATGAACCTCTTAGCCCACCCACACCCACATCTGATAGGAAGTCCTTGCATGCATGGTGTCTTTTTGGGTGTCTAGGAGTACATCATCCTACCTACCTTTGGTTGCATCTAGTGTATGCATGGCACACATTTGGATGTCCTGGTCCGCCATCCATGCGTAGGTCGGACTAGCCATAGGTTTGTCTAAGGTCATGTGTGTGTGTTTGTTTGTCTCCCTCGTTGTTCTCTTTCATGCATATGGTTTGCATTACGTCGTGTCAATAAAAGGCCAGTCAAAGCACGCATAAGGAGGTAGCCAATGCATGCTACATATCCGTGGATTCAAAGGGAGAGTACATCTAGATCAGGGTCATACCTGACAGGTTTCCGCCCTGAGACCGAAAGCCACTCTAAGTCCACGATCCCCACCCTTTCCGGGTTAAGAAACAAGTGGGTCCGAAAGCGTACGATATTGAACTACCGAACGACAATGGTGTCAATTCGACGTTCCATGTTTCCTCTGGTAGCATATTGGAACCCGCGGTGATCCCTAGTGAGTCTCGAGCTTTATCTTTCTATTGGGAGTGACCCCTCACCCGAGAGTCCACCTTTCTAGCCTCAACGCATGCATATAGATTGTATACCGGATGAGCAGGTGATCACCACAAGGAATGGCACATACCCACACGTCCTAGTGCGTTGGCGAGGATGCCCCACGATGACCAACGCCTTGATCACATGCGGAGAGCGCAAGCTTCGGGACCCTTACTCGACGGGGTCGAGTTCCTCCCACCCGGGGAGAATTGGTGCGGACACCAGGGCGACCATATGACACGTTGGCGAACCGACGGTGCCATACGCGGAGCGCTAAGTGGACTACATCGGCTTATCTTCAAAATGGGGATAATTTGGCTTCAATTTGGACACTTTTTGCATTAAATTTGGGCTTGTATTGAAGATTATACATGGGTTTTCATATTGGGCTGGTTGCTAGACCCTTAAAAGGCCAATTGGTTAAAGGCCCTTAAGCAATCCATAAGAAAGGAAAGGCCTTGGACCAATATGAAGAACCCATTAGCCTAGCAAGGCCCAAATGGGCTCCCTTCCTACATGGGCTCTCTAAGTGGGAGAGGCCTCATACTAGAATGGGCTTCTTTTACTCTTGGGTTCTCAAGATGGAAAGGGCCTTAAGCTAGAGTGGATAGGTGGGCTTAAGCCAACACCACCAAGTGGCCCATTCTAGGCCCAAGAAGGGGGCGCCCCATTTTTTGGCTTATTAGGCTAGATGGTTGATTTGTTTTCTTCTCCAATTACCACATGGGGTATTAGAAGGCTGCTGGTCAATTTTTCAATGGCTGCCACCTAACATTTTACAAGAAATTCAAAGTTAGGTGAGCCACCATTGCCCCTTGTCCCCCCCCCCTTTCACTATCACATTGTAATGGGTTCCCCCCCTCTCTCATTGTGTATCCCACGCAGCCCCCTCCCCTCTATACCTCTTGTAATGCCTATTTAAAGGCTTGTACGATATGTGTTTAAAGGTTAATGAAAAGATTTTGTGAGAAATTGCATTAAGTGAGTGATTCACTTCTTCTTCCTTGGGTGTGACTCCCAACCCTGTCCTGTGACTGGACAGTATTGAGGTTGTGAGACTCGACCATCTACCCCACTTTTCCTCTTATCTTCTGGCTTCACCTGATTTATCCTTGATACTACTACAAGGTAGCAAGGATTCAGCTTTGGTTTCGTGTCGATCCAAGTTCGTGAGCAACGGTGGCGATTTTTCTCGTGGAGGCACGCAGATCAGTTCCTGAATGCTGCCCAGAATTGAAGATGTATGTGTTTTAATTCCTGGAGCCCAACCCCGATGCCATCAGAAGTTTGTTTCTAAAGAGCAATCGTAGTATTTCAAGTCCTCTTCGCGTTGCGGCTGGTTTCGTCTCGATCCGTGACTGGTGCTGATCGTGACGACAGATCTCGTGGGATCACGCGGGCTGGTCTGAGCAGGTCCGGCTGAGATCTGAGTCAACTTTCAGAGCCTGCCGCACCTTCATCCGGTCAAGATCCGTGTGAGAGGTCTTCAGAGTATTTATTCTTCAGGGCGTCGCCGACGTTCTCACACAAAGAACGCCCCGATCCGACATCGGCAAACATTATTTCATATTTTTACCGTGTCGCTGTGTAGTTTTGTGAGCACAAAACCAAAACCAGAGAAGTTTCATCACTGCGCCAATATCTGAAGGCATCTGTTCACGATCTTCGGAGTGAAGATACTACATCCAGTCGCCGACATTCTCCAACAAACGGCGCTCAAATCGGGCATCGGATCCAGCCGCACCAGCCTCCGCAAGCTTGCTGCGCAGGGTGACCAGCGCGGGCAGAACCGGGTCGGCTTTCCGTCGGCGTACCCGAGCGGCTCCGGCACGCGTTCCTCGCCTCCTGCGAGTGTGGCCTGTCAACCCGGGTTCCAGCAACCCCAAAATCAGTCATTGTAGCCCGATACCTCCCTGCGTGGAGTGGGCATTCAATTCTGAAAGTTGTAAAGGCATTTCATTTGTATATCGGGGTTGTTCGAAAATCGGCCGGGAGTTCTTCCCCACGCCTAGTCGTGGAGGTACGTGCTCGTTCCGATCCTTACATTTGCTGTTTAGTATGCTTTCTATATTGCTGCGTTTGTGAGATTAGGGTCGTTAGCAAGTTCTAAATTTCACCGCGATTGTGAGTTGTGAGTGCCCGTTCCGTAGCTCCAATCGAGCACCGAGTGCGGATTAGCACCCTAGGTGACGGTGGTTTCTTAATCTCCGCGATCCCCACGTTTCCCTCGCAAGGGACGATCGTCGGGCTCAAGAGAGTCACTTTTGAGAGACGTCTCCACCCGGAGAATACCACGGTGGTCAGCCGCCCGGCTTGCCTTAGTGTGCTAGTGCTGGCCGCACTTCTAGTCCGTCGTAGGTCTTAGCCCGGTCGTCATCCGTCCCGTATCACAAGCTTTATGCAGGATGGGAGACATCAGGACTCGAATTCCTTCTAGGGCACTACCCCTCAAAGAGTAGGTCTGTTGCGTCGGGGCTTTGTGTCTTTGATTTTGAGACCCATATTTATCAGGCATGCATGCAACCGGGCTCATGACGTCCCGCGGGGGACTGTACTGCCACTCTTGCCATGCCTTTGATTCATAATTTTGCATTGAATTATTTTCTCATTTTGGTAGCCCTTATCGGTCAGATATGAAAGCTCATTTTTGAGGGTCAAGACTGCCCCTATTTGAGACATCTCTCGCATTAGGGAGTGCCTAGGTTGGTCATCTCATCCATCCATCTTTTGCCCCTGCACTTAGTCGAGCAGAGAAAAGAAAAGACCTTTATGCATACCCAAAGTATGGCCAAAGCAGCAACGGTGTCTCTCAGAGGAATCGGCTATGGCTCGCCGTGGAGTGTGAAAAAATCCATTCTCAAAGGTCACCCTCAACAATCGGGGAAAGAAACTAGACTCCCGGCGCGGAGCTATCACCAGCCTAAGGATGCTACAGAAGCTAACTTTTTATTTGACTAATTAAGCAAATTCAACTAAAGCCACTCAACCATGTTGAGGAACCAATGTTATAAGCATGTGTAGGAGTAATAAGAGTAATAGCAATGATAACATATTCTTGCATAAAATAACAATACCTTTGCAAATCCATGGCGCGGAAACCGGCATCCTGAAGCGAACATGATCATCAAGCTTCTGATCGGCACAAGCTTTATATTCCTTGCTTGCCAAGATAAAAGGGTGAAAAGGATAGCAATGTGTAGATATTCCTTGACATGGAGGAGCGGCAGACATCAAACTGGACGAAGAAGGGATAAAAAGGAAGAGTGACGAGGGCTAGAACTCCCTCGTTAAGGCACTGAGGCCCTGATAACAAGGAACCAAGTACAGAATAACCAGTGATTAACTGAGATCAAGGTGGGCTAAAGCCTCGAAAATAGCAAGAAAAAGGGTAAGAACCCTGAAAGGGTGAGACGGAAAGAACAGAAAGACGACGAAAAGATAACTGTGAAGATAAAGTAGAAAGAAAAAGATCATCCGACGTGGTCGGAGGAAAGGAATAACGATCACCCGCCAGAGGCGGGGAAGAGAATGTATGAACACCCGACAATGTCGGGAAAAAGAAATGGAAACCACCCGACGTAGTCGGGGAAGGATTGGAAAAACCACCCGACCAGGTCGAGGAATGAGCACAAGGAATCCCCAATAGGGTCGGGGAACAACGATGATAAGCGGAATCCAGACGTATCCGAGAAAAACTAGAAGATGCCTCTGGCTCAGGGGAAGAGGAGGACATAGGCCGAGGCCTAGAATGGTGAAAATAAGAAGAGATGGTAGAAATATGACCAGGTGGTGGAGGGTACACCACCCAAGGATAAGAACTGAGCAACAGAAAAGATGAATGGACGAAAGAATGAGAGGAGGGAGTGGACCCCCAAATGCGCAACTGACAGCCCTTGAACTTATGTCGTCGCCTCTTCTTAGCAGCAATCTTCTCGAAACAACGTCGCCTGGCGTGAACTCGGACCCTTGGGCTTCTTGATCTGTAATACTTTCTCAAATAGCGGGCCCATCTGGCGCACGGCCTAGCCCGATCATGAATATGCCGCTTCATCGAGACAGTTGCCCCTAGCTGCGCGGCGCTAACCATAGAAGGATATTCCAGAACAGTCAACTCCTTTGGATGAGCATCATGAGATAGCGGAGTTTTGTCGTTCGGCACTAGAAGCATAAGATTCGGCATCTCCATTTGGCAATTGGGCATGAAGCATAACTCCCTTGCTAGAAGCGCAGGACAGAACTGAGGGAGAGTCACGCGCGGCGTTGACGTGGCCGGCATGCTAATAAATTGAGGGAAGTTGCACAGCAAGTGCAGAATGTCCTTGGAAAGTGCAAAAGATGCGGCCAATTGCCCCTTGAATAGGGAATCCATCAGGCTCCGGGCGGCCATATGTGTTAGCATAATCTGAGTAGAGAACCCCTCTCGGCCAGTGAATTGAACAGCAATCGAGCGCGAGGTAATAATAGCATTAATGATGAACTTCCCGGCGAGCAAAGAGATTGCTACCGGCCTCGCCTTTGAAGAAACTGGCACCAACACGAGGGAACTCTTCTTTGCAACCGTTCTCGTAGTGAATGCAGGCTCATTACCCCTAAAATGGCCAAGAACCAGGACTTGGACCGGCATGCGGGAAATAACATCTTGGATCTTGAAATGCACGATTGAAACCTGGCTTGGCTCCTTTTCTCCCTGGGGACTAGACCCGAGGGGCACCAAAGGTAGCGTGTACCTGCTCCGTGAAGTGGGAAGCGGTACGGGGAGGTTAGAAGGAGGAGGTTTGAAGGGCGCGGGTGGCGTTGGTGCAAGCGATGGAGAAATAATGATGATGATCGGCATGGGTGGAGGTAAAGGCAAAAGTGGAGGTATGTGTTTAGGGTCGGCCTGCTCGGGCTCAGAGGACGATGGCGAAAGAAGTGGCATCGGTCGCGGGGATGGTTGTGAAGGTGACAAAATAGGGGTTATCACGAGGGGAAGTGATGAAGACAGTAGTGAGGATAATTGGGATAATCGAGAAGGTGATGATGGAGATGTGGCCAATGGAGGCGGCGGAGGTGGGGGTGGAGAAGGTGGTGGCAAAGGGGGTGATATGGTTGATGGAGATGGTGAAGGTGAAGAAGGAGGAGAAGAAGGTAGGGGTGTAATGGAGGAAGTGGCGGGTGGTGGCGCTCTTCGACGTATCTTTACAACACATCGAGAGGCGTTGGGAATAGGTGTGGTGGCAGAAACGGCGGGTGAAGGGGAAGTTGCCCGAGCGGAGGATGAAGTAGGTAAAGGTGGTGAGGAGATGGGATAGAGGAAGAGTGGACAACGGAGCAGGTACCTTATTAACTAAAGAAACACAAGGGTGCCCCTGGTCATGACGTGGAGACGGTTGCTTAGGCGGCACGGCTTGCTGCTTCTGCTACTTGCTGCTGAGGTCTGAAACAACTTGGCGCATGGTAGCCCAATCAATCATCTTCTTGTCTTCCAGACTGTAAACAAGTTCTCGAAACTCGAAGCAATTCTCGGCCACATGCCCCTGTTGACGATGGAATTCACAGAACTGGAGCAAATTCTCGATCGCGGCTCGGCAAGGCACAACCGGAGGTAGTTGCAATGCATGGGTGGCCTCCAAAGCCCTAAAAACGTATGTAAGAGATTCCGGCAACAAAGAGTGAGAAGCCCGCTTCGGGCAAGGTGGATGCTGAGGGGTGTGAAAAGGTAATGGAGATGGTAGCGGGGGTTGCGTAGGCAAGGGGGACTGCGTAGGCAAAGGTGGAGGGCTAGAATGATGTAGCGGCGTAGAGGGAGTGGGAATGTAATGGATAGCATCTACCTGCTCTGGGTGTAGTGCTTCCTTGACCGGAGGTGGAGGGGTGTGGTGAGATGAAATAGTGGAAGGCCGACTCGTGGAGGGATGTGAGGTGGAGCACATGGAGGTATAGGGGTGTGGGGGAGCGGAAGGCCGACTCGTGGAGGGATATGTAGTGGAGGGCTGACCCATGGTGGATGGGGAAGAGAAGGGGTATGTGGAAGGTGACGGTGGAGGAGGCTCATGGTCAAAGGAAACTAGGAGTTGTTGGCTAACGAAGCGGGCTCGACTGTAAAGTTGTGGCCATGAAGTGATATCGTTCAGGGCTAAGATACATCTGAGCTCGGGCGTTGCGTTAGAAATAACCATCTTGATCTGCTCGCCCCCCAGAATATGCCCCGGGACTTGCGCAACTAGGCGACGCCAGCGGTCGACAAACATGGAGAATTCCTCGCCGGGCTTCATCTTCTCTTGGGCCAAATCAACCATAGAATATCTAGGCCCCACCTGGTCTCGGTACTGCTGAATAAACCTTGCTTGGACGGCTTGAAAATTCATCATCTACTCCTGCGGTAATATGAAAAACTAATCCTTGGCCGAGCCCTCTAAAGATAGGCCAAGTAAATAGGCCATCAAGCATTGATCATGCTGGAATGGGGCCGACTCATAAAGGAAATCCTTCAAATGTACGTAAGGGTCACCAATCCCACCATAGCGGCGATATGCGGGAATTTGTGAACGTCGTGGAAGTTGAAGACCTCGAAAGGCAAGTGGGATATCTGAAGAAGTTTGAGGATTGATTCGGCGTTGCAATTCATCAAGCTGGCGTTGGGCCCGAGCGAACATCTCCTCGGTAGGAAGAGTCTGAGAAGGGTATGGGCCAGCCTGAGCAAGAGATGGTGAATTTAAACCAGGATAATGATGATGGGCCGGATAAGGGGATCCAACCTGAGAAGAAGGAAAGCCCATTCCAGGAATGGAGGAATGCATGGGTCTGGAGGAATTGTGAATGTGGGAATGAGAATTGATTGGACTAGTAGCAGCACGGGCGGGATAAGAAGGCTTGTTTAAAGAATAGGGTCCAATGGAGGAATAAGGAGATGGGTCCGCATGGGAAGAGGAATCCACACGGGGGTAAGAAGATGGAGAGGTGTAGGAATAAGGTACAGGGGAGAAGTGCTCCATGGGGAGAACGGAGACTTTATACAGTGAATTTCAAATGAATATAAGGAGGGGAATGAACCTAAGACAAATGCAGCTAAATGGAGACACACGAAGATGAACTATACCTAATGAGCCTAATCTAACAAAAAGATGCAAATGATGACACTATGCAACATACAATGGAGAAGAGAGATGAGACAAGAATCAGCCAATTACCCAAACAGATTCCAAGTGATGCGTGAAGATTTTTATAAGTTCTCTTTTAGGACCTTAGTGGATTAATTAAAATGGGAATTTACTTAACCACAAGGTACCTAAACAGGGTGAGAATGGAGGACTGGCAGACTCTAAAGGACTCTCTCTCGCACGAATGCAGACCTTAGACTGGGAGGTGGTATGGTACAACCTGCCCGACGTCCGTGTGGGAATCCACGGCTCACGGAGACTTACGGAGGTCCTTGGCAAGGTCCCCTAGTCGGCTCCAAGGAATATGGAGACGAGAAGAAACCCTACCTCGGTAGGAATGCAACTAGATGTGAATGAAATGCATGAGTCCTATGTGCACCGGAGTGCATGCAACATCTAGCCTAGAAACTATCAACCAATGACCAAAATAAACATGCGATGATGAAAGCAAGTAGGCAGCAACAACATGTAACCAGGGGAAGATCAATAAATGGCACCAAGGAGAACAAAGACAATATAGATATACCTCAGGTTCACTGTGGCATCAGAAGGACGGTCTGTAGGGGACCGCACAACAAGATAGACGGTCTGGGGTGGACCGTATAAGCCAGGGAGTGACGACAAAGTAACAGGAGAATCAGAAAATGATAGAATGAAAGAGACAGAAATCAGAAGCGTACCAGGATGGGCGGTTTATTGACTGCCGCATAAGCACTAGAACAGACCTGAAGCAACCGCGTGACAGTAATCCGACAAACAGTATAAAGGCAGAGGCGTACCTTGTTGTGCCCTTGGCCCCTGTGGCTTGTGGTTTTGATGATTGGCTTTAGGGGTTTGTGATGATTGGTTTTAATGTGATTTAATCACTGTGAGTCACCATGGTTTTATTCAGTTATTCTTATATTCAGTCTGTCATTCAAATGTTCATTCAGTCTTTCATATGTTCAGTCAGTTAATCTGCTTACACTGTGAGTCATTGCAATTGAAGTTCAGACTGTTTATCTGCTGCATGCATTAATAGAGTCTGCACATTTGCATCAGGCAGCAAGTGTGTACAACGCCCTGTGTAGGCACGACAAGTCCATACACTGGTTGCACATTGCACAGCTGCAGGCTCTTCTAAGTCTACACATCGTGTAGCTTGCTGGCATAGTCTGTACACTCATCTGTCTGCATGTGTCACCAAGTCCACACATTGCATCATGTGTTTCTTCATGAAGTCTATACATTGGCATGCTGCATCTCTTGAAGTATGTACATCCTCTTCAAGCATTTCAAAGTCTATACATCGCTTGGAGTTCTTTCAAGTCTATACATTGCTGAGCGTCTCACTGACTGTCTCATGCAAGTCTATACATCCTGCACCGTCTCATGCAGCATCTCAAGCCAAGTCCATACATAGTTCATCAGCACTTAGAAGTCTGTACATCGGTCCGTCTTCTTCAGCGTCTTAGTGCATTTAAAGTCTGTACAACGTCCGTCTCAGCCAGCGTCTCATGCTGCGTCTTAGGCAAGTCTATACATCACCTTCAGACTTTCAAGTCTATACACTCCATGATCTTCCAAGTATGTACATCCACAGTGTAACTTCAAAGTCTAAACATTGTCTCACTCCGTCAAAGTCCATACATTTGTCTTCTCTTCAAAGTCAGTACATTGGCGTTGGGCATCCAAGTATATACATCGCCTTCTGCAAGCTTTATTACAAGTCTGTACATCACCTTCGAGGCATCAAGCCTATACACTGGACAGTGCACATAAAGTCTGTACAGCATGCCTTGTTGTTCACACCCTTTAAAGTCTGTACATCGGCTTCGCATCTGCAAGTCTGTACATTGGCTTCATATCATAAAGTCTGTACATTGGCTTCGCATCTGCAAGTCTGTACATCAGTTTGATATCAACAAGTCTGTACACTGGCTTCAACTCTCCAAGTCTGTACAGCCACACTTAATAGGTAAAGTCTATACATTCTTCAGCTGGAACTGTGCAAGTCTGTACATCGTTATTTGCCAAAGTTTATACATTGGCATCTGTTCCTACGTTGCACTTCCAAGTCTGCACATTGGGTTCTTTACCTACGTTCAGCTTTGAAAGACTGCACATTGGCAGTTTTACCAACGTTACCTTGCCAAAGTCTATACACTCGTTGTCTTCCATTGTTTCAAGTCTGTACAGCCTTTCCATTGGAAAGTCTATACATTGGTCGTTGAATGATCTTCAAGTCTATACAGACCTTGACTCGTTCTAGTCTGTACATCGACCAGCTATAATTGGCAAGTCTACACATCGTGATTTCATCGCCTCAAGTCTGTACAGTCTCTCCCTCAGCAAGTCTATACACTGGGGTCGTTCAGCTGCAAGGACAGGATGTCTGTACTTTGGGTGCTCATGCATTGCTCTCATCGAAGTCTACACATCCGATAGGCTTGTTACAAGTCTGTACACCGAGGAAGCTTGAAGGTTCTCAAGTGTATACACTCTACACACTTGGTTAATTAATGCACTTAACTGCAAGTCTATACACTATGCTCGCATGAAGATATCCAAGTCTATACACTCTCTCAGTGTACACACTTACTCACTTGCTGTTCTTCAAAGTATGCACATCGCATAGCTTCACATATTTGAAGTCCATACACTGGAGAGTTTGTACATTGCATTTGCATTCACAAGCCTATACATCATGAAGTCTGCACATTGCCGAATGCTCTTCAAGTCTGAACAGCGGATGTCTTCTTATGTCAAGTCTATACACTGCATGCTCACTCAACTAACTCTATACACTCGTGAGTGTCTCATCAAGTCCATACACTGGCCTTGAGCTGAAGACTATGGCAGAGCAAGCCCATACATTGGCTGCTGTTCTTCAGAGTCTGTACATCGCAGTGAGTTGAAGGTTGCCTAAGTCTGTACAGTCGTTGGCTTCTTATGTGAAGTCCATACATTGAGTAAAGTCTGTACAGAGTTTGCATTGCATCTCATTATGTCTACACATCGCCCCACAGCCTGCACGCAGAGTCTGTACACTGCGCTGCCAGCCTGCACGTAGCAACTCTATACATTGTTGTCTGCCTGCAACGTAGAATCTGTACATTGCATGCTCGCTACATCATCAAGTCTATACACTTGCTAGATTGATTTCAAAGTCTATACAATGCTTTGCATTCACAGAGTCTGTACAGGGTGTTTGGACTTAAACTGATGACTTATCCGATGCTATCTCTGACAGGGATTCTTACCGAGATTGATGACCTGGCTCGTGATCCCAGGAGGACGAGGTATGCAGATGCGGACACGTGGATGAAGCTGCCTCGGTTCTGGCAAATTCCTTGGGCGGGAAAACGTGGAAGCCACGCGCCCAGGGGCTGCTGCTGCTGCTGCTATATATATGAGCTTTCTTCCACTAAAGAAGGCTGATCGAAAGAAAAGGAGAAAAGTCTGCTGCTATATATATGAGCTTTCTTCCACTAAAGAAGGCTGATCGAAAGAAAAGGAGAAAAGTCTATACATCCAGTTTGAGAGCAGCAGAGTATTCTCGATCCAGTGAGTAGAGAAGAAGAAGAAATAGAAGAGTGGCAGAGTGAGAGAAGCAGTAGAAGTAAAAATAGAAAGAGAGAGAGCTCGCGAGTGAGAGAAGCAAGTAGAGAAGAAAAAGGAAGAGAAAGAAGAAGCTTCATCTGAAGACTAGCTCCTACTGGACCGTGGATCAGATCCAGGCCAGTGGATACGAGAAATATAAAGTGATCTAGAAGGGGAGGGGATGAATAGATCACTGTTTTCAACCGATTAAAAATTACTGAAGAATGATTCACTGAAAACAAGCAATCTCGGAGTTGAACCAACAAAAAACCCCAGTGCGGACAATAGCTCGAGTGGATAGAAGGCACACCACAAAAACACCACAGACAATCACACGAGTACTCAGAGGTTTTTAAGGTGGTTCGGTCAGACCTCCAGTCTGCCTACGTCCACCCCTCACTTCAAATCGAAGTGAGGCTTCCACTAGCACCTGCTAGCAAAGCAGACTCAGTCTGCGACAACGGCTGATTCACAGCTTCACCAAAGGAACACCCTCCCCTCTTCCTCCACACCCGGAGGGAACCCTAAGGACGCCAAGTCCCTAGAAATCAGGAAACAATTTCCTCTTTCTCCAACCGGAGGGAACACTAGTGATCTGCAGTCACTAGAACCAGAGACCAAGGTCTCTCTTCCTCTGAATCCTAGAGGGAACACCTCTTCTACAAGAGGGAACAATACTGCAACATATGTTGCAAGTAAACCAGAGAGAACACGTCTCTCTCTTCCCCTGAACACTAGGAGGTAACACAGAGATCTTTCAATCAATAAAGAAAAACAGATAAAAATGAAAACAAGAAAGAAGGAATCCAAAACTCACAAACTGGAAACAATGTAGCTCAAACTGAGCAGCAGACTTCGGATTTGATCCGTAAGTCAATACCCATCTTCTGATCACTCTTCTGCTCTCTCTTCTCTCTCAACTGGAACACTCTACTTTCTCAGGGAGGCTCTTTTCTCAGGGAGGCTCTTTCTCTTCTGCTCTCACTCAAATTTCTTCACTGTAACCTCGGAGCTCCTCATTTTCGTAGATGATGAGGCAGTGGTTTTATAAGCGATCAGGAGGGTGCATGTAAGGCGTGTGCTTCCCGCGCTCGATCCAGAACCTTCTTGCCACGTGCCCTTATAGCATTGGTTCCTTTAGTATCGGATCACGTGCAGCCCAGACACCGGTGAATATTCTTCCTCGGACCACCTTCTTCTTTTTATTTTTTCTTTTTCTCCTGCAAAGAAATTAAGAACATTAAAACTCAGGGCTACAAAAACTAAAACTGCATGAGGTATTTGATAGCAATACGAGATGCACTATACTGAGAACGACACGAGATACACAAGATTATTACAGTACGAAATAAAAAGAGAATGACACGAGGTCAGATGAAAACAGCACGAGGTAAAAAGGAAATAGCACGGAATAAAAACGGTAGTAAGACACGCGATCAGAGGAAACCTGGACGAGGATAGAAAGAAGCAACACGAAGACATAAAAACAACATTAAGACACAAACACAGAAGATAACACGAAGACACAAACACGAAAGATAACACGAAGACATAAAACACGAAAGATAACACGAAGACATAAAACACGACTCGAGTACAAGATTGCTCGAACTAACGAACGACTCGAAGACGAGGACGACACGAAAACAACACGGACTGAAACCAACTCGAAGACGAAAATAGAAACTGACACGAAGTGTGGTCACAAAGCAAGAAAGACACTTGCAACGTACAACCTTCATATGATGTGAGGCGATGTGTAGACTTTGCGTTCAACAGGATGTATAGACTTGGAACGGTCTTCAAGGCAACAATGTACAGACTTTGAAATAAAGAATGTACAGACTGAGAGTTCAAGGCCACGATGTATAGACTTTGCCCAAGGAAACGAATGTGTAGACTTTGGCCTGGAACGAAGGTAAAGATGAGGCTGCATAGACTTGGCCAGAACATAAGACACGAAGACATAGGGGTGACACAGATGGAGCGACACGAGGTGGCACAGAAAGCAACACGAGGTGCTGCAGTGTTCAGCACGCGATGGAACAAATAACGACACGAAGACAACCAACAAACATAGTTGGAACAACACGACGTACAAAAGGACAACACGAAGTGTAGTGAACACAAACAACACGAAGTATGAAGGGAACAGTACGGACATGCAAGGTATTATCTCATGGCAGTTTTCCTGTTTAATCATGGAAATTTCAAATGCATAACATTACTCAAGATATTTGATTAAAATGACAATATTTAACATAGTGATGCTCATCATCAAAACACTAGGGAAGTCACAAAGATCCAATAATCTCCCCCTTTTTGATGATGGTAACACTATATTAAATAACAGAGATGAAGTGCAATGAGATTATATGAAGATAAGCTGTGAAGATAAGCAATGCAGATACACAACACACTCGCCTCCTCTGACGACTCCCAAGAGCTCCCCCTGAACACAACAACTGCCTTCCTCTGACTAGATAACTCAGGGCACTTATCTTTCGCTCCCCCTCATCAAAACACAACTCCCCCTCAGCCCTCAGCAAAACACAACTCCCCCTCAGCAAAGCACAAGCAAGACACTCTCCCCCTTTGACATCATCAAAAATTAGGGGCAGGTCTGAAGATATCACGAAAAGAAAATTGCTGACAGTGGAGAGAAAACAAGAGAGAGTATGGCTGATAAAGGAAAGTTATTGAGATGTTTAGGCAATTAAGAAAGCCAATAATTTTATGTGAGGATTTTGAGGATCAGTTAGTCAGACTGTGTGCAAAATGGTGAATGAAGATCCGCTCCATACACAGAACCAGATTCTAAGCAAGTAAGGTACAAGATACCAGTATGGTCAGAGTAAGTCTTTACTCAGAGAGTATAAAGCAAGGAAGTCAGGAAAACAAAGACCTGTGGTATTGAAATCAAACAAACCAAGACCTAAATGCCAAGTGAACAGGATCTTGATACCAAGAGGGAGAAAATTTTTCAAAGATGGTCAAGATCAAAGGTAAATCTATCAAGTACACCTTTGACATTGGGGAGACACCTTGTTTAGAGGCAGGAATCCCCAGTTACTTGGTGGCAAGACCACATTACCCCTTCTGACAAGAGGACAGAGATAGTATTCTAACTGGTGTTGACATTAAGGTGACACCTTTACCAGAGGCCAAACACCCCAGTTACTAACCAGATATGTACCATAGCTCTGTATGATCAAGACAGCTAATTGAGCCTGATTTATACTGCCATCTCATGACATGGGATTCTTTCACTTCATTGATGAAAGTCCCAGTTTCTCAATGAACAGTTAACAAGGTTGTTAACACTTTTTTCATGAATTTTTCATTAAACTGGACTTGAAACCATGTAAAATAGTCTTGATTTAGTTTGAGAACAATACACCAGCTCCAAAGTTTTTCAGACAAAAACACTATATACCTCATTTCGGACTTAACTAGACTAAGTAGGTATGCTGTACTAGCTAGATCAGAAGTCAGTTACAGTGTAGGAAGATAGTCTTGAATTCATATTTTGATCTCAGTGGGACTAACAGCTGAAATTCCAACAAGAAATTAGATGAACAGTCTTAACGGATAAAACATCCAAAAATTTCTTTTATACACCTACTCAAACTGATTCTCTTATAAGGTCAGCAAAAGTCCGTTCAAAGTATGTTCAGATTTGGCCAAAAGAGCATGACACCTATTATTAATCTAGCTCCCCCTGAGACCTTGACTCCAACTCAGACTTAACCAAGGCATACCTCAAAACACCTCAAAGAAAATAAAGTGATATCAATCAATACGAGTGAATCAGCAAACACTCATAATGAGGTTATTTTCAGCAACAGACAATGAGCATAGATAAGCATAAGAGCACATGACAGATTATTCAGAGATCAATTATTCAATCATGAAATCCTGTAAATACCTAATTCTCTGCGCAATGTGCTAAATTTTTCAGTATCCAGTGGCTTAGTGAAAATATCTGTAATTTGTGAGTTAGTGCCAACATGGATCAACTCAAAGGTCTTCCTAGCTACTTCATCTCGAATAAAATGATGTCTGATTTCGATGTGTTTAGTTCGAGAATGAAGTACAGGATTCTTTGCAATGTTTATTGCACTAGTATTGTCACAAAAGATAGAAGTGCAACCTAGCTCAACTGAGTAATCCAGAAGCTGGTGTCCATATAACCTGTGTGCCACAGCTCCCTGCTGCCACATACTCAGCTTCAGCAGTAGAAAGAGCCACAGAGTGTTGCTTCTTGGATCCCCAAGAGACTAGGCACCCTCCTAAAAATTCGCAGTGACCACTAGTACTTTTCCTATCCAATTTACATCCTGCATAGTCTGCATCTGTATATGCAATGAGATCTAAACTACATGATGCAGGATACCAAAGACCTAGATCATGGGTAGCAGATAAGTATCTAAAGATTCTTTTTACAGCTGCCAAATGTAATTCAGTAGGCCTAGACTGGTATCTAGCACACATCCCTACACTAAATTGAATGTCAGGCCTGGATGCTGTTAAGTAGAGGAGTGAACCGATCATACCTCTATATAATTTAGCATCCACCTCTTTACCTTTTTCGTCTAAATCCAGTGAGGAGTTGGTGCCCATGGGTGTTGAGATAGTCTTGAGGTTGGTCATTCCAAACCTTTTCAGCATCTCCAGAGTATACTTGGTTTGATTTATGAAACAACCATCCTCCATCTGTTTGACCTGCAGCCCAAGAAAATACTTTAGTTCGCCAACTAAACTCATTTCAAATTCATGAGACATAGATTCAGAAAATTCTTTACACAATTTTGAATTGTTAGATCCGAAGATGATATCATCAACATATACCTGGACCACTATTAAATCCTTTCCGAGATTTTTGGTGAAGAGGGTTTGGTCAACCTTACCTCGAGTGTAGCCCTTGCTCAAGAGGAATTCAGAAAGTCTCTCATACCAGGCTCGGGGAGCCTGCTTCAATCTATAGAGGGCTTTATTCAACCTAAAAACCATGTTAGGCTGAACAGAGAAATTAAAACCTGGAGGTTGTTCAACATATACCTCTTCCTTCAATACCCCATTTAAGAATGCGCTTTTAACATCCATCTGCTACAGCCGAATGTTCCTAGAGCATGTAAATGCAAGCAGAATTCGTATAGCTTCCATCCTAGCCACTGGGGCATAGAATTCATCAAAATCCACACCAAATTCCTGACTGTAGCCTTGAGCTACAAGTCTTGCTTTGTTTCTAGAAATAGCTCCATTCTCATCAACTTTATTCTTGAAAACCCATTTAGTGCCAATGACATGAGTGTTATCAGGTCTAGGAACTAGTTCCCATACAATATTTTTCTCAAATTGATTTAATTCCTTACACATGGCGGATACCCAAGAATCATGTTTTAAGGCTTCTTCCACAGATTTGGGTTCCACCTGAGATACCAATGCAGCTAAATCCTGTTCTTGGACAATTCTAAAATGAGACCTTGTCCTAGGAGGATCATGCAAATTGCCTATGACATTTTCACTAGGGTGGTCTTTGTGAAATATTATCTCACCTGAGGGTTCACCTACCTCAGCTGCTCCTTCTTGCTGTGAGATTTCTGGTTGAGCAGCTGGCTGCATCTCTTCTTCTTCAATTCTCTCCCTGAAATCTCCCTCATTAGATGGCTCCCTGTCATCATTCATCACTTGGTTAGAGAAATCATTTTCATCAAACACTACATGCGGTGTTTCTTCAACAGTTTGATCATCTTTATTGAAAACTCTGTAGGCCCTTGAGGTTTCTGAATATCCGAGAAAAATTCCAGGAGAGCTTCTAGCTTCAAATTTGTCCAAACCATTCTTACCATTATTGTGAATAAAACATTTGGAGCCAAAAACTTTAAAGTAAGAAATGTTTGGCTGCTTACCCTTGAGAAGTTCATAAGGAGTTTTCCTATGAGTAGGTCTTACCAAGGCTCGGTTCAGAATGTAGCATGCGGTATTCGTAGCTTCAGCCCAAAATCTCCTTGGAAGTCCACTCTCAATCAGCATAGTCCTGGCCATTTCAATGATTGACCTGTTTCTTCTCTCAACAATTCAGTTCTGCTCCGATGTCCTGGGAGAAGAGAATTTGTGAGTCACTCCCTCTCTTGAGCAAAATTCAGAAAATGAAGAGTTCTCAAACTCTCCTCCATGGTCAGACTGAATTGTAATGATATTATGTTCACCTTGCAGTTTGATTTTATTGAAAAGTTCTTCAAAGTGAACAAAAGCATCATTTTTATTTGCTAAACAAAACAATCAAGAAAATCTAGTGAAGTCATCAACTATGACTAATCCATATCTCTTACCTGACAAACTTTGTATGCGAGTAGGATCAAAGAGATCCATGTGCAAGTACTGTAGCGGTTTACATGAAAGACTCTCAGTTCTCAACTTAAAAACTGCACGAGTATGTTTACCTTGTGCACAAGCATCACATAGCTTGGACCCTAACTGAAATCTTATTCTGGGCAAACCTCTAACTAGGTTATGCTTAGACAGTTTATTCATTATAGACAAACTAGCATGGCCTAGATGCCTATGCCAGTCAAAAGCAACATGTTCAGAGTTAGCAGACATACACAAGTTAGTTTCAGGATTATCATCCAGGTCTACGATGTATACGTTGTTTACTCTATGACCTTTGAACATGACGTTATCAGAATTCAGCTCAAAAATAGTGCAGGAATTGTGGTCAAAGAGTACCTTGTGTCCTTTGTCGCAGAGTTGACTTATACTTATCAAGTTGTGTTGAAGTCCTTCTACAAGATACACATCTTCAATGGAGTTAGTAGAGGACTTACCAACTGTACCAATTCCAATTATTCTTCCTCTGTTATTTCCACCGAATTTGACCAAGCCCCCAAACTTCATTTTCAGTTTGCTAAATTTGGACCGGTCTCCCGTCATGTGCCTGCTACAGCCGCTGTCAAGATACCACTTGTTATGCTCGGCTACAAGGCTAACCTGCGAGAGTTCAGACAAAGTAATGTGGGACCCAATTCAAATTGGGTCCAAAGATAGTTTTCAATTTATCCAAATCACACTTAGGAATCCACATTTGTCTTACTGTTCTTTTCAGTGATTTCATGTAGATTGATTCTTCCTTCTTGGCATTTCTCAGTGGGTGTTGAATGAGCCTATTCCTATTAAAATTATGCTATTTCCAAGCAGAGAAATTATTGTTTGGCCTCTTAGAGGAAACACGTGTGTGCTGAACATAATTCATGTAACCATCTTTGTTCAAATGAAAATTGTACTGAAGGTGGTGCATGTTTGCATGCTTTCCTTGATAACTAGCATGCTGAACTTTCTCAGCAAAGTTGTTCACCTTTCTAGTGACATCAATAGGAATGGTCCTGTGAAAACCTTTGTTCCACAACTGTTGCACAGGAACAGTTCTAGTCTCAGGATTTCCTGACTTAGCCTGTTGACTAGTGGATTGAATAGATTTGCTGGTCGAAACTTTCAATGTAGAGACAGATTTGGAACTGGATGGGGTTTCCAGTTTTTCTTTGCCCTTGGCGGGGCAGAACGTGACAGTTTTGAATTCAAAGGGTTTTTTACTTGTGGGATTGTATCCTAATCCCTCCCTATTGAAGTTTACCCTCGACCCCAGAAGGGCATCCAGATTGTTTCTCCCCTCTGTAAATTTTTCTAGCATTTTTCCTTTGTCCTCAATCTCCTTCTGAAGTTCATTACATTGGTCCTGGAGTTCCTGATTAACTTTTCTAACCGCCTCATATTTTTCTGTAATCAGTCTAAACTCCTTTTTACTCTCTTCAGTTTTACTCTTCAGCTCATTCATCCTAGCTAGATTTTCCTCTCTTTCCATTCTAAACTTCTCGATCTCACTTCTAGCCTGATCTAGCTCAATGGTCATCTCCATAGTTTTCATGTTGTCCGTAACAGCAATAGAGTGTTCCTCAGAAACAGAGTGAAACTTTCGTTTAAGCATTCTGTGCTTCTTGGTTAGAAAATTATATTTAGCTAACAGGTCGCCATAGGCGTCCTCCCAATCATCCAAAGTAAAATTCTCAAATAAGTTCGTTACCTCTTCCTCATGGTTGGCCATGAGGCAAGTCTTCTCTTCACCTTCACTGGACGAGGTGGCTTCTGGATCCTCCTCCTCGTCGCTCCATGTGCACAGCATGACTTTCTTCTTCTTGTGCACCATCTTCTTCTGGTATCCGGGAGCCTTAGCTTGCAGCTCTGGACATTCACTTTTCATGTGACCAGGTTTCTGACAATGGTAGCATGTAACTTTCTTAACAAACCTGTTCTTCTCAAGTTCTGGTTCAGGAGACTTCCTTGCAGCATTAAATCACTTTCTCCTGTAGAATTTCCCTTTAGTTCTCAAGAACTTTCTGAATTGCCTGGTGAGCATGGCCTGCTCGCCCTTGTCCAGGTCTGAGAATCCGTCAGAGTCTTCGCTGCTACCACCACTGCTGCTACTGATGCTGCTCTTCTTAGTATGTCGTGAGACTTTTAGAGCAACATTCTTTCCCTTTCTATCATGTCCATCATTCCCTTGTCTGAAGTTCATTCCGTGCGTCATGAGAGACCCAATCAGCTGGGTTACTGACATGGTGGATAGATCTCTAGATTCCTCTATGACGGTCACCTTAGTATCCCAGATGGGAGTTAGGGACCTAAGGATCTTCCTGACAATGTCTTCTTGCTGAATCTCCTTTCCAAATCCTCTCAGACTATTGATGATCACAGACAATCTAGCATACATTTCTGTGATCGACTCCTATGGCTTCATCTTAAACAACTCATACTGAGTTGTGAGCATATTGATCTTGGTAGCTTTCACCTGAGATGTGCCCTCATAAATTAACTGCAATTCATCCCACATTTTCTTTGCAGTCTTGCACGCTGAAATCCGCAAGTACTCTTTCGGGTGGACGGCGCGCTGTATGATGCTAAGAGCTGTCCAATTCAGTGCGGAAAGCTTAACCTGTTCCTCTGTCCACATGTCTTCGTTCGGTGGAAGTTGGTACGGACCATCTGTAATTACTCTCCAGAGCTTGTGGCTTTGGGCCCTGATGAAGACTTCCATCCTGTTCTTCCAAAAGAAATAGTTATTACCATCGAAGAAAGGGGGATGGGTGATTGACGGCCCTTCAGCAATGTAGCTGCGAGGACCAGCGGATCCGTTTCCCTGGCCGTTGGACCACATATTGGGAAATACCCGCTCTGATACCAAGTGATACAAGAAATATAAAGTGATCTAGAAGGGGAGGGGATGAATAGATCACTGTTTTCAACCGATTAAAAATTAATGAAGAATGATTCACTGAAAACAAGCAATCTCGGAGTTGAACCCACAAAAAACCGCAGTGCGGACAATAGCTCGAGTGGATAGAAGGCACACCACAAAAACACCATAGACAATCACACGAGTACTCAGAGGTTTTTAAGGCGGTTCGGTCAGACCTCCAGTCTGCCTACGTCCACCCCTCACTTCAAATCGAAGTGAGGCTTCCACTAGCACCTGCTAGCAAAGCAGACTCAGTCTGCGACAACGGCTGATTCACAGCTTCACCAGGGGAACACCCTCCCCTCTTCCTCCACACCCGGAGGGAACCCTAAGGACGCCAAGTCCCTAGAAACCAGGAAACAATTTCCTCTTCCTCCAACCGGAGGGAACACTAGTGATCTGCAGTCACTAGAACCAGAGACCAAGGTCTCTCTTCCTTTGAATCCCAGAGGGAACACCTCTTCTACGAGAGGGAACAATACTGCAACCTCTGTTGCAAGTAAACCAGAGAGAACACGTCTCTCTCTTCCCCTGAACACCAGGAGGTAACACAGAGATCTTTCAATCAATAAAGAAAAATATATAAAAACGAAAACAAGAAAGAAGGAATCCAAAACTCAGAAATTGGAAACAATGTAGCTCAAACTGAGCAGTAGACTTCGGATTTGATCCGTAAGTCAATACCCATCTTCTGATCACTCTTCTGCTCTCTCTTCTCTCTCAACTAGAACACTCTAGTTTCTCAGGGAGGCTCTTATCTCAGGGAGGCTCTTTCTCTTCTGCTCTCACTCAAATTTCTTCACTGTAACCTCGGAGCTCCTCATTTTCGTAGATGATGAGGCAGTGGTTTTATAAGCGATCAGGAGGGTGCATGTAAGGCGTGTGCTTCCCGCGCTCGATCCAGAACCTTCTTGCCACGTGCCCTTATAGCATTGGTTCCTTTAGTATCGGATCACGTGCAGCCCAGACACCGATGAATATTCTTCCTCGGACCACCTTCTTCTTTTTATTTTTTCTTTTTCTCCTGCAAAGAAATTAAGAACATTAAAACTCAGGGCTACAAAAACTAAAACTGCATGAGGTATTTGATAGCAATACGAGATGCACTATACTGAGAACGACACGAGATACACAAGATTATTACAGTACGAAATAAAAAGAGAATGACACGAGGTCAGATGAAAACAGCACGAGGTAAAAAGGAAATAGCACGGAATAAAAACGGTAGTAAGACACGCGATCAGAGGAAACCTGGACGAGGATAGAAAGAAGCAACACGAAGACATAAAAATAACATTAAGACACAAACACAAAAGATAACACGAAGACATAAACACAAAAGATAACACAAAGACATAAAACACGAAAGATAACACGAAGACATAAAACACGACTTGAGTACAAGATTGCTCGAACTAACGAACGACTCGAAGACGAGGATGACACGAAAACAACACGGACTGAAACCAACTCGAAGACGAAAATAGAAACCGACACGAAGTGTGGTCACAAAGTAAGAAAGACACTTGCAACGTACAGCCTTCATATGATGTGAGGCGATGTGTAGACTTTGCGTTCAACAGGATGTATAGACTTGGAACGGTCTTCAAGGCAACAATGTACAGACTTTGAAATAAAGAATGTACAGACTGAGAGTTCAAGGCCACGATGTATAGACTTTGCCCAAGGAAACGAATGTGTAGACTTTGGCTTGGAACGAAGGTAAAGATGAGGCTGTATAGACTTGGCCAGAACATAAGACACGAACACATAGGGGTGACACAGATGGAGCAACACGAGGTGGCACAGAAAGCAACACGAGGTGCAGCAGTGTTCAGCACGCGATGGAACAAATAACGACATGAAGACAACCAACAAACATAGTTGGAACAACACGACGTACAAAAGGACAACACGAAGTGTAGTGAACACAAACAACACGAAGTATGAAGGGAACAGTACGGACATGCAATGTATTATCTCATGGCAGTTTTCCTGTTTAATCATGAAAATTTCAAATGCATAACATTACTCAACATATTTGATTAAAATGACAATATTTAACATAGTGATGCTCATCATCAAAACACTAGGGAAGTCACAAAGATCCAACACCAGTCAGCTCCGTTGAGAGCCACATCTGTGTTTTCATCTGTTACAGCCTTCTGATTGCTGTGTTATTTTTGTTTATTGTTTTCCTTTGTTTTCTGATTACCTTTGTACTTCCGATCCTCTGGACTGAGGTCAGGTCCCTCCTGGTCTGGAGGAAGAGAGGTCTGCGACCTCTAGTTTCCAAGTGGCTGGGAGTCACTTGGGTGTCCCTCCGGTTGGGAGGAAGAGGGGAGGCTGTTCCCCTGGTCAAGCTGTGTGGCAGCAACTGTTTGCAGACTGAGTCTGCTTGGTTCTAGCGTTTGCTAGTGAAGCCTCACTCCGGTTGGGAGTGAGGGGTGGATGTAGGTCCGGAGGACCGAACCACCTAAAAATCTCTTGTGCAGTGATCTGATTGTTTACTTTGCTTCCGTTAGATGCTTGAATAGGCGCGCTCCAAGTGTTTGTATTTGAGTTGAATCGAATTGATTCTATTATGTGTCTATCTCTAGCATCCAAGTTTTTATTTGGCCACTTTTCATAGAGGGATACATTCACCCCCCCTCTGTATCCGGGTCTAGCACCCTAACAGTTGGTATCAGAGCGGGTGTCTGCATACAAGGTCCAGCGACCTGCAGATCGATCTTGCAGTCTTAGGTGCTAATTTGTTTTAGTGCATCAATATTCTTGTTGCATTGTATCTATCGGCTATCTGTTTCAATGGCTTGTCCACCCGTCTTTAGTGGTTCTGATTTCAACCAGTGGCACAGTGCTTTACGTAGTTATGTTAAATCTGTTGATCCAGACCTGTGGAAAGTGATTTCACATGGTCCTCATGAATTACCAAAGAAAAGGTCCAAATGGACTGACAGTCACGAATCAATGTATGAGGAGAATCAGACAGCTATAAATCTGATGAAAGCAGCCACTGACAAAGCCTTTCACTCATGTTTCCTTGATTGCAGATCTGCAATGGATATGTTAGAGATGATGAAGAGAGCCGGGAAAGGAAATCAAACAAGCTGCATGATGGCCAATAGAAGAAATCAAAGTGGCAGCGATCAAGGCAGCAATCAAACTGAAGAAGATGATGATGATGAGGTAAATCTCTTCGAGAATTTTTCTCTAGAAGATTGGGAGAATGCATATGCTGAATTATTTGAATCTCATGAACTGTTAAGAAAACAGTTTAAAAATTTGAAGAAGGGTACTGGTTTAGATAGTTCAAGCTCTCCTTGTAGAAATTGTGTTGAATTGAAAAATATTCATGATGCATGTATGTCTGATTTTCAAATATTGAAGAAACAAGTCTCATTATTGAAAATTGAAAATCAAGATCATATAAATGTGATATCTGAACTCAAAGAAAAATTCAACTCAGATAATGATAATCAGACTCTTGTTGACTATCATGACCAGTATGAAAAATTACTGAAAAACTTTGAAAGTGTGAACTCAGATCTAAACAAGCTGAAATCTGAAAATGATTCTCTGAGAATATCTGCTAATAAAAATGATAAAAAATTTGAGAAACTTGAGCAGGAGAAAAACTTGCTTGCTGAAAAACTTGAAGCCATCAAATCTGTGAATGTGGAATTACAGAAAAACATTGAAAAGAAGGAAAAAGAGTTGAAGGAATTCAAGGCTGGAAGAAAACTTGAAACTAATTCAGAAGATCAGCTTCTAATAAATGAATTGGTTCATAATGACAAACTTAAGCAAGAAAATGAGAAATTAAAAATGCTGAACTCCACTATGTCTGAGAGACTTCTAGCTTTAGAAAGAGGTAAAAGTGTTTACTTTGAAGATTCTGATAAACTGAGCAATCTGGAAAATAAAATTGAGAAATATAAAACTGCTAACAAAGTTTTGAATGAAGCTATGAATTACAGTGAGCAAGAGATTGCCAGTTATGAGTTACAAATCACCTCTTTAGAAAATGAAATCTAAGACTTAAAGAACTCTCTGTCAAAGTTTGTAAGTGGACAAGAAAATCTGGACAGGTTGTTAGGAGTTAAGGTCAATACTCAAAGGGAAGGATTAGGCTACAACAATGTCAATAAAAAGGCTTTTGAAAACAAGCTGACGACATCCTTTATCAAAGCATCAGATGTAGCCACCACCTCAGAAAATAAACAACCAAATGTTCAGAAAAATTAGAAACAAACTGAAAAGTTGAAAAAGGTTGATGGATTCAAGCTGAAAACTGTTTTCATTAAAACCTCTGAACAGGAAAAGCTTTCTACTTCATCCCCAATTCAGTACAAGGCTAAGAAAACAGGAAAAGAGGATAAAAATCAGAAAAAGACTGTAAATCAGAAAATAAATGAAAAGGGTTCATCAGTGTTTGCTTTTAACAGTCCTCACACACACTCACATGCATCTAAAAAGAAGATTATCTGTCATTACTGTCATAAAGCTGAACATCTGATGCATGAGTGTAAGTTGATGGAGAATGATGATAAGAATGCTAGGAGATATCATGATAAAAATCCCTCATCTCAGAAAATGAAAATTGAGTGCTTTCATTGTGGTAAACTAGGACACAAAATTTCACAATGCTGGTTTGTTAGTGATAAGAATAAATTTCATGCAAACGATCATGCTCTTAACAAGAACAAGTCTGCTCCAATAAACCAGCATATGACATGCTTTAATTGTGGAAAATTGGGTCATAAGAGATTTGAATGTTGGCTGAATGCTGGTAAGAAAAGTTCTAATTCATGCTTTCACTGTGGCAAGATGGGCCACATTGCAGCCCACTGTTGGCATGCTCAGGGTAGACAATTCAATTCTAAAACTGTTAAACTCCCTGCAAATGGAAATATTTTTGGAAGTAATATTTTTAGAGGCAAGCACAATGAGTGCTTCAAATGTGGGAAGTATGGCCATACAGTCAAGGACTGTTGGCATATTCAGGGTAGAAATGTGAATCTCAAACATGCTAAATTCCATGTAAGATAATTTGTAAAACTTTCATGTTATAACTGTGGGAAGCCAGGTCATAGAGCTGCAACCTGTTGGCTGGCAGGATATCAAAATCAAACTGGTTTTGGCAAACAAAATTTTTATTCTGTTAACAAGAAATCTCATGCATATGCACATAGAATTCATGCTAACAAGAATGTGCATAAATCAGATCTGAAAACTGCTCCTAGAAATGTGCTGAGAAAACCTGCTAGGACTAATACTGTTTTGTCAGGACCCAAGACTTCTTGGGTACCTGTTTGTGCAAAATAACATTGCTATGCAGGTGTGCCTTGGGACTGGAATAAAAAGGGGTAATGATCCAAGGCACTCAAGAAGAAAACCCCATACTGAACTTTTCAGGTAAACTTCCTGCTCTTCTTTTTTTTTTTTTTTAGTTTTAATGCATAGCAAGTTAAATCTGCTTTTGCATTTTCATTCATCATCTGCCATGTGCATTATTTTCTGATCATGCATTTGCTGAGAGTTCTGTGCAAATATCAGATTAAAAAGGATTGTCTGTATCTGATGCATACATAGGCTAATTGCAATTGCTTGATAATTGTGTTATGCATAGACTCTGAAAACAAATTGCATTTCGAATTTTTTGAAAAATCTGAACTACTTATGAGTGTGACTTGAAACTTGTGTGTTGCAATAGCTCACTGAAATTCTGAATTGCATATAGGACTGCATGTTGAATAATTATGCATGACCTCAATGGTATATAAATGGTAAGGTACCAAAAGGCAGGGAGGTCTGTCTGGAGGTTCTTACTATGTGTGAGGTGATCTTTTAGACCAAGTGCTCCGCCTAGTACCATGGGTCACCTTGCTGATTAGGACAGTCTGAATGTGCATGAATCATTTGGTATCATATGTTCAGTTTCCAGTGCAAACATTGCATATTTTCAGGGGGAGTTAGTTGCATATCCTTGCATAGCATTCAATGTGAGTCTTTGCATGTCCCTGCATACATATAGTGCATTGCATTTCCTTACATTGAAAATGCCAAAAAGAGAGTTTGAATGCATATTGTGAGGGGGAGTCAATGCATTGCATATAGGTTGTCAAATGCATACATATGTCAGAACTCATTGCATATCCTTTCTTACTGATTTTGTTGACAAACCTTAATCATATTCTGAAAAAACTTTGAGCTTCACAATCTCTCTAAACAATTGGTATTCCTCCTATCAATTGGTATGATTTGGGTTCAGAATTCCATCAGTCCTTCTTGAAGATTTCAATGGGCTATCTCGATCATAAATCTAAAAATTTTGAACTAGAAATCTTCTATTATACAGTTTTATGAATGTCTGAAATAACTCATGTGGTTTAAGTTTAATGTTCATGGAGTTTGACTTTAAAATCTCTTAAAAATATCTGAAGCATGTTTAATAAACCTTAACCATTTGTTTCATGTTGTGTCTTGTGAAAAATTTCTGAAATCTGCACTTTTGAATACATGACTTTAATTGGTTAAGTACATGAAACTATTATTGATTTGAAGCAAATGAATGTCTCTGAAATATCTAAAAGGTTATATCTGTCAGAGCAATGACATTGGTCACTGAGAAACACAAGTCCAAAGGACTGTGTCATGAGGTGCCTTAGTTAACTCTGCATAAAATTCATTGAAAATTAGGCAGAGCAATGGCATGCACACTGAGAAATAATTTTACTGATAAACTCTGCATACATTATGGTTAAACCATGCTGAACAATAACGCTCATTCATAAGCCCTTATAATGGAAGACTTTGAAAACATATGTTTTGGATTTATGAGATTGCAATCTCTTTGAAAATCTGACTGCATTTCTTGTAATTGGAGCTTCTTTGAAAAATCTGCTACTTGAAACTTTTCTGCTCAATATCATTGATTCATTCACCTGAACCTCTCCTTGTTATCCATCTCATAAGATTCCATCTATTGAGGGGGAGCTTCCATGTCATATGCATCATGCTGCATAGAAACTCTTAAAGGAGGAGAATTGTGTTCTTGCATTTTGGTATCTCCTTCTGCATCTGCATTCATATTGATTATATCAAAGGGGGAGATTTTTGCCAAAGGGAGAGATCTTTATTCAATCATTACATGCTGGTTTGCCTTACCCTCTCAAACTTTTTTCTTTTTGATGAAGTCAAAGGGGGAGAATAGTTTGAGTCATCAGAATGACTTTCATAAGAATGTCTTACATCTTCAGAATGACTCACTGTGTATTGTTGCCATCATCAAAAAGGGGGAGATTGTTGTGCCCTTGGCCCCTGTGGCTTGTGGTTTTGATGATTGGCTTTAGGGGTTTGTGATGATTGGTTTTAATGTGAGTTAATCACTGTGAGTCACCATGGTTTTATTCAGTCATTCTATATTCAGTCATTCTTATATTCAGTCTGTCATTCAAATGTCCATTCAGTCTTTCATATGTTCAGTCAGTTTATCTGCTTACACTGTGAGTCATTGCATTTGAAGTTCAGACTGTTTATCTGCTGCATGCATTAATAGAGTCTACACATTTGCATCAGGCAGCAAGTGTGTACAACGCCCTGTGTAGGCACGACAAGTCCATACACTGGTTGCACATTGCACAGCTACGGGCTCTTCTAAGTCTACACATCGTGTAGCTTGATGGCATAGTCTGTACACTCATCTGTCTGCATGTGTCACCAAGTCCACACATTGCATCATGTGTTTCTTCATGAAGTCTATACATTGGCATGCTGCATCTCTTGAAGTATGTACATCCTCTTCAAGCATTTCAAAGTCTATACATCACTTGGAGTTCTTTCAAGTCTATACATTGTTGAGCATCTCACTGACTGTCTCATGCAAGTCTATACATCCTGCACCGTCTCATGCAGCATCTCAAGCCAAGTCCATACATAGTTCATCAGCACTTAGAAGTCTGTACATCGGTCCGTCTTGTTCAGCGTCTTAGTGCATTTAAAGTCTGTACAGCGTCCGTCTCAGCCAGCGTCTCATGCTGCGTCTTAGGCAAGTCTATACATCGCCTTCAGACTTTCAAGTCTATACACTCCATGATCTTCCAAGTATGTACATCCACAGTGTAACTTCAAAGTCTGAACATTATCTCACTCCATCAAAGTCCATACATTTATCTTCTCTTCAAAGTCAGTACATTGGCGTTGGGCATCCAAGTATATACATCGCCTTCTGCAAGCTTTATTACAAGTCTGTACATCGCCTTCGAGGCATCAAGCCTATACACTGGACAGTGCTCATAAAGTCTGTACAGCATGCCTTGTTGTTCACACCCTTTAAAGTCTGTACATCGGCTTCGCATCTGCAAGTCTGTACATTGGCTTCATATCATAAAGTCTGTACATTGGCTTCGCATCTGCAAGTCTGTACATCGGTTTGATATCAACAAGTCTGTACACTGGCTTCAACTCTCCAAGTCTTTACAGCCACACTTAATAGGTAAAGTCTATACATTCTTCAGCTGGAACTGTGCAAGTCTGTACATCGTTATTTGCCAAAGTTTGTACATTGGCATCTGTTCCTACGTTGCACTTCCAAGTCTGCACATTGGGTTCTTTACCTACGTTCAGCTTTGAAAGACTGCAGATTGGCAGTTTTACCAACGTTACCTTGCCAAAGTCTATACACTCGCTGTCTTCCATTGTTTCAAGTCTGTACAGCCTTTCCATTGGAAAGTCTATACATTGGTCGTTAAATGATCTTCAAGTCTATACAGACCTTGACTCGTTCTAGTCTGTACATCGACCAGCTATAATTGGCAAGTCTACACATCGTGATTTCATCGCCTCAAGTCTGTACAGTCTCTCCCTCAGCAAGTCTATACACTGGGGTCGTTCAGCTGCAAGGACAGGATGTCTGTACTTTGGGTGCTCATGCATTGCTCTCATCGAAGTCTACACATCCGATAGGCTTGTTACAAGTCTGTACACCGAGGAAGCTTGAAGGTTCTCAAGTGTATACACTCTACACACTTGGTTAACTAATGCACTTAACTGCAAGTCTATACACTATGCTCGCATGAAGATATCCAAGTCTATACACTCTCTCAATGTACACACTTACTCACTTGCTGTTCTTCAAAGTATGCACATCGCATAGCTTCACATATTTGAAGTCCATACACTGGAGAGTTTGTACATTGCATTTGCATTCACAAGCCTATACATCATGAAGTCTGCACATTGTCGAATGCTCTTCAAGTCTGAACAGCGGATGTCTTCTTATGTCAAGTCTATACACTGCATGCTCACTCAACTAACTCTATACACTCGTGAGTGTCTCATCAAGTCCATACACTGGCCTTGAGCTGAAGACTATGGCTGAGCAAGCCCATACATTGGCTGCTGTTCTTCAGAGTCTGTACATCGCAGTGAGTTGAAGGTTGCCTAAGTCTGTACAGCCGTTGGCTTCTTATGTGAAGTCCATACATTGAGTAAAGTCTGTACAGAGTTTGCATTGCATCTCATTATGTCTACACATTGCCCCACTGCCCGCACGCAGAGTCTGTACACTGCGCTGCCAGCCTGCACGTAGCAACTCTATACATTGCTGTCTCCCTGCAACGTAGAATCTGTACATTGCATGCTCGCTCCATCATCAAGTCTATACACTTGCTAGATTGATTTCAAAGTCTATACAATGCTTTGCATTCACAGAGTCTGTACAGGGTGTTTGGACTTAAACTGATGACTTATCTGATGCTATCTCTGACAGGGATTCTTACTGAGATTGATGACCTGGCTCGTGATCCCAGGAGGATGAGGTATGCAGATGCTGACACGTGGATGAAGCTGCCTCGGTTCTGGCGAATTCCTTGGGCGGGAAAACGTGGAAGCCACGCACCCAGGGGCTGCTGCTGCTGCTGCTATATATATGAGCTTTCTTCCACTAAAGAAGGCTGATCGAAAGAAAAGGAGAAAAGTCTATACATCCAGTTTGAGAGCAGCAGAGTATTCTCGATCCAGTGAGTAGAGAAGAAGAAGAAGAAATAGAAGAGTGGCAGAGTGAGAGAAGCAGTAGAAGTAAAAAGAGAAAGAGAGAGAGCTCGCGAGTGAGAGAAGGAAGTGGAGAAGAAAAAGGAAGAGAAAGAAGAAGCTTCATCTGAAGACTAGCTCCTACTGGACCGTGGATCAGATCCAGGCCAGTCAGCTCCGTTGAGAGCCACATCTGTGTTTTCATCTGTTACAGCCTTCTGATTGCTGTGTTATTTTCGTTTATTATTTTCCTTTATTTTCTGATTACCTTTATACTTCCGATCCTCTGGACTGAGGCCGGGTCCCTCCTGGTCTGGAGGAAGAGAGGTCTGCGACCTCTAGTTTCCAAGTGGCTGGGAGTCATTTGGGTGTCCCTCCGGTTGGGAGGAAGAGGGGAGGCTGTTCCCCTGGTCAAGCTGTGTGGCAGCAACTATTTGCAGACTGAGTCTGCTTGGTTCTAGCGTTTGCTAGTGAAGCCTCACTCCGGTTGGGAGTGAGGGGTGGATGTAGGTCTGGAGGACCGAACCACCTAAAAATCTCTTGTGCAGTGATTTGATTGTTTACTTTGCTTCCGCTAAATGCTTGAATAGGCGCGCTCCAAGTGTTTGTATTTGAGTTGAATCGAATTGGTTCTATTCTGTGTCTATCTCAAGCATCCAAGTTTTTATTTGGCCACTTTTCATAGAGGGATACATTCACCCCCCTTCTGTATCCGGGCCTAGCACCCTAACATACCTGTGCCAAGAAGATAGGTGGCCGAAGAATAACCGCACAAAACATGAACGCTCTAAGCCAGGCCGTCTATAGCAGCAGAGTCGCAGGACTCAAGACCCTATCGAAGGGAAGGACGGTGCCTTGATAGCCACCCAAGACCTGGAACGGCTCTGTACTAACTGCGCAACTTCCAGGGGCAGAGGCTAGTAGAAAACCTGCAACCACTCCCAAAACACAGAACTAACAAAGCAAGGGGGGTCAGCAAGCCACTAACACGATGGGCACTAGGTGTCCCACCGTGATCGCCAAAAAATGGGTTGTTGATATGTTTTGTTCTACTCTCTTCTTCTTCTTCTTCAATACCGGCTTGCAAGATCCCTTCTCTCCTTCTAATAAATCGATATGTAAAATAAAATAGGATAGTAGAAGGAGAACATAAGAGAGTAAAGAACCGTGATCGTCACCAAGACGCCGTACGTGATGAACACATTGTGCCTTGGAAAGAAGGAGAGGTACTCGCCTGAGCTGCAGCGCTGGGAAGATGAACGGTTCAGGGAGAACCGCCTAAGGCATGCACGGTCTTACGATAGACCGCCTAAGGACACTGCAGAAGATGCGGGATGAAGCGCTCCTGGAAGTTGAACGGCTCTGTGACTACCGCAGGAAGAAGAAGGACGGCCCAGGCTGCACCGCACGTCTTCTTGAACGGACTGTAGAGAACCGCACAAGACCACCAAGCCAGAAATCGTAAAGGGGTCCAACCTCCACCCTCTCCAGCCGGCCAGAGGGGATAGACCTCGTGCTAGGGATTGCTGACCTGCAAAACGACGTAAAAATACAAAGAGAAAACCTAGATTAGAACTGAATGGTGTAGTAAATGCCAAAATAATGTGAAATGAACATGAATAAGTGGAAAGGATGATATCTGGGGGATTTTAAACCCCTAGGGTGTCAAAAAATGTAGGTGGGTGTGTGCATGGCAATGAAGATGAAGAGAAATGTGGGGAGAAAGTATGAAAGTAATGCATGCAATGAAAAGTGGACAAAACTATCAAACACAAAAGACTCAAAAACTGGACTACTCCCTGAACCGGAGGCTTGTATGGACGTGGAAAGCCTCCCTCCTTGGTGCTAGGTCGCTCAAGAATGCGGCAGGGCTTCGCCGTCGACCAAAATCGCCCCCCCTTTCAAGCCCGGCCTTTAGGGTCTATTTATAGAGCACCTAACGTCAGCCCCGAAATTAGAATTTTCATTCATTTTTAGGATGAGATATTATCGCAAAAGTTGGATATAATCGAGTTATCTCTCATCCAGAAGAAATGGCATCGAAAAAGACTCCATATTCGAGAAGAAATCTCCGGATAAAGCCCGGGGACATGTCTACAGATAGAGAGAGAAAATCTTTGATTTCTTCAGAGTTCGCAGGGTTAAACGGTCTCACGATAGACCGCTCATTTGGTTGGGCGGTCAACAAGGGACCATCCATCCCTGTCGGTGAAAATTCCAAAAATAGGATAAATACCAACAAATTATCCATTAACCAACCGAAGATATCCCTGTTGGACTCTTATACTTGAACGGCTATTATGGGACCGTCCAATAGAACGAGCGGCCAAGGTCCAACCGTTTAACTCTTGTCAGTGATAAATGGGAAAAATGGATAATTATCTGAGAGATATTTAGGCTTTAGGACTCTGGAAGAAGAACGGTGCACTCCAGACCATTCATCATGTTAAACGGCCAAGAATAAACCGCATAAGCCCTTGTCGGTGGAAATTCAGAAAATCATCAGACATCTTTTTAATGTATGAACGGCTCATAAATAACCGCTCAAGGGTTGAACGGTCAGGGATGACCCGTACATGTTCCTGGACACTTGATTTTTATAAACATGTTCAATTAACCAAAAACTAAGGCCCATTAAGCCCTGAATCGATACGGTCCCAACCAAGGAGGGAGGCTACGCATAAAATTGGCCCATGACTTACCAGAAAACGCTCAGCGAGTGATGGATAACTCGAGGCATCAACAAATGGGAGCAAGAGAAATGACTCAACTTATCAGCAAAAAATGGGTGTCAACAATCGTCCCTTTGGAGGCCCTTGTCCGCTGTCTTGCCGGCCAGATGCAGAACCGGAGCCGCTGCCGCAACAGCCCGGAACCCACCGCCTTGCTACCCGCCAACCCAAGTTCGGTGCTCCCTGCGCCATTGTGTAGCCATTTACCTCCCTGTGTGGAGTGGGCCGTAAAATCTTTGCTGTAACTAAATTTTTACCATTGTACCGGGAGTTACGGAACTTGGCTGGGACGTCTTCCCCATGTCCCGAGCGTGGAGGTACATTCGCCTCTCTACTCTATCTTATTTGCTCAGCTAGTATAAGTTCTTAATGCCACTGCATGTGAGTTAATAATTTCCTAGCTAGTTAAGAATTAGTCACCGCTGTGAGTTGTGAATGCGAGACCCATCCCGTGACTCAGTTCGAGCACGAGAGTGAGCTGACCACCCGAGACTCAAAGCCAGTTTCTCAACCATGCAGATCGTCACGTTTCCCTCGCCGGGACGACTGTGAGTTTAGCTCTTCTTGTTTGGGGCATGTTCACCTCTTCCGGAGCTCTTTAGGTGCTGCATTGTTGTGTTGTTGCTGGTCGCGTCGTCTTTTTAGTCGCATCGTCTTAATAGAGTCCAAGGTTCGCGTCTAGCCCGAGTCGAGTCCCATTGTCGTCCCGCATCAAGAGTCCTCACGCTACAGAACCGCAGCACCGCACGGGGATGACACCCCACACACACGAGGAGCAAGCTCCTCACGCTGCAACACGCAGCACACGGGGACAAGGCCCAAAGGAAAAACCAATAAATGAAAGAGACGAAGAAACGCATGTTGCAACACACAACTTACATAGGGATGACTCCCTACACACAGACGAGTTCTGAGATGAATAAAACAAAGGCAAAAAGTAATACAAGCAAAGCTCCAACAGAATGAGAAACTCAATAGGACTGTGATGCAGAGCAAGGCTTCAAGGAAGCACACGGCTGGTTGGATTTGGTCTCCACCTTTTCTCCTCCTCTCTCCCTCTCAACTCTTCTTCTGGAAGCTCAGAAGGGCGCTCTTTCTTTCTCTTTTCTATCTGGTTCCCACGTCCAAGTCTTCTCCAGACACCACAAGCAGCAGCATTTCCTCATGCAAGGGTGCGTCCATTTTATAGGCGCGGGGAGTGGAAAAATTTCCCTCCAAGCATCTCACATTTGATTGGCTGGAATATAAAAGAAGTTCTTTGAACAATGGACCTACAGCATCTTCTTCCCCATTGGCTGTCTGCAGAAGGACGTCCTTTTTGTCCTGGAGGATTTTCTGGAATCAAGTTCGATTAGTCATATGCAAAAAAGAGGTTACCTTGAAAGGTGGCTTTTCCCACATTTGCTAACTGCTAGATCCTTTGACCAAAAAGCTATTCTGGTAACCTTATGATGACAAGGATAGTTATCTGTCCTAGGAGCCTTTTCCAGACCTCAAAAATCAAGTTTTTGGAGGTTTACGCCGCTTCTCTTTGGCCTCTGTACGGTTTTCAAAAAGTGTAGATTTGACTGAATTTTTCAGAGGAACCTTGAGTGTGTTGACGCAGCATCACCCTTGTGTCGACGCGTCTGTTGAAAATGGGCCTTTAAGCGGCTTTTGGGAGGCCCCCTTGCGTCGACGCCCTGAGAGGGCATGGTCGACACATCAGATGCAACAGAGTCTTCGTATGAAGGGGTCGACACCATGGGTCGACACTTTTGACTTGGCTGAGCTGTGAGCTTGGTCGTGTTGTCATTATGAGGTGAGTGGAGTCGACGCACCAGGCTTTCTTCTTGAGCTATCGCGAGCTTAAACCTTTATGACGTCGACGCAGCCAATGGAGTGCGTCGACATATCCTTTGAGGGGTGCGTCTACAATGCTCTCTGGGAGAGCCTCGCGTCGATGCCCTGAGTTGATGGGGTTGACGCAACTGATGGACATTTGGACTTTTCTTCCTCTTAAGATCAAATGAGTCGACGCATCTAATGGTAGTGTCGACGCAGCCTTTAAACTTTGTTGAGCATCTTCACACCTAGACAAATGAAAGATGTTTCATGATTTTCTAAATTAATTGGTCAATGACTTATAGTGAGACATCATCAAAACACAATTATACAATAACCTCGCTTGTAATCCTCTGTCACTCTTCCCATTCCTACTGTTTTCCTCCTGGGGCTTGCCAGTCTCGGGTAGTGCCTCATTACGAATGCATGGACACTTGGGAGACTTCTCTCCCAAAAAGGAATCAAACCCATGTTCCGACATCGTCTCAAGGAAGCAGAGTTGAAGGCATAAGAGAACGCGTTGTGTGCTTAAGATTTCCCCCTGGGTCTCCTATATATAGTGGGAGCGGCCTCTTCAGAAGGTCACAGGAATCACACCCCTTAATTGACCACCTAAAAATGAGGCAGGGATCTTGGGAATCATGTCGATCACGGGCCACCACTTTCTAGGAAACCCAACTGACCTTCCACACATCTAGAGAGGCCTAGCGTCAAAGGATTTCTCAACTCCCATCGAGAACCCATCAACAGCAAAGTACATGGCAAGCCAACCTGTCACCAAGAGGTGGAAAGAGATACGGCATCTTTCCATTCCATAAAAAAGATGGGATTTACAAAAGGGGGCATGACTTTTTGGACGTGCCCGAGATGGATACAACAAAAAAGGAAGAAACAGAAGAAGCTTCATGCGACGAGCTCATTTCCCTCGACAGCAGCATCTTGCTCGGCGGTGGCATTTTGCTCGGCGATGGGCTCCACAAGCTCGGCACCGAACGGCTCAAGATTATCTAGGAGGGTAATCAGGTCCCTGACCTCATCCCATGGTCCCTCAAACCTTTCGGCCTTGGCAGGCTTGGCCTCCTCCCGCCAGTTCACTCGGCGGGAATGCCTAGGGCTGCGACAATGGTCATCAGATTTCGCTTCTCCAGAAACAAAAGAACACCGTCATGATGATGGTGACGTAACCCTACACACATGGGAACTGCCTTGTGCACCAAGGAAGGTAGTAGATAGCACGGTTCCATGTGTCAGAGGTATGAGAAGGTTCGAGAAAGCTCAATCGAGCATCCCCCTCATCCGACCTCGTCCAATTCCTCCCGAGTATCGAGCACTCTCACTACTCAGGAGTGGGGGACTAGTAAGGAGGGGAAAAATTACCATGCCCAGTGTGGCTCACTATCACCAGGCCCATAGCCGCCCTTGCCGATCGACCCACAGTCTAGGAACGTTGTCCAATTGAGGCCCACTTAGGACTGGCTGGTCCGAGCGCTCCATCACTATGCACGTGCATCCCAGACGCCGTGAGATTCGGTAGAGGGTGACCGTTGAGGCCAGAGTTACATGGCTTATCCCGACGAGCACCGAATCATGCCCACACCGCCAAGATGCTTGCCACGATGTCCTTCCTTATAGAACGGAAGAGTGGGTAATGGACGATCCCCACGATCGAGCGGAACATTGCTCCACTAACTATGTCCCCGCTAAGTTAGGGAAGAGACGACACCACGGCAATTGATATAAATAGGCCCCATATGGACCTAGAAGGGACACGACTAATTGCCTACAGATGTCTGCACAGGCACGCTCCTGCCACCAGAGAGATACAGAGAGATCGCCACTGCCGCCAGGCTCAGGGCCTCTTCACCGAGCACTCGGTGTTCTTCATCTCCCTCTTTGAAACTCTCACCTCTCCCTCTGTCTGCCTTTTAGGATTCATTTGTGAACGCCTCTGACTTAAGCATCGAAGGGTTATCCCCTGGGATCACATTCACGACTCTTTCTGACGTGTAATTATGTGTTTGTAGGTTTTCTCGGGATAGTCAGACGCTCTTTCCCTCCAAAGAAATGTCAAAGGTGTAGTACGAGGCCATAATACACTTTTTAGCCTCTACACTATCCATAACTATGTCTCTTTTATCCCATAAATTTTTAGAATAAGTAAGGATGTAGTAATTATATAAAGATAAAGAGAAGGCTAACGATGGAGTTTTCATTGTAAGGAAAAAAATAACCAAAGAACTGTTATCGCCACCATTAATAAATAACCTTCGTCTCTACTCATGGCAAATAGGAGTGAATTTTTTTGTCATATTAATTAATATGCATTCAATTTATACTTTCAAAGGGTATAGGAGGTTTTTAAATGTATACTCAAGAACCAAGTCAAAAACATGCTCGGCGAAAATTTAAGTTGAAAGAAGTCAACTTTGACTTACATTTCAAGAAAAACATATATATATATATATATATATATATATATCGGAGAATAGCTATAACTGATTTTAGGTAGTAAAAAAAACTCAAAACTTTTCTTAGTGATCTTTTTTTTTTGCCCTTATTTACTAATACCAATAGATCAGTAGAGTTGTAGATGGGAGTAGAAAAAGAGAGATGCTATGGTGCATGGTGGGGGTGCCATGCATCCCTACCACCCCTCTTCCATTGGTGTATTTAAATGTGGGTCTCACTTTAGAGAAAGAAAAGTTTCAAGAAGGAATAATAAATCCGAGTCTTAGTTGTGTTAGGCTTCAAGGAAAACAGAGCATCTGGGCTTCACTTCTTTATTGCAGTCCATAGATTCTAAGATTAAAGAACGGGGGGGCCTACATTTTAAATACACCAATGGGAGAAGCGTGGTGGGACGGGCACAATATGGGCACCCCCCCCCCCCGCCATGCAAACTAGTGTTTCTGGTTAAAAAGTGGCCCCAAATTTGCATAAATAGTGCTAAGAAACTGCATCCATTTGTTTACTTTGATCAATGGTTCCCGGGCGTTCCAGAAATACAGTTCCATTAATCCGCCAGCACCCTTCCCAGGAGACGCTGTCCAAGGTTTCATGGCACGTTTGGCTCCCTTTCCAGCTGGTTATTACGGCTCTGTCAAGAACTGTACTGTCGTCGTGAGAGACATCTGTAAAACTGTCAATGACCGGTTGGGTTTGAACTCCCTGAGGCTACCTTAAGCACCAAGGAACGGAGAAAGGAGCTACTGGAAAGTCGTCGGCACAAATCTCTGCATTTGCTAAAGTGGCTTTCAGCTAGTGAAAATATCCAAGATTACACTGCAAGCAATCCTCCCTAATGGGGATTTTTTAGGATTAAACTGTTAATGGGCCAGTGCCCATTTAGCAGCGGCGTGCGGTCGGCCCAGGCCACGCTGCAGGCACCCCCCCTGCGCATGGAAGAGGGACAGGAAGAGGCGTTGTGCCTCTTCCCACCGTCCCTCTTCTGTTGTTTGACTCTACGTAAACTTCCTTTGACCCCTCGTAAAGGGCCGCCATCTCCTTGTTTTATTGAAAGTCAACCCAACATGTTAATATAAGGTCACTGTTTTAGAATTCTACGTGGGTGTTTTTTTAGAAGAGAAAAGGAGGCTGTGTTGTTTTTAACTTTTCATTTCTCCCATAAGCAGTAAATGGCGTGAGTGCATGACAACTTATTTCGACAACGGTGGCCGACGTATTTTTGCTCTCCTAACACTCCCTTCTCAGTTCTCCGGTGTGTAATAGAGATATATATTATGTCGTCATTGATCACGGAGGATTGTCACCCGAGTTCTAGGATTTAGAACGTGATACGAGGAAGATGACTCTAGTAGCCATCTTCTTACCTCTGTAGTTAAAATATATTTTTGCTTCCGTTGAAAGATACGTCCTCATATTTAGAACTACGTTGTTATTATTATTATTATTTCCTCCAGGGTCCCCCAACATTGGTATAAGAGCCAACGGTTGGTCTTTTTTTAGTTTTACTTTTAGAGTTATATTTGATGGTGGCTCCGTCGGCTACTCCCCACCATGACCATGTCCTCACGGACTATTATGAGGAGTCGTCCCCAGACTGTGATTCTTTTCCTTCTTTCCCTCCTGCGAGGGCTCATGCGCAAATTCAAGCGATGCATACCTACTGGCCCTTTGGCACAGCCTATCAGGACGAAAATAAAACAAGAGATTCCATCGTCATCATCGGGAGAAAACAACATCAGCCCGAGTCTTTCGGTGTGCAATCCTACGGAGGAGGTGCCCTCTCGACAGTGCCGTCTTACAGCCTGGGAGTACGATATGGGCTTCCGAAGAGCTCTCTGTGGTCAGGAATCGCACAAGAAGATTGTAGCCAGTGCGACAATTATGGCACCACCCGTGGGAGGAGTGACCGAGGTTGATCACCTGGTTGCCCATGTTGATGTACCGACAGCAGTCATCGGGCCGACCGACCCCGTGCCCCAGGAAGTGACGAGTCCCATGAGAGGATATGTGATGGATGGTGCAGCAGTGGTCTTGGAGCATAGGGCGTCCTCCCTTCCCTTACCAACTAGAGTTTGACCGCCCTGACCACTACAGGCTGCGACTTCTGTTGGAGCAAGGAGAGCCCCTGGGCCGACTTGGCAGACACCTCATGATTCCTACGTTAGATGGGCTCCTCCACCTTTACCGAGGCCATGAGTGCCTCCCTATCATGCTCAGGCATTTTGAGAACCTTGGCTTGGTGCCCACAACCATCTTATGGACTTCTCCAACCTCCACCTCCTTGTATCACTTTTGTAACCCCTGACGGGGAGGTTATGGTGGTTAACGGTTACATACAACTATTTAGAGATTTTATGCATAATGACTCGTGTATAGTTTTCTTTTATCATATACTTTTGTTTCCATTTTTTTGCATGTATGTTTGGACACTCTTGCAATGGAAATTGTATACGTGTGTAATATTTGCTTTTATGGTACACTTTTATTTTCGTCTTATGCGCGTGTCTGTACACGCTTGCAACCGAAATTGTGTATATTATATAAACATGTATATAAAATAGCATATTTTCTTTTAACATGTTTAATACCATGTCCATTTAGTTATTTGTTTAAATTTATGTAAATTTATTTTGAATATGTGAAATAATTTTTAAATTTACTCAAGGTCGTTCTAACGATATTGAATGATCTTATATGAGTGGAAGATGATTATAGTTGGTTGGCTCTGCTTTCAATCTCACTATATAAGAAAATCTCAATATAATTAGTTTGGACTTCTGACAGCAAATTAAGACAATGTGTAAATTGATGTCAATTAATGTCTTTATTTGATTTGTAGTGGTTCATAGTGACTATCAAGAACGTAATTGCGGATCTTGCAAAAGGTGAAAAATTAAACAGCACTAATTATGATATCTGGCACTGTAAGATTCACTAGTTGTTAGATGAGCATGACTTACTCGACCATCTGATTGTGACCATGTCATCGTCCCTTGAGGGCTATACTATCCAGTATCACCAGGACCAAGAAACCTATGTGGCTTGCTTCAAAAGAGATCGTAATGCGTGCTTTACTATGTTAAGTGCATGGAAGACGATCTAATAGGTGAGTTTGAGAACTACACTACTGCTAAAGAAATGTAGGACCAAATACGATTTGCTTTTGGTGAAACTTTAGTGACCCGGTTAAGGGCTCTTGTGTAGAAATTTGAGACCTACCGGAAGGACTCGCACCACACGATGACTGAATATCTTAGGGTGATGGCAACCATGATTCGTGATTTGAAGATAGTGAGACATGAACTCACTGATGAGCAACAGGTGTAGGTTGTGATTAGGTCCTTGCCGGACTCGTGGACCCAGATGAAGCAAATTCAAACTCATAACGAGAATAACAAGAGTTTTGTGGATATTTCTCATCATCTGGAGTTGGAAGCTGAACGCGAGATATTGTATCGTGCTACTGTGAATGTCGGTCAGAGTAGCCCATGTTTTAATAGGAAGAGACCACAAAGGAGAATGAAAGGGTGAAACACTACACCGGACCCCAAGATGGATAAACCATTCAAACGCCACCGTGGGAAGCATGGGGGAAACAAGGACAAAAGTCGTATGAAGTGTTTTAACTGCAAGAAACGAGGACATTTCGCTCATGAGTGTCTTGAGCCGAAAAAGGTAAAATATGTTCCTAGTTCTCCATGTACTTATGTTTGTACACATGTTTTGACTGATTGTCCTAATCTTGTGTAGATTGTGGATTCAAGAGCAACAAAGCACAAACCTATGGATCGAGCCGATTTTGTACATTATCGTCAGATTTCAATTGGCAGGCAAAGAGTTTTTATGGGTAATGAAACCAACGAAGAAGTCTAGGGAGTCGGTACGTACCAACTCCATTTTGGAAGCGGATAAATGCTACTTTTGTATGATGTGCTCTATAAGCCTGGGATCCAATTCAATCTCCTATCCGTTTTCCACTTTGTTGATGATGGGTTTTTATCTTAATTATTTGGCAATTCTATAAATATTATCTTTGACAATGTTGTTTATGGACATGATGGTGTAATGCATGATGGTTTCTTTATATTGGATCTTACTATATATTATTTCTCTTGTTCTTCTTATGCATCGATGTCTGTATCGACTCACAAAGACTTGGATTCTGCGACATGGCATACTCACTTAGGCCACATAGGATGGCCAGACTAGCTCAAGAAGGCCTTTTGGGGCCTCTCACTAAGGTCAACTTGTCAATGTGTGAGTTATGTCTAACTGGTAAAGTATGTCGTAAGCCTTTTGGCAAGGCTGTAAGAGCCTCAGAACCGCTACAACTGATCCATTCCGACATCTGCGACCCACTGAGCGTTAGGGCTCAGCACAGTTACTCTTATATTCTCATATTTATCGATGATTTTTCGTGATATGAATATATATATTTGATTACTCATCGCTATCATGCGTTGAATTGTTTCAAGCACTTCTTAGCGAAAGTTGAGAATCAAAAAGAAAAGAGTATTAAAACTCTTCGAACGGACCGTGGAGTGTAGACACGCCAAAATTGATACTATGTTGATCAAATCTCATGTCACCATGTTAACGCCCTAAAGTGAACTTCAATATTCCCATAATACGAAGTTTTTCTATTTTTTATGATTTTATGTGCTTTTCTAATTATTTTTATAATTCACGACTTGAAGTAAGGCATGTTTTAAATAACGGCTTGCTCCTGGGCGCGTTTTAAAGAAAGGACGACTGATCCAAGAGGCGTCAGTTTCTAGAATTTAACGAATTTCATTCAAATTGGAAAAATAAGAATTAACGTCCCTCTTTGGGTCGTGTTTTTAATTAACGCCTCTCCCTCAGGCGTCGCTTCATCATTTTTAAATAAGGAAGGTGTTTCTTACTAAAATTAAATCCATTAATTGACACCTTTATACCGGTCATTATTTTAATTAACGCCCTGATCCAGGTCGTCAATTTCAGATAACGCCTTTATGTGGGTCGCCTCTTTTCCTTCCGTGTCTTGATTGAACGAAGCTTTCCTGGAGAGTTGCCTACTCTGTTTGATCATCTTGTTGGATTAGGTAACTAGAGACCTTGCCGTGGATGGCTATTGCCAATTCTTATCCCATTAGATCTGTGTTTTCCGCCCTATAAATGCATTCCTGGGTCGAGTTCACAAAAAGGTTGGCTAAAGGGAGAAGAAAAGAGGGATTAGTAATAGCATAAATAAGTTTTCTCCACGCATAGAAGCTTTCCACTCTTCTCTTCCCTGCGCATCCTTTGCTCTTGCGGTGGTTTCTTCTTCCTATTGCATCTACCGAATCAATTGGTTTCTCCCTTTACTGTTGACAGGAACAGCAGGGAATTCTTTGCATCAGTTTACTAGTTCATCATCGTTCATCATAATTCTTTTGCATTAGCTTTGCATCACATCTCCTTCCTTCCCTAATTCTCTTAGGGGTTTTAAAAGAACCGAAAGGTGCACACTTTATGCTCATATTCCATCATCTTATTTTATCTTCGGGTTAATACTACACACACTTGGCTAATCCCTTTTTATCTTGTTTGTTTGTGATTTTTTTAAGGGTAATCAAGGAGAAAAATCCCCTTCATCGGCCGGCCGGTAGAAAGAGGAGGACGAAATCTACAATCATCTCGCATCATTATTTTCATCAGGTATTCGCGATCAATCTCCCTTCTTTTTGAGGTAACCCCTCTGGCGATCACCCTCCATATAGCAATCTCTTGCTCCCCTTTTTTATTTAGTTTTTTTTTCTATTTTCTATCCTTTTATGTCGGAGACATGATCATCTTTTTAGGTGTTCACATGGAGGCGAATACTTATCAGATCAGTTTCGTACACTGTGTGAGGAAAAGAGTATATTATGACAACTCACTATTCCGTACACATTGCAACAAAATGGTGTTGCTGAGCGAAGAAAAAGGACATTGCTATATATGATTAGATCGATGATGGTGCAACGAATCTCCCAATATCTTTTTGGGAAGATGCTTTATTAACTGCTGCCTACATCTTTAACTGTGTACCTTCGCAGTCAGTTCCTTCTACCCCATATAAATTGTGGCATAGCCACAAACCTGATTTGGATCATTTACAACCTTGGGGCCGGTTCAACGAGATATGTCCATGATATATTAAGTAAGTTTGGGAAACTTGGCCCTAAAGCTCAAAAGCTTATCTTTATCAGATATCATGAGAGCTCAATGGGTTATGTCATGTATGGACAACATCCAGAAGGAGGAATGATGGAGCGAGAGGTCCAAGATGTTAATTTCTTAGAAAAAGAATTCCCTAGTATTGGCGACAGTGAAAAGAATCTTGATCTTTATGAGACAAATGAACAGTATGATATCCTACCATCTTTCGGCGAAGGAAGGGGATATGTTCCCATACCCGTATCCACCAAAAATAGTATGAATAATTAGCCTATTGAGCGTACACTCAATGGAAGTGCACCAATAGAACCACTAGAAAGTCAAGATTCTTTACGTCGTAGAAAGCGTGGACACGTACCTCATCATCTTTTTGAAATTGAATACTGTGTACTCATTTGTGGGCCCATGGATGATGAGGAGCCCATATTTGCTCAGGAAGCTCTTGCATCATCATCTAGGGAAGAATGGGAAGCTGCTATGCAAGAGAAAATATATTCAATGGCGTAGAATGAAGTCTAACAGTTAGTGGAATTCCCACCTAGGCGCAAAGCAATTGGAAATAAGTGGATTTTCAAACTTAAGCACAAGGCAAATGGGACAATGGACAAATATAAAGCACGGCTTGCGATGAAAGGTTATATCCAAAAGGAGGGTGTACACCATAATGAGACATTCTCACCAATAGTGAGATTCTCATCTGTTCGCCTCATTCTAGCTATCATCACACATCTTGATTTGGAATTGTTCCAAATAGATGTAAAGACGACATTTCTCAATAGAGAACTAGATGAAGAGATTTATATGGTTCAGTCATAAGGCTTTGAGGTTAAAGGTGAAGAGCAAAAGGTTTGTCGCCTAAAACGCTCAATATATGGCTTGAAATAATCGTCTAGAAAGTGTTATTTGAAATTTCATAAGGTGATTATCCCGTATGGTTTCAAGATGATCGAAGAGGACCACTGTGTGTATGTCAAGCAAGTGGGAGTGAAATTTCACATTTTGTCATTATATGTTGATGACATCTTTGTTGAGTGTATTTGGACTAGTTCCAAATATTATCTTTATTAGTTTTGGTGATAACAAATTCTGGAACAAGCTTACATTCCATCCATGTGTGATGACAACAATATAAGCATAAATGTCTAAATTATTCAAAGCTAAATCAAGAAGAAGAAGAAAGCATGAAAATATGTCTAAGAACAAATAGACGCTAGTTAAGAAGCTATCAGATAATATAGGCGCCGTGAAATAGAGCTAAAAGAACTTAGGCACTAAAAATAAAAGAAAATCACTTAGGTGTAGCTTCATTCACATAGGCGCTGCAAGGCACAACTTAAAAAGAACTTAGGCCCTAAAAATAAATAAAAAATCACTTAGGTGCAGCTTCGTTCACTAAGGCGTTGAATCGCCTATCTTATTCTTTTTACTTCACCTATCTCAAACGAAGACATATATGCGCACAACACTCTGCCTATCTTCATATAGGTGCTTAAATCACTTAGTCGGCTATCGAGCTTAACTTAGTCGTATACATAGTTGCTATATCTTATCGCCTATCTTTCATTTCACATAGACGCAAGTCACTTAGGCGATGATTCAGATAGTCGCATAATATATCACCTATCTTTCACTTCGACTATCACAATGAACTTCACATAGGCACTAAAACTTCAAACTTCGCTTATCTCAACAAATAGACTTCACCTATCCACATAAGACAAACTTCATAGGCGTTGCTAACATAGGTGATATTAAGTTTATTAAGTTCGCATAGGCGCTGTTTACATCGCCTATCCTATATTATCGCCTATCTCATCTGCTTTACTACGCCTATCTAAATTAACATAGTTGTACTATCATTAATCTATCTGTGTACTATTTCCTTATTTCTCAGATACCTACTTTTCCAAATTGGACATAACTAATAAAACTCTTCTTAGACTTATTGATTATTCAGCTATCTTACTGCTTGTAATTCTTGTACTTTTTTTATAGTTGAAAAATAAATTAAAAAAATCAATTGTCTAACTGTATGTTTTATATCTCTGAAATCTTTAAGATAGTAATTTTCTCATCTTAGTCATATGATTAAAAGGACTATACCTCTCAGACTAAGATTAAAGCATTTAACTCTGGAATTAATTACTTTAGCTATTTGTTTCAAATAGTAACCTTAAGATAGCTGCAGCCAAAATGTGCCTAACGTATATCTGCTATCTGTCTCATACCGCTCTATATTCTTTCAGATAGCTACAATTTAAACTTTGATAAAAATAATTCTGTCAATGAGTTAAATGAACAATTTTATGTTAAAGAAAAGATAATCAGTTGTTCTTATGAAATTCAAATTCAAGCTTATATGTCACAGTAAAACATTTGAAATTCAGTACTCTACTTTTGTGATATACAGTCGACTAATAGCCTAGAAAGGTCAAAGCTATTTATTGTGTTTCAGGCTAACTGACATATACAGAATGCTCAGAGACACGTTTCGAAAGCAGCAGAGTAGAAGAGAGTATTTTCATATAAGCATCACTTGACTTTATCATTTTAATGATCAAATGTCCTTATGCTATCTAACAATCCTAGAAAAAAGGAGAACCTACAAAAACAACGTCACTACTGAGGATTCACTGAAAGGGAAGATCTTCTCCTTAGAAAATTATTTGAAGTCAAATAGAGAGATCTTTTGTCCCGTCACCTAGAAAGAACACTAATCTCTGCAATGCACCTACATGTTTCTCTATAACGGCTACAAGCTCTAGAAAGAAAACGGAGTTAAATTTAGCCATTGTATCTAACGTAAACCTGGGTATGTCTAATGAGCTTCTGATTGACACTATGTTCTACCTAATGTTCACAACATCGTCTGTAACAAACCTTCATTCAGAAGATCTATAAAAGGAGTAAGCCAAGTAACCAAGAAAATTGTTGCAAAGCCGCATATCTACAGAGCTGCGAGCCGCACTGATTAGAGCATATGTGCACATATCCATTAAGCCAAGCAGCCGAGCAAGGTCGAGCAAGTGCTTTCACGATCATATCTTTTCAGCAAGCTTACAGTGCGTGCATTAAGAGAAGCTAAAAGCCAACTCCAGTCTCAACCATCATTAATACCGAGTGCTCGACGTAAAGAAGAATCCAGATAGGATCTTCACTCCAAATCATTCCTTGCTTCTTCTTTAGCCCTTGCTTTCTGTTCAAGAACACTGTATCTTATTCTGATTTTTTCGGCTTGAACGTTTCTATGCTTATTGTACACAACCTTTGTAATGCCCCGAGTTTTTCGGATCTGGATCCGTGGGTTCCGGATCGTGTCCGAGTGAGCTTTGGACTATATTTATCGGACTGTCGGACCCGTTGGTGCTGTGACGTGAGTTTCCTTGGGTCCGTGGTGTTGTGAGGAGCACGCCGGTATTTTTCTGGAATTTTCGTAGCACCTTTGTGGGTCCCGGGTTGCGTTTTGGGTTTTACGCATGTTTTCGTCTGTCGGACCTTCGGAACCCCGTACAGGGTGAACCATTGCGTTCTCTGACACCTGGACGTTACCACGGCGATCAGCGTGTTCTGAGGATCGCGGGGGTATACTTTTCTATTTTTCATATTTTTGGTAATTTTCAGATTTTCTATATAATAACCTATTTTCTCTCTCTCCCCTCTCATTTCTCTCTTCTCTCCCTCTCTCTTCACACGCTCTCTCTTCTCTCCCTCTCTCTGCGGCGGCCAACGGAGTGGAGTGCGGGCGAGGCGGGGATGGCGCGGGTGAGGCACGGGTGAGGATGGGTGAGGATCGAGGCGGTGGAGGCGCGTGGAAGCTGGTGGCGCGATCGCGAGCCGGTGGAGCTTTAAACGGCATTTCTTCGCGGATCGGCGACCTCGGGGCGTGAAATCTTCGGTGGAGGTAGGGAGATGGACCCCCAGCTCGTGCACTTATTTTCCCGTGAGTTTTGTATGTCGTGGTGAGTCGAGCGGGCTTATTTGGGCTTTTTGGGGAAAATCTATGTTTTTGGGGAGTGAGCCAGATCTCTCGTTTCGCGGCCTTTTTGGCCGATTCGGGGCTTTAGATGCATGCTAGGGGTGTCGGGGGAGCTTCCCCCTTATTTTCCCCATCATCCGTGGATGATCGGGGCGTGGAACGGGTTTTTGGGAATGTTCCTGCCGTCCCGTTCTCGGGTGAGTGTTGCGGCCCTTCCAGAGACCGCCACACTCACTGAAGGCCCAAGGTAGGTGCGTCAGAGACCCTGGCGGCCTAAGCTGGGTGCGCCACTTGTTACTGTTTTGTCGGTAGGGGTTTTTGTCGTCCGGCGGCCGCACGATAAACCGCCAGACTAGGTGGCGGTCGAGACTTCGACCGCTACTCTGTTTTAGATCGATGTGCCTCGGAGCACGTGTTTTTGACCGATTGGGAGTCTTGCGCCCCTGGCGGCCGTGGGTTCGACCGCCAGAGGGATTATGGCGGACCAGGGTTGGGTCGCTAGAGCCGTGTGGCGGTCTGGGTAGGACCGCCAGGCCCAGTGTGATTCGTCTTCTGGCGGACCAAGGTTGGACCGCCAGAGGCCCTGTAGCGTCCAAGAGTTGGGCAGCTAGAGTTGTGTGGCGACCTAGGGTAGGACCGCCAGGTGATTCTCCATGCCGGATTTGCGTTGTGTGGTCTCCGATCGACCCGATTGTGACCCAGTGGTCAACCTTCGGTCTCGTGAGTGTCCTGGACACCCGGTGCGTTCCGTGACCATGTTTTGGGTGTCAGGAGGTGCCGTGTTACCTCGATTGGCGTGCCCGTAGGTGTGTGTTTCGGGCTTTGTGTTACGCTTGACCGAGTCACCGTGGATCGGTGTGAGTGCGGCGGGGTCTCCCCCGCATGTCGTGAGTTTTCCTGGAAGATGATTCCCAGGTGGGCCATGTGTTTGGCCTTGGACTGCGAGTCAAGTCATCCAGCCTGGAGCTGGAGGTTTCCCGCTTTTCCTTGAGATGGGGAAATCGGTGTGGCGGCTTGTGAGCTGCCTTGGGAATCGTGTTTCTATGCTTTCCGCGTGGGCCATGTGTGTGGCCTTGGACTGTGAGTCCAATCACCCAGCCTGGGGATGGAGGTCTCTTGAGTTCCCTTTTGAGGGGATGGTCTCGGCAACCCGTGTGCTACCTCAGTATTCGTGCTACCTCAGTATTGATGGCCTTGTGATGTTGCGTGCGACGGTCTTGACCCTGAGTCTTGTGACTCAAGGACCATTGGATTCAGTGAGTCTAGAGGACCGTCCAGAGTCCAGTGGTTCGGTGCCACTTGGTTCTTCTCGACTTTTGCACAGGGTGCGTGTGTGTTTCTCGGAGTTTCTCCTCGGAGAGTGGTCACACCGGTGACTCCCCACTAGTCGTAGCCTTCCGACATGAGAGTGGTCCCACCAGGGAGTGGTGGCGAGGCTATCCCGAGAGACAATTTTTAGGCTGGTTACCGTCGGGCCCCACGTTTGACATCAAAGTTCGGCTGAGAGGAAAACCAGTCAGAGGGCCAGACCTAAGACGTATGGTCTGTGTGTGCACATGTGGTTGGGGGCAGTGGACCCGCGCTGACGAGCGCGACCCCAGCTAGTCACTTGTTCTGTGGTTACTTGTACGGTGTCCCCATTCCACCAGGGGTCGAGGGGGACACCTGAGGCGCGGTCTAAGACGTCAGTGGACGCATCCGGCCTTGCTTCTGGTGGGCAGGTACTCCTGTCACGTGAGACGTGACTCTCCTGTTTCTGGGTTCCGTTTCCCATCTGAGGGATGTGGTTTTCTGGACCGACCGGTGTTTCCGAGTTAGTGGCCAAGGTGCTAGTGGCTTTACCGAGATTGTGTCTTGTGGGCGCGGTTCCTACGACCGAGTGGTCAGGTTTGCGCCTTGGACAACGTGTCCAGGTTGGCCTTGTCTTGGGAGACCGGTCATTACGGTAGGGTTGCCGCAGGTTTTACCTCGGTGAGTGGTGTAGTGTGGTCTGGTTCCCGATTGTGAGATCGGGATTTTCTCTTTCGGCTTGACCGGTACAGTAGGAGTAGTTGTAGTGCCGAGTTTTGACCGGCCACCGATTTACTGTTCCTGCTGCTACTGTTGTTCTTGTAGTTACTACTTTTCGCGCCGCCATTGTTCTCAGTTGGGGTTCCGCGGGATCCCTACTGAGCCAGTAACAGGAGGCTCACCCCTGCGTTTCATGTGCGGCGGTTCTCCCTCGAGGTTCGAGGGTGCTGTTCGGGGGCTCTTAGTGCCAGCTTGCAGGGCCGAGTGTTCACTTGGCATGTGGTATGTTTTACTACTTTAGATTGTACTTTCTGATTGGAGTAGACTTTGTGGTAGTAGTTGTTTATTTATTTCTATTATTGTTGAATTATCATGCTTTACTTCCTATTTCTTTGTACCTCCACACTCCTTTTAGCCCTTCTAAGCCCTCCCGACTCGTGGGCGGTGGGTCAGGATTCGAATGGTATCGGGCCTTCCCAATATCTGGATCTTGGGTCGTTACAGATGGTATGAGAGTGGTGGTTGTGGACGTACATAGAAATTCGAGATATTGCAGTGATCAGAGTCCATAAGGTCTAGTACATTCGGCAGTTGGCATAGGGTTTCGTGCATATTTTCCGCTTTGTTTCTCGCTTGAGAGCTTGAGTGCGGAGCGTGGCGCTGTGAAGTTGGTTGATGTTAACGGCTTTCGTGCAGGCGTGGGGTCTAAGGATCGAGGTTGAGAGCTTCTCCCTCATCGGTGGTGGCCCCGGTTGTGCTGCGTTGAACAGAGGTTGCCGGCAGGTGTGTTGCTGCGGTGCTGTGTTCGAGGTGTTTGCTGCGAGGTCAGGTGGCTGGTCCAGATTGTTTGTTGTTAAGTGGCCGTGAGCATGCTCTGAGGGAGTTGTTATTGGTTTGGCCACTCCAGCTTGAGGTTTATCCAGCCCCTGATGTGTTAAGGTTGTGGTTTAAGGTGGTAGAGCGGGTGTTCTGATCGAGAAGTGTGCTCGGGTGAGCTGAGGATCTTCTTGGTGAGCTACTATTTTGTCGAGCCTGATGTTCTTGTTGTGCTCTGTGGCGTCAGAAATGATGTGTCAGTCCTGGTTATTCTTACGGATTTTGAGGCAGGATTGGGCTGTGGTGTCCCAATAAGTCTTGCTCATGCGCTCTTGTGTGCAAATGGGTTATGTTCGCCTTGGATTTGGTTTGAGTTGTGGAAGTTCCGTGGTGAGTTTCGAGACTCGAGGTGAGTGTCGGCGGTTGTCGATTATGGCTCGTGTCGCGGCTCTTGGCGTGGTGTGTTGCAGTTCGAGGAATTGCTGTGGTGGTGCATCGAGAGATGCTGTGATTGTGGTCCGATGTGACACTCGTCGAGTGTGTCGGAGGTGCTGACCTGACGAGGAAATGGTTTTCTTAGTGCTGGAAGGTGCAATTCCCAGTATGCACGAGGTTCGAGGTCAGGTCGAGCGTGGATATTTTACGTTGGTCGGAGGTATGTTGGTTTCTCCTTTGAGTGGAGAGATTGTGTTTGGCTAAGGTTCGTCGTCTTGCATTGTGTGTTCGGATTGGTTGGCCCCCTGTGTGCCATAAAGTCCTTGCGAGACGTGATCCGTGCTTTGGCAAAGTGGTTGCCGGTGAGAGTGGTGCCCATTTCCCCTGGTATGAGGGTGCTGGCGCTGTTTCGGAAGGACGAGTGCTTGTTGGGCGGTGTTCGCATTCTTGGCCGGTGTTGGAACTTTCCGATGCGTGGCAGTTCAAAGTCTATGGAGTCGCAGAGGGTTGCCAGATTTGGGAGTGTTGGGGGAAAATGTTGGCAAGTGTGCCGCATGAATACCATGTTCCTGTGATGGGAGCCGTGTCAGGCGTCGGTGTTAGACCCAGATGGGGTTGTTGAGGATGTCACCTGACGGAGGTCGAGGATGTGTTGGTCAGAGTCGGTGGCTTGGTGCCCGGCTTGCATTGCCAGTCGTGTCCTCGGATGAGATCGTGTTTTGGAGAAGTGATCTCTGTCAGATTTTGGGTTCCGGTTGGTAGCTGCGAGTGACTCGTAAGGCTAGTCTCGTGGTCGACCATGGTAAGATGTGTATTGATTGGGGACCCGTGTGCATGGGTCGCGACGTTGGCGACCAGGTTGCCGTACTTTTGGATGGCACTTTCCTCCCCTAGAGATGTGTGCCACGTATTGTTCCGGTGGTGTCCCGTGGCTCTGTGATGAGGGTGGAACCGGGATTGGCAGGTGTCCACTTGGATAAGTTGAGATAGGATCCGATGAGACAGGACGGTAGAGTGACGCCTGTGCGTGGAGGTCCTTGATGGGACGTTGGTGTCGCAATGGTTATTCCTAATCTGGTGACCAGCATAGGATGGTTCCCCTGTAAGTCTGAGTCGAGTGAGGTGATGACCGAAGACACCAGGATCTTGTCTTTTGGTTTCATCGTGCTCCCTGAGAGGTCGAGTTGGCACGATGATTGAGCTCAAGATGTTTTGTCTGTGTGTGAGTCAGCGGATGGCCTGTCGTGAGTTGGGTCGTGCCTGTTGGCCTGGTGGAGGTTTCTCGTTGACGTGTAGCTGGTGACCAGTGGATGGTCTTTTGCACGGACAGTGGATGCTGGTGGTTGCGCTTCGAGTTTGGTGTGAACTGTTAGAGGTTCTGTATTGGTTGTTCCCTCGAGAAGGGTGTGCGACCTGTCAGTGGGTTGTGAAGCTGATGTGTGATTTATCTGCCGACCATAGGGTGGATCGGTGGCTGTTCTCGTGACGAGGATTGTGTCTCCTCGGTGAGCGAGTGGTGGCAGCGGCGCCATGTTTGATTTTTGGGTTGTCTGAGGTAGTGCCAGACTTGTGCTATTATGTTGTGCCTGCTCTAATGGCCGGTGTGCGCGGCATGCGGAGCGAGGAGTCGTTCGTGGTTGCAGTCTGGCTGCGTCCCTCAAGATCGGTGCTTTCATGAGAATCGAGATTTTCTGTGCTGGGGCTCTGACGGCGTTGTTAGTTGGTTCAGTGTTCTTCCGCTGTGACTTGGTGCTAGTCCTGAATTTCGAGGATGAAATTCCTTTAAGGGGGGAGGGCTGTAATGCCCCGGTTTCGGATCTGGATCCGTGGGTTTCGGATCGTGTCCGAGTGAGCTTCGGACTATTTTTACCGGATTTTTGGACCCGTTGGTGGTGTGCCGTGAGTTTCCATGGGTCCGTGGTGTTGCGAGGAGCACGTCAGTATTTTTCTGGAATTTTCGGAGCACCTTTGTGGGTCCCGAGTTACGTTTTGGGTTTTACGCGTGTTTTCGTCTGTCGGACCTTCGGAACCCCGTACAGGGTGAACCGTTGCGTTCTCCGACACCGAGACGTTACCACGGCGATCAGCATGTTCTGAGGATCACGGGGGTATATTTTTCTATTTTTTCATATTTTTGGTAATTTCTGGATTTTCTATATAATAACCTCTTTTCTCTCTCTCCCCTCTCATTTCTCTCTTCTCTCCCTCTCTCTCCGGCGGCTGACGGAGTGGAGTGCGGGCGAGGCGGGGATGGCGCGGGTGAGGCACGGGCGAGGATGGGTGAGGATCAAGGCGGTGGAGGCGCGTGGAAGCTCGGTGGCGCGATCGCGAGCCGGTGGAGCTTTAAATGGCGTTTCTTCGCGGATCGGCGACCTCGGGGCGCGAAATCTTCAGTGGAGGTAGGGAGATGGACCCCCAGCTCATGCACTTCCTTTCCCGCGAGTTTTGTAGGCTGTGATGAGCCGAGAGGGCTTATTTGGGCTTTTTGGGAGAAAATCCATATTTTTTGGGAGTGAGCCGGATCTCTCATTTCGCGGTATTTTTAGCCGATTCGGGGCTTTAGATGCATGCTAGGGGTGTCGGGGGAGCTTCCCCCTTGTTTTCCTCATCATCCGTGGATGATCGGGGCGTGGAACGGCTTTTTGGGAATGCTCCCGCCGTCCCGTTCTCGGGTAAGTGTAGCGGCCCTTCCAGAGACCGCCACACTCACTAGCGGCCCAAGGTAGGTGCGCCAGAGACCCTGGCGGCCTAAGCTGGGTGCGTCACTTGTTACTGTTTTGTCGGAAGGGGTTTCTGTCGTTTGGTGGCCGCACGATAAACCGCCAGACTAGGTGGCGGTCGAGACTTCGACCGCTACTCCATTTTCGATCGATGTGCCTCGGAGCACGTGTTTTTGACCGATTGGGAGTCTTGCACCCCTGGCGGCCGTGGGTTCGACCGCCAGAGGGATTGTGGCGGACCAGGGTTGGGCTGCTAGAGCCGTGTGGCAGTCTGGGTAGGACCGCCAGGCCCAGTGTGATTCGTCTTCTGGCGGACCAAGGTTGGACCGCCAGAGGCCCTGTAGCGGCCAAGAGTTGGGCCACTAGAGTTGTGTAGGGTAGGACCGCCTGGTGATTCTCCGTGCCGGATTCGCGTTGTGTGGTCTCCGATCGACCCGGTTGTGACCCAGTGGTCGACCTTCGGCCTCGTGAGTGTCCTGGACACCCGGTGCGTTCCGTGACCGTGTTTTGGGTGTCAGGAGGTGCCGGGCTTTGTGTTATGCTTGACCGAGTCATCGTGGATCGGTGTGAGTGCGGCGGGGTCTCCCCCGCATGTCGTGAGTTTTCTTGGAAGATGATTCCCGGGTGGGCCTTGTGTTTGGCCTTGGACTGCGAGTCCAGTCATCCAGCCTGGAGCTGGATGTTTCTCACTTTTCCCTGGGATGAGGAAATCGGTGTGGTGGCTTGTGAGCTACCTTGGGAATCATGCTTCTATGGTATCCGCCTGTGCCTTGGACTGTGAGTCCAGTCACCCAGCCTGGGGCTGGAGGTCTCTTGAGTTCCCTTTTGAGGGGATGGTCTCGGCGGCCTGTGTGCTACCTCGGTATTCCTGTTACCGTGGTTTTAGACCTAGGGATTAGACTAGATTGACGGCCTTGTGCTGTTGCGTGTGACGGTCTTGACCCCGAGTCTTGTGACTCAAGGACCGTTGGATTCAGTGAGTCTAGAGGATCGTCCAGAGTCCAGTGGTTCGGTGCCACCTGGTTCTTTTCGACTTTTACGTAGGGTGCGTGTGTGTTTATTGGAGTTTCTCCTCAGAGAGTGGTCACACCAGTGACTCCCCACTAGTCGTAGCCTTCCGACACGAGAGTGGTCCCACCAGGGAGTGGTGGCGAGGCTACCCCGAGAGACGGTTTTTAGGCTGGTTACCGTCAGGCCCCACGTTTGACGCCAGAGTCTGGCTGATGGGAAAACCAGTCAGAGGGCCAGACCTAGGACGTATGGTATGTGTATGCACACGTGGTTGGGGGCAGTGGACCCGCGCTGACGAGCGCGACCCCAGCTAGTCAATTGTTTTGTGGTTACTTGTACGGTGTCCTCGTTCCACCAAAGGTCGAGGGGGAGACCTGAGGTGTAGTCTAAGCCGTCAGTGGACGCATCCGGCCTTGCTTCTGGTGGGTAGGTACTCCTGTCACGTGAGACGTGACTCTCTTGTTTCTGGGTTTCATTTCCCGTCTGAGGGACGTGGTTTTCTAGACCGACCGGTGTTTCCGAGTTAGTGGCCAGGGTGCTAGTGGCTTTACCGAGGTTGTGTCTTGTGGGCGCGGTTCCCGCGACCGGGTGGTCGGGGTTGTGCCTTGGACAGCGTGTCCAGGTTGGCCTTGTCCTGGGAGACCGACCGTTACGGCAGGGTTGCCGCGGGTTTTACCTCGGGTGAGTGGTGTAGTGTGGTCTGGTTCCCGATTGTGAGATCGGGATTTTCTCTTTCTGCTTGACCGGTACAGTAGGAGTAGTTGTAGTGCCGAGTTTTGACCGGTCACCGAGTAATTGTTCCTACTGCTACTGTTGTTCTTGTAGTTACTGCTTTCCGCGCCGCCATTGTTCTCAGTTGGGGTTCCGCAGGATCCCTACTGAGCCAGTGACAGGAGGCTCACCCCTGCATTTCAGGTGCGGCCGTTCTCCCTCGAGGTTCGAGGGTGCTGTTCGGAGGTTCTTAGTGCCAGCTTGCCGGGCCGAGTGTTCACTTGGCATGTGGTACGTTTAATGCTTTAGACTGTACTTTCTGATTGGACTAGACTCTGTGGTAGTAGTTGTTTATTTATTTCTGTTATTATTGAATTGTCCTGCTTTACTTCCTATTTCTTTGTACCTCTACACTCCTTTTAGCTCTTCCGAGCCCTCCCGGCTCGTGGGCGGCGGGTCAGGATTCGAATGGTATTCGGCCTTCCCGGCATCCGGATCTTGGGTCGTTACAACCTTGCCTGTGATAGAGGCATTATCTGTGTAAATCCACTTAACAATGGTTTACTTTTCCTTGAGGGGATAAGTCCCTTACTTGAGGGCAAGAGTGCTTATAGGAGACTTTAAATCCGGGGTTTGACTGTGCCGTGAAAGCAACTGGGGCTCCAATGAGCGAGTGCCCTGGGTGTGGCTGAACACTAGCAGAAACAGCTAGGTTTGGCAAGCCTGTAAATTGAATAGGGTCCTTGTGAGAGGATGCATGTGGTGTGGCCGAACACCTGATCAAAAATAGCTGGGTCTCACTATCTCGTAAGTCAGTTGGGGCTCTTGTGTAAGGGTGCCCATGGTGAGCTGAACACTTGATCAAAAATAATATTTGTACTATTCCCGATTGGGGGAGATAGTGAAAATCCCAGTAGTTGATGGGTACTGGACATAGGGCTGATAGATATTAGTGTCGAACCAGTATAAATTCCTTGTGTCCCTTGTGTGATTGCTTTTGTTACTATATTCCTGCATATTCAGCTTCCATTGCACACAAATTTCCACTATCATATAATGATTTGCCTTGATTGATCAATATCGTTGTGCTTAAGTCATATTTCATTGCGATAACTTTTAATAATAATTCACCCCCTTCTAGGTAGAGAGTCATTTACTGGATAACAATCTTGATAGATGGAAATAATAATATGGAGTTAATCAATGCCACCAAGGGATGGTTATTTTCTGTCTTTGAGATGAAAGATATGGGTGAAACGAGTTATGTGCTTGGAGTGAAAATTGTGCAGAATCGCTCGAAACGATCGCTGAGTTTGTCTCGAGAAACATATATTAATAATATTTTGAAGCATTTCCAAATGCACAATTTAAAGCCCATTGATACTTCAGTTGATAAAGGGTGTGCCCTTAGTGTTTGCCAATGCCCCAAAAATGAAGAAGAAAAAGAAAGAATGTCTAGAGTGCCATATGACGCTGCGATTGGAAGTCTAATATATGCCATGTTGTGTACTCGGCCAGACATTAGCTTCGCAGTAAGTTTATTTAGCTATTATCAGAGTAACCCAGGTCCTGCGCATTGGAAAGTAGTCAAAAGAATTTTATGATATTTGCGAGAGACGTCCAATTATGCATTACGTTACAAGAAAGGTGACTTGAAACTTATCAACTACAGTGATGCGGATTGGACCCGTGACCAAGATGAGCGTAAGTCCACTTCAGACTTCGTGTTCTTATTAACTGGTGGAGCTATCTCGTGGTGTAGAAAGAAGTAGTCTTGCATTTCCCTATCCACAATGGAGGCAGAATATGTGGCTTGTTCTGCAGCAAGTCAGGAGGTGATATGGCTACGAAATTTTTTACAATGATTAGCCATCATACCTCATAGAGATAAAAGTGTATTGTTGTATGTAGACAGCACATCAGCATTGGCCTTTGCCAATGATCCCAAATATCATGACAGAACAAGGCATATTGATATTCACTACCACTACATTAGGGATCTGCTGGGAAAAAGGTTAGTGAGACTTCGATAGATCAGTTCTGCTCGAATGGTAGCTAATTATCAACTAACGAAGCAGATAGCCAGAAAAAGTTTTGTTACCCATTGTGAGTATATGGGTCTTTGTAAATTGTAAATTGTAAATTGTAATAGTTTACAATGTTCGACATCATTAAAGTTTGTTTATTGTTCAATAATATTAACTTGAATGATTGATTGCTTGGCACATTGTCAATGTGTCACCAGGCTTGAATCAACCCCCTCACACAGGTGGTTCACCTTTGGTGCTTATAGATAGTGAGTAAAGATGAGGTATTTGATATTGCGATGCCCTCAAGGTCAAGGAGTGAACGCAATATCCCAAGTAATATTAATATGCTGCCTTAGCCGAGGCTAAGATGAGATCTGACTCAGATCGGTCATGTGGATGTATCCACAATCCTGTGGAGCTTGTAAAATCCGAATACGTGAGTCACAATAAGGCACTAAATTAGAGCGACTGGGACGTTTTTGAGACTCTGATCAGCTGCATAGATATTTTTATAATATTTTATTATGACATGTCCATGTAAATGGAAGAACACCGCGGCATGTATTTCATACTGCATGGGTAATATACGACCGCATACGAGAATGATGAATGGATCCCTCTTCATCATTGAGTGATCTCATGAATCATATTTGTGTGATTCCCAATGTACTTCCAGTGACTTGCAACGTTATGTCATGAAAAGGAAGTTTGATGTCGTAACCTTAGCATGTTATTTAGGGCGATAGTTGATATCGTCCAGCTGAACATGTCTAGGAAAACAGTCAAGATAAATTAGATTGGCATAATTAAGCGGCATAGGGAAGACATCTTGCTATCTCACCATGCTTCGTTGCTCATATCCCGGGAGGCTCTGTTATCTGAGTGGTGATAGAGTCATGAGCGCTTAGCATTTAGGTTCGACACTGCATGTTATGAGAGATCTGGAGTGTCAAATCAGGTGGATACTAAGTGCCTGAGGTACATACCAAGATTAATTGGGTGATTGGTTAGTAAGGTGATGACTTAACGGAATACTTATTAGTTACTTATAAATCTCGCAGAGGTCGCACGCTCCATTTCTTATATAACCATTGAGATCGTTTGCCATAAAAAGGAAGGACATATATTGCTAGACCTAAATGGGTAAGTAGGAGATGTTAATGGGCCAGTGCCCATTTGGCAGTAGTGCGTGGGTGGCCCAGGCCATGCCGCAGGCACCCTCTCCACACAGGGGAGGCGCTGCGCCTCTTCCCACTGACCCTTGGCCTTTTTCTCTTCTGTCCTTTGACCCTATGTAAAAGGCCGTCATCTCCTTATTTTGTTGAAAGCCAACCATGGATGTTAATATAAGGAGGTCACTGTTTTAGAAGGCTGCGTGGGTGTTTTTTTTAGAAGAGAAAAGGGGGCTGTGTTGTTTTTAACTTTTTACTTCTCCCCATGTCTAAATAATTCCTGCAAGCAGTAAATGCGTGAGTGTACGACAGCTTATTTTAGCAATGGTGGTGTATTTTGCTCTCCTAACACTATTCTTAGTGTGTAATTTAGATATTGCGTCAACATTAATCACAGAGGATTATCACTCGAGTCTTAAAATTTAGAGCGTGATACGAGAAAGATGACTCTAATATCAGTCTTCTTATCTTTGCAGTTAAAATTCATTTATGCTTCCCTTAAAATACACATCCTCATATTTAGAACTCTATTGTTGTTGTTATCTTCTTCGAGGTCTCCTGTCATAAACTTTCTGAACTTTCCTTGCATAAAGACCATGGTGAAGGGTCCACTCACTTCTGCCATGGCCCATGAGGAGGTGCCGTGGAGGGCGATAAGTAGCACCCAGCCACATGGTCTGGTCTGCAGTTTGCCGGAACAGGTTCCGGTTTCGGAGGGGAAAGTGCTCCGGCTGTCCACCGTGCTAATTAGCTGCCGACGGCTACAGAGTTCTTAGGACGTCAAAAAGGTGTAGGTGAGAGAAGGGGCAAGGCCTCTCCTTTTTGCTTGTGCTTTGCCAATCTGACAAGTTCTCTCATACTCACTTAGAGGACCTTCTCTTTAAGTTAGGAAAGATGCATTGGGCATGCCCAGGAAGGAAGGTAAAAAAAAATGATCTTTTAAAAGAGATTTTGGATTGGGGACTAGGATCATCTCTCTCTCTCTCTCTCTCTCTCTCTCCACATATATATCAGGGCTGTGCAGACACCCTGATTAATTATAATCACAGCCCAAAAGAAGTTGAGGAGCATTGAATGGTTGGGGCAGATTTCTTATCAAAATTTTCATGTTCATATCATCACTCCACTTAGTGACTAGAGAGACGTAGAAAAGAAAGAATTTGGAAGAGGTAGATCTTCTCGTCTTCTCTGCTTCTACTCATCTCCCAGTTCTGCAAGTTTTAGCCACAAGAACCCCGCTGGGGGGGCGGGTGAGCTGCATCGTGCACCGAGCGTACAGCCAGTAGGTGAAGCGGATGAGCCCCAAGCTACCCCTCACCTTGAAGGTTCCCCGGATGCTGTACACCACCCGGTTGCTGCCCATTTCGCTCTGCATCTCCCCCACCAGCTCCGGCGTCAGGTACACCTCGCTGGACACCATGTGCACCGACACCACCCGCACCTCCCCGCGCCTCTCTGAGAAAGGCTGCAGCGCCTGCATCGCGATGAGGGTGTCCCGAAAGTAGAGCTCCACGCTCACATGCTCGAACCGCACGTCGATCTTCCTGTTGGGGTTGGTGAAGTTGGCGAGGAAGGCGAAGTCCCCGTTGAGGAAGCCCGGCGAGTCGATGTAGATGCTGTTGAGGGTGGCGTTGGGGGCGTCGAAGCGGGGGTGCCGCGGCTTGATCACCAGGAAGACGACGAGGGTGACCACCCCGGCGGCGATGAGCAGAAGGCTGAAGGTGAGACAGAGGCCGGCGCCGCACCAGACTGCCGCGTGGGTGCGCTTCTCCGGGGGCAGTCGCGCCGGCTTCCAGCCCCCCGATGGCGGCGCCTCCTCCTGCTGCTGCGGGTGCCCCGGCAGCACCAAGACGGGGATGTCGTGCTCTGTGGGCCCGGGGCCGTCGCGCTGAAAGCGGACGTGGCCGGCCCCGGGGGTGGGGAGTCGGGGCTGGGGTGGGGAGGAGGGGGGCATATTGGGAGAAGTACAGAGTGCAGGGAGGAAGGCTAGCTGTTGGGGTAGGGATTAATGGGGAGCTGCAGGAGGGAGGCCAGGGTGGGGGGAGGGGGAAGGCAGAGGGTGGAGAGGGCGGGCCAAGGGAGAATATAGAGGTGGATGGGAGAGGAAGCTTTCCGGCAATGGAGATGGGGCCATGGGGGGGGGGGGTGTTGTACATGTTCATATGTTTTAAGGGCTCAGAAAAGGGTGGGCGGTGGTGTGCATGTATTTTGAACGAAGTGGGAGGGGAAGTGGGCTCTGCATGGGGGAGAGGGGGGGGTTATTCTCCTCTTTTGTGGGTGATTTGACTTTTTGTGAAAAATGAGTACATGGTGGATAATGACAAGGAGTAAAAGATTTATATACTTGACTGAAATAGTGTACTCTCTTAATTATAAGCTTTTTTTACCCATTTAATTAGCATAATGGTGTACCTTTAACTTCAGCTTTACTGTTGTCACTTTCTTTGAACACCTGTCATCTTCAAGAAGAGAAATGGAGTGTCCTTCACCTAATTCTTGCTCTTGTATATCCATCTAATCTTGTTCTAACACATCTTTCTAGCTTTAAGTTTATTGTTGTGTAGGTGTGTCCTGCATGTAGAGGGTTGAGATTATTCATGCAGTAAATCAGAAAAGTTTGCCAAATCATATAATCCTTATAGACCTGGGATTCCATTAGTTTGGTATATATTTCAGATCTTTGGAGAGCTAATTTCTGAGATGCCTCTTTATCTCTCTACACTTGCTACTGTCTATATTGTTGTTCCTCTTTGGACATCAAGTGGTGGCCAAGTAGCCTTGCTTAAGATTTTTAATATGTGATTAGAAAATAAAAATGATTTTAATATTCGAAGTTTTTTTTTTAATTTCCTGTCCATCGACTAACATACACCACATTTTTTTTCACACCAGATGGAAAACTTATCAGATTTTTTTTTCACATCAGATCTTTATCTTTATATATATATCCTTATCTTTAAAAATATCATAACAAAATATTAAGAGCTAAATTATCAGAGAATACCATGCATTAACCAACATTGCTCGTTATAATCCTTCTAAATCTATAATCTAAGATAACACGCATAGAATTGACACCTAAGCTCCAAAGTAGTTCCATATAATTCCTATTTATTTAACATAAAAGATACATAAAATGACCTTATGCCATTTCAGTAAACTTCAATGAATTTAATTAAAAAATCTAAACAAAAATTATGATGTCGGATTATATAATAATGTCCTATAGGGAGAGAGGAAAAATCAAGATGAAGAGCAGTAAACATTATGAAAAAGGTTTTTGCATATATACCCCTCTAAAATTTCTTATTATCAAATATACCCCTCATTTAAGCATAGTATCATGAATATCCTACAAATAGGCATAAATATTATAGTTATATCTCTATGATTTACTGTCGTCGATGGGAGGGGAATATTCTGTAAAATATGTCATCTAACACCGTTAGGATACGTGAAATACCCAAAATACCCTTAAGAATTTTTTGCATATATATCACTCTAAAGTTCCTTAATGTCAAATATACCCCTCATTTAAACATATTATCATGAATACCCTCCAAATATCCCGAATGGTTACAGTTATGCCCTAGCCATAACTCTCGTGTGTTGAACTCGAGTTAAATGTGGTTAAAGAGTAAAATACCTAACTTACCCCTAGTTAACCAAAAAAAAAAACATGGTTATCCTCTCTCTCTCTCTCTCTCTCGACTGAAACCCTAGTTGGCGGGGGGGAGCAATAGGGAGAGGGTGGCCTCGCCCACGATGGGAGAGGGGGGTAGAGTAGGAGGTAGAGGGGGGCCTTGCTAGCGATTGGGGGGGGGGGGGTAGGGGGGGAGTAGCAGGGAGGGGGGGCTCGCCAGTGGTGGGAGGGGGGCAGAGCAAGAGGTGGAGGGCACACTGGGGGTGGGAGGGGGGCGGCAGAGTAGGAGGTGGAGGGGGAATCGTTGGCAGTGGGAGGGGAGGCCTCTCTAGAGTAGCAGGGAGGGGGAGACTGGTCGAAGGTGGGAGGGGGAGAGGAGGGAGGTCTTTCTCTCTCTCTCTCTCTCTCTCTCTCTCTCTCTCTCTCTCTCTCTCTCTCTCTCTCTCTCTCTCTCTCTCTCTCTCTCTCACACACACACACACACACACACACACACACATTAAGGGTATTTTGGATATTTCACATACCCTAACGGTGTTAGATGACATATTCTACAGAATATTCGCCTCCCGTCGATGACAGTTGAGGAGGGTAAAATCAACTTGGCCTACGTGCAGCCCATTAGCGCCAGGCCTACGTTGGCCCAAGACCCGTCGAGTGTAAAGTAGGCCACCCGACAGATAGCGGCCCAATAAAGAGGAGCATAAAGATTTTCCAGTCGACAAGGGGCATTGACTCGGGTATCCCGGACGCCAAATGACTCTCCAACGATCGAATGTTACTCCCGCCATTGTTGGCCTCTACTCTAGTAAGGGCGAGCACGCGCCTAAAGCGCCATGAGACTCGCCTGAAGGCCGCACTGTCTGGATAAACGAGGTCACAACAGGAAACTCCCAACGATCGTGGAGAGACATTACCCCACAACTCACGCTTTTCCCTATTAAGGGATAGGCCTCCACCGCCAGAACAACCAGTATAAATAGGCATCTGTTCGGATGACATGCGGGATAAAAAACAAACGGAGATACAGGCACGCACATATAGACACAGAGGGAGAGATATACAGAGACCCCTACTCACTCACACACAGAGAAACGCTCAGACCCATCGGAGAGGAGGGAGATACCAGAGGAAGCCGACTTCTGAGCAATCGCCAAGTACAGCGAGCACATCCAAAGCTTCATCTCCGAACCCCAGGCTTGGCTACTCCTCTCTTACACTCTCTCATCATCTCCATTTCCTATTGCTCTTCACCTCCCCATGGTCCTTACTTAAGTATCGGAGGGTTGTCCCCTGGGGTAACATCCATGACTCCTTCTGACGCCTTCTTTCTGGTGTTTGTAGGCTTCCACGGGTGGCTAGACATTCTTCCCCACTCAAACAAATCTTAAAAGTGTGATACGAGATTCGGGAGACCATTTTTTCACCTCTACAACAGTAAACCATAGGGACATAACTGTAACATTTACGCCTATTTGGAGAGTATTTATGATAATATGTCTAAATGAGGGGTATATTTGACAATCAGGAACTTTAGAGGTATATATATGCCAAAAACCCTATTTTTAATTTTGTTAACCAGGGGTAGGTTAGGTATTTTACCCTTTAACTCACATTAAACTCGCATTAAACACACGAGAGTTACGGTGAGGGCATATCTACACCCATTCGGGGTATTTGGAGGGTATTCATGACAATATGCCTAAAATAGGGGTATATTTGGTAATAAATTTTTTTAGAGGGATATATATGCAAAAAACCCTTACGAAAAGAGAGGAGATGACAGAAAGGAGAGCCATTGTGGTATGAACTGTAAGGATCGGGGCACTGACAAGACAACCATCACATACACAAGCACACACCACGACAAAGAACAAGAAAGAGATTTGGATGAACTGCTCTTTTTACTATGAAGAAGAACCATACCTTCTTCCTGTTGGCACCCAGACACCCAATGCCTTTTGATGATCTCCATGCCACCCCTGGGATTACAACCATATTTATAGAAGACTCCAGGCAGTCTCCTAATCCCATTAGGACTACCTCCTAACACTTACCCAGAGTCCCGCACAAACTCAAACACAGAGTCCAACTCTGACTCTACTTACTTACAAATCAAGACACCCTAACAAATCTCCACCTTGGCTTGAATCTACAAGCCACCTGAACATCAATCCGGTGTCTAATCCACAACCTGTCTGTCAATCTTGAATCCTATACCCAGATGCCCGCACCCTAGCTGGGTGTCTCGCATAGCTTAGCATCACTGAACGTCTTGATGTGGCACCACCTCTCTCAATCGATATGAGAGACCATGACCACCATCAATCTCCGAAGTAAAAGTGACCTGCTTCCTCCTCGCTCCACCATCAGTAGACCAAGTCCTCCACGAATCTGTACTACTCACCTGGGACACACTTGCTCAAGTCACGCCAGTGTCTACCCTCCCTACGAGCCTACACACATTGTCCATCATATGTCCTTATAGTATAATATGTGCTCTTTTGCATACTCTAAGAGCTCGACTATCAAGAGTACATCAGTAACCTCTTGAATCTAAGACTCCTAGTGAGATCAAATTCTTCTTTAGATTTGGTACATGTCCCTCCATCAATGTACGCACCATTCCATTAAACATTCAAACCTGCACTAATCCCACTCTAGCAACTGTGCCCTCCATGCCGTTTGCCAACTGGACCAGGGCATCATCACATGCCTGATATGTTCTAAACTTCTTCATGTCCGAACACACCTGAAACGAGTAACTAGAATCTAAAATCCAACCTAAACCTTCTTCACCTACAGATGTCATGCATAAGATCATATCTCCCTCCATGTCTTCTGCAACTTCTCCGACAGATGATGTCTCTTCGTTCTCCTTCCCCTTCCACAGCTTGGCATCCTCATTTCGCATTGGACAATCCCTATTTATATGGCCTTCTTGGTCACAATAGTAACGCATCCGAGGAACCCATGACTTCGAACGACTTTGCTCTTTATGGACCCTGCCTCTCATATGATCTCCCTCGACCTCCACTTGCAACCAAAAGGTGACCCTCACCTGATGCCCGATCGTCGTTGCTCTTCTATCATGACTCGTTCATGACCAATGAAGCGACTGCATCATTTAACTTGAGAGTATCTTTTCCAAACAGAAGTGTAGTCACAATATGATCATACGATGCATGCACTGATGCTAACAAGAGAGTGCCTTGTCCTCTTCATCAATCTTCACATCAAGGGCAAGCACCTTTGTCAAAATCGTATTGTACTCATTCAGATGAGCCTCCAGCCGTTCTCCCTCCTTTATCTTCAAGCCATATAGTTTCTTTTTGAGAAATAACTAGTTTGTGAAAGAATTGGACTTATACCTACTCTCCAACTTTTTCCAAATTGTCGCCATATCATCTAAGACAATCACCTCCCAAAGCATGTTGCCTGCCAGGAACAATTATATTGTACTATTCACCAAATCCCGCTTCTCTTGCCATGTCTCAGCTGATAGCCTCTCCAGTTTCTCACTCTTGTCATTGAGAGCTTTCATCAATCCTTCCCGCATCATGATGCTCTTCACATGTTGTAGTATAAAATCATTGTAGCCATTGAAAGGTTCCACAGAGAAGCTTGTAAGATTCCCTGCTACCTTCTGATTTGTGTTCTCAGTGTCCTCCATCGACACTCCCTAATCAGCCTTGATTTATTTGATCACTCTGATCTCTGCCGATCTTCACACCCTCCTACACAAACCTACCAATCAGAGCAAAAGTTTTCCAATCCACACCATCCAACACTTCCAGAGTGCCTGAAAACCTAGGGATGGACTTATGGATCACCCAACTCCGCCTCTGATTGTCTCTGATCTGAGCAAAATAATACTAGTTGTCAGATTGCTCACCTGCCAATCTAGTGAGATGGATCTCCTAAATGGGCACAAACGAACCCGTTTTCAAACCCAAACTCCATTGGACCCAGAGACCCAACAGGTGTAACTAGACTCACTAAAGTTACTGGATTCAAAATTAGACCAAAATAAGATCCAATAACCTAGGATCCAATTAACTTAAATGTCCTATTTTATATTGGTTTCTCTCTCCTCAACCCCTCTTCTTCTTCACGATGGGAAAAGGATGAAACCTTAGCTGCCTCTCCCGTAGCGCAACCAGGCCACCGCTTCTCAGCCCACCCCTAGCCACGATTCTGGAGCTATCACCGTTGCTGCCGCCGCTGGCTTTCGGCCCTGCACACTAGCTACTGCCGCCTGCACAGGGACTGCCATCGCCGCCCCTCGCCACTACTGCCAATCTACAAAGCCCCGGGTACACAACAATCAATACCGTCGCTACCTATGTGGCCCTGCACAGCCACCAACTGCCTCACTTAGTTGCTGTCGCAACGTCTAGGCACCCTCACCTAGCACTGTCACTAGTCATGAACCTTTGACATCCACCAGCACCCTTGCGGAAGAGTTGTTGTGGCTGTACGAAAGTCACCGCTTGGATGTCGTCAGGTTCGTGGAAAATTCACCATCGTTGTGACACCAGTGCCACCCTATGCAGCCACCAGTTGTGCAGTGTCGCTGTGGGCACGCCCATGACCTCACCGGCACCATGAACACCAACAAAATATATCTACATTCTCCTTAGTGTCGATGCATCCTTTGAACGTCGCCTCTCAATCCCGTAACCTGACTATGATACCAATTTATTAAGATTGGGACACCGACGAGACAACGATCACATACGCAAGCACACACCATGCCAAAGAACAAGAGAGAGATTTGAAGGAACCACTCTTTTCACTATGAAAAAAAACTATACCTTCCCTCTGGTAGCACTCAGGACACTCTATCATCTTCCGATCTATATGCCACCCCTGAGATTACAAGCATATTTATAGAAGAGCTCTAGTAATTTCTTAATCTCATTAGGATTGTCTCCTAATATCTAGCTAGAGTCCCACATGGACTCAAACATAAGAGTATAACTCTGACTCCGCTTACTTTGTGGTTCAAGACACACTAACATGAACTGTGATGTGGAATTGCCAACAACAAAGACAACAATGTACATAAAGAGAGCGAATGGGCATCTAAACTTCCCATCCAGCCCTTGAGTCTTTTATTCTTACTAGAGCATCTGACGCCCTGCTTCAGAATCAATGAAGGCCATAAAACATAATGAATATCCAAAGGTTTGGGATCAATGAAATATATAAAGAAAATAAAGTCAAATAAATAAATAAAAGGATATAAGAAAGATGCTTTGTGACCCTACCCTTCGCCATACAAATACGGATACATAACCATTTCTAAAATTACAAGAAAAAGTGCACCCTTTCTCTTCCTTTAAATTCTAGACAAGGAGGGAGACATGAATGATCAAGAATTCTTTGACCTCCATAAACCACGTTCTAATTTTAATTTTAAGTAGCTTTTTAACAAATATCCATTTAAGCTGAACCAAGCGTTTAGTTTGCATTAGTTTGTAATGCGTATTCGATTAGATTCCAATTAGAGACAAACCAAACACAACCACACAGCCCTAAACAAAGAATACATCCTCATTACAATTCGCGAGCAACAGCCTTGGTGATGTAAATGTGGGCATGCGTAATCCATGTTAGTCTCTTTATTTGAAATTCCAATAGAACTGAAGCTGATGGCATGTGTAATTCATTGCTACTAAGAAATCACGCGGGTATATGATTACGACATTGATTCATATATCAGGGATCTCAATGAAATACAACGCCGAGGGGTCTTCCCTACGATCTGAAAACGAAGGTAGATCATTATGTACAAGTACTCCTGACAACCAAGATCCCTTGAATAAAAAGAATGCTCTAAAACCATCAAAACATAAACACCAAAACTATTGACCGGAATTCTACAGAATATTACTGATGATATACAAGTCTCTTTATCTGGCGACGACATCCAGGAGAATAGGATTATATACCGAGCTCCTCCAGATACTCAAAAAAAGAGAGTACTGGTAGTGTGCCATCGAAGCACATCTGCCACTAATTTAAGTGGAGAGCGCTAACAATAAACAACATTTCAGTGTGCTACAGGGAGAAGCTTTTCTTTCAAGCGTGAAATCAGCTTAAACTTTTCCTCCGCCTCAACCTGCTGTCTGATGTCAGCTCTCGATGCTCGGTCTGGATGGAATCTTAGCAGGGCCTGTTTGTAGGCTGCATTGACCTGCCAATATTGCATTGAACGCTAAATTAACAATCTGCAAAAATACCGTTGTTTCTGTAGAATTGTCTAATCTAAAACTCGCATACTTTGATCATGAACGCTTCTATTAAACGCATACACTTGCATCGATACCTACAACATCCTACAGGCAAAATACTCAAACAAGAAGTTTGATAAGCAATTAACAAGAGGTCTTCTTCTCGTCAACTAATGTTGTCTATATGCACAACACTCTAGTGAAAAGTTATAAATCCCTGGTCCACAAAGCTGTGGGCAGGTGCCCGACCTCTGCTGAAGAAGACTGGCAGAAGCAGAACCATCTTCATGCCAGAAAGTCCTTTCCTCACTTTATCACTATACAGTTGTTACCTTCTCGTTTCCTGAAACAGACTCTAGGGAATGTTTTTGAAGTACCGAGTAATGAAGTATCAAAAAGAACTTAGTGGGGGCAGTAATGAAACAGCAGAACACAAATAGAAGAACTGTGAATTATGCTAGAGGCATGAGTACGTCTCCCCTGAGTACATGCACTCACCATTTTAGGCTTCTCCCCCTTAGTATGTGGCATGTAATACTCCGGGATGGAATCAATGCAGCAATTATTTATCAAGGGAGAAAAGGTCTTAGAACAGTTCAAACAAAGGCTATGTAAGCTATGTACAAGCAAACATGCAGGAATTGAATAAGCTAATCATGTAAGATGATTTCTAATACAAGGCGGAGAACTTAGATCTGAAGATCACCTTACGCGTAGTGAAAGTGTCCAGCTGGACATAATCCAACCTTCCACAAACACCACTTTATATACCATACAATCTTATGAATGCAGAATGATGCATGCAGAATTTGTGCAAATTCACAAGTTATGAAGAAGATGCTATGGACAATAATTGAGCGAACTGCCTGAGATAGTTGAATCATATGCTGGCATATAGGGTAATAAAGATGAAAATGATAATGCATCCAAAAGAACAAAGGTGACAATGCTAAAGTGAATGTTTGTAAAACTAGAACTGATACATAAAGCAAGAATGTGCAAACCCAAAAGCCAAGGGAGTCTTGGTGTGAAGAATTTGAGGCATACGTACTTAGTCCTCCTTGGTAAATGGTTGTGGGAACTGCTTGTGGATAATAGTTCACTGTAGATACATTTGATCAAGCACAAGGACTTTCAGAGGCATCAAACATTTTTCTTAGGAATAGATAATGGCTTCATGCTTCTCCTGTCTAGAAGGGCATCGTGCAGGCAGTGGTACACTTGGAGAAGGGGATAATCGTAGAAGTGGGTAATGGCCTGCTGGAGGGATAGGTAGTCTGGAGATGGTTATCTCAAAGGCAGATTTCCCAGGATCCTTGCCCTTGCAGTTGATAAATGAAGCACTGTCTGCCTGCGTGGTCAAAAGAGGTGGAGGCACTCGCCTAGGCACTGAGGCGAGGCGAGGCGGCAATAACTCGCCTCGTGTTGGCCCAGATCACCTAGGCGATCACCTCCACCATTTTGGGCCACCTCGGCACGCCCGGCCTGCCTCAATCGCCTCGGCCCAGTCCGCTAGCCCGCCCCACAAGCCGGTTCCCCCTGCCGCCCGCTCGTGAACCTGTCCACGACCTAGATCCGAGTTATAAACGCTCATCTTCTCCACCGGAATCGAACCCTTCCCCATTCTTCATCCGTTCCTCCCCTCGAAGGAAACCCTAGACACCCTTTGCAACTTCTCCCTACGGCATTCGTGGTCGGCGAGCGGCCACCGTAGAGTAGACGACCGGTGAGTAGCAACCATAACAGTATTCATGGTTTGTCATCTCTTACGAAATGTCCGAGATCTCTCTGAAATCTGTGTCTCTCCAAAGGTCGCGAGAAACGAAGCCCCCGAGACCGAGATCTTCTCTCCCCCACCCCCCGGGTTTCCTCCTTCCTCTCTCCCTGTCTCTCTCTATCTCAGCCCTCTTGAGCTCTCTCTCTCCCCAATTTCTCTCTGTCTCTCCCTCTCCCCCAAACTCTCTCTCTCTCTCCCCATCTCCCCCTTCTCTAAGAGAGATGAAGATAGAGATACATGTACCATTTTTGATGTATTGTTCAATTTGTGATTTATGAACCATTTTATGTATATCTTTTTGGTGCAACTTTTGATGTATATTAACATCGGTGCACGTGAATGGATTTATTATTGTTATCATTATTTTTATTTTAAAAAATTCAGTTGTCAACTAGAAAAACATGTTTGTGAAAGTGAGTGGTTAGTATAAAAAATTTAGCATTTTCTTAGACATAGGCTACATATATGAAAAAAAAATCCGAAATCACCGAACCCGATCTCTCGAGATTTTTTCGAAATCTCTCCGAGATCTCTTTTCTTCCGTCTTTTCGAGACGGAACCAATATTCGAGATAGAAAACCTTGACAGTACTCCCCTCGTCTGCCTCCCTCTCTCTCTCTCTCTCACACACATGGCTTGTCGCCCGCCCTCTCTCTGTCTCTCTCACACACAACTTGTCGCCCGCCCTCTCCCCCTCTCTGTCTCTCTCACACACCCCAGCCCGGCAGCCCCTCTCTCACACACGCACAGAGAGGGGCTTGGCCCTTATCTCTCTCTCTCTCTCTCTCTCTCTCTCTCTCTCTCACACACACACACGCACAGGGGCTCGGTCCCTCTCCCACCCTGTCTCTCTCTCTCTCCCTCTCTCGCACACATCCTCTCTCTACCTCCCTCTCCCTCTATCTCTGTCTCCCTCTCACACAGACACACATGCATAGCCCTGAGTCCCTCTCTCACTCTATTCTCTCACTCTCTCAGTCTCCCTCTCCCTCTCTGTCTCTCTCACACACACAAACATACACACATGCACAAATAGAGGGAGGGGGCGAGCCCCTCTCTCACTCTATTCTCTCACTCTCTATCGCCCTCTCCCTCTCTTTGTCTCTCTCACACACACAGACACACATGCACAGATAGAGGGGCCGAGCCCTCCTCTCACTCTTTGTCTCCCTCTCCCCCTCTCTGTCTCTCTCACACACAGACACATACGTACACGCATAGTCAGAGGTAGGGGCCGAGCCCCTCTCTCATTTTGTCTCACACTCTCACTCTGTTCTCGCACTCTCTCAATCTGTCTCCCTCTCTTTCTCTGTCTCTCTCTCACACACACACACACGCATACGCACAGTCAGAGGGAGGGGCCGAGCCCCTCTCTCACCCTATGTAGTGAGAGGCGTGAGACGACCGAGGCAACCAAGGGGTTGCCTCATGTCTCAAACGCCTAGGCGATGGCCTGGACGTTTGAGGCACTTTATTAAAAAATATATATACAATTCAAAAAATATAAATATTTGAAAAAATATCACAAAAAATATATACATACAATCAAGATTTTCGATAGAATTAATAACAATCAAGATTTGAGGTGAAAATACATACATACAACTAAGATTTGAAGCAAAAATACATAGGGTAAGTCAATCAAGATCTTTTGAGACCAGCTCTCTTAGGAGTGAGGTGTTTGAGGCGAAAGCGAGGCGGTTTGGGACCACCTCGCCTCAAAAACCGCAAGGCGAGCGCCTAGGCACGCTTTTGATAACATAACTCTCACCCTGTCTCACCCTCTCTCTCTATCTTTTACAGTGATGATCAATCTGCAGGGCAATCGGCATCGGTGACGACAACGGTCCCTATTCTCTTTGGACTTTGGAGAATTTTAAGTCCTAAACAGTCAGTAAAAATATTTTTTAAAAAAAGTAGTTGTTTGATTTGTTTTTGTGTACTCTTATTTAAAATTGTTGTTAATTTTATTTGAATTTGTTGTTTGATTTTTTTAAGATGTCTACACCTACACCACCTACTTCTGTGTCTATTTCTGGTGGTGTATCGTCAAATGCAAGCACTCAAGGGCCCAATGTAGAAAAGGACAGATCAAAAGACATTGAGTGGAAATATGGAACTTCTGTCAAGCCAAATTATAGAGATGAATTGACATGTAATTTTTATAAAAAGGTGTCCAAAGGAGGGATTTACCAGTTGAAACAACATTCAACAAGCATATCTACACATGTGACAGCCTACCAAAAGGTTCCCGTGGAGGTGAAGCTAGAAATCCGGGCATATATGCAAAAGACCAAGCAAGCTAAAACTGAGAAGGTGCAAATAGTGAGAGAGTCTAAGTGTAGAGATGATCTGTTGAAGGATTCATCTGAATCCACAAATGTCTCTCAAGTTAATTTACTTGATAACATTATTGCAAAGCCACCACAGATGAAGGATAAAATGGATAAGTTCTACACTCCTAATCCGGAGCAAGTTAAGACCGTAAAAGATAAAAAAATGGGAACAGGAGCATCGGGCAAAGGTCCTCCAATACATAGGTAGGTGGTTTTATCAAGTTGGAATCCTATTCAATACCGTCCGCCTACCTAGCTTTTAAACCATGTTGGAAACTGTAGCACAATATGGCCTGGGATTTAAAGGGCCTAGCTATCACGAGATTCGTGAGACTATTTTGCATAAAGAGATATAAACAACTCAAGAGTTGGCGGATACCCAAAAAGAAAATTAAGTGAGATATGGTTGTAACATCATGTCCGATGCTTGGATAGATGTGAAGGGCAAACACTGATCAACTTTCTTGTGAACTCTGCAGGTGGGATTATTTTCCTGAAATCAGTGGATGCTTTCAATCTATTTTCTTTCTCTGTCTCTGACTATCATTATGTCTTACTCTCTGTCTCTAAGTGGGACTGTTTTCTTGAAATCAATTGATGCTTTCTCACACGTAAAAGATGCCAAATTGTTAACAAATTTATTGGACAAGGTTATTAAAGAAGTTAGTGTTGAGCATGTCATCCAAATTGTGATAGACAATGAGTCTAGTTATGTGGCAGTCAGGAGAATGTTGATGGCAGCCCATCCTCATTTATTTTGGACACCATGTGCTGCCCATTGCTTAGACTTGATGTTGGAGGGCATTTCCAAATTGTCTCTAATGAACAAAACCATTTGTAGAGCCAAAATGGTGACTACTTTATGCCCACACAAGGATTCTTGTTATGATGAGAAAGTACACAAATGACAAGAATCTTGCACGTGCAGCTGTCACTCGCTTTGCCACCAACTACTTAAATTTGCAGAGTCTGTTTGATTGCAAAGGTAGCTTGAGAAGGATGTTTACATCTGCTGATTGGCTTGTTAATAACAGTTGGTGGGCCAAAAAAATGAAGGGAAGAAGATAGATGGCATAATCTTAAAGACTTCTTTTTGGAATATGAGGCATATTCATTGCAAATATTCAAGACCCTTGTTATGGTTCTACAGTTAGTTGACGGAGAAAAGCCAGCTATAGGCTACATTTATGAGGCTATGGATCGTGCGAAGAAGAATATTAAGAGTGCATTGAATGAAAAGCTTGACAAATATAGTCCAATTTGGGAAATCATTGATAGACGGTGGGACTTTCAATAGCATCATCCTTTACATGCAATTGGCCTTTATCTCAATCCGGCTCTTTATTTCTCTAATTCAAAAATTGAGTACGATCAAGAAGTTAAAGGAAGGGCTATATGATTGCATTAAAAAGCTAGCTCCAGAAGCCTCAATCCAAAATGTAATTTTCAAGGAGCTTGCAGCTTATCAATATGCCCAAGGGTTATTTGGGAGAGAAATGGCCATTACGCGGCGCATTTCTATGGTTCTAGGTATGGATGCTTTTCTTGTCTAATTTTCTTTTCATTCATGGAGTAAGAATTATTGTGAATTATGATTTCTTTATGGTGCAACTACTTGGTGGTTGAACTTTGGCATTGCTACACGTCACCTTCAAAAGATAGCCATTCGGATCTTAAGTTTGACATGTGATGCATCTAGTTGTGAACGCAATTGGAGTACATTTGAGCAAGTTAGATGAATAATTCTATATTCGAGTACATAAAAGATGCTCCCTTAGTGTCCTTTTTTTGTTTAATTGATTGCAAATAATATACTTGCAGGTGCACACAAAGAAAAGAAATAGGCTGGAGCAAAAAGTGCTGAACGATCTCGTTTTTATGCAATATAATCAACACCTCCATGCTCATCATTTGCGTCTTCAGCAAAGTGACTGATCCGATTTCTTAGGATGACATTAATGATTGCAATGAGTGGATAGCTAATCCTCTAGAAAATGAAGATTGTGGACAAAGGGGTGCACCTCACATGGCTAGATGTTGAAATCATTGTTGGTGTTAATGAAGAGGAAGGACCAACCACGAGAGCGGCAACCAAAAAGCGTCGCCTAGGAAACGGAAAAAGCATTACCACATCTGACTCAAATGTGAGAGATGTTGACTCTGAGGAGAGACAATCGGAGGATGAGCTTCCAAGTGATAGGGACTCCCCCTCTTTTATGAGTGATGAGGCAGCTTGAGTTGAGAGAGATTTTATGACTATGATTGTAGAGTATTTGAAACAATTTGTGTCATGGGATTATGTAATTGACTTGTATGGTTGTTTACTTGTTTTTGTTTTCTTATAATATTACACTTGTTATTCTTGTTTACTGTATTTGCATGTATGACAATGAGTGTTATTCTTGTTTAGGAATGAATGAATTTAAGAAATTTATTGACTTTATGTATGCATTTTTTATATTTATTTTTCAAAAATAATTTTGTGATATTTAGACATATAATTTAATTTCTGAATTATATTTATTTATTTAATAAAATCTCACCTCAAACACCACGGCCATCGCCTAGGCATTTGAGGCATGAGGCGACCCCTTGGTCGCCTCAGTCGCCTCATGGCTCTGGCTACATAGCTGTCCGCCAACATTTCTTGCAAGGCAGAATTGGCATTCAGTCATTTGTGCAACTTAGATGGGGACTCAAGGAAGAGGAAGCGGAAGAGTACTTGCAACTGTTGCAGCATCTGCCCACTATTATTATTCATCCTAATAGGGACAAATTCTGGTGGAGGAAACAGAACAATCACTTCTCAGTAAAGGACTATATGCATATGTATTCGACTAGGTCTTCTAATGATCATTTATCTGTGGTTTGGAAGATTAAAACCCCTCTAAAAGTTGGGGTCTTTATGTGGCTGCTGCTCCAAAAATGAATTGTTACCAGTGTATAGAAGAAAGTGGAAGAGTACTTTGATATTTCCTGCCCTTTTTGCAGTTCAGAAGATGAGAGTGTGGATCATCTATTCATCAATTGTCCAGTGAGCTCAGAAGTTTGGAGGATATTTGCAACCATCACTGGCACTCCTTTACACTTCATTTCCGTGGATCACATGTGGACTTCTTTCAGCAAAAGAAGCTGTCCTTCGGCAGCATGGGTCAACTTTCATTTGTAGAAGCTATTCCTGCTGCTGTCTGTTGGAGGATATGGAAGGAAAGGAATGATATTGTCTTTAGATGCTCAAGACTCTACGTTGAGAACATCTGCTCGAGAACTGTTAGTTTTCTTTAAAGCTGGAGCAGATATCTTGTCAAAGCTCCTGCAGTTTCAGTCTTTCGAGTCTGCATCATCTTTGTAGAGTCTGAATCTTTGAGGGAGAGGAATCTCTCCTCATAATGATTGTACTACTTCTGTTTAATTATAGAATTGGTAGTGCAGTCTACCTCTTTTAGAAAAAAAAAAAGAACATAAAGGAAGAAGAAGAATCTCAGTAACAGTGAACATACAATCCAAGAATATGAAAAAAGGATCAATGGAGGATATTGTTGAGGACCCTGAGTGGGTCGACTGGTAAGGACCTTGACTCATGGTAGGGAGGTCCCAAGTTCGACAACTGGGCCGGGTGGGGGGGTGGGGGGTGCTTACCTAGCTCACATTTAATTCTCGAGGGATGTGAGTCCGGATTTGCTAGCCTTGTGCTAGGTTCCCCGTCATAAAAATAAGCGAAGGAAACATAAACAGACATGAGGCTTGATAAGGGATATAATCAACAAACATGTCGCAAAATGTTTAAAGGACTAATATCAAATGGTGCAGCAGATTTTAAGGTGCAACTTCAATGTTGCATATGGTAAATGCATAATTTAGCGATCACCCACTGAAGCGGAAAACAGAAAACTGATACACAAACCTCTAGTAGGAAGATCAACAAGCCAGGCTTGGTCCAGTCAAGTTTAGCCTAGGTCTAGATTGCCCCCTCCTGGGTAGGCAAGTGTGGAATGGGGCAACTGCATAAAATCAAGTTGGATCCATGTCCTTTGCAACAAGCCTACCAGGTCTGGTCCATGTTGTCTCTTTGTAAGAACTTTTTTTTTTTACCGCGTCACCCACTAGGACTCGGAAAACCCGGGGCCCTACACTCCCCCAAGTAACGAGGGAGCCAAGGTTAGAACTGGGGACCTCATGGTTCCCCACGAGGTGAAGAACCAACTGGGCTACCCAACTGGTTCTTGTAAGAACTCTATAATAAGCATTTTTTATGAAATATCTAGTGACATAATTGTGAATGTTCCAACAAGATTAGCAGCCGTTAGTAGGCCATTTGAACCATTTGATTTATACACAAACATGCACAATTTTTGGCCAACATTTTCTTATTAAAAGATCAATGTATAAAAACCACGAGTTCGGCATTGACTTGGGATAGTCCGCAGCATTCTGAGTAGGAATCTGCATAGCATTTCAAAGTAGAATTCTGAATAGAAAGTCTATTTGGTTTTATCTGTTCTGATTAGTTCCCAACTCCTGATAGGATTAATCAACTTGGTATACGAAAGTTGCCAAGCTCCTTGTAGGATCATCATCAATATTATTTTTTTTGAAAAGTGGATGATACCACAAGTATATTAAAAGGAAAAAGGGATGTATAGATATAAGCTACGAGCTCTCAAAAATCCCATTACAAAAAGGGCCTCCCCACCAACTGTCCCCAATTAACTCCCCAACAACCAAAGAAGAGTTATAATTCTCCACTTTACAAAGCTCTCTTGCCCAAGTGGCCACTGTCTCACAAACAAAAGTTAACCTATCTTCAGGCCTCGCTTCCTCTTCAAAATCCTATTGTCCCTTTCAGTCCACAAGGGCCAAAGAGTGGCATGGAGGATCAGCCACAAAATGATATAGTCACCCTTGAGGTTCCATACCCTATGCCACCTGGTGAAGAGCTACTGCACCCCCTCGAACTGCCAAACTAGCTGCTACAATCTCTACTGTAGTCTTGATAGGCACATCCTATGAATAGATGGTCTAGGTCGTCGTCCTCCTCCTCACACAAGCAACACAAGGAAGAAATATGTTGAAGAAAAGGTGTCACCCTATCACAGGTGGGAAGCCGCCCATGCGAAATCCTCCAAAGTAACAACTTCACCTTTAGTGGGCTCTTGGGAGCCCAAACCTGAGAAACATAGGAGTGCCAGACTCCCCCCTCCGAGATGAGAGACTAGGCAGACCTGACTAAGAAGGCCCCCTCCGTCGCCCATCTCCACACCCAAGTGTCTGCCCTGTCACTCGCCAACTGAAAGTCTAGGAGGAAAGACAAAAGCAGTTGTAGTTGGTCTATCTCGAGTCTGAAGATTTCTCCTGAAGGTGGGAGCCCAAATACCCCCGACGAAGTCTACATCAAAGGAGTGAACCACCGACCCTCTAGGAGCCCCTACAATAACGAACAGGGATGAGAAAGCCACTGCTATAGTGAAATCACCACACCATCTGTCCTGCCAGAACAGACTCATCTGCTCATCACCCAAGTTGACTCGAACAATGGCTCTGATAAAATCAACACCAACACCCTGAAGGATACCCCTCCGAATCAGGGAGACCTTGTATAGTGTGGACCGACACAAATCTCACACTCTAGGTGTGGAGTAGTATCTCTGTCTAATAAGCTGCATCCACAGTCCTTCATCCTCAGTCCCAAGCCTCCACAGCCACTTACAGAGAAGCGCTAAGTTGAAATCTTTGATGTTCTTGAGACCCACCCCGCTGTCTTCCTTGCTCTTATAAACTCTCCCCCAAGAAATATCATGTCATCTTCTCTATGTTTCCACTGCCATGCCAAAATAATGTAACCTGAATGGATTCCACCTTCTTCGCCACAGTCTTGGGGATCTTGAAAATGGAGAGAAAATATGTCGGCAAGCTGTCCAACACTAATCTGCACAACACTAGGCGACCTCCATAGGAGAGAGGAGTCTCGCCTTCAAACCTGCAAGCTTGGATTCATATTTCTGCACCACCACTAGCCAATCCTTACAATGAAGAGCTCCTGGGGACAAAGGCAGGCCCAAATAAGAGAAAGGAAATTCCCCAATCTGACACCCAAAGATACATGCAACCCGCCCGAGAGCTGAAGCCTCCATGTTAATCCCAACAATTTGACTTTTGGAGTAGTTAACCTTCAGGCCACTGATGTCCTGAACCATTTGAAGCATCAACCTGACGTCAAACATTTGCTGGTCCTCATCAACTAGGAAGAGGATCATGTCATCTGCATACTGGAGGTAGGTGATACAAATACCCTCCTGCCCTGGCTAGAAGCCTCGGATAACCCCTGTAGCCTCAGCCCACATCACAATCTACTCAAAATGTGAGCTACCAACACAAACAACAACGGAGATAACGGGTCCCCCTGCCAAAGCCCTATCCCACTCTTGAAATAAGAGGAAGGTTGCCCATTAAAGAGCCAAGCAAAAGATGCAAACGAGATGCACTCCCATATCCATCTTAGCCAAATCTGGTGGAATTATATCTTCTCTAACACCTGAAGGAGACACCGCCAATTAACCCTATCATACACCTTCTCAAAATCCAACTAGAGGACCACTCCTCTCTTCTTTTGTTGCTTCATGCCATACAAACACTTATGAGCAACTAAAAAGTTTTCTTGGATATGCCTTCCACTGATGCAAGCCCCCAGGTAGTCATTGACCAGACAACCAATGACCCCATTAAGCCTCCTAACCAGCACCTTGGAAATTATTTTGAAAGTGCTATTAAGCAAGTTAATCGGTCTGAAGTCTGCTAGATCTTGAGCACCCATCTTCTTAAGAATCAGCACCAACAATGTTTTGTTAATACCACACAAGTGTGCCCTGCCTTCTTGGAACTCTTGAACAGCACCAACAAGGTCTTATTTGACAATGTCCCAACACTGCTGTAAAAACACCATGGGGAAGTCGTCTGGTCCAGAGGCCTTGTCCCCAGCAGAAGAGAAGACTACCTGTCTGATCTCCACTTCAAGAAAGGGACTCATGAGAGTCTCACTCTCAGAAGAAATGAGATGAGGAAGCAAATCGCGAGAAAAGTCCGGCCTGCTCATCTGCTCCTTCGTGAAAAACCTAGAGTAGAAGTCCATGGCATGCCGTCTGATGTCCTCCCTCTAGATAGACTGGTCTCCCACCTGTACAGAAGCAATATGGTTCATCCTCCTAGACGACGCCATCCTGTAGAAATACTTAGTGTTCCTGTCACCTTCCTTAAGCCATTTCTCCGTCGACCTCTACTTCCAAAAAAACTCTTTCTTACTGAGAATCTTATCATACTGGGCACGAAGAGAGTCTTTGTTCCTCCTAGCAGCAGCATCTAGCAAACCCACCTCCTCCAACTGGTCCAGGACTTCAAGCTGATGAAGAATCCTCTCCTTTTACTGCATGTTGGGCAAGCTCCTGCCGGCACCCCAACTTCTAAGCACATGGGATAAATGCTTCAGTTTCCCTATCAAAGTGGCCATGAGGGTAGCATGTGGACTGTGCCTCTTCCACTCCCTCCTCACTGAGTCGAAGAAGTCTGCCTCTCTAAGCCAACATCTCTCGAATCTAAAAACCTAGCTCCTCTCTTGACCTCTGCTGGTCCTCAAGAGGATAGGCTTATGATCTGAGGTCGGCCTAGCCAAACAAGAACCTTGCACAAAAAGGAAGCGGACCTCTCAATCCGCTGACACCAAGAATCTATCTAGTCTGGAGCACGAAGGAGTCGCCCTCAAGTTGGACCAAGTGAACTGCGCATTCATCAATCCAATGTCTATGAGGGCAGCCTACTGGATGAAGCCACAAAAGTCCTCAATCTCCCCAGCTTGGGGATGAGTCCCAATCTTCTCGGAGGTAAAAGTCACCGCATTAAAGTCACCATCCACACACCAGGGGCGGCCCGAAGAGAGGGTACTCGATCAGCTCCTGCCAAAGCAAACACTTCCCTTCCCTGGTTTGAGGGCCATAGATCCCAGAGAAGTCCCACAAAAAACCATCTTGCAAGCAACGAAAGTGAAGAGAAATAGACCACCGTCCCACCTGCCTGTCCTCCTCCACCTCGAAGGGATTCCACAACACCAAGATCCCACCAGCCCTACCCACCACCGGAGAAGCCACTCCCTGAGTAAGTCTCCCACCACCAATCTCTCTCATCGGCCCCTCACCCTCCCCCTCACACTTAGTCTCCTGCAAGCAGAGGATGTCTACCTTACATCTTCTCACCATCTCCCTCACCACTCTCCTCTTCTCCCCTCCGGATCATCATCAATAATACAGTTTTCTTGGAGAAAATTCTCTCTTTTCTGACGGAGTGCCAGTTTTGGCTCACATAACTACATCTGTTCTAGTTTTCCTTGCTTCGTGCTGTGTTAAGCATACTCTCTAGCACAATCATCCAATGATCAAGATTTTTTATCCACAGCGCTGAGCAAGACCAGAAATAGGCATGACTAAGCAAGCTGCGAGTGGGCTGTGCCAGAGACCCAGCAAACTAGACTAGCTTGATTACAAAATATTTGTGGAGTGGATGGATGAGGTCCATTGGGAAATCGAGCTCCACCATGCAGCTAGACGGATGTAGGGGATAAGACTTGGCAGTGCAAAAAGAAAATTAAACAGTTGGATGCTTCATAACCTAGGGCATCCATGCAGATAAAACACAAGTAACAGGTCATGATGCATCAAATACCGTCAATGACAGTAAAAAACAAGAGACTTGTGAAAAGGCATGAACTATGATGTGAACAACTAAAAATGCAAAAAGAGAAAGCAATAAAAGTTACCTAAAAAAAGGGAGTCATTCATGCTAATCTATCAATTTGTAGGTGTAATTATTTTTTCTTCACTCTTAGAAAATATTCAGCATGCAAATAGTTTAAAACTTGTTGAACGAAGTGTTAAAAACTCAAGATTTACTGTCCTTAGTGACAGGAAGAAAAAAAACAAAATCACTCCATCTTAAGAAATTTCTTGCTGGTAGTTTAAACATAACAGCTCCAGTTATACTGTCCTTAGTGGCAGGAAAAAGAATAAATCATCCATTTTGAGCAACAGTTGAAGTAGATATAAATCTTACCTCATGAGGCAAGGGATAGAGACCCCCACATACATTGATTCCCAGGCCACGAAGCAGTGAAGCCATATCCCTATATTTCATCTCCACTTTCCCAAGTTCCTTCTGAATTTCTACACGAATTTGCTCCTTTAAATTTATAGTTTCTTCGTCCTGAAAATGAACACACAAACTTAACAACATAAGAACTTAAATGAAAATAAAAACATGGAGATAGGAAGGTGCCACAAAAAAGGAGAAAAAAAGAAAGAATGACAGAAAGGGGAGTTCATGAATAAAAGAACCTGAGGGAAAAAGTAAGATCTGATGAAGCAAAGATAATTAAGTAAATATTGTTTGGTTAAAATAAACAAGTGGATTCCAAACCCGTTTCTGAGATTCACGAATTTCTTCTAAACGCAGCTTCTGCCTTTTCTCCATGTCTAGCAAACGCAGACTTTCAGCCTTTTCCCTCTTTCGCAGCCTGCGCAGCCTTTGTGCCTCCTCTGACTGCAAATAAATTAGTTATTTACATTCTTTTTAAGACTGAAAAAAAGTCTGAACCATAAAGGAAATTACAACCACAAAGTGAGATGAATCAGACATAAACTTTAGTTCTAGTTTTGTTAATTGCAAATACATCATGAAGAAAATCAATGAAAAAATGTACATCAAGAACAGTGATCAACACAGGGGACATGCCTTTAACAATAGAAGAGGTAAAATATTTCCCATATCTACCATTGTTTGAGATGTCTAAATTGAGGGAGTAAATCTGGAAATGTGCTGGGAAAGAAAGCAGTTTGGATGCCATCATGGCTGGCGGGCACATGGCCGTGGAGGCTGGGAGCTGGTGATGGGAAGGTGGCTAGTTTGTTCATGGTAAAAAAAAGGAAAGGGGAAAAAAAGTGGTTTCCCAAGGAATAGGTAATTGGTGCCGCAGTCATTGAGGATTCAACTCCTGAGTTATTCTTGTTTAGACAGGATTTTCTGTGTTCAACCACACTGCATTTGTTTAGTTGGATATTTCAGATATGTACACAGGACATGAGTATTTGACTTTTATTTATGACTTAAATTTAGTAGGTAGCAATGGATCTGAATAATTTTGGGTTAGCTAAAGTCAATAATGATCTTCCTTTAAGTAATTTCAATCAAATCTTTCAGACTACTTCTCGTGAAATTTTAGAAAAAATTACAATTAACATGGTGTCCAAAAGACACCATAAACATCTTACTGGAACGCACATCATGGAAGTAGCATAAAGTAGGGATAATTACTTACATACTTTCAAAAAAATCATATGACAGTTTATGGCTCCTTATTAGGTGATTGCACTTTTATTCCTCACTTTCAGATCCAAACAATTAACTTTACTCAGTCTAACCTCTTTGGTTGCTTTGCTCTTTCCCTGGTGCTCTAATACCCTAGCTTTCTATACACCTTGTTTCTGTTGGTTGACTTTTTGATTCTAAAAGCACCATTTCATTTATTATTTCACTTTAACTATGCAGGATTTGCATATAGCCTAGAGGATTGGGAAAGGTTGCAGGACCTGGAGCATTTTCATCCATCTAATTTAACCATCTTCACTTTATCATTACACAGTTTTATCTTCCCTGTTACATATCAATGGCATCCCCATTCTTGGGGATATTACTGGGCCTTGTCTCAAGATTGTATTTCAATATGGTACTCTTGGGCATCGCCCATTTACCCCCTCGGCTATCATTATTGGTTGTTAGCTAGCCAAGTACTTGGCTCCATTATCTCCTTGTAAGTCTATTTCTAAAACTCCATTCGACCTTGTTCACTGTGATATATGGGGTCTAGCTCATTTCCCTTCTATGACAGGATTCCGTCACCATGTTAGTTTCATTAGTGACTTTACTCAGATTATTTGGTCTATTTAGTAAGTCAACGTCTATGTTAATAAAGGTGCCTAACACGAGGCAAGGGGCTGATAAGCTGGCTCACTTCCTCCAAGGTCACCTAGGCAACTGCAGGACCTGCCTGGACCACCGAGGCACTTGCCTCAGGTCACCTTCAATGCCTGCTTCACCCCAGCCGGCCTTCAGCTGCTCAGCTCCTTTATGCCAGCCCATTTAGCCTCATTTGGCCATTTATCCAGCCCATTTTGCCCATTTACACGGCCCAGGAAACCAGGTTGTTAACCTCCCAACCTGATCCATCTCTGTCCACCCCAATTTCACCTCTCTCGATTCCCAAATCATAGTTAAAGAAACCCTAGATGGCAGGGACAGCAGAGTGTAGTCATACTTCCTGGCAACGAAAAACCACGGTGGTCACTCTCTCCCTGCCTCCTGACGAAGTACAACTAGGATGGCCCTGCTATGACCTACAATGGCTGTGACTGAATCCCTCTGTCCCTGTTTCAGTGATTGTTGCACAGCTTTTCGGCATATGAAGGTGCACTCTCTCCCTCTCCCCATGTTCTCCATCTGAGCACTCTCTCTCTCTCTCTACATACATACATATATACACATATATGTATGTATTCAGTGAAGGAAGGGGCTCACCCTGTGTGTGCGGATCACACACACACACACACACACACACACACACAAACAACAAAATAAATAAAATGAAAGCAGAGAGTGACTACCCCTTTCTTTTGCTCTCTTTCTCCGTGTTCTATCTTTGTAATGTATATAATCGACTCTTTTTAGTCTTGTTCACTTTGTTTCTGTCAGGCTTTCTGAAACACTTTATGTTATGGGATCATGGAATAGACTTTTTTTTTTTTTTTTGGAAACCCTGCCTAGAGTTTGATGGGAGAATGCACCCTTTACCAGAGGTAAAGAGAGGAGCCATTCCACCATCCGAACACTAGGAGGTAAATATTATTACTAATGGAATAAGATAAAGTTTACATCATTCGAATGCTGGGCAAGCCCAGCTTATCTAATCGAGCCTCTCCCTTTATAATTGAGGGTAGCTCATTATAAGAGAAAAAAATATTACATTTGGAATTGCAAGCAAGAGAGGCCAAGGAGTCCGCGACTTTATTCCCTTCTCTATAAATGTGGTCAATCTTGTCATGCTGGGTAATGGATCTCCAGATATCTCTGACAAAGGAAAGAATGGACCAAGGGCAGTGGATTTCCTTTTTAATGATCCGAACAAGGATATGAGAGTCACATTCAAGATGGGCTGGTTGATCACTGACTGTGTGCAGATACTTGAGGCCATCAAGAAGAGCCCGGGCCTCCGCTATGAGACTGTTTGTATGTCCATAATAATGAGAATAAGCCAGGATGATGTTTCCTCTACAATCTCGGATGACCCCTCCACCTCCAAAAACTCCATTCAGTTTGCAAGCACCATCAGAATTTAATTTAAGGAAAGGCCCAGGTGGACATATCCACCTAATGATCTTCAGATGAGGATTACTTGACTGCTGTATGGCAATCCCCAGGCTCTCCAATATCTTCCTTTTCCTGTTGTCCGGTTCCTTTAGTTTAGCAGCAATACAGTTTTGTTTCACCTGGCAGATAAGCTGGTGAAGAATACTGAATTTGGATATAGTTTTTCCTTCGTATGTAGCCAAGTTTCTGGCTTTCCAAATATCCCAGAGACCATAGCCGATGACAGCAAGCATAATATAACCATGGGCAGATTTGGGCTGGATGCTGCTGGCAGCTTGCAAAATGAAAGCCCTAACTGAATTTCCTTCCAGTAGCAGCCCAACATTTTTGAAGTAGGACCAAATGTGGACTGCAAGTTCACTATGCAGTAAAAGGTGATTCAAGTCCTCCTCATGGTGCAGCTGACAGCAGTAGCATCTAGAGCATAAGGGCACCCCCAATCGCTGAACATTAGCATCAACAGGAAGACAGTTTTGCATAATCTTCCATAGGTGAACTGAAATTTTAGTAGGAAGCCATTGAGACCACAGCCGAGCCCAAGGCAGAACAGTCTGTCTGGAATTTCTGTTGGACAGAGCATGGTAGGTGGAGGCAACAGAGCACTTACCAGAAGAGGATAAACTCCAAGCCTGCAGATCAGCATCTTCTGTCAAAATTACATTATGGATTGCAGTTTTGATAGGAGGAGGGACCACCCTTTCCAGCAAGTCAGAGTCCTCACTAGATGGATGCAACAGGAAATCTTTGACAGTTATATTTGTGTTTGTGTTTATATTAGGAGGGACAAATTCAATCAAACTGTGATCTCCAATCCAATTATCATACCAGAAATTAGTGCTATTGCCATCCCCAACAACAACCTTTTTGTACTGTAGAATGATATTTTTTGCCTTGATCCAGCTTCTTCTTGTGAAGCCATTCATATTTTTGAAGTGAACATCTCGAAGGTGGCTCTGACCAATATACTTTGCTCTGAAGTAGTTGGCCCACAGGGAATTAGAATGCATAGCCTGCCATAGCATCTTAACCCTTAGAGCAGTTTCCATTTGCCTAAGAGACATAATGCCAAGACCTCCCTGTGTAATGGGCCTACATATGGCCTGCCAAGATCTCCAATGTCTTTTATTTCCATCAGGTGAAGAACCCCAAAAGAAGTTTGCAAAAGACCTCTCGAGGATTTGATGAGTTCCAGAATGCAAAGGAGAAGAAGAAAGGGAATAAATAGGCACAGAGGTTAAGACATGCTTGATCAGAATCAACTTGGCACCCTGGGATAGTAGACTGGATTTCCATCCAGAGATTCTTTTTTGGATGGAATTTATGATTCCTGCAAAGTAGATTTTTTTATTTCTACCAAGAACCAGGGGAAACCCAAGATACTTGTGTGTGTGTGTGTGTGTGTGAGTGAGTGAGTGAGAAAGAGAGAGAGAGAGAGAGAGAAAGGGAGTAAAATGGGGATCTCTCTCTCTCACACACACACACAAATAATAATAAAAAAGCAGGGTTGACCACCCTTTCTTTTGCTCTCTTTCTCACTGTGCTCTGTCTTTGAGAAATATAATTGACTGTTATAGTATTGTTCACTTTGTTTTCAAAACATTTTATGTTATGGGATCATGAAATAGACTTATTTAGTTCTTTTGGTTTCGTTATGACGTTGCACTGGTTTAATATATTTGCATGTATGAGTATAAACTTACTATTGCAACTTCATTTTTTAAATTTTATATGAATTTGGTAAATTATACACTAATTTGACACATTTGAATGAATGAGTTTAGGAATTTTATAGGTTCTACATGTGTTGATGGAAACTTAATCATATATCTATATATCTAAATGTTAATATTTTTTACAAAAGGTCACCTCAAAGGAAACCCCTCGGTCGTCTCATGCCTCTGACTACATAGAAAAGGACAAACAAACAACAAAACAAACATACTTTTTGAAGGGTAAGATATGAATACACAACCCGCGGTCCCTAAAGTTCAGTAAAAGATGGAAATTAGATTTAGAGGAAATGAAAGGATATATAGAAAAGCTATAAGGATCTTATAAACAACTACTCAATCAGCTGTGAGTATACCACAATCTGTGATCATGGGACTGAGAGATCCATACACAACCAGATTGTAGCAGCAGTTCTTTGTAACATACTAAGGTTTGCTTAAGTTTTAGGCTTTTAGCACAAAGATTTTCTCAAGAAGAAAACTAGTCAAAACGTTTTCAAATAGAACTAGTAGCAGAAGCTGTTGCGGAGGGAGTCAGAGAGTTGGGTAAAACCCTAGCTGAAGTGCTGAACACATTTTAAAGTGTGGCCGAAGAAAAACCGATCAGAAGCTGTACCAACCTAATTATATTACACATGTTTTATGAGTAAAGGGAGACATGTATGGGGAAAAGGAAAAGAAAGATGTGTATGATACTGCATTATCAATAATGATTTGGACAGCTGACAAAAAGGGCATGTAGATAAATCTATCCAGATGTTTTGAGTTAACCAATTCTACTTTGATGAGATTGAAATATGCTTCACCACAAAGAGAAAGAAAGATGGGCATATAAAGAATAGAAAATAGATTCACTAGTAATTAAGAGGTTCGAAGTGTTCAACCAATGAGCTAAAATAAAAATTAAGCTCTTAGGCAATCTATAGCTCAGCTGCAACTCCAGAATCTCAATAAGCAAAAATAAGATACTAAAGTCCAGACAAGCATGTTACGAAAATAGTGCAGACCTGGATTAGTAATTCTTGCTTCCTAGATGCCCATTCTTCTTCTTCAGCTCGTTTATACTCCTCTGATTCCTTGAGCTTTTCCCTCTTACCAATTATATCATTCTTATTATCTGACATCATATCCTTATTTTTCACATCTGATTGCAGAATCATTACAGGATTCATATCCTCTCGTATGTTCCCCATAGATCCTTGAAAAACATGACGAGTGTGTAGCATATCAGTTTGTCGTTCATTTAGACAGTTGGTTGGTTCTAAAGAAGCACACTCATCCTGAGGCTGAAAAATAGAACTGTCTTCAGCAACTTCTGTAACATTTCCTGTTTGTGGACCAGGCACATTCAGTGAAGAGCAAGGAATGTTGCAAGGAGATGGGTTTTCGTATCTCTGCATATCTTCACACTGAGGTTTGTCTCGTAACTCAATTGTAGAAAAAGAAGCTCTGTCATTATCTTCATTATCCATTGAACAAACCTCATTAATCTGGGAATGTGACCCATGCTGCATCCACATATCATGTGAAAGATGGCTTCGAAGTAGTTCATCTTGACTACAAGAGTTACCCATTGCCTCACGGTCAAATGAAACATCTGGCTGGGAATGATATCTGTGTGGAGATGTTTTCCCAGAAAGTGGTTCATTCTTATTTTTTGAATCAAATTTTTCATGACTGCCTTCACCAACTGTATGATCTGAAACTTCAAAAGAGTCCATTTTAAATTTGAAGGAATGTCTTTCCATAAAACCATTCGATATGTGTGGAGCAGACAATAGAACATCTGTTCTGTCAACTGGAGTGTTTGCACCAGATTGAGCGTCACCTTTGTTTTGTACTGCATATGCATCACAACTGGTACCATTCAGATTAGCATCCTCAGATGTTTCACATAGAGATCCACTATTATGAAATCCAAAGGCACCAATTCCTTCCCTTGAATCAGTATGCCTTTTCTCGGTTTTCTTCTTTAATGCAGCTTTTTCCCACTCTTCACGAATGTTTACCGATGAACCATCCATAATCTCACAGTCAGAGCAGTCACCTTCGGTATCTCCAGTGTCCGAAATACCCCTCTTGGATGTGTCAATTTTTGATGTACTGCAGTCAGAAGAAAGGGTATCAAATATCCGTTTTGAGTATCTTTTACGGCCTTTACCTTTTCTGTTAAGCACTTGACACTCATCACCATCAAACTCCTCAAAAGCAGAGGAGTTACTGGAAGAAGGATGGAAAGTCTTGCTTGACGTGGCATAATGATCAACCCTTCTGAATCTAATATCGTCATCATTATCATCATCATTCTCTTCTATACAAATTACAGTTGGGAAATGCTTTCTGTTGGCATTCTTTGAGCATCTAGATTTACGATTGGAAGATTCAGGAGAGTCAATAATAATAACATCAATTTTACTTATGTCCACATCAAAAATATTTGTGCTATCGTGGCTTCTATTATTGCACCTTCCGAGGGCAGTCTTTGCAGAGCAAGTTCTCATTTGAGATTGTCCTCTTGACATTCTTCCACACTCTCGTCCACACAATAAGATAACTAGATATGCTGCACAATGACTACGTATTAGGAGTCTTCCTGTTGTTCTTTTTGTCCAATATGTTTTCATTTGCATGATGAGACAATCTTGCCATTTTCAGAAATAACTTGATTTCAGACATATTGACTGGTCATTAGTCCTGTCGAACAGAAGTTTAAAAATCACAAAAAAGTAGGCAAGAAGAAGCCAAAATGCAGAAGATGAAGAAAAAACAACAGCAAGAATACAGTTAAGCATCTGAATATTGTATTTAAAGGCCAAACTCAGCTTTCTTTGATGTGGATGTAAAAATGCATGGAAGAAACTGAATAACAACAGAATAAAGAACAAGAGATAGACATTAAATATGAATTCTATCAAGAAAAATTATCACACTAAAAAAAGATATAAATACCAGTAAAAATGTATGAATCAAACAAAGAAAGGATGTGTGGTTATTACCCAGCATAAAACAATGGAGCCTCATCTTTAATGTACTGGATAATCCTTCAATCTTATTCCAAAAGTATATTCAATTGTCAAAATCAATGACAAGGCATATCTTAGACAATAGTTACCAAGATGGGGAGTGAAAGTGAGAAACACATCATCTGGTAACATTTTGAATTAAAAATTAAATGAATGCAAGAAACAGAGAAAGAGATTAGTGTAGCGTAAGCTGTAAAAGAGTTTACCAGTAACTATGCTTTGGACATCTAATACCACAGAGATTTCTTTTTTGGAAGGTGGTCCAGAGACCTTCATCAAGGGTGGCTTTAATAACGGAATAAGGTTGGGTAGGGTGAGTTATTCGCCTTATTCGACTTTGTTAGCATTGCTCGGGTAGGGTGCGTTATTTGGGGTCGGGTAGGGACACTGCGGGTAACTCATTCAACCAAAATGGTCCAATAAGCTACCCGGGGTTCGGTAGGGTAAGGTTTTGTGGATTTCTTATTTATGATATTTTAATTGTTTTATTTTTTCTAGGTAGAATAACAACTAGTTATCAAACTGGGTCAGGCTTAACCCTATGGTAGCTTAACCGAGCTTACACTAACAGCCTTACCCTATTCCATTATCAAAGCCGCCCCAAAAGAACAAGTACTAATACTAGAGAGATATCCTACAAGAATTTTTTGGGAAGGTGGCAGACATTTCATTGAAATGAGAAGAGAAGGGTAACAGAAAAAGGAGAAAGTGCTCCTCAAGGGAACCACAAACCCCAATCAACTATCAAGATGATAGATGCACTCGTGCAAGAACATTAAACAAAACATTTTCACAAAAAAGAACATTAAAAAAAGAAAAGAAAATTCAGCAAAAACAGAGGAAAGGAGGAAAGGAAACAAAAAACCCTCTGGACAGAGTAGGTGATGAAGTCTTTCCACTGCATCAATTTTAACAAGTCTGAGCAGTCCAACTGATGTAATCCAGAGTAGGAGTACCAATCCTGTATAAACCCACCAACTTTCTTAAGAATATCAAAGGACTCTGCTAGTTCTGCCTCAAAATTCTGCTGTTTCTTTCTCCCCAGATAGCCCATAGCAAAGGAGAAAGGAATGGTAATCCGAAATTTCTTGCTGATCCTTTGAGGACATCTTCTTTCCCAGCCCTGAAGAAGATCCAGGAGGTGCCTAGGCTCCCACCAAAGAATATCAAGAGCCTTAGTGAGAATAATCCAAAGAATCCTAATGATACCACAACCCACAAACACATGATCAATAGATTCCTTGAAGATTGCACAGAAAGGGCAAAGATCTTTAATAGCAGGGATGGGCCTAGCTAATTTATCTGCAGCAGGAATTCTCCCATGGGCCAATTTTCAGGTAAAAATCTTCACATTGTTTTGGAACTTAGGCTTCCATAATCCAACTCTGCACCCTCCATATTGAAGTAAACTGACAGTAGAACGGACAAAAAAAAGTTCCCACTTTTTCCTATGTAGTCCAAGGTGAGAGGCGAGAGGCAACCAAGGGATCGCCTCAAGTTTTATTAAAATAATATATATTTCAGAAATATAAATATATGTTATAAATATTGGAATTTTTAGACGTAAATTACAATTAGGTGCTGAATATTAACATATCGCATATATTATCCAAAAATGCATACATAAAACCAAGTCTCCTCAAACAAATGACATAAAAATGGACAATCACATATATGTAGACAAAATTGCATACTTAAAACCAAGTCTCCTCGACCATATGACATAAAAGTGGGCAATCACATATATGTAGACAAAAATGTATACATAAAACAAAAATGAATACATAAAATCAACTCATCTCAACCAAGATTTTCTGTCTCGAATATCGATTTCGTCTCGAAAAGGCGGAAGAGAAGAGATCTCGCAAAGATCTCGGAAAAATCTCGAGAGATAGAGTTCGGTGATTTCGAAATAAAAAATCATACATATGCCTATTTCTAAGAAAATGCTAATTTTTTCTACTAACCACTCAATTCACAAACATATTTTTCTAATTGACAACTCAATTTTACAAAATAAAAAGTAATGATAATAATAATAAATCCATTCAGATGCACCAATGTCAATATACATCAAAGGTTACAACAAAAGATATACATAAAATGGTACATGAATTGCAAGCTGAAGAATACATCAAAAATGGTACATGTATCTCTATCTCCCCCCCTCTCTGTCTCCCTCTCAGAGAGAGAGAGAGAGAGCTCAAGGGGGCCAAGGTAGAGAGAGACTGAGAGAGAGGAAAGAGGAAATTGAGGAGGGGAGAAGATCTCGATCTTGGGGGCTCTGTTCCTCGTGACCTTTGGAGAGACAGAGATCTCAGACATCTCATAAGAGATGACAAACCATGTCCTTAACCAAATGACAAAAAAGCCTCTCTCAACTCTCAAACCTCCTCATCACTCAAAAGAGTCCGAGTCTCCATCATTTTCAATTGGAAGATCATTCTCAGATGGTGATGTCTCCTCGAAGTCAACATCAACCTCATCTATGGACTACAAGCGAGATGTAGCCATGCTTTTTTCCATTTCATTGACGCTTTTTGGTTGTCGACCTTGTGCTTAGATCTTCCTCTTCGTTAACACCCGCAATTTTTTCAACATCTAGACATGAAAGGTCTTCATCTTCATCCACAAAATCTTGTTGTTCAGTAGGATGAGCTATCCACTCATTACAATCATTAACGTCCTCCAAAAAAATAGGATTATGATCACTTTGCTGAACATGCAAATAGCGAGTGCGCAGGAGTTGATTATATTGCACAAAAATTAGATCATTCAGCCTCTTTCACTCCAACCTAATCCTTTTCTTTGTGTGCACCTACAAATTATATTATTTGCAATCAATTAAACAAAAAAATAACATTGAGAGGAGATCTTTTATGTACTTGAATATGGAATTATAGATCTAACCTACTCATACGTACCCCAATTGCATTCACAAGTAGATGTATTATAGGTCAAAGCGTGACCATCTTTTGAAGGTTAGGTGTGCTAGTTCCAAAGTCAACCAACTAGTTAACTATACCATAAACAATTAAACAAATCATGTAGTGCTATCTTACTAAAGGAATGAAAAGGAAATTAGATAAGAAAAGCATCCATACCCGGAATAGGTAGAGTGTTGTCTAATGGCCATTTCTCTCCCAAAGAACCCTTGGGCATCCCCATAAGTTGCTAATTCCCTTAAAATTTCATCTTGGACCTTGCCCTTTGGAACTAGCTTTTCAATGCAATCATGTAGCCCCCACTTAACTTCAGAATCATATCCAATATTTGGATTGGATGAATAAATTTTCGGATTGAGATAAAAGGCCTACTGCATGTAAAAGACGGTGCAATTGAAAGTCCTAATGCCTATCAATGATTTCCCAAATTGGACCATATTTGTCAAACTTTTCATTCAATACATGCTTGATAGTTTCCTTTGCACGTTCCATAGCTTTATAAATGTAGCTCATAATTGGTTTTTCTCCATCAACCAACCGTAAAACCATAACAAGAGGCTTGAATATTTTTAAAGAATATGCCACACCATTCCCAAAAGAAGTCTTCAAAATTATATCCTCTACCTTCTTCCCTTCATTTTTTTTGGTCCATCCATTGTTGCTTACTAACCAATCAGCATATGTAACTTATCTTCGCAATCAAGCAAACTCTACAAGTTTAGATAATTGGTAGGAAAGTGAATCACAGTTGCACGTGCAAGATTTTTATCATTTGTGTACTTTTTCATCATAGCAAGTATCCTCTTGTGCCCGTAAATAAATGTAGTAACCATTGTTGCCCTCCAAATAATTTCTTTCATTGGGGATAATTTGGAAATGTCCTCTAATATCAAATCTAAGCAATGGGCACCATATAGTGTCCAAAATAAATGAGGATGGGCTGCCATCAACATTCTCTCAACTGCCGCATAACTTGACTCATTATTTGTGACAATCAGAATGACATGTTCAACACCAACTTCTCTCACAACCTTGTCCGATAAATCTGCTAACAATTTGGCATCTTTCACATGTGAGGAAGCATCCACTGATTTCAAAATAAATAGCTCCACCTGAAGACTTCACTAGAAAGTTGATCAATGTCCGCCCCTTCACATCTGTCTATGTATCAAATATAATACTACGCCCATATTTCACCCAATTTACTTTTTGGGTATCCACCAACTCTTGAGTCTTCTATATCTCCTTCTGCAAAATAGTCTCACGAATCTCATGGTAGCTAGGGACTCTTAATCCAGGATCATATTGTCCTATAACTTCCAATATGGTTTGAAAGCTATGTAGGCGCACGCTATTGAATGAGATTCCAACTTGATGCATTCACCTACCTATGTATTGGATGACCCTTTCCTGATGCTCCTTTTCCCATTTCTTGTCTTTGGTGGTCTTCCTAGTAGTCTGCTCTGGATCAAGAGTGAGAACTTACCCATAGGACTCTTCGTCCATGGCGACTTGGCAAAAATGTCATCAAGTGGATTAACTTGAGACACCTCCACGGATGAATCTTTGGATGTGGCGTCCTTGAAGAGATCATCTCTACTTTTAGTTTCTCACCATCCGTATCTTCTCATTTCTTGCTTGCTTTGTCTTCTATATATATTCCCGGATTTCTAGCTTCGCATCCACTAGGGCCTTTTGACAAGCTGTCATATTTGTAGGTGTCCCGGCTAAATGTTACTTCAACCAGTAAATCCCTCCTTTACCCACCTTCTTACAAAAATTGCACATCATTATACCTCTATTATGTGGATCGGAAGAGGTTCCATACTTCCACCCAATGTCATTTAATCTGCGCCGTTCTACAGTGGGACCTTGGGTGCTAGCATTTGAAGATACATCACCAGACACAGATATAGAGGTGGGTGTAAGTGTAGACATCTTAAAAAAATCAAACAACAAATTTAAACAAAATTAACAACACATTTAAACAAAATTAACAACAAATTTAAACAAAAAACACAAAAAACAAATTACTATTTTAAGTCCTTACTGCTCGAAGTAGTCCAGGCGAGTGGCAAGATAGAGAATGTTCCCCGTAGACAATGAGTGAGTGAGAGCGTGAGACAGAGAGAGAGTGAGACAAAGACTGAGAGAAAGGCTCAGCCCCTCTCTCTGTCTGTGCGTGTATGTAAGATAAAAAGAGAGTGAAATAGACAGAGATAGAGGGTGAGACAGACTGATAGAGGAGCTCTATCTATGCGTGTATGTGAGACAGAGAGAGACTGAGACAGAGAAAGAGAGAGACTGAGATAGGGACTCGGCCCCTCTCTCTGTTTGTGCGTGTATGTGATGTTAGGGATATGGAGTACCCAGACGAGGAGGACAACCAGCAGAGGAGGAAGAAGGAGAGAAGAAGAATCACACAAGAACACACAGGGATTTTTTTACGTGGTTCGGAGGCAAGATGCCTTCCTACGTCTACGGCCGCAACAGGATTCCACTAAGATAAACACAGACTAGAGTTACAATACAATGAGAGAGCCCATCCTTTTATACTAGGAGATTAGGGCGTCATAAGTCAGGGCATTAAGGACAATAATACCCCTGATCAACAGAAATCCTCTTCCGGGATACATCAGACGCGCATGCTCGCCTGTCCCCCCGGATGCTCTCCTGGGACCGAGTATGCCCTCCAACGACTGCAGATGCTCCCCCACCATCAATCAGATCAAAGCATTGCCAAGGCAAGGTCGACGCATTGCCAAGACAAGGTCGACGCATCCCAAGTGATATCGACTTGCCTTGAACCCGCAATGCATGCTTCCCTGACGCCAGTGATGCTCTCCAGAGACAATGAATGCCCTCCAGAGACAGCATGTGCTTCCCTGCTAGACCCGGACAGCATATGCTCCCCTGGAGTAACGAATGCTTCCCTGGCACTGAAAGATGCTCCCCAGGAGATGCGATATGCTCGCCATGCTCCCCTGAGCTGAGGATGCTCCCCTGGGGCAGCGATTGCTCCCCTGGAGATGACATAAGCTCGCCATGCTTCCCTGATGTTGTGAATGCTCCCCTGGAGCAGTGGATGCGCTCCTGAGGCAGAGTGTGATCCCGTGCAGAGGCGCACGAATGAAAGAGTTCTGACTCCACACTCTAACAATCTCCCACTTGGAGTTTGAACTCCAAAGAAAGCAAACCTCTCACTGTATTAACCCTGCTCAATATAACAATGGAAATACTGCTACGACATCCCTCCATTAATCATCCATGGAGGCCAACTGAGGCTTTGCACAGCCTCAGTTTCTCTGTGGTCACCACCTTGGTTAACATGTCTGCTGGATTCTCTGCACCAAATATTTTCTCCAGCAGCAAAACATCATCTTCAAGCAGACCACGAATGAAGTGATATTTCAGTTGTATGTGCTTAGTCCTTGCATGAAAGACTGGGTTCTTGGCAAGGTGAATTGCACTTTGACTGTCACAAAACAACACACTATTGCTTTGTTCCTTGCCCAACTCATTCAGAAAATTTTTCAGCCATACCATCTCTTTGCTAGCTTCAGAGATAGCTACATACTCTGCTTCTGTTGTTGAGAGAGCAACAACCTTCTGAAGTTTTGAAACCCAACTCACTGTAGTGTCACCCAAGGTGTAAACATAGCCAGTGGTACTTCTTCTGGTGTCCAGATCACCACCAAGATCTGAATCAACAAAACCTTGTAAGATAACATCACTTTTCCTGAAACAAAGTGATTTGCCTGAGATGCCTTTTAGGTATCTCAGAATCCATTTCACTGCCTCCCAGTGTTGCTTGCCCGGATCTGCCATATGTCTGCACACAACTCCCACTGCATGTGCTATATCCGGCCTGGTACAAATCATGGCATACATCAGACTTCCTACAGCTGATGCATAAGGAATTTTCTTCATGGACTCTCGCTCATCAGCAGACTTTGGTGACTGCTCTTTAGACAGCTTAAAGTGACTTGCCAAAGGAGTGCTAACTGGTTTTGCATCCTGCATGTTGAATCTGCTCAACACCTTCTGGATGTAACCTTCTTGAGATAGCTTCACAGTGCCAGCTGTTCTATCCCTCATAATTCCCATCCCAAGAATTTGCTTTGCTGCTCCTAAGTCCTTCATAGCAAATTCCTTTGATAATTGTATTTTCAGATTGTTAATCTATGTCATACTTGATCCTGCAATAAGCATATCATCCACGTACAATAACAATATGATATAACAATTATCAAACTTCTTAAGATAACAACAATGGTCCATATTGCATCTAATGAAACCATTGTTACATATGAATCCATCAAACTTCTTGTACCATTGTCTGGGGGCTTGTTTCAGACCATACAAACTTTTCTTGAGCTTGCACACAAGGTTTTCTTTGCTTGGGACTGAAAACCCTTCTGGTTGCAACATGTAGATGTCTTCCTCCAAGTCACCATGGAGAAAGGCTGTCTTTACATCTAGTTGCTCTAAATGTAAGTTCTCAGCAGCAACAATGCTCAACACCAGTCTAATAGTGGTTAGTTTCACAACTGGAGAAAAGATCTCAGTGTAGTCTATACCTTCCTTCTGTTGGAAGCCCTTCACTACCAACCTTGCTTTGTACCTCTTACTGCCATCAGGTTCATCTTTGACTCTGTAAACCCACTTGTTATGCAATGCCTTCTTGTTCTTAGGGAGTTTAGTTAGCTCCCAAGTCTGATTCTTTTGCAATGAGTTCATCTCATCTTTCATGGCTAACTCCCACTTAACAGAATCTGTAACCTGCATTGCTTCATCATAACACTCGGGTTCACCTTCGTCAGTCAACAGTAGGTAATGCAAAGATGGAGAATACCTTTGTGTAGGCCTAGGTATTCTTGCAGATCTTCTCAGTTGTACCGGTGTACAAGGTTGTGCTTCTCTTTCAGATACATCTTGTATCTTATCATTCACATCATCTTGTGAAATTTCTTCTAGCTCAACCTGTCCACCATTCTCATTTTGTTTCCCTGCACTGTCAGATTCTACAACAGCCCTGTCTTTGTACAAGACATTTTCATTGAATATAATATTTTTCCTTCTGAGAATTTTTCGATTTTCATCATCCCAAAATCGATATCCAAACTCATCAGAACCATATCCAATAAAAAAGCACTTTATAGACTTAGCATCTAGCTTATCCCTGTCATTAGAATCTACATGCACATATGAAACACAGCCAAAGACTCTCAAGTGTGAAAGATTTACCTCTTTCCCTGTCCAGGCCTCCTCTGGAATTTCACCATCCAAAGGGACAGATGGTCCTTGGTTTATCAAGAAAGCTGTTGTGTTAATTGCATCTGCCCAAAATATTTTTGGCAGTCCGGCATGTATCCTCATACTCCTAGCCCGTTCATTCAAGGTTCTGTTCATGCGCTCGGCAACTCCATTCTGCTGTGGCGTTCTTGGAACAGTTCTTTCCATCCTGATACCACTAGCTGCACAAAAGTCCTTGAATTCTTTGTTGTCATACTCTCCACCATTGTCTGATCTCAGACACTTCACCTTCAAACCTGTCTCATTCTCTACAAGGGTCTTCCAATTTTTGAAAGTAACAAATACATCAGATTTCCTTTTCAAAAAATAAACTCATACCTTGCGAGTAGAGTCATCAATGAAAGTGACATAGTAGAGTGAGCCTCCAAGAGATGGTACTGGTGAAGGACCCCATACATCTGTATGTACAAGCTCTAGCTTCTGTGTCTTCAAAGTTCTAACTGTCTTTGAGAATGTAACCTTCTTTTGCTTCCCAAAAATGCAGTCTTCACAAAGACCAACTTCCATAGATTTCAAGTCAGACAATTTTCCTTTTGACAGCAGTACCTTCATCCCTTTCTCACTCATGTGACCAAGCCTGCAGTGCCATATATTGGAGTCAACTCCTGAATTTGCCACTGCCACTATATCTTTGTTGTTGCTAGTCATGTAGAGAGTACCCATCTTGTTGCCTCTTGCTATAATCATAGCACCTTTGGTGATCTTCCAAGATCTACCCATAAAGGTTGTGACATAACCTTCATCATCAAGCTGTCCAACAGATATCAAGTTCCTCTTCAAGCCAGGTACATGCCTTACATTCTTTAACTTCCACAAAGTGCCATTTGTGGTCCTTACATTGACATCACCCTTCCCCACAATATCTAAAGGCTCATCATCAGCAAGATAAACCTTCCCAAAGTTTCCAGCAACATAATTTTGCATACTTTCTTTATGTGAGGTAGAGTGAAACGACGCACCTGAATCAAGAATCCATGACTCTAAAGGAGTGTCAACACAAAGAACTAAAGCATCTTGAACTTGCTCTGCTGTAGTTGCATTGGCAGACTCTTCATTATGATTTTTCTTCTTTGGAGCCTTGCAATCTTTCTTTAAGTGCCCCTTTTTACCACAATTCCAGCACCCATCACCACCAAACTTTGATTGACCTTTCTTCTTGGACCTAGATCTGCTCCTATTTTGACCCCGCTATTTTGTTCTTCCCCTGCTCTCTGTATTCAAGGCAGAATCTGAGACTTCACCTGATTCCCTTCTGCGAATATCTTCGTTTAGAATCAGGTCTCGAACCTCATTAAGCTTCAACTTGCTCGAACCGGAAGAACTACTTACAGCCGTCACAGTTGCACCCCAACTTTCAGGTAAGGAGGATAAAAGAATCAAGACCCTAATCTCATCATCAAAGTTTATTTCTACAGAACTCAACTGAGTTGTAATCACATTGAATTCATTGATGTGGTCTGTAACAGAAGCACCTTCGGCCATCTTCGGATTAAATAAACGACGCATCAAATATACTTTGTTTGAAGCCGAGGGCTTTTCATACATATTTGATAGCGCCTTCATCAATCCTGCCGTGGTCTTCTCGTTCACGATGTTGAAGGCGACGTTTCTGGCCAACGTCAAGCGAACAACTCCGAGTGCTTGTCTGTCTAGTAGATCCCAATCTTCCTTCTTCATCCCTGCCGGCATCGTTCCAAGAAGCGGCTCATGCAGCTTCTTCTGATACAAGTAGTCTTCGATCTGCATCTTCCAGAAACCGAAGTCCTTGCCATCGAACTTGTCGATCCTCACCTTTCCTTCATCCGCCGCCATTACTCCCACTACTCCCTCGAACCAGAACAAGACTCTGATACCAGTTGTTAGGGATATGGAGTACCCAGACGAGGAGGACAACCAGCAGAGGAGGAAGAAGGAGAGAAGAAGAATCACACAAGAACACACAGGGATTTTTTTACGTGGTTCGGAGGCAAGATGCCTTCCTACGTCCACGGCCGCAACAGGATTCCACTAAAATAAACACAGACTAGAGTTACAATACAATGAGAGAGCCCATCCTTTTATACTAGGAGATTAGGGCGTCATAAGTCAGGGCATTAAGGACAATAATACCCCTGATCAACAGAAATCCTCTTCCGGGATACATCAGACGCACATGCTCGCCTGTCCCCCCGGATGCTCTCCTGGGACCGAGTATGCCCTCCAGCGACTGCAGATGCTCCCCCACCATCAGTCAGATCAAAGCATTGCCAAGGCAAGGTCGACGCATTGCCAAGACAAGGTCGACGCATCCCAAGTGATATCGACTTGCCTTGAACCCGCAATGCATGCTTCCCTGACGCCAGTGATGCTCTCCAGAGACAATGAATGCCCTCCAGAGACAGCGTGTGCTTCCCTGCTAGACCCGGACAGCATATGCTCCCCTAGAGTAACGAATGCTTCCCTGGCACTGAAAGATGCTCCCCTGGAGCAGCGAATGCTCCCCAGGAGATGCGATATGCTCGCCATGCTCCCCTGAGTTGAGGATGCTCCCCTGGAGCAGTGGATGCTCCCCTGGGGCAGCGAATGCTCCCCTGGAGATGGCATAAGCTCGCCATGCTTCCCTGATGCTGTGAATGCTCCCCTGGAACAGTGGATGCGCTCCTGAGGCAGAGTGTGATCCCGTGCAGAGGCGCACAAATGAAAGAGTTCTGACTCCACACTCTAACATGTGAGACATAAAGAGATTGAGATAGACAAACATACACACACACAAAGAGAGAGGCTCGGCCCCTCTCTCTACCTGTGCATGTATGTGAGACAAGAGAAAGTGAGTGTGTGTGAGAGAGAGAGAGAGGGGCTCGACAGACAGAAAGAGTGAGTGAAAGTGTGACACACACACACACACAGACCAAGAGAGGGGCACGGCCCCTCTCTCTGTTTGTGCGTGTATGTGAGATACAGAGAGTGTTGTAGACAAAGAGAGTGAGACAGACAGACAGAGAGAGAGTAAGATAGAAAGAGATAGAGTGAGACAGAGAGTAAGAGAGGTACTCGGTAGACAACATGAGTGTGAGACAGTGAGGGAGAGTGAGGGAAGGGCTCGGTCCCTCTGTGTTTGAGTGTGTGTGTGAGAGAGAGAGAGGGGCTCAGTCCTTCTATGCATACGTGTGTGTGCGTGTGTGTGTTTGTACGGGGGGTGAGGGGCTCGGCCCCTCTCCATGTGTGCGCGAGAGAGAGAGAGGTCTATGTGCATGCAAGAGAGAGAGATGGAGAGAAGTACCGGATCGCCGCCGTTAGCCGCTCGCCGCTGTCCGCCACTCACCGCCATACCACGATTGTAGGCGTCCACGAAGCTATCATCGTTCATCATTTGCATACAGCCCGGAGAGGGTAAAAGCGAGGGGGGAGAGAGAATAAAGAAAGAAAGGGGAAATCCGATCAGGGAGAGAGAATAGAGGGGAGAACAAGTCGCTTTAGACCCTGGATCCCCTTATCGGGCGATCTCGGGCCTAGGTCGGGGCTGGTGGCCTGGCGGGCCTAGGCTAGGGCTAGCCAAGGTGGGCCAGGGACGTGAGGCAGACGAGGCGGCCCAAAAGCCACTGAAACGCTCGCCTCAGCATTTTGGGTCGAAGCGAGGCAAGTTGTCACTGCCTTGCCTGGTCTCCTCGCCTACGCGACCACCTCAGTCACTTTTGATAGCATAGACTTTCTCCCATCTTCGAAGCCTAGAACCCTACTTGTTGTAGTCTAGGCTAACACTGTTTGGAAAACTGATAATTGAGTAAACTCTGTAGTCTAAGCTTCAGCCTTCAGTCAAATCCCATCTAAAGCCCAAATTTCAGAGCTGCCTATCCCCATTGCTCACACCATGAGATTGAATAAGCTTCTCCTTCGATAGTGAGGGGTCATACAGTAGAGCGCAAATGGTGGCAAAGATTTAAGTAGAGGTCCAGACATCTTCCTAGATTTAGAGGTCAAAGTTGGGTTGGAGCATCTGAGACCCACCCTGACCATACCTGACATTCGCAAATTTCGATAGACCCATACACATTCAAATATCAATACACGAGATTGCACCAAAAAAAAAATTTCGTCAGACCGGGAAAATAGTCAAAAGCAAAAAAAAAAATCTGCCATATATACATATATTATTTGGTGGATATGAGGTATAACCCATATCATTGCCCGTCGGACCTTAAGAATACCCATTCGGGCCCTTCAAAAGACCCACCTTTTGGAAACCCTTTAAGTACGCTTTGATAGAGGGTTAGCCCCGAGTTAGCCCGGAGTTAACCTAGGAAGTGGTTTGATAGCCGAGTTGAGTTGATCCAAAATAATAGATGGTTAACTCTAGGTTTCAAAAGCCACCTCCTGAGGTGGGTTAAGTTAACCTAGAGTTAACCCGGCAATTAATGCTCCTCGACTCCCCCACCCCCCTCTCTCCTCTTCTTCATCTTCTTTTTCTTCTTCTTCTTTGTATGCAGAGCCTCCGACGACGCTCTCATCTACTATTCCAACGACGACACCCCCTCCCCGTCGACGATGCCACCTCAACCCTGCCTTGCCAGCCCTGCTACCGACAAATGTTGGATGCCGACCCACCGTGCCCCGCCCTCCCACCCTACCGCCGGCAGACGCGCCTGCCCACCCCGCTGCCAATAGACGTACAAGAACCCCCTGCCACCAGCCTCTCTCTCTCTCTCTCACACACACACACTCTCTCTCTCTCCGCCCCCTACATGTAGAGCCACCCCACCCTGCCTCCCCCCAGCCCGCCTTCGACAGACGCTCCTGGCTGCCTTGCCACCGGCCTCTCTCTCTCGCGCTCACTCTTGCTCTCTCTCTCTCTCTGTCTATCACTCCAGGGGAGGTGACACTATGCAATGCAATGACAGTGTTGTTAAAAACACTATTCATGTCCTAAAAACACTGTTCAATAAACAGTAACCAATGGCAATTTACATAATTTCTCACAAAAAAAGTAATTAGTTAACCCAACTGTGGTAAGTAATGGGATAACTAAGGGATAAGTTGCCCCACTTGAGTTAACCCAATTTTAACCTATTTTGCTACCAAAGCGGTGCTTATAGGATAGCTGTCCATGGTCAAATATTTCTTACGCCATCAAATCCTTTTGGAAAAATCCCTTGCACAAGACAGCTGCTCCCTTGCTCTCTCATGACCAATTAATGCTGCCAACCTACTATTGAAGAAATCATCCTCTTCCCATCTTCTTCTTACTCTCCAAGCTGTCCTCATGGATGCCAACCTGCTCCCATGATGAAGCCCACAAACATTGCCACTGTCTCCAATGCTGACTATGACTCCTATTGATGCTCGGACACCAGGAGGGATCCGGCTCTAGTGACTTGGCAGGCAGCGCGTCCTTGGCCATCTTCATTGGTTCTGGGGCTTCTTCTGAGCATAGAGCTGGGTAAGTTCCATCTTGTGCTGTGCTCATGGGTCTTGTCATCGACATTAGTGTCCGAGCAAGGTGGGAAGGGGGCTGGTGCTGTAATCATCCAGTGTGCACCACAAGCCGATACAAACTGGAAGAAACTGTTCTTGGTAATGCTCGGATCATCCCCATTCAGCTTCGTCCATTGATCTAAATATCAAGAGGAGGTGCTCCCCGATGGCCTTAGCACCTGTTGGTTCTTGGTGTCATCAGCACTGAATTGGCGCATCAACTGCTGACGATTGAAACAAAGATGGGATGGAGGAAACAGCCTTGTGAATCCAGCAAGCATGTTTTTGACATATATTTGGAGGATCCAAATCCAGATGCATTCAAACCCAGATCTGTCAAGAAATATGTGGATCCGGGTCTAGACCTGATGTTGCCAATCTGGGTACAACTGGATGCGGATCGGGTGCTATCTGGATCTGACCATTTTGCACACCTACCCAGAATTTGATCCTAGAACCATCTCCGAGGGAGAAGAAAATGGATGGTGGCAAGATATTGGTGAGAAATGGCAACCTAAGAAGGCAAATCTTTGTTTTTCCTGAAATGGCAACCACAAAGGATGAACCTTCAGGTTCTATTCTCATCATTTTGCATTTAACAGAAAAGATAGAAGATAGCTGCCCAACATTCTCTAAGAAGCACTATGAACCAAACAGTGTCATATCGGATCTAGGCTTCATCTCAGGGGGTGTCGGAGAGGTCTAGGAGAAATATTAGAAAATCGGAAACGACAGCAGTGCCATGATAAGCTTATAGTTTTTTATGAAAAGTTAAAAGTACATTAATCTAGCCATTCAATACGATAAAAACAAGAGAATAATGATAAGGACAATGCTACACCATACACATACAAATCAAAGCCACAAAAAAGTAAGGGACCCTTGGTACCGATGAATCCAAGCCTCAAGGATCAACAAACATAAAGTTCCATGCAGAAGAATAATTAGTCTGAAAATAAATAAGCAAATTAAAATTTAGTCTAAGAATGAATAATCAAATTTAAAACATCAACATGGAGTAAAAGGCCCCTACGAACAAGCTGGTCCAAGTGCATGATGATTGCCTGTTTCACCGGGGATCTCTTCAGTTTCGGTTCTTGGCAAGCCAGAGAGACAGGGAATTCAAGAGATCTCAAGTGATTCTCAGGAGACTGCAAACCATGCTCTGAACTGTGAAGCATTTTAAGGCCAACATTTCCACAACTGTACATGTTTCCTAATGAATATAAATTGCTTATTTATTTTTGACAAAAGACGTGGTTTGCACCACAAATTTTATCGCAAGAGGTAGTACAATCAGTAGGTATATAGGAGAGATTCCTCTACTACCTTAACAAAAGAAGTTCAGCTATGAGGATGATTACAAATAATTAATTATGCCCTTCCAAGAGTCTCCTATCGAATTGCTTAAGATAACCAATGCCATGCTTTTATATCATTATGCATGACAATATATATATAGGACTGCATGAACTCTCTAGAAATTGGTACTGCTCTCGAACAGAGATAATGAATCATGTCCTGCCACTCTAAGCTATTTAAACCTGCGTCTGTACTCGAACCTAAGAGGGTCATGTCTTTTCTTATTACGTCAAACCATTTTAGTTAGGCCTTGTACAAGTCCTTTTGTCATCTAATACTTGAATTTGATCACACCTTCTAACCGGTGCTGAATTTGGACAATGGTGCACATGTCTAAGCTTATTTTCCCTAAGATTAATACCAAGAGATACACCCAAGTCTCAGCATGTGCATTTATTCGCAAGCTTACCCTCTCTAATCTTTCTACACGGCGTTCTTAAGATCCTCATCACTGACATATTCATCCTTTGCAGGCTTTCCCAATCTTATAAGTTTGTATATCTCCTTTGTATCTTTCTGAAAGAAGAACCGCAACACTTCTCCAGAAATCATCTGGCATTCTTCTCTTTTTTAAAATCTTATTAAAGAGTCTAGTCAGCAGCCTTACACCAATATCACCTGCATTTTTCCAAATTCAAGTGGTATGCCGCTCGATTCTAGGGCTTTACCTACTCTCATCCTTCTTAAAGAGTCCTCTACACTTATCCTACGCACATCAGCACCACAAGCGAAGAGGGAAAACTTGAATCACATCAAAATGCAACATGCACAACGTAAAGGACGAATAACAACCGGAATCATAAAAGCTAAAATACACGAGGAAGAGAAAAGTATTCTTCGAAAAGCCAATTCTACCAGAAACGATTACTCCAAAAAACAACCCCGCAATTCCGGAACCCTAACGGCAGAATGAAAAGGAAAATCACACCAGATAGACAGATGGTTTGAATCCGCCGTACCCACACCGGATCAAAACCACAATTTAGAGCACCACCCCTAAGTTCACTTCTTTATTTCGCAAGTCATAGCATGCATAAGAGAAATCAATGGGGAGATAGGGCGGCAAAGATGGAGGATGAGACGAAGGCATACAAAGACAGGACTGGGACCGCCTCCCTCGCCAACGGGGGCCTCTCCGGCGCATCCACGAGCCGGCGATGCCGGGAGACGAGGCTTCTGCGGCCGCTGCCGGCGCTGCTGCTGCTGCCGCCCTCGCCGACGAAGCCTCGAGCACCTGAATAGGTTTCCCGGGAGAAGAACAGTGGTTTTTCATTCTTGCGGGATGAAGATGGAGACGTCAACATGGGGAGGCGACCATGGAGCCTCCGGTGCGGATCCACTGCTAGGGCAGTCATTTCGGATCGCCTTATCAGGGTCTTTGGCCTTCAATTGATCCGGACCGTCCATTTCGAGCACGTTGGGAGCCGTTAGATCGGTTCGTCGCGGGACGGGAGAAGTCAATCGGATCCGAGTTTGACTCAAGGATCCGAAGGTGCGTCAAGTCCGAGTTCTGGAAGTTTCGATCTGGAGGCACAGAAAGGGGCCAGGAAAGCGTCCGTGGTCCAATTGAGAAAAAGGCATATTTCGAAGTACTTTTGCGTAATTTTATGTGGGGATGGCTCGCCACGGCACTCGGGAGTCGGGACCATTCAATTTCACGAAGAGTTGGAGGAACTTTAGTTGGTTTTCTCAAGGTGGACAACTGCGAACTAAATTTTGCATTTGGCAGCAGACCACCGAGTGGTCACAGGTAGAGATCATATATCTCATAGGGAGGTCCGCAGATCTGCGTAAACTCTTGGCCCTCGTGTCAACGAAGAATGCGACTGTCAAGACGACCGTATTCAAAAAATCACCACTCAAGTTCGCGTAATTTTTCTCTATACGTGGACCTGCTCACCCCGGACAAGTTCGCGTAAATTCCCCTCCAAATTCTATAAAGTCGAGGGTCATAAGATGTATGAAACTCATCCCCAGAACTCTGAACGATCCGTGAAGAAATTTGTTGGCAGGTTTTGTGTTTGCTAAGCACACGTCAAAGACATATCACATGATTGTCCCTCGTACGGCGTTTAGCCAAATAAACAAACCTCCTCAAACACGGTCCATGTTTTGATGAACGCACCCTATTTGGACGTCGTCTCACAATCGCACACTGCTCGAATGTTGCTTCGAAGAAAACATCCTACCCGGTCTCTATCTCGATAATCGTGCACTATCTTGATGTTGCTTGAGAAAAGTACTCTGCCCAGTCTCTATCTCGATAATCGTGCATTGCCCAGATGTTGCTTGAGGAAAGCACCATGTCCGGTCCCTGTCTCGATAATCGTGCATTGCCCAGATGTTGCTTTATGGGAAAGCACCTTGCCCGGTCTGTGTCTCGATGGTCGTGCACTATACCCTGATGTTACTTTGATGAAAGCACCATGCCGTTCCCTACCTTGATGATCGTGCGCCGCCCAGGTGTCACCTCGATGAGCGTGCCTTGAATGCGGTTACTCAGACAATGAGTACACTTTACGAGTCCTGATGCAAGATAAAGGGTCAACCCTTACCTCTATGAATGCGCCCCGAACGCGACCATCAAGGTCTCACGACGCCCAGCTTCTCCAGTCACAACGGTGCCCACGGCACCTGACTAACGGTCTCAGTTGCGCCTGACCGCCACAGTCTCACGGCGTCTAGCTCTTTCAGTCACAACTGTGCCCACGGCACCCAACTGTCAGTCTCAAACGCGCCCGACCGTCAGGGTCTTACGGCGTCCAACTCTTTCAGTCACAACGGTGCCCCCGGCACCCGACTGCCTGTCCGGACGTGCCTGATCGCCGGGGTCTCAATGCGCCCAGCCCCCTCAATCCCATCGGGACCCGCGGCACCCGACCCCTCAACTACTCCAGTCACAGCGATGCTCGCGACACCCGACCGCTAAACTATTTCAGTCACATCGGTGCCTACGGCACCCAACCGCTCAGCTACTCCAGTCACATCAGGGCCCGAACACCCGACCGCTCAACTACTCCATTCACAACGGTGGCCCCGGCACCCGCCTGTTGAGTCCAGTCCGCGCCGGGCTGCTCTAGCCCCAACGACGCTCAACAACTCCATTCTCATCGGTGCCAACGGCACTCGACTGCCCAACTACTCCAGTCACAATGGTGCCCTCGGCACCTGACTGCCGATGCCAGACGGCTCCGGGCTACTCCTACCCCAACGGCGCTCAGCCACTCCAGTCTCAGTGGTGTTCATGGCGCCCGATCGTTCTAACGACAGTGTCTAGGATACCCAACTCTCCCAGTTTCAACAGCGCCTGGTCGCCTCAATCACGACGGTGCTTAAGGCACTCGACTGCTCCAGTCACCATCGTACCAACGGCACCCAGGTACTTCAGTCACAGTGACGCCTACGGCCTCGATTGCCCCAGTCACAATGGTACCCACAACACCCGGCTGTCCAAGGCTCAACGGCTCCTGGTTGCTTCAGTCATGGTGGTACTCACGCCGTCCGACCGCTCCAGTCTCAACAGCGCTCGGCCACCCGTGTCTCAACAACGCCCAGCCGCTCCAATCACAGTGGTGCTAGCGCCGCCCGGTCGCCCCTGTCTTAACGGCGCCCAACCGTTCCAGCACAGCGGACGGCACCCCAACTTCCCCAACCTCGACGATGCTCCGTATCGGGGATATATTGTGACACCCTTCAGGCGGCATCCTGTCGAGTCGCAAGTCCTTTGACAGACACTATGTACAAATGCGGAAATACCCGCACAATAACGCAATGACCCGAGGACCGTCACAAACGATGGAATTGTCCCGCGGCTTGCACACATTTGTAACACGCCCCCATATAAACGTATTTCATGGCATCTAGTTATGTAATCCAGTCAGGGAATTGATCCTCATCCTCCCCAGCTACCAGCTTCAACTCCGTCCAACAGATTACCATCTGTCTCCCAGTCCGATCCTCACTCCTCTAGCCGGATAGACCCTATACCTGAGCCAAGACCTGCATGCTCCTTGCCGAGCCAGTGTCAGTCGCTCCGCGCCCAAGTCAAAACATACCTACTCCCCGCCGAGCCAATGTACGCTGCTCCTCTGTCTGAACCAATACCTCGTTCTCATAAACCCAGAATGCATATCCTTTCTAGTGTCCACACTGGAACCAATCTCTCTGCCCCCAGTTACCCCTGTTGTGTTGCTATTGTCCCGTCACTGTTGCATGGACTAAGCCCTTCCGACGTCGCGGCTCCCAGGTGTAGATTTATTTTTTGATGAGTTCCACCCCGCCCCCTTAAACTAATACATGCATAAACATGTGAGTCAAAGAAATGGGGGATGAAAGGATGAGAAATACTAACCGTGATCGCCACCAAAGTTCCAACAACGCCGAAAGAATGAAGAGATATGAGAACGGCGCCGTGTACCTTGGAAAAGGATGGAAACTTGATCGCGCTTGAAACGGGGTGTGGGGAATAATGTGGATTCAAACCTCCTCGTCCTCCAGCCGGCTAGTAGAAGAGAGCCTCACGTCCATATCATGCTCTTCTGCAAAACAAAGATCAAAACATAAAGGTAAAAACTCATTAGAACATGAAGTGTAGCATCAATCCCAAAGTGATAAAATAGCATGAATAAAAGGGGGAGAACGCACCGGGGGAGGGGTTTTTAACCCCTGTGGAAGGGTGGAAATAATAGGTGTGTGTGTTGTGCATGCATAGGATTTGAAATCATGAAATTTGATGGAGAGAATAGAGAGAAAATGATGATGCAAAACGGGGGGAAAAACGAATGTGTAGCAGATAAATAGTATTTTGTGATGATTTGTGATTTTGAGAGGAGGAGAACTAAGAGTATAGACCATAAAATCAAGGCCAAAAGGATGCAATGGAAAGACAATACTTCCCTCTTCAAGTCAGGGTCGAAGGATTGAGTCGGCGGTGCAGCATAACTTCGCCCGAGTTGAAGAAGAGCCCCCCGTCGCCACTGCGAACTGGGCAGTTTATATAGAGTTTTCAGAGAAAGCCTGGTTTTCCTCTCACGATTCCCGGAGATATAGTCTAAGATAAATCGAGTTCTATGGATCAAACTCGAGATAATACTAAGGACAAGAGATAGAAACAAACGGGACTCGATTTGGAGGAGTATTCTAGAAGATATGCTCTTGCAAGGAGGCCCCGTCTCACTGAAAAACAGAGTTTGAGTTGAACCAGGACACCTAAATCCTAATCTTTCGACCAAGATTCTAAGAGATATAGCCAATGAAAATCTGAGTTCTATAGATCAAACTCGAGATAATCCAAAGGACAAGAGATAGAAACAAACGGTGGTCAATTCGGAGCTATATTCTAGAAGTTACAACCGTCGCAAGATAGACCCATCGAGCAGAATCGGGGCAGAGTCCAGGGCAGGCTGGACTCTTAGTGGTTTGCTTAGTGGTCGATCGACTGACCGCTAAGGAATAAATGGTCGGTTGACCGACCGTTTTCAATAAGAAACGGTCGTTTGCACGACCGTTTGTAGTCTATTTACGTGATTTTGGAAATCGGATCATATCTCCCAAAGGGTACAGAACTGATGAAAGTGGTAGAAGAAGCAATTGTAGATAACTGAAAGATGAACACCTTTCATGAAGAGAGCAAGATGAAAATATGATCATAAAAGAGAGAAAATGATGTGAGAATAGAGAGATAAAATTCTGGGACGTAGGTAAATAGCACATTGGAAAAATATGAATAACTTGAAATTGGTGGAGAACTGACCAATGACATAGAAGAAGGAATTGTAGGTCTTTCAAAGACGAACAACTTTGGTGAAGGACACTTTTTGAATAGAAGAATAGATGGGGATGAAAAGGAGCTGCGTTCAGGACTACGCAATGAAAGGGGCCGGATGCTTGATAGAAATAGGCCTAAATAGGCCGCAAGTCAACTTGGAAGACCGGAAGTTGATAAGATAAGCTCCAATGCTCTAAGAAATCATGATCTCCAAAACTCAAAGACTAGGGAACAATGAAATGGGCTCAAAATTCATCCAAGGAAGGCTCCAAAACAGTAGGTAATTCGGGATATCAAAAATGATGAATAAGAGAAATAACGTAACTTGCGGGCTAAAAATGGGTGTCAACAGATGCCCCTCCTTGATGTCCGCTTTGCAAGGGAGTGAGCGAAAGCGACGTGGAGGTGAAATGGAAAGGAGATGGAGTGAAAGCGACAACGACGTGAAACGGAGATGAAGCAGAGATGAAGCGGAGAGAACTGAAAAGCGGACATCAAGGTAAAAGACACCCGTCATAACCAACAAGCGACAGGAATTCTCCCGAAAATGCTGAACTAGCCACAGGGAATGGATGACATGGATGAGACATGCATGGAGAACTAAACTAAGGAAAAGGAAACACGACCAACCTCATCGGGGACACAATCCACGGATAATGAGGGAATCGGAAGGAACATAGCTGAAAGCTGGAAAAGAAGAATTGAAATTGAGATAAAATCTAGACATGAATCACGCCGGCCAACCAGACCAAGCGAGCAGATCAGAGAAAATGTTCAAATTCGGAGTGGAATGAGGAATCTCTTGTCCAAGAGAGCTGAAGTGCATTATTGAGGAGAAACCTTGAACGGATCATGAAGCGTCAATGCTCAAAATGACATGATACATGCTGGGCTAAAATAAAGAAATCATCAAAACGAATGTAAAGAAAGATAAAATAGAAAGTACTCAAGGATATTATTGCTAGACCAAGTCAAGATGGGGTCAAGAGTCTTCTTGCAACCACGGCGTGCGAGACAGAGTCCATCGTCCCCCACCCGACTTAAACTAACGGCTTATCCAATGATTAACCGTATGCTCCGAGATCATCATCATTTTTGTTAAAGGGGAACACACTACAAGAAAATAGGCTTTTAGGGGCATTTTAGAAATGCCCCAAAAAATATAGATAAATGCCCTAAAAACCTTTAGGGGTATTTTGATTAGCTTTAGGGGCAGTTTAAAATGTGCCCTTACTGCCTCGGTCCCAAAAGGTTTTAGGGGCACTTTTTAAAAAATGCCCTTAATGTTGTCATTAGAGGCACTAAAAAGTGCCCCTAAATATTTTAATAGGGGCAATTTTGTTGACCAAATGCCTCTAATGAACATGATTTAGGAGCAATTATACCTTCAAACTGCCCCAAATAGCCTATTTTAAAAATAATCACGTAATAATCACCCTATAATAATCGCTTGAAAGAACATTTTTAAGGACATTTTCTTTTACAAATTGTCCCAAGAACTAACAACCAATCTATAGCGGCTCTAATTTTTAATTATTACACCAAAATAACCATCGTAAAATGTAAAAATTAAAATTAACATTTCTACCATGTGATCAATACACCAATCTTATTCTTCGTAATCCATTGACATACACAGGCACTCACCATTGTACAACACATGAGTATATAAATTGTTCACCTTTTAACCAAACCAGAAATAGGGCATCATACTCATTGACACGACAATGTCTTAACAAAATTGTATTATAAAGTCAAATCATAAAAATATCAAGATTACATGTATAGCCTCCATGACTTATAAATACAACTCAGATCATGGAAGTTCAATTTTTCACTTTGTAAACAAAATATACAAACTCAAAATCTATTTAAAATATATAAAATATTTTCCCTTGGTGCATTTCTAGTAATCTCGCCAGCCTTCAGGTGCATTTCCAGCAGTCCAGTAGTCCTGCCAGCCTGTAGATTCCAATACTGGATGTACCAGTAGAACTACTATTGGCATATCCTTTAACACCTACAAAGATGGCAAACACAATTATACAATTGAAATCTTTTTCCCACAGAAATGAAATTACATCAAGTAAAAACACAAACATCTCCACGGAGGATGCCTCCCTGAATTGCAGCAACCATTGCAACTGCCTCATCTGGATTCACACCTTTGCTTGGTGTCTTTCCAAAAATGTCAGCAACTACTTCTTGAACCTTTGGAACCCTGGTCATTCCACCTACGAGAAGAACTTCATCAACATCCTTAGTGGATACAGTTGCATCCTTCAAGCAACTTTTGCATGGGTCCCTAGTCCTTTCAATCAAGTGGTTCACCAATGACTCAAATTTGGATCTTGTCAATGTGATGTTCATGTGCTTGGCGCCTGAGGCATCTGCAGTGATAAAAGGCAAGTTGATTTCTGTCTGAGAAGTAGATGAGAGTTCTATCTTGGCCTTCTCAGCTGCCTCTCGGAGCCTCTGTAGAGCTAGCCTATCCTTTGAAAGATCAATACCTTCAGTTCTCTTAAATTCACTGACTATAAAGTCTAACAGGGCATTATCGAAATCCTCCCCACCCAAGAAAGTATCACCATTGGTTGCTTTCACCTAAAAAACACAAGAACGACATGAACTTGTGACATGACTCAATATATAAATAACTTCTCATAAAATAATGTTAATTCAAAAATGCATCTGTCACTTCTAAAATTGTACCTCAAAAACACCATTTGAAATCTCTAAAATTGAAATATCAAATGTTCCTCCGCCAAGATCAAAAATAGATATAAGGCCCTCCTTGTTATTCAGACCATAAGAAAGTGCAGCAGCAGTGGGCTCGTTGATAATACGATGCACATCAAGACCGGCAATTCTCCCTGCATCTTTTGTAGCCTGCCGCTGTGCATCAGTTCTTATTAAAAGCATTCATTCTGAAACTCTGAAAAAAAAAGACAAAATGCTCTCAGTTCACGATGCATTTAAGAAAATAAATACCATTATGACCTTCACCTCAAATTTATGTAGACCTAAGAAACTCCAGCATGAATATTCAGAAAAAGAAGGTTAAAGTGTATGCTATCTCACTGCTACCCTCTCTGTTTGACAGTGTATGCTATCTCACTGCTACCTATTGCATCCATTAAATTTATGTCCATTAGAACAGAAACACATTAAATTTATGTCCCCTTGCAGCATTTCATTCGCTTGTGCAGTCAGGAAGCTGTTGGCAGTGCCCTAGTTACGTTTTTGTTCTTTTCCATCGCCCTCGGAGCTGCAAGCAGTCACCAGAGAAAAGAAACCATTAACCTTGAGCCACCAATGTAAGGACATTTTTTTTCCTAGGAAGAGCATGTAATCTTAGAAGTAACAATGCAATGTCAAATATCTGAAAGAAGTGGGATGTAGTTCACAAGTGAGACATTTCAGCCCAAGGAGAAGTAATGGTACTACTTTTTATCCCGAAGTTGATTAGGGAACTTGCATGAACAAAACAACAGAACAGAATAGACCTGTCAACTTTCAAAACACCCTGGGCAAAATAGAAGAGATACATCAATGAGAATGCATTATATCTAAATAAGGAGGCATGAACTTCTGACGGTGGCATTTTGCAGTCAGTCATCATTGATTATCACCTTTCAGATGAAGTGTACATCTAGCATCAGAAAATGAAACTTGTGATCTGATGCAGCAGGAATCAGACTTGACAAAACTGTACTGATATCTCCCTCATTCAGTATGGTACTAAAGTTTAACAAGATTACTTTTAAAAGGAAATGTTGGATGAACGAGAGAAGAGGCACTTATGAACAGAGATAAAAACAAGTCATCAGGTCATGACCACAGATAAGGTTCAGGTTGCAAAATGCAAGTTACTTCTAGTCACATGTACCTAATCCATTTGCTTCTGAACCCTTCATGATCCTCAGCCTCTTACAAGTGTCAGTGAGCATGCTGCAAATTACAAAATCATCAACGATCCATATGGCTATTTCACTTTCATCAAAAGGCAATGAAATAAAAGTAAACGTAGAATTACTGGAAAAAAGTTTGGGAAACGGTAGTAGTTAGAAAAGAATGCAGGTGTGCCTATCATGAATGTTTATCTGGAGTCATTGAGCGAGAAAGATCCCCACCAGAGAAGTAAAGATCGTGGATAGAACCGCATAGCTTTCATGCAAATGGAGATGACTATATTGGTACAGTTCTCAGGGTACCACAGTGTAATAGATTCAACCAGAAAAGCCCTTGATGAAGCCTTTTTGTATCCCTTCTCTGTGAAGTAGCTGAGAATCTAAATGAAAACCCAAGTGCACCACATTGCAAGGAATTGAAGACATGGGTTCTGTAGATGGAATGACTGGACCTAGAGCAAAAATCCTCTAAACCTAGGAAAGGGCACCAATGTGCACCTGCCAAAAAAGTGTACCATGTTGGGCCATACATGCACTTCATCTGAACATGTTTCATGTTGCATCCCAATCCCTCCCTCCGACATACATAAATGTACACCATCGTAAAGGTATTAAAAAAATAGAGGATGATGGATGGGGCATATACTTGAAGAGGTGAGCAAAGAAATGGTCATTTTTGTAATGGTCATTTTTGTACTGGAACAATGATGAGCCAAAACTTGCAGAGGTGAGCAAAGAAAAACAGCATCCTCTTTTCTTCATGGCCTCTTAAAGTTGAGTCATATACATCATGATGTACACTCAACAGGGATTTGTCCATAATGCACCGATTAGGTACCATTCATCATCACCATCACCATCAGAGCCTTGACTGGCTTATTTAAACATAGGAATAGAAATAGAAGTGCATTTTAAGTTGATAGCATCTGCCACAGATTTAGTTTGTTTGGGAGTATTATCACCTCTAACGTGATTTGATTCAATGCCTAAAACATGTCTTCCCTATTCTACAAAAATCTTAGGTACTACTGGCTATGCAACAGAATATCAAAACCAAAATTAAGAACCTGAAGCACATGAGCAGCATATTTCTGTGCAGTAGCATCTTGCTCGGCACATATTCGAGCATCTTCTGTCACTTTCTGTTCTTGATCTACCCGCATCAAAACCTATAATGTTATCAAATGTCATAAAATTGCATCAAAGGCAACAGAAGCCACTGAAAAAGCAATCGAGTAAAAAAGAGAGAGAGACCATAGTCAAGATAGGCATTGTAGAAACAGATCAAAAGAACTTGAAGCATGGCATGTGTATTCTATTCTGTACCCCCATATTCTTCCTATTGTCATATACACCCCATATTAAGCAACATTGTTTCAGTTATACCCTTAGGCTTTGGAGGGGTAAACAAGAGAACATGTCTTCATAGCAGTTCTTAATTCTATACATTACAATACTTTTTCTCTAGGGAAAGTTATATGATCAAATATTATTTGATTAAAGCATTGACTTCCATAAAATTATTAAGCTATTGGCAAACTAGAGCACCAACAGAAACACATGATCAGTGTAAGAACAGCAGGCATGGCATTGCCTCTCTAATAGCCCAAACAAAAACAACATCAATGTGACATTCAACTTATTTTAGAGTTGGAAGGAAGAGCGGTATACCCATGCAATAGAAGCTTCCAAAATTGTGCCAATGGTCCAGAAACCTGAGAAAACACACAGCCAAAAACCACGTTCTGGAGCAGGTACAAACTCCAAAAACCATGACAAGAGCACCGGCCCACCTCCCAACCCAATACCAACCAAAAAATGGAGAAAGATCAAAGAATAATAATTTGGGGCAAATGCACTAAGCAGCCCAGCTCCACTAGTAACTATTGCTGTGAAGAGAAACCCCTTCCTGCAACAGAAAAGAATGCATTCTTGTCAAGGGAAAGTACATGAGTCTCTCATTCCAAGATCACATAACAGGGAGAAAAATGCTAAAAAGTAGAATGCTTCTTAATAAAAAGCTCAGGCAGAGTTTACAGTGTCTGAATCCAATACTAAATATTCCAAGCATTGCAGAGGTAGACAAGGCTATACACAATACCAAAGATTGATGCTTTTTCTCACACATTGGCATTATAACAAATTATTGAAAGTGCAACATATTCAGTAATGAAATCACAACACAAAAAACATGGCTCTTAATCTCAATATCTTAAGGAGTATCTTGCATTCACTTTTTTATTTTGAAAGAGAAAATGTATTTGCACTGTCAAAGTATTATCCCACTTATTCTGCACCACCGCATGAATCTTGCCTCAACATTTATTCTGTCAAGTGCCATGTCCATATATTAAACTTAACAGAGTGATTACCATTATTATGATGCATGTATGCTAACGAAAAGTTTTGAACTACTCAAAGTAACAGTAGTACATGTAGTCATATTGGAGAAATATGGAACTTGTGTTCCAAGTGTTAAAACTTTGCTTTCAATTGGAAACACTACATGGTGGGTCCATTGCTCAGGCAGCCACTTTGCAAGACCAAAATCAGAAATCTGTGTCATACGGGATCACCAAAGAGCATCATTGCAGCATATTTGAAAGTGGAAAGGGAAGCAGAGGGCAATAGAACAAACAATGAGTAATAAACACCTGAGGTTGATAGCCATCTGTAAGTAGTATGTTAGAAGTCTTGATGTCTCTGTGTATTATGCACCTGTGACAGCCCTGGTGAAGATAGCAAAGGCCCTCTGCAACACCTAACGCGATCTTAAATCTCATTCCCCAGCCAATCGGCTCCTTTGAACCTGAAAAGCTGAATCATTACTTATTACTATATAATAAATAACAAATGGACTTTGGATTCTTCATAGCTCTCAGACTCAGAAATGTAATTGATTTGAGGAATGAATTCCAATATATGATGGGCATTCAACAGTCATATAAATTCATCTAGAGCCAATTTGACTTTTCACTTGCCTTATCATATGATTCTTGGTATCAAGAAGTGCATGGTAGAAAGACTTTACCATGGAGCACAGAGGCTAAGCTTCCATGTGGTGAGTACTGGAGGACAAGATGCAGCCCTCCTTCCACTCCAAATCCCAGCAAGTGGGGAGCATTCGGATGGTTAACATGGGCATGCTATTGTTTTGCCGGTGTGAGTACCTGAATCCAATGCATTTTCCTTTCACTTGTTTATCCATGCAATTCAGAAGTATAAAATGGCAATAAATAATATTATTTTTGCAAATATGTGAAGCTCTTAATCTAATATGTGAAACAAAAAGTGCCAAAAGAATGCCTCCACAGCTGATAGCACATGTAATTTGGAAACAATAAGTGCCAAAAGATAATTACACATGAGAAGCAACAGATGTTCAAGTATGGGAGAAGCTCAGAAAACTGAAACAAGCTTATAAAGTATGGAATATCAACTGCTTTGGGAATGTCCAACTAAATATTCAGAAAGCTAGCCGAGACTTGGAAATTGCTCAACAACAACTAAACTTAGATCCAATGAATAGCACTCTAATTATCAAGGAGAATCAATGCAGGGAAACTTACTTTAAAGCTTTGCAAAAAGAGGAGTCGTATGCAAAGCAGAAGTCCAGGCAGCATTGGCTAGCTTTGGGAACTCCAACACAAAATTCTTTTATGCTGCACTGAAACGAAGAAAAGCAACAAACTACATCAAAAAATGTAGACTCCAAGATGGAAATTATACTGAAGATTTGGATACAGTTAATAGACATGCTGTGCAATTCTTTCACAATCTTCTGAACCAACCATATCCCACTGGTAATTGGCATTTTTCTCCTTAATACAAGCTGAACTCATCTGAAGCAATCTTTCTCAGCTCAGCTGTCACTGATGAAGAAATAAAGAGAGCAGTTTTCCAGGCACCTAAAAATAAAAGCCCATGTCCGGATGGGTATTCAGCAGAGTTCTTTCAAGAAACTTGGACAATCATTGGAGAGGATGTCTTAAATGCTGTAAAGCACTTCTTCACATCAAAAAGCATACTCAAGCAGCTAAACTGCACTTTCATTTCTCTTATTCCTAAGAAGGAGGGAGCAGAATCATTTGAATTTTTTAGACCCATATTAGGTATGTCGGTAAAGAATCTTAAAACCATCATCCATTAAAAAGAAATAAATGTACAGATCCTCCCATTACAAAAAATAAAAGAGAATCATTTGTGATCCACGGCCCACACTTTCTGTGCTTGCACCTTTCTTGTGAGAGAACTATCTCAAGAGTCCAAGACAGGTTTTAATAGAAGATATTAGATACATGTATTGTTTTTTGCAATTGGATTTGCAAGCCAGATCTTAGAAGAAAAAATATAATAATAATAGTAATAAAAAAATCAGATATAGCATGTTTAAGATAAGCATGTTTACAGAATTTTTAAAAGATCACAGGTGCAGCAGGTTAAAGGCAAACAGGTTTACAGAGTTTTAGAGGATCATCTTCCCCTGGGTGCGTAGCAGAGACTGTGTCAATGATGCCATCCATGGTGCCAGCTGCAGCCTGAAACAAAAGGAGAAGTGGCAGTCCAGCTTGAGGAGGTTCTCAAAGCATTAATACATGATAAAAAACGAGGACACACGCTGTTGCTGTTGGCTTTGCCAGATAAAATTTTACCTGCATCTGCTCCGGGATAAAACCAAAATTGAACAGTGGAGGATAAAACCAAAATTCTGTAAAGGGTCCATTATTTACCCAGGGACAATGGGGTACATCATGTTCTGCCACTCATTCTTGATGGAGTGCAGGTTAGAGTGACAGATTCTTACCGTAGCAAGTCACATATATGATGAAACAAAAAACAAGCCATTCCATTTATTGAAATGCATTATGACTTGGTACTCAACCCTCACTAGTTGAGATCCTCAGGTTAACTTATTTTGGGAACCATAAGCTAAGTTAAACTGAGGATCCTTGCCTACTGGAACTCAAACTTGGCCATGTAGTTGCACAAGGCATTATGTTATCAACCAGTTTCCACAGCCATCTGCACATCAAAGACCCATGCTTTAAGTTGAACCCAACATTATCCTCATCTCTTTTTCATTAGGGGCATGCACAAACTAGTTTCAGAAAACAGAAAGTCCTGCAGGATTGATCACTTCTAGCCATCAACTCAACCATATAAACACAACATATCTTCATCTAACATGCATAATCATGAGTTCAAACACAAAATCATATTATGAAGCATCATGTAAAAGTTTACGTAGATAAATAAGGAATTGTTTTAAAATTAAATACTATTGCCAGCTCCATTAAGCTTCCTATCTCTGCATAGTAAATGACAATGTTGTACTTCTGTAGCCATGTAAAGAGTGTGCCATGATTGGATATCGATATATTATACTGTTTAGCATCATCAAATTATAAGCATACAATTAAATAAAATCATGTAACATACATCTAGAACTGAAAACATAATTTTCTCGCAGTTGTGTCTAAAAGGTAAAGACGAAATCTCTTTCATCATGTGAAAAAATTTAGAATTGCATAACCAGGATTTCCGAAACAGAAACTAATTCAGCTTATCATTGTGTTACCTTCTCAACATGATTGGAGATCTTGAAAATAGCAGAAGCAAACCCACAGATGCAGATATCAAAAGCTTGTCTATGCAATTTAGTGGCAAAAGCAACACTGATGGTGGTGAAATGAAACCAACAATACACTTTGCAACTATATGAATGCAGAAATAAAACATATGTTGAACTATCTACATACACAACCAACAATAAAAGATTAGTTAACAACTTTTCATATGACAATCTAGAAATTTAAAACAATGTTATATCTCTGTAGTAAGGTTTATAAATTCTCTCTCTCTCATCCATCTATAACATGAAGTGATCAAAATGTGCAACCTAATAAAAAAACTCATGTTATCTTCATCTTCAAGTTCTTTTCCTTTCAACCTGCAAATAAAATGACAAATAAAACTCAAGTTGACCCTTTTGTCAGGAGAATGAAGAGGTCTCCCACGTAATTGAAAACTCAAGCCCACTACACATCTCATTTGGTATGCATTCCCTACAATAATGGTACACAAAGTAAACCCATGCACATTGCTGGTCACTGCCCTTCTGAGATACATAGGCTCTCTGGTTAGAGAATCACCCGCCAGATATCCATCTGCTGCACAGGAGTCGACTCTTGCAGACCCAAGAGTCGACCCCTCCTTCTTCCACATGGGCCGACCCCACTCTAACTCTTTATGTCCACCGGACATTTCTGCTGCTATATTGTTGTGAATTAAAGGCAAAGAAAAAACTTTCAGCATTTCTGAAGCCCAGTGCATTATTGAGCTCACTGAGGACCTGATGGCATCTGCGGGAATGAGGTGATCCCATTGGCTGTAAATTGTGTTTCTCCCCACTGTGGGTCTGCTAGTCCTAATAGAAGTTAACATCCCATGAGGGAAGACATCTTTAATGGATGAGGAGCATGGCCTTAGCTTGCAGTCCTAGTTTCTGCCAAATTCTCTTCATGTCAGACTAGGTGGAAGTCCTGTCACCTTAATGGATCTAATTTGTTGACAACAAACCATAGACCTCAGTCTCTCGATTTATATGGGCCTCTTGACGCAAAGGCATACCCAATATTGGATATTCTGTTTGCTGGAAATATGGCTTTGGCAAATTCCTACAGGCTATCATTTCTTTGCTATTAGCAAGTAGCTTATGCCTTCAAAGTCAGTTTTTTTTTTAAAAAAAAGGAGAGTGGCAGCTATCATGCTTCTGTAAATTTGAGGCAGGATTTGCAATATAGCATTGGTGACCATACTCCCAAAAGTGGAACCTGCAACATGCAATCTATTAATGCTAGTGCTGAATGCTCTGGGAATATCCATACCCCTGAACTCGGCAGTCCCATCACACTTGTTTCTGATGGCATGGACACTGTCCATTTACAGGAGGTCATCAGTGAAGGAAGTTGTCAGTGACGTCAAGCTGGATGATCAGATACTTCAGCACACATGTGAAGCCAAGCAGATAGCTGTGATGTTTGATGTTGGTCCGGTCTTCACAAATGATGACAAGATGGCCAATCTCCATAGAGTTAACAATGGTGCACAGCCAGTTAATGAAGTATCACAGATCAAGATTTCTAAATTTAAGTAATCAGCTGAGATATTGAGAAATTACATCAGCAACTCAAAGAATTTCCAGAACACAATCTTAGTCTGTCACCTAAGCATTTTCTACCACCCAATTTAGAAGTGCATGCTGTTAAAGAAAGGGGGTAAATCGCTTGACAAATACTTGAAGATGCTTCTTCAGCTTTCCTCAGTTTCAGGATCTATAGGGGTTTGGGATTTCCTTGGCGTTGATTCACAGACATATATCTTTCCAGACTCCTTCTTTGTCGTCCAGACACTTTCAGTTGATCTGGATGACAAGTTTTCTGAGAAAGGAAGAAAATTACAAAGAACAGATGAAGATGTAAATGATCACTTATGTCCAAGGTGGGAACATGTAAGGTCCATGAATGAAGGTTCTGCTTTGCCAATACATAACAATTCCGAATCGGATATTTCAGTGTTTAAGAGAACAAATGCTGGGGTATATCGGGTGTATAGCTCCAGGATTGGTATTGAAGGAAAAAAATGGGGATGAAGGTGTAACTAAATCTGCAGTTGCTGTAATGGGAGATCATGCTGATACCTTGGTCCTTGGGCATCTGCACGATGAACTTCGGTATGACCATCAGAGGAAGCTGATGACAATACTTGTGATAAACAACCATGGTGGTGGTGCAATCTTCATTCTGGTACCTTAAACCAGTACTTTTAGACTTCACATGATATTTCAGTTCGCAAGCTCTGTAAAGCACACAGTGTAAAGCATCTTCATGTGCGGACAAAGATAGAATTGCAGGATGTTTTGTCAGAATGTCATCAGTCGCAAATGGACTGCATAGAGGTTGGAAGTAGCACTAAGAGTAACTTGATCTATTATAGGTCAAGCACTCAGCATCATTTCACATGTTCATAATCTTGAACCTGATGGTATATCAGTTTGTAAGATACGCAAAATGGAGTGTTCATTATACATGATTCAGCTTGCTGCTCCCAATGACATCAAAAAAATATGGTGTGCAGCCCGGTCATAGGTATTTTACTTCAGGGACAAAGCAGCTGTCCTCTATTTGTGACCGAACCAGGGATTGGACAAAGATTTTGGGAGGAACAGGTGTTAATAGTCATTTTGCTTTGACTAGTCTCTATAAGTAACTCAGCAATGCCACCTTGTAGGGGTCTTATAAAGGGGTTAAATTTTTGGCAGAGAGCTTTGTACATGGAAGGATCTATTCTGGGAGAGCCTTTATAATTGGAGTTTTGGGGGGTTTGGAATACCTTTTCTTTTTTCATACTTGTAAACCTTTTCATTTTAATTAATACATTTCAAAACGAAATCTAAAGCTTACATTTCCACATTAGATCTGACATACTAATGATATTCAATTCCAGGTCCTAATATTTTATTAATCATTCTAGCTACCCATCAGAGTTGTCATCGATTCACCACCATCCCTTGAATAATCAGTTTGGGCCAAAAATGGATAAAATATATCTTCATTAGTGATCTCATGTTGATCTTATAGCAAGCTCAATTGCAAGTTATAGTCTGACCAAGGTTTTTAATATGCTACATTGTCCGACTGAATCCGAGATAAAAACTAAAAATCAAAATAAATAGAAAAACAATTAGCAATTAGTGATAACAACGAAAATTGAAATCAAGGCGTACTTTCACTAGTAATGTAATCTTCAGAAGACCAACTCCTCAGCCACTCGTCATATAATATATTAATATCTCCTCTATATCACACTTGATTAGGTATTGTGTTTTAAGATCCTAGGGTCAATATGACTGAATGTCTGTGCACTGCATGCATCAAAAAAACAATCTCATAGCCACATATGCTTTTTTTCTGAAAGTGGATGGTACAACAATTATATTAAATGTCCATAAACAGATCATTTTGATGTTCATTAAGATGTCCATAAACAGATCATAAGACTACAAAACTCTATCAACTCATGCTTGCTTAATATAGATATTGTCGCCAATAACAAAACAGAACTTGGGTTAACCAGATAAAAGCTGCTAATTGCTAATATTCAAAAAGGATGCAAAAATATAAAGTAGATAAATAATCCCATAGACTTAAAGAGGAGCAGCTGTTAAGTGTTCTAGTAAACAATAAAGAAAGAAATACTCGCGACACTGTGAAAGTTCATATAAATTTACATAAAACAAAGTTAGGAAGAGTTAATTAAGAGACATATCGAGAGAACATGAAGTTAAAAGTAGAAGTGGAAGGATTTCCATAGTGTAGGGACACCACAAAAGAAAAGACCCCGGCTGAAGACAAGACCAGACACTTAGTTCGAGCCCACACCAAGCTGGGAGATCAAATGTAACATGTAGATACATTAAGAAAAAATACTCCGGAGCATCCTGTACCTTCACAGTGTCGTAGGTGAGTAGGAATCGGCTGCTGCGGCTAGGCCCGGCGATTGCTGCGGCTAGAAGAATAAGATGGAGGAAGAGTGGGGGTGCTGCTGCAGGGGCGACGACGAGCAACGCGGTGGCGTAGCAGCAAATCCACGGCGACAGGCCAGCGGGAAACGTCACCCCGCGTCGGTTGCAGCTCCTGTGGTGCTCCTGCGGAGGTGGGTGAAGAAGGTTCGGCAACTCCTACGGCGCTGCTGAGGAACGGTGCCGGGGGAGAACAGGCCAGGGGGGTGATGAGGCAGAGGAGGCCGTATGCAGTCCGCACCGGCTTTGAGGAGGTGGAGATCGAGGTGGATGAGGAACGAAAGATCTGCGCGCGGTGGAAAGGGGGATAGAGAAGCGCCGATAGAGGAGGTGGAATAGGGTGAGGATCGCGATCATCGCCACGTTCTGCGGGGCGCGGGTGTGGTTACGTTCGCGCGCGGGAGAGGAAGATTCCCTTGGAAAATTTTTGGGGCAGTTTAAATAAACATTTGATTTCCTTTTTAATAATTAGAGGCAATTATCAAATGCCCCTATACATGATTTTATATGAATAAGATGTTTAAAATATTTTAAGGGCAGTTTTAAAAATAAAATGTCTCTAATTATGATTATATTGGGGCAATTTTAATAAATGTCTCTACATAAATTGCCCTTATATCTCTATTTTTTTGTAGTGACATCAGATCCCAGAACACAAGGCCAACTAGCCGGTCCTTGAGAGGCTATAATAATGTAGATACCAAATAGTAATGTAATAATGAGAAGGGATAGAGAGCCATACCTGACTTACCTGCCAAGCGAAACAACATTTTTTTAGATTTTTCAAAATTTTAAATTTTTATGGGATTTCATGTATAAGATAAACATGAACATAACAAGCATGAATATAACAAAGATAACATAACAATCAACTGAACGACAGACAACACCACATAACATAACAATCAAACGAATGGAAAATAATGCAACATAACATAACAAAGACAAACAAGCACATATGCAATGACATGAACAAACAACATGCATGCACGAACATGGTGGGACAAGACAACAACGCGGTGGGACAACACACGGTTGGGACAAGAATATGAGGGATGACCACACGGTTGGGACAACACACGGGACATAGAGGGACGACTAACAACATATGTAAGACAACTAACAACACGTGGTGAGGGAGAAAACAACATGCTTGGGATGACACGGAGGGACATAAACACGTGACAAGGACATGGTGAGACGAAAGACATGGCAAAATACACCCTTCAATCAAAACTCAAGATCAGAAGAAGGAGAACGGCCAGGTTCATAATCGTGAGGCAAAGCCCTCTCATGGAGACATGATGAAACGAGGCAATAGCCGAGAAGGACATGAGCTTCAGAATAGATCGAGAGAATAGATTGAAGAAGAGAATAGATCAGAAAATGTGAACAGGAGGTAGAGTGAAAGATAGAGCAAGGAAACTTGAACACCTGCAACATGTACACTTAGCAAACAGATCACGTATCTGTCCTTAAACAAATAGATAGACATGAAGAAAGGAACATGTGATAAATATTTATTATTATTATTATTTTTTATTTTTTTTTGATTTTCAACAATATCTAATTTTTTTCTGAATTTTTGAAATATTTAATTTTTTGTATGTTAAAATATTTATTTTTTTTAGATTTTTGATAATATCTCATTTTTTTAGAATTTTGACAATATCTCATTTTTTTGGAATTTTTGAAATAGCAATCAACAGCACCCGAGACGGGCTCAAGCTACTGGCCAGGGATCGTCGTTCCTATCCCTCTCAATTAAGGTTTCCCTTAAGCAGGGTGTGCATTTAAGGGCGACTTACCATAACCTAAAGAACGGTGCCCCTACTAAGGCCATACCTGGGATACAACCCAGCATAAGAGGGAGAAGTAAAAGAAAAATTGGAGATAAACTTTGTGTAGGATGGGAGATATCCAGACTCGACTTCCTTCCAGGACACTACCCCTCAAAGATACAGTCTGTTGCGCCGAGATTTTATCTTTGATTTTGAGACCCATATTTACTAGGCACGCATGCGACCGGGCTCATGATGTCTCGCGGGGAACTGTACTGCCACTCTTGCCATGCCTTTGATTCATGATTTTGCTATTGATTCATTGATTTATAGCCCTTATTGGCTAGATATTGCATGAAAACTCATTTTTTGAGGGTCAAGACTGCCCCTATTTGATACCTCTCTCGTATTATGGAGTGCCTAGGTTGGTCATCTCATCCATCCATCTCTTGCCCCTGCACTCGATCGAGAAGAGAAAAGAAAAGACCTTTGTGCATACCCATAGTATGGCCAAAGCAGCAACAGTGTGCCTCAGAGAGATCGGCTATGGCTCACCGTGTAGTGTGTGGAAAACCCGTACAAAAGGTCACCCTCAACGATCGGCGAAAGAAACTAAACTCCCAGCATGGAGCTATCATCAGCCTAAGGATGCTGCAGAAGTGAACTCATTTGACACTTAACTAAGCAAATTTCTAAAAGCCACTTAAACCATGTGAGGAACCAACATTATTATAAGCGTGTGCAGGAGTAAGAGAGATAATGGTGATGATAACATTTTCTTGAACAAAATAACAATACCTTGCATATCCATAGTGTGAAATTAGTATCCTGAAGTGATCTTGATCAACGAGCTTTGAGGTAGCACGAGCTTTATACTCCTTGCTTAACATGACAAAATGGAGAGGATAGCAAGAGGTTGTAGATTCCTCGACACGGAGGAACGGCAAACACCAAACTGGACAAAGAAGGATTAAAAGGGAAGAGAGACGAGGGCTAGAACTCTCTCGTTAAGGCACATAGACCCTGATAACAAGGAACCAAAATACAGAAGAAACCAGATCAGCTGAGATCAAGGCGGGTTAAAGCCTCGAAAATAGCCAGAAAAAGGGTAATGACCCCGAAAGGGTGAGGAGGAATGAGTAGAAAGATGAGAAGAAGAATCATCCGACATGATCGGAGAAAGGGAATGGGAATCATCCGACAGGGTCAGAGAAGGAGAAGGAGAAACACCCGATAGAGTCGGGGAAAGGGAAGGGTAATCACCCGACATGGTCGGGGAACGAGGATGGTAATCACCCGACAAGGTCGGGGGCGAATCAGAAGCAGAATCCAGACATACTAGGGGAGAAGAATCGGGAGATGTTCCGAGATCGGGATAATGAGAGGGCATAGGCCGAGGCCTAGGGTTGTGAGAGGAGGGAAAATCCAGGGACTCTGGATGGGAAAAAGAAGAATGGGGGTTTGCGGACTGGGGAAGAGAGGAGAAAATATTTGAAATAGGATCTAAAGTGGGAAGATACACCACCCAAGGGTGGGAGCTGAGCAGGAGAAATGATGAACGCGAGGAAGAAGAAGAAGGAGTGGACCCCGGAGTGCACAACTTGCGGCCCCTATACTTGCGCCGCCGTCTCTACTTAGTCGAAATCTCTTGAACACGGGTCTGCCTGACGCGAACCTAGACCTTTAGGCTTCTTGATTTGCAGTGTCTCCTTAAATAACATGCCCATCTAGCAGAGGACCTGACCCGGCTATGAATATGCAGCTTCATCAGGGTGGTTGCCCCTAGACACCTGACGCTAACAACAGTAGACGGACATTCTTGAACAACTAACTCCTCATAATGCTGAATATCATAGAACCATGGAGTCTTGTTACTTGGCACAAGTTGCATGAGATTTGGCAGCTCCACTCGGCAATCAGACTTGAAGCGCAACTCCCTTACTAGTAGAGAAGGATGAAACTGAGGGAGAGCAATACATGACATTGACGTGGCCGGCGTACTGACAAACTGAGAGAGGTTGCATATAATATGCAGAATGTCCTTCGAAAGTGCAGAAAATACGGCCAACTGCCCCTTGAACATGGAATTCACCAATCCTTTGGCAGCCGTATGAGTTAGCAAAATATGGGTGGAGAACCCTTCTTGGCTAGTGAACTGAACAGCAATGGAGCGAGAAGTAACAACAACATCAATGGTGAACTTTTCGGCGAGCAATGAGATTGCCACCGGTCTCGCTCTTGAAGACATTGGCATCAGTGCAAGGGAACTCTTTTTAGCAACCGTCATCAGGAGTGCAGGCACATCATCCCCAAAATAGCCAGGGACCAGGATGCGGATCGACATGCGACAGATAAAATCTTGGAACTTGAAATGCAGAACCGATAATGCATCATCCTGATTCGGCTCATCATCTCCATGGGGACTAGACCCAAGAGGCATCAGAGATAATGCACACCCGCTCCGTGGGGTGGAAGTGGATGGAGAAGTAGAGGGAATATGTTTGGGTGGCGTAGGTGAAGGTTTGGAAGGCGTGGAGGCTTCAATGGGGATGGTGATGGAAAGTGAAGGCGCAGGCGATGTGGCGATGATAGGCTCGGGTGGCGGCAAAGGCGAAGGTGAAGGCGTGGCTGAGGGTAAAGGTAAAGGCAAAGGCGTAGCTTCCTCAGGCTCGGGCAAAGGTGATGGCGGAGATGGAGGCGAGGGTGGAGATGGAGGTGGTGATGGAAGCACTGGTGGTGGAGACGGAGATGATGGTGATGGCAATGGAGATGGTGAGGATGGTAATGAAGGCGATGGGGGTAGTGGACATGGAGGTGGAGAGGGTGAAGAGGGAGGTTGTGGTGTCCACCGTCGACGTGTTGACACAACGCGTCGAGCGGCATTAGGGATAGAAGTAGTGGAAGTGGCGGCGGGACAAAAAGGGGAGGCACTGGTTTGAGCAGAGGCTTGGGTTTGTGGAGGTTGCAGAGATTGGATAGGAGATGGCGAAGGTAACGGAGTAGGTGACGGAGTGAGTGTAGCACTAGACGAGGAATCATAGGGGTGCCCCTGACCTTGAAATGGGGACGGCTGCTTAGGCGGCGCTTCTTGCTGCTGCTGCTCGCTGCGAAGATGTAGAATGACTTTGTGAATGATGGCCCAATCAATCCTTTTCTGATCTTCCAAGCTGTAAACAAACTCCCAGAACTCGGGGCAATCCTCAACCAAATGCCCCTGCTGGCGATGGAAATCACAGAACTGGAGCATATCCCCGACCGCGGGTCGACAAGACACAACTGGAGAGAGTGGCAACGCGTGAGTGGCCATCAAAGCCCGAAAGATATCGGTGAAACACTCCGACAATGGAGGACGAGGAGCCTGCTTCGGGCAATGTGGATGCCGAGGGGTATGAGGTGGTGGAGAAGGTTGTGGAGACGGAAGTGAAGGTTGCGTAGGCAATAGTGCTTGGCCGGCGGCGGAGGGATTTGGTTAAGGCATATGTGGAGCTAGATGAGGGGGTATATAGACGGTATCCACCTGCTCGGGATGTGGTGTTTCCTTGACCGGGAGAGATGGAGGCGGAGACATATGAGGGTACGAATAAGCGGACGGCTGACTCGTGGAGGGTTGACATGTGGAGGTGTATGGGTATGTAGAAGCGGAAGGTAGACTCGTGGAAGGATGACTCGCTGAGATTTGATATGTGGAGGTTTGATATGCGGAGGGTGAAGGTTGATATATGAAGGTGGAAGTAGATGTAGATGACGGGGTGTAAGTTGGCGTAGAAGGTGGAGAAGACTCAGGGTCAAGGGAATCTTGGATTTTTTGACGAATGAAGTGGGCTCTACTATAGAGTTGCTGCCAGGAGGTAATGTCATTGAGGGCTAAGATGAAGCGATACTCGGGCGTTGCATTGGAAATCAGCATCTTGATCAGCTCTTGCTCCAGAATGTGCCCCGGGACTTGTGCGGTGAGGCGGCGCCAACGGTCGGCAAAGGTACAAAAATCCTCCTCGGGCTTCATCTTCTTATGGGCCAAATCCACCATAGAATGCCTGGGCCCAACCTGGTCTTGAAACTGCTGAATAAACTTGTCTTGTACGGCTTGAAAATTCACTACTTGCTCTTGCGAAAGGGAGAAGAACCAATCCCGAGTTGGGCCTTCCAAAGACAGACTGAATAGATAGGCCATTAAGCGTTGGTCATGTCGAAACTGGGCCGACTCATAAAGAAACTCCTTTAAGTGCACACGCGGGTCACCGACTCCACCATAACGGCGATATGCGGGGATTTGGGAAGATGGCGGAAGCTGAAGACCTTGAAATGTGAATGGAATACTTAAGGAGGACTTGGGATCAATTCGACGTTGAAGTTCATCAAGTTGGCGTTGGGTTTGAGTAATCATCTCCTGGGTAGGGAGAGATCGAGAGTAATGTGGGTCAACTTGAACAAGAGGTTGTGAATATGGACCAGAATGATGATATTGGGCCGGATAAGAAGATCCTGGCTGATAAGAAGAAGGGCACATTCCGGGAGTGGAAGGATATGCGGGTCTGGAAGAAACGTTGGCATATGGATCTATTGGGCTAGTGGCAACATGGGCAGAAGGAGCAGGCCCATTAAGATAGAATGGGCTATTAGAAATTGGGCCAGCAGCATATGAAGGAGAAGAAAGAGGCCCATTGGAAAAATAGGGCCCATTAGGAGAATGGGGCCCGTTAAGATGATGAGTCCCATTAATGAGAGAAGAAGGCCCATTAAGAGAGGGAGGCCCATGAAGATAAGATGCAATAAGACGTTGGTCTGGGCCGGGGCCATTCGGCGAACAAGGCATGATAGATGGGCCATAAGATTAGCCTGTTCCTCGGATGGATCAGAGGGACCACGAGAAGATGGGCCCGCGTGGGAAGAGGATTCCACGCGGGAATATGAAGAAGATTGGGAAAAAGAATGATACAAGGGGTTGGAATGATGCTCCATGAGGGCAAATGGAGACTTAATACACAAATATCAAGGAGAATACAAGTGGGGAAGCAATGGCTTAATGGGCTTAAGGATAAGGGGGGACTGACCCGCTAACACAAAGACCAAGGGAGAATGGGACTGGACAATGGTCACACAAAATGGGTTAAGCTAAATGGGCCTAACAACAAAGAATATATGAATACAACACAAAACACCACTAATGGGCTTGGACAAGCCCAAACAACACAGTCAATGCAATGTGAGAATTTTCACCTAAGTCAAATAAGTTGATATGATGTGAAATATTTTAGGGATTTTAATAGACCTTTTAATGATTTTAAATTAAAAATAATTCTCTCAAGATAGGAATCCTATGGAAATAAGGTCCAAACTTTGAGTTGACTAAGGTTAATTCTCTCACACGTATGCAAAATACAAGTCTAAGGGGTGGAAAGGTACAACCGACCTGACGTCCGTGTGAGAATCCACAGCTCGCGGGGACTTGTGGAGGTTCCGGATAAGATCACCTAGTCGACTCCAAAGAATATGGAGATGAGAGGATCACTTATCAAGGTAGGAATGCGACTATGATATGCAATGCATGGCCTTATGTGCACCTGAGTGCATGCAATTTCTAGCCTAAAACTAGAAAATCAAGACAAAATTAAACTATGCAAACATGATCCAAATAAGACAAATAGTATATGGATGGAAAGATAATACAAAGGTCTACACAACGGGCCCAAGAACAGATCAATACCCCGGGAGGTCAATCAAATCATTGAGCAAAGTTACCCCCGTGAACCTGTGCGCAGATCATATGCAGATTTTATGGATAAGATGCTAAAATGATGATAATTTTTAACTACGCAAACGTGACTCAAATGATACAAATAGTATATGGATGGAAAGACAATACAAAGGTCTACACAATGAGCTCAAGAACAGAGTAATCGGACCTTAGGAGGTCAATCAAATCATCCAAGAAAGTTACTCTCATGAACCTATGCGCAGACCACATGCAGATTTTATGGACAAAATGCTAAAATGATGACAATTTTTAACTAAGTAAATGAGACCCAAATGATGCAAATAAGCTATGGATGGAAAGATAATATAAAGGACTATCCAATGAACCAAAAGTTAGTGCAATTAGACGTCGGGAAGGCAGTCAAATCACTGAGCAAAGATGTACCTGTGAACCTATCCCTGCACCTGCCTGCAGAACTTATGCAGAAAACTCAAAAAGTTGGATAATATTAGACTATGTAAATGTGACTCAAATAGTGCAAATAGTATATGGATGGAAAGACAATACAAAGGGCTATCCAACGAAACAAAAATCAACTCAATCGGACACCGGGATCAAAAGTTATGTTTTGACGAACAAGGCCCCGTGAGCATGCACGCAGAACTGCCACAATCCACTTGCGGTCTACTAAATGACCATTTTTGAACCCCTTGCGGTCTACCAAATGACCGCTAGGAAACCAGATGCCTTAAAACACCTAAAATAGTAAGAGAATGAAGGAAATACTATCCAAACATAAACATGCACACACCCAACTTACAAAAGAGCATGAAAACAAGCGTGATGGGCATATCATGTCCCACCGTGATCGCCAAAAAAATGTAAATTTATTTTTTGATGAGTTCCACCCCGCCCCTTTAAACTAATACATGCATAAACATGTGAGTCAAAGAAAAGGGGGGTCAAAGGATGAGAAATACTAACCGTGATCATCACCAAAGTTCCAACAACGCCGAAAGGATGAAGAGATATGAGAACGGCGCCGTGTACCTTGGAAAAGGATGGAAACTTGATCGCGCTTGAAACGAGGTGTGGAGAATAATGTGGATTCAAACCTCCTCATCCTCCAGCTAGCTAGAAGAAGAGGGCCTAACGTCCATATCATGCTCTCCTGTAAAACAAAGATCAAAACACAAATGTAAAAACCCATTAGAACATGAAGTGTAGCATCAATCCCAAAGTGATAAAATAGCATGAATAAAAGGGGGAGAACGCACCGGGGGAGGGTTTTTTAACCCCTGTGGAAGGGTGAAAATAATAGGTGTGTGTGTTGTGCATGCATAGGATTTGAAATCATGAAATTTGATGAAGAGAATAGAGAGAAAACGATGATGCAAAATAGGAAAAAAATGCATGTGTAGCAAAAAACTAGTATTTTGTGATGATTTGTGATTTTGAGAGGATGAGAACTAAGAGTATAGACCATAAAATCAAGTCCAAAAGGATGCAATAGAAAGTCAATACTTCCCTCTTCAAGTCAGGGTCGAAGGATTGAGTCGGCAGTGTAGCATGGCTTCACCCCGAGTTGAAGAAGAGCCCCCCGTCGCCACTGTGAACATGGCAGTTTATATAGAGTTTTCAGAGAAAGCCTGATTTTCCTCCCACGATTCCCAGAGATATAGTCTAAGATAAATCGAGTTCTATGGATCAAACTCGAGATAATACTAAAGACAAGAGATAGAAATAAACGGGACTCGATTTGGAGGAGTATTCTAGAAGATATGCTCTTGGAAGGAGGCCCCGTCGCACTGAAAAATAGAGTTTGAGTTGAACTAGGACACCTAAATCCTAATCTTTCGACCAAGATTCCAAGAGATATAGCCAATGAAAATCTGAGTTCTATAGATCAAACTCGAGATAATCCAAAGGACAAGAGATAGAAACAAACGGGGGTCAATTCAGAGCTATATTCTAGAAGTTACAGCCGTCGCAAGATAGGCCCATCGAGCAGAATCGGGGCAGAGTCCAGGGCAGGCTGGACTCTTAGTGGTTTGCTTAGTGGTCGGTCGACTGACCGCTAAGGAATAAATGGTCGGTCGACCGACCGTTTTCAATAAGAAACGGTCGTTTGCACGACCGTTTGCAGTCTATTTACGTGATTTTGGAAATCGGATTATATCTCCCAAACGGTACAGAACTGATGAAAGTGGTAGAAGAAGAAATTGTAGATAACTGAAAGATGAACACCTTTCATGAAGAGAGCAAGATGAAAATATGATCATAAAAGAGAGAAAATGATGTGAGAATAGAGAGATAAAATTCTGGGACGTAGGTAAACAGCACATTATAAAAATGTGAATAACTTGAAATTGGTGGAGAACTGACCAATGACATAGAAGAAGGAATTGTAGGTCTTTAAAAGACGAACAACTTTAGTGAAGGACACTTTTTGAATAAAAGAGTAGAAGGGGATGAAAAGGGGCTGCGTTCAGGACTGGGTAGTGAAAGGGGCAGGATGCTTGATAGAAATAGGCCTAAATGTGTCATAAGTCAACTTGGAAGATCGGAAGTTGATAAGATAAGCTCCAGTGCTATAAAAAATCATGATCTCCAAGACTCAAAGACTAGGGAACAATGAAATGGGCTCAAAATCCATCCAAGGAAGGCTCCAAAACAGTAGGTAATTCGGAACATCAAAAATGATGAATAAGAGAAATAACGTAACTTGTGGGCTAAAAACGGGTGTCAACACTAGGGTCCCTGATTCTCCTCTTCGGCAATAAAAACAAAGGTGTTCGGGCTCCGCCCGATGTAAAATAAACACTGATTGCTTACGATCGATGGGGAAGACGTCCAATACACGGGTCCTCACAATCACCTACACTCGCACCAGCAGAACCTTCTTCTCTCCACGTGATGCACGACATTTCGTGCCCATGTGTCATGCCCTGGTGGCACATCCCCAGTCAAACACTTGGTTCTACCGGTGATCATCGAGAAATCGACTGGCACGGCCACATTCCATCCAGCCATCCCTGTCCCAATTTTCTGGAATGATTAACCATATCATGTTCTTTCCTGTGTGTTCCTATCGTTCTTTTCACTTTCTTGTCGATACCCTTGGAATCCCCATATGTCAAGTCGACCTATCTCAACCTTCCGTAAAAGGCGAGTGTATGTCACCACTGCGAGGAAAAACAACATAGACTCCTCGCGAGTGAAACAGGTACACACATGTATTAGTTTGGTTTTTTAAAGCAGAATATCTTTTTATTAAAATGGTGAAGATTACATAATCAACAGGGCATACCCCTGGGATACAAACGAGCCAAAGGCCGATAAAAAGGAGGAAAACCTTCTAAGAGTAGTGGAAAGAAGGCAGACCTAGCCTATCAGTCACAAGAGGACCAAGACAATGCCTAGGAAGCTCGGAAGTGGAGTGGAGGGCCGTGTTAGCACGGTGCATGCAGGCACATGAAGCTAGGGCATCCGCAACATGATTACCTTCTCTGTATACATGCGAGATCGTAATGCCGGAAGACTTAACATACTCCATGATTTTTTGCCACCACCTCAAGCAATCCCATGTAGGAGCAGTCCCCACCGTTAAGGAAGAGGCCAAGATCAGCAAGTCCGTGCCTATGTCAGAGAGAAGGATGCCACGCTCGATAGCAATTCTAACACCGTCGCACATGGCTCGCGTCTTAGCAACTAAACCGGTGCCAACTCCATAGAAGTGCATGAAGGCCAGAACAAACTCCCCATTGCAGTCCCTGATGCATCCACCACCGCCGCTATGGCCCGGGTTGCCTTTGCTGGTGCCATCAACGTTAAGCACCAAGCCATGGATGGGGGGGTCCATCTAATCATCTTAACAACAGTAGGAGACAAACGATGGGTATAACCAAAATCAGAAATGAGCTGAAGCTATTGGCTAGTCGAGCGATGTTTAAAGACTTTCCTCTCAAGAGCAACACTGATATTGGAATGGATGCTGCGGATGATGTTAGCTCTGGGTATATTCTGACCCAGGAAACACATGGAGCACCTAGCCTTCCAAATCTCCCAGACTATGAGGATGGAGGCATAAATAGCAGTAAAACCATGAGGGTTATTTGGATTGTACCGGTTAAGAATATCCCAAAGGCGCTGAGTGATATGAGCATGAGTACCAGTGCCGGCGTCCAACAGCAGAGTGACCCGGTGCCACAAAGCAGTGTCCAGATCGCCCTCCATGAAAAGATGATTTAGGTCTTCAGAGCGGGGGTGTCTGCAGCAGCTGCAGCGAGAAGCCATGGCTATCCCACATTCGGAAACTCTGGAGTCCACAGAGACTGCTCTATGCAGGACCCTCCAAGCAAACAAGGAAGCACGCCGATGGTAGAAATGATTCCAGATGAACTTCAGGCTGTTGTGTTTAATGCCCGTCGGTCTAAGAATTCCGTAAGCTGACTTAACAGTGAAATGGCCAGATAGGGTAGCAGACCAAATGCATTTGTCTTCATGAGCTGAGAGTTGGATACCATCCAAGGATAGGTAGTTTGGTAGGGACACTCTGATAGGGTGCCACACATTTGAGAGAACCTCACGGACGGTAGCAGGGGGACCTTGATAAGGTTGAGGAAGATGAAACCTCAGGGGTTCGTTACCAAACCAAATGTCATCTAGGAAATCAGTTCGGTTTCCATTTCCAATGATCCATCGGGTATTGTTGTAGACCACTTCAAGCGCAGCAGTAAAGACTTTCCTGGGAACACCATGAGGATATCAGGAGGGCTGGGTGGAACCATGAGTCAGCTTGAAACGTTGCCGTGCATACGTGGCCCAAAGGGAGGAGCCCTGCTAAACGAACCAGGCAAGCTTCACCGTAAGGGACAGCTGGAGGTGCCAGAGACTGCGGACGCCAAGGCCACCCTCAGTAGTCGGCCGCTGGATGACGGTCCAGGGAACCCAGTGGCGGCGCTGGTGCCCTTCTGTTGCACCCCAGAAGAAGGACACGCAAAGCCGTTCAATGAAAGCAACGACATATTTGGGGATAGAGGAAGTAGCCGCAAGATAAATAGGAATGGAACTAAGGACGGAATTAATGAGGGTCACTTTGCCAGCCTGAGATAACATCTTGGAGTTCCATGAGCCTATTTGGGCACTGACCTTTTCGATAAGGTGCTTATAATCCGTCACCAAAGTTCTGCCTTGACGAATGGGGACGCCAAGATAAGTGATCGCACCACTTTGCTGCCGGAAGCCAGTGAGCTCATTGATTTTAGAAGCAACCCTCTTGGGAGCCGTCTTAGATAGGAGAAAGTTGCTCTTGGAGGGGTTGATTTTCTGCCCCGAGGTGTGTTCATAGGCCTTCTAGAAAAAACATGAGACTGCGGATATTTGAGGCATGGCCATTAAGAAAGAGGAGGGGGTCATCAGCATAGAGAAGATGCATGATAGTAGGGCAGCCTCTGGGGCCCAAATAAGGCTTGAAAGTTCTTTGGAGAAGCAGGTTTGAGAGGTCTCTGCTGAGGACTTCTTCCATAATAATAAAGAGAGCTGGCGCCAGGAGATCACCTTGTCTGATGCCCTGGGTAGAGTGAAAAAAACCAGCGATGGCTCCATTGAAGAGGACCGAGAACAAGCAATTAGATATCATCATGGCTATATGGAAGGTAAACCTACTGCAGAAACCAAACTTATGAAGGACCGCCAGAAGAAAATCCCATTCCACACGATCGTAGGCTTTCATCATAATCCAGTTTGAAGATCTCATTATGTCCCCGCACCTTCCTGCCAAGGTCTGAGAATAATTGCCTGGCCAAAGACATGTTATCAAGAATATATCTTCCCTTCACGAAAGCACCCTGTTCCGCAGAGATGATTTGCGGCAATATACTGGTAAGCCTGGCGCAGAATATGCTGGAGATAATTTTATAACTGAAGTTGCAGAGGCTAATGGGGCAGAATTCACCGAAGTGAGTAGGAAGCTTGACTTTGGGGATGAGAGCAATGATACTTGAAGAAACTCCTTTCGGGAGGGGGAAGCCTTGGAAGAAGCCACACACCGCAGCTTCAACATCCTTGTAAATAATGTCCCAATAGGCAGTGTAGAAGATACCGGTGAACCCGTCCGGGCCAGGTGCGCTATCGTCATTCATGCTCCACACTGCTTCTTTGATTTCTGTATTAGTTTGGTTAATTTTAAAATTATAAGAAAGAATAGTTTGATCGATTTTTTCATGTCATTGTTTGGGTGCTTGTTTTAGACCATAAAGTGATCTAATTAATTTACATACTTTTTTCTTGACTTGGAACAATGAAGCCCTCAGGTTGATCCATATAAATTTCTTATTCTAATTCACCATTTAAGAAAGTAAGTTTGACATCTATTTGGTATATGACTAATTTGTATATGAATGCTAAAGCAATTAAGACTCCAATGGTGGTGATCCTAGCCAAAAGAGAATATACATCAAAATAATCTATGTTAGTCTTTTGTGTGAATCCTTTGGCTACTAATCTAGCCTTATACTTATCAACTGATCCATCTGGTTTCAATTTCTTCTTAAAGACCCATTTACATTCAATTATCTTACAACAAGAAGGCAAATCAGTTAAAATATAAGTATTATTTTAGATTATTGAATTCATTTTATTATCTATGGCTTCTTTCTAGAAAGGTGAGTCTGTAGAGTTCATGGCATTAGAATATGTAGTTAGGGAATCTTCTATTAATAATGCATAAAAAATATCGAAGATCTTTTCAGTTCTTGCTCTTTTACGTCTTCTTAGTCCTGTAGTAATTTTGTCTTCTTCTCTAGGACCAGCTAGGTTAATTGTTTACTATATTGGTTTCAATTTTAGATTTAAAAGGAAATATATTTTCATAATAGACTTCATATCTAGCCTCGATTATAGTGTTGTTGGATATATCACTTATTTAAGAGTTAATTACTAGAAATCGATTTGTGTTACTAGAGAATTTATCTGCATTATTGTTTGAAGTATATCCTATGAAGATAGCATCTATCACTTTAGGTCTAATTTTCTTTCTTTTATTTTCAGGTATTTTTACTTTTGCAAAGTATCCCCACACTTTCAGAAATTTTAAGTTATGTCTTCTACGTTTCCAAATTTCATATGGAGTGGAGTCATTATGTTTAAAGAGAATTCCATTTAAAATGAAATAGGCAATTACGAGAGCCTCCTCCCACAAGTTCTCAAGTGCACTTGAACTGATGAACATTAAATTAACCATATCCATTAGTGTTCTATTTTTCCTTTCAACTATACCATTAGATTGAGGAGAGTAAGGGGCAGTCACCTCATGTATTATCCCATTTTTTTGACAGAATTGGGTGAGTGCAAGAGAGGTGTATTCTCCTTCTCTATTAGACCTAAATATTTCAATTTTATTTTCTTATTGATTTTTTAGCTTCAACCTTATAAATTTAAAATTTATTTAATACTTTATCTTTAATTTTGATTGAGTAGAGAGAAAAATATTTAGATAGATCATCAATAAATGTTACAAAATATTTGTTGCCACCTCTAGAGATCCGTCTAGTATCACACACATAGCTGTGTATAAGTTCTAGGACATCTCAATCTCTATCAACTGATTTGAAGGGTTGTTTGGGTAATTTGGCTTCCACACAAATCTCACATCTATCATGATGCTAGATGTCCATTTTATGAATTAAGTTTAATCACATTAATCTTTTGATTGAGTTATAATTAACATGTCCCAATCTTGAATGACATGTAGTGGAAGATTCAATATTTAAAATATGTGATTGTTCATTCAAATAAGGTGAAGATACATTCAATTTGAAGAGGCCATCACATATAAATCCTTTTCCAATAAAAGGATAGGCCTTTAGTTATTACAACTTTATTTGATTCAAAAACTAGCTTAAAATCTTGTTGCACTAAGAGTGTTCCACTAATGAGGTTCCGCCTGATGTCGGGAACATGGTGAATGTTAATGTTGTACTTGAAGTCAACTTCAGATCTACTCTTCCAATCCCTAGCAGATGCACCTCCGCATTGTTTCCCATCATCACAGCTCCGGCACCTGAGTCTTGATAAGTGAAAAATCAAGAGTGATCATCACATACATGAATGTTAGCTCCGATGTCAATCTACCAATCAATAGGCAAATAGGTTGAGTTAACTTCAGGATTTAAGAGAATTGAGCTAAGTGTAAGCTCAAATGCTCCAGCACCTGTAGTCACCATGTTGACTTGAGGGCCAATTGGAGGAGGGCCATTCTTTTTCATCTTTCAGATAGACTTCTTGCGAAAATAGCATTGAAATGGTAGATGGTTCATCCGCCCACAAACATAGCAACAGGGCTCCCCCTTGTTCTCATTTGGCTTCTTTGGAAGATTTGGGTTTTGAAGTTTTTGGTTATGGTATGTACGTATGGTGATTTTTCTTAAAATAGTTATGCTTTGGAGGAAAAGACTTCTTGTGGGATTTAAATGGTTTGTTTTCAACCATGTTGGCTTTGGGTCCGTAGTTTTGAGTGGAAGTCTCTCTCTATGTTATTCTTCAACTTTAATTGCACCAAACACTTGGGATAGAGTGAGGCTACCTTGAGTATAGCTAAGTGTTTTGGTGAAATCAGACCAAAAAAGGGGTAACTTGTCCAGCAGATAGGTTACTTGGAATGATCCATCTAATTAGGATCCTATGACTCTCGGTTCATGAACAATGCCCTTAAAATTATGTATTTGGTCATTCAAAGGTTTGTTATCCACAAACTTAAATTTGTTAAACTATGAGGTCTTGAAATGCTTGACTTTATTATCATCAAACCTATATTTGACCTATGAGACATCTCACAGTTCACTAGCACTCTTAGAGTTGTAATATAGGTCATAGAGATTGTCAGATAGAGCACCTAAAATTCTATGGAGGCAATGGTAATCAATTTGTTCGGGATTTGTATAGGTGGATGACTCGGGTTCAGCTTGTGCACGGGATGCACCAGTGTGAACTCATCGAGTAGTGATTTGAGAGGAACTTGATTCACGACTCTCGGTGGTGCTCTCACTAATGGCGGAGATTAAATCGAGCATGGTTAAAGAAAATCTCATTTTGTTTTGTCATCTCCTAAAGTTCACTCAATCAAATCTTTCTGGTTTGGCACTAAGGTTTCCTTAGTCATTAGGTTGGCTATTTGAGAATAATATGGGGTAAACATAATCTATAATTGAAGTGTTTTTATTTTTGTCAATACACTTGAATTTATAAAATTATTAAATAATCAATTCTCACAAAGTAACTAATAAGTCACAGCTTGATAATGGTTCAACAGCATTGTTATCAGAACCAAACCGGACCGGCCAGTCGGACTGCTCCGACCTTGAACCGGTCCAGGAACGTGTCCGATTAAGGCCGGCCCGGTTTAATGTTAAAGAATTGGACGAACCGGACGAACCGCCGTTCGATCGGTGAACCGATCTGAACTAGTCCGACCCGATTCACCCTTTAAAATAAAAAAATAAATGTAAAAATATTTAGATATTCAAAATGATATTTATGTGTGAACAAAATTATCTTATTATTATTTATTTGTTGTTATTTATCATTTTATTTTAGATATATTGAAGTTTAAAAATTTTAAGGAGCATAGATGTCAATTGTGAAGAGTGAAGACCAATGGAATATTACAAAATTTTAAACTCAGTTTATTTAACCATGTTATTGTTATTTTTTTACTTGTATAGTTACATAATCATGACTAATAATTATACATGTATGTTTTTTTATTTTGATCATTATATCTTATTTCTTATTATCTTAGGTTATAGAATCGGGTCGAATCATATATCAATATTATGATGACATCACGGTTCAAACCGGTTCAATTGAACAATCCAATCGATTCGAACCGAACCAGCTCATTAGCCAGTTTAGGCACCGGTTCAGTTCTAATAACATTGCTCAACAGTAGCTTAATCACAACAATGAATAATAATATGATTTTTTTCAACAGGTAGTATTTTTTAGATTTTTATTTTCATCAAATAGAATTAATTAGTTTATGTAAACTAATGAAAAATATCACTTTATAGAATTATATTTTCAGAATCACAACTAAATATTTTTTTGTAAACAAAAATAATTTTTTAGGATTTGATTTTTTGAAAACAAAATTAATTTACTGAAGCAGAAATAATATTATGATTTTTTTGATTTTCTAAAAATAAAAATAATTCATTCAAATAATAGTTGTTGAGTGTGTGATTTTGATGATTACAAAGTGTTATTTTAGTGCATTTATTATTGGAATATTTTTTTGATTTGGACTGAGTTTGAAGAATTGGTTCTGGGAACAGCCCAAGTCAACTTGGCATGTTGTCCAAGTCGACCTGAGCAGTAGTTTGCAATTTCCTTTGATTCTATCTGGGAGACCAAGTCGACTTGGACCTTGGGAAAGTCGACTTGGTCTATTTGAAATGGCCTTTCATGTGTTGAACCACTACTCTCTTACTATGAAGTGTGGAATTGTTCCATGTTTGTTGATATTAAATAGTATAGTTATTGTAGATAATTATATCCACCCACCCCGAACTAAACAAATATATGCATATAAGCATGAACAAAGGAAAGGGACGGTGAAGAATAGAGATACTAACTGTGACCACCACCAAGGGTTAACAACGCCAAATGGTGTGGGAAAAGGATGCAACGGCGCCGTGTACCTTGGAAAAAGATGAAGACTTGATCGGGCTTGATGAAGAACGATGTGGATGTCACCTCCTCGCCTTCCAGCCGGCTAGAAGAAGAGGGCCTCACGTTGTACTTGCTTCTCCTGCAAAACAAAGCTCAAATACAAGAGGAAAAACCCATTAGATCTTGCATGTAGTATCTATCCCAAAGTGCATAAAATAGCATCAAAGATTGAGGGAGAACGCACCAGGGGGAGATTTTTAACCTCTGTGGAAGGGTGGAAAACGTAGGTGTGTGTGTCGTGATGAGAATAGAACAAAAAGGAGGATTTAACACGTAATATGACTGCGGGAAACATGCATGCAATATGGAGAAAAGTGCAGATTGTGCAAACTGTGATGAAACTGAGAATTGGAGGATGAATAACTAAGAGATGGATGAACGAGATTGAGCCCTGAACGGTGGAAAACGAAGCTAATACTTCCCTGGATGGGTTGAGGTCGAAGATAAGACTTGGCGGTGCGTCGACATGGCTTCGCCTCGAACCCGAAAAACGCCCCCTTTCGCGCACTGCGAACTGGGTTCTTATTTATAGGAGTGCAGAAACCCTAGCCCGGATTCGAAGATAATCATTCGAAATATGGGATATTGACTGCCAAATATTGAAGATAATAGTGGGGATAACACCCCATAAGGTATAGAATTCAATCTAAGATGATTATCAAAATGGCCCAAATAAGGACTCTCGGATGCTCTCGGGCGAAGAAATCGGAGTTCGGGAGGTTCTGGACTCTGTACTGAAGAAACGGTCTATCGCAAGACCGCAATTTGAAGAAATGGTCATACAAGGACTGCCATTTGAATAAACGGTCATGGGATTACCCCCATTTGATGGGAGCATGTCCGGGAGGCTTCTGGGCAAATTTCTGAAGAAACGGTCTTCCAGAGACCGCTACTTGAAAGTGGCGGTCTCCAGAAGACTGTAATTTGATAAAATAAAAAAATAAAATAAAAAAATTTACTATTCATTGAGAACGCGGTCTCCTTGGAGACCGCGACCTCATGGTCACGGTCTCCAAGGAGACCGCGACTAGGAAGCTTGCGTGGGTTTGCGCCGAACACCCGCTCGGTCGCCCGAAAGGCCTGAAACGGTCCCGAAAGTTGGGGAATTGAAGATAAAAGCCTCCAAAGCTGAATGGGTTTGAAAAATGGTCAAGAAATGGGCTCGAAAGACGGTCAAAAGAGACTCCAAAATAATAGATAATTCGGAGCGTTATAAAGGAGAAATAAGAGAAATAACTCAAGTTGTATGCTAAAAACGGGTGTCAACAGATGCCCCTCCTTGATGTTTGCGTTGCAAGGGAGTGAGCGAAAGTGGCGCGGATGTGAAATGGAAAGGAGATGGAGCCAAAGTGATGGCGACGTGAAATGGAGTTGAAGCAGAGATAAAGCGGAGAGAACTGAAAAGTGGACATCAAGGCAAATGACACCCGCCACAACTAACAAGCGACAGGAATTCTAAAAAACGCCGATCCAACCACCAGGAACGGATGACAAGGATGAGACATGTCTGGAGAACTAACCAACTAAAGAAAGGAAAGGAAACACGATCAACCTCATCAGGGGACACAATCCATGACCAATGAGGGGATCGGAAGAGCCACAACTGAAAAGCTGGAAAAGGAGAAATAAAATCGAGATAAAAATCCAAACAGGAATCTCGCTAGCCAACCAGACCAAGCGGACAGATCAGAGAAAACGTTCAAATTTGGAGTGAAATGAGGAATCTCTTATCCAAGAGAACTGAAGTGCAATCAACCATTACTAAGGAGAAACCTTGAAAGAATCACGAGACGTGAATGCTCAAAAATGACATGATGCATGCTGGGCTAAAATAAGGAAATCATCAAAATGAATGTAAAGAAAGAATAAAATAGAAAGTACTCAAGAATAATATTGCTAGACCGAGTAGGACGGGGTCAAAAGTCTTCTTGCAATCACGGCATGCGAGACGGAGTCCATCGCCCCCACCTGACTCAAACTAACGGCTTATCCAACAATTAACTGTATGCTCTTAGATCATCATCATTTTTGTTAAAGGGAAACATCATATCCTAGAACACACGGACAACTAGCCGATCCTTGAGAGGCTATAATAACATAGATACCATATAGTAATATAACAATGAGCAGGGATAGAGAGTCATACCTGACTTACCTACCAAGCGAAATGGCATTTTTTTTAGATTTTTTGCATTATAAGACAACCATGACAACAAGATAAGCACGATAATAACATAACATGACATGACACATATATAAACGAAAGACAACATAAAAAAGATGAGCGAAACATAGTGATAACGAACTGAACAAAACATAACGAGGATGAACAGAATATAACAACATAACAAAACACCACAAGAACAAACGACAAGCGTGCGTGGGATTGAAGATACGGTGGGACAAGACAGCACAACGCGGTGGGACAGCACACGTGGTGGGACAAGAACATGGTGGGACAAGACACGTGTGGGATGACAACACAATATGGCGGGACAAAACACCACGTGTGGGACCACAACAACAGGGGACAAAAGACACGTGGGACGACACGGAGGGGCAAAAGAAACGATAAACACATTCTTCAACCAAACCTAAGATCAGACGAAACGGAACTGTCAGGTTCACAATCGTGAGACAAAGCCCTCTCATGAAGATATGATGTGATGAACGAAAGTTGAGAAGGACACAAGCTTCAGAACAGATCGAGAGATAGGATTGAAGAAGAGACAAAACAGATAACAAGATATGGACATGAGATAGAACGAGAGATAGAAGAGCAAGGAAGCTTTGACACCTGTAACCTGCACACTTAATCAAACAGATCATATATCTGTCCTCAAAACAAATAGACTGAAAACACATGACAAAGGGAACAAAAGACACACTTTTTTAAATTTTTGTATTGATTTTTTTTAGATTTTTGACAATATTTAGTTGTTTTGGATTTTTGGACAATATTCAGATTTTTTAGATTTTTGGATAATATTTGATTTTTTTTAGATTTTTTGAAGTATCAATCTGCAGCACCCAAAGACGGGATAACACTACTGGCTAGGGGCGGTCATTCCTCCCTTCTCATTAAAGACTTCCCCTGAGCAGGGCGTACATTTGAGAGTGGCTCGCCATAACAAACCGCCTCTAAAGAACGGTGCCCCTACTAAGGCCATACTCGGGATACAACCCAGCCTAAGAGGGGGAAAATAGAAGAAACATTAGAGATAAGCTTTATGCAGGATAGAAAATATGAGGATTCGAATTCCTTCCAGGGTACTACCCCTCAAAGATATAGTCTGTTGCGCCGGGGCTTTGTGTCTTTAATTTTTGTTTAGACCCATTTTTATTAGGCACGCATGCGACCGGGCTCATAACATCCTACGGGGAACTGTACTGCCACTCTTGCCATGCCTTTGATTTCATAATTTTGCTATAATTCATTCATTTTTCTTGATAGCCCTTACTGGCTAGATTTATCATGAAAGCTCACTTTTGAGAGTCAAGACTGCCCCCTATTTGAGACCTCTCTCGTATTAGGGAGCGCCTAGATTGGACATCTCATCCATCAATCTCTTGCCCATGCACTAGGCCGAGCAGGGAAAAGAAAAGACATTCGTGCATACCCAAAATATGGCCAAAGCAGCAACGATGTGCCTTAGAGGAATCGGCTATAGCTCGCCGTGTAGTATGTGAAAAACCATACTCAAAGGAGAACACCCTCAACGGGGAAAGAAACTAGACTCCCAACGCGGAGCTATCACCAACCTGAGATGCTGCAGAAGCTAACTAGAAATTTTGACTAAACTAAGCAAACTTCCTAAAGTCACTCAATAGTGCGAAGGAACCAACATTATAACTGATGTTGCCGAAACGTTCATCGATAAAACCTGCGGCAATCAATCAAAAGTAAATATCGAACTCGCAACATAATACAAATTAACTGTAATACATTGGTGAGCACGGGTCGAATCCACAGAGAGGAATGTTGAGATTGAAAACTTTGATTTTTTTTAAAAAGCAAAATAGATGAATGTTTTGGATTTTCATAATTTAAAGAACATGAAATAAACCTATCTAATCCAACAAAATTAAATGCAAAATAAAATAGATGAAGTTGAGATAGTTGGTGCGGCCGTGGTATGATAACGGCGTCGTCTCCTCGAGCCTTTGATTTACGAGTCGTCGGGAACGGCTATGTACACTCGACTGGATAGGAACCGCTTCTCTTGACCGTCTTTAGAAGAAATTTAGAGGATGAAGGATAAATAATTTAGGAAGAGATTAAAGAGATGGAGGGAGATGATGCAACATAAAAATGAAGAATTGAATGATAATAACATGAGCATTAAACTTAAATTGAAATCAACTTACAATTGCATAACGAAGAATAACACCACTAAAATTAAAACAAACTTACAAGTGAATAAACTTACAACAAAAAAAATAAATTACAATAAAAGAAATGACAAGAGATGGGGAGAGAGGGAAGCTATCTACTTGACAAGAGAGAGGGAGAGAAATATAATGCTACGTAAAGAAGGGGAGAGGGAAGGAGAGAGGCTATCTACGTAACAAGCATCCTAATGCCTAATGGAGTGGGAGAGAGAGAGAGAGTCTAGCTACGTATCAAGAGAGAGGAGAGAGCCTCGTGAGCCCCCATGCCCTCCTTTATATAGGCTCCAAGCCAAACCCCCTTTAATTCCATGTGAACACCCAAGATGCCTTTTTTAGAAAATCCAATCTTCTTTCTCCTTTTCTCCTTTTCTCTCTCTTTGTCGGCCACTTGCTTTACTGACTTTGCACCCGCCGAAGTCTTGCCTGCCACCAGCTGTGCCCGCCAACCAGCCGCAAGCGCTGACCTCGTGCTGCCTTGGCAGTTGCCTGGCATCGAAGCCCGCCATACGTCGAGGCTTTGCCTTATCGACCGTGCCTCGGCGCGGTGAAGACTTCTTGTATCGGCCACGCGTGAAGCCACCTGTCGACGTTGCCCATTTCCCCACGCCATGCATTATCGACCGTGCGACTGCCTTCTCTCCACGTTGCATGCGTGAGAACGCCCAAAGTTGCCCACGTGAATGCTCTGGCCACCTCCTTCGCTTCAGCCGTGTGAAGAAGAGTTGTGCGCCCTCGTGCGCCACCGCCTATGCCAACCTCGTCGTCGACCGTGCAGCACCCGAAGAAGAACTGCCGAAGCCTGCCATGCGTGAAGAAGCCAGCGCCCTTGGCTGCTGACCCACGTGAAGAGGCTGCATCGTCGCCCGTGTTAGGCGCGTGAAGACCCCGCGCTTGGCCATGTGCGCTGCTTTGACCAGCAAAGAGCCCGCGTGTTCGATGACGGAGCCTCCCACGTGAAGAACCAAAGCAGTTTGCCATCATCTGCATGAAGCCCCCTTGCCATCGCGACCGTGCCAATATATTGACCCGCCGAAGCCACCTTCGTTGAAGACCCTGGCCTAGCCACTTTGGCTGCTACCATCGCGCATGAAGCCTGCTTGCATATATATCTTATATATATCATATATATATATCGAATATATATATCATATATATGCTATATATATATATGCTATATATAATATATATATATATATAGTATATATGTATATATGTATATATATGCTATATATATATGGTATATATATATATATAGCATATATATATATGCTATATATATATATACCATATATATATGCTATATATATACAACAACTGTTTTACTTTTCTTTATTTTTTTCTTTATATTTTTTTTATTATTTTAAACAAGCCCATAGGCCTTTGGCCCATTTGTACTTTTCTTTTTGTTCTTTTCATCTTTAACAGACTTCGGCCCATTATTGTGTAGACTTGTGGAGTTCTTGCCATCATCTTCTTTGTGTCTGTAAAATAGTATCAAAATTTAATTAAATCTAGCAATTAAATATTTTGATACGAAATCGAAATTAAGTGTGATAAGTGCATATTGATGAATATTAAAGCTCATAAAAGGTGTGTATAACATAATTTAACATGTAAAAATACACACTTATCACACCCCCAACTTACTCATTGCTAGTCCCTTAGTAATGTAACCACTTAAAAATTTAGGACCAACAAGAGTTTGAAAAGTCCATACTTTCATATCGAGCTTTTCTTTCACAGAATTAACTAAAGATTAGAAATCTGGAAGCATTAACGCACACTAACCTTAGATTTGAAAATTAAGGTACATGATCAAGAATTCAACTCAAAATTCAATAGCACTAGTACATGTGTAAATACTACATCCACAACGTAGACAATTGCATCCCCCATTTACAATTCAAATAAGTGCCTTTCAACCCTACACCTCTTAATCAGAGCATGAAGCATATTAACTTTTTGTCTGCCTTATTACTTCATCCCTTAGGGATCTTTTTATTTTTTTTCTACACACATGATGCTGCACTACCCTTCACTTTTTAACGTGAATCTCGAAGTAGGCTCGGTTTCACAAATCAAGGTTCCCTTTTCCTTTTGACGTGAACCTTAACACGTTTTATGTGAAGTAGGCCCGGTTACTCAGATTTGGGGCATTTTTCATGATGCCTTTTTCTCAATTTTTTTTTCAATTATGCTTTTACACTAATTTTGATAGATAACTTGGCAGAAAGTTTATAAAAGATCTCTTTTTTAATAAGTGTAGAATATCAGGCAACATACCCAAAATAACAGAAGGCTTGTCCTAGTTGTTTCATTAGCGTGTAAAGTGATTTTATTTTCATTTTTCTAAAGTGCACATGAACTTTAAAGAGATTCTTAGATCAGTTTTCCATGGCTAGATTAAATTATTTTCCATCATCCTTATCCCAGTATTTTCTATTCCAGAATTACTTTCAATGGAAGCATAAATCATGAAACTCAAAATGGAGATTTTTTATTTTTCTTCCTTTTAGAAAAATGAGGTTGTATATGAATGCAACATGTGCAACATGATTTCTATCCCCCCAACTTAAATGACATTGTCCACAATGGCATGAACAATATGGAATAATGAACAATGTAGACATGAAATTTGAGAAGGAATGTGACAACCTGACAGAATTGAACTTCGACGGGCTCGACTTTTGAATAAAAGGCGGTACTTGGCCGTTAAAGGCGAGGCATAGGTGCTTGCAATCTTCTCTCTCCCCCCAACTTATCCCTTATTCACACCTGCAAAATAAAAGAAAATTATAATAAAAACTTGAGTTGCCTCCCAAGAAGCTATTTATTAGCACACGGAAATCATTAAAATGTTGGGTTGCCTCCCAAGAAGCGCTAAGTTTTACGTCTTCAGCTAGACGGAATGTAGCTCACTAACCAACGCGTTGCCATCAGAATGAGCCACCAAGTGATCTTGTCCTCCCTCAAATTCCAGCCCTTATGCCATTGGAAGACAAGAGTAAGCCTGTACATATCGGGGCTAGAAATATGTTGGTCTCGCACTTTATTGATGTTAACTTTAACCATAAGTGTGAGCCAGTTTTCAACTTTTGGGATCATAAAATGATGAATGGCCAATAAGTTGTCAAGATCAAGGTGGAACCTTGGCACAACATCAACCCATTGGTCCCCTGTATAGTCCCTTCTGACTAACCTTTTAGTGACTACTTCCTCCACTGGAACTTGGTCAGGCACTGGTGGCTTATGAATAAGATTGTCATTATTAGCCACATTCCTCTCAGTAATAGCCTCATGAGCTTCAAGGGCATTAATCAACTTGTCTTCCTGATGAGAAGTCAAAGGTGAATATTGTTGGCACGTCCCCCTCAGGTCCTAGAAGGTCATATTGGAGAGGCTGTGCTTGCAAAGGAATCATATGGGAAGGAAGTGGGAGCCCATAATCTAATTCAACCAATGAGTCATACATAGTTAGATAGGGTTCAAGGGTAAGATCAAATGTGAATTTTTCAAAGACGGACCTTTCATCATACTCATCACTCAACTGAAGATTATCAATCAGATTTCCAAAAACGGGGTTGGTAGATGAAATGTAAACTTTTCCAACAAGGCCCCATCATCGTGTTCTTGTAGGGGAGGAGGATATTCAGAATTTGGTTTCATTAAATCAACAAGATTATTACTCACAAAGTAATCCTCCTCTTCATGCATTTTCTCAATTGATTTATGTGGGTCACTATTCTTCATAGTGGTATTCTCAATCTCAAAACATTCGTAGAATGGGGTGATGATATCAATATGATCATTTTTATCATTCACTTCACCCCATAATTCTTTCCCTTCCTCCATCATGGTCTTGCTTGTGCACTCCCCCTCACTCTCACTATTAATATCTTGAGCCAGAATGACAGGCATCAGATCATCATCATCATCATTCACGTATTAAGGGGGTTGGTTGAATATTGAAGGAGGGCCATGGTAAGTAGACTGGGAGTATATGATTTGAGGTTCAAAGTAGTGGCCCGGTGAATCACCCTGAATATCGATGTTGCTTTGGAAGTGTGGGTGAGATGAGATGGGCTGAAGTTGATGACACATAGGCCGCTGATGGCCTTCTTGGGGTGAAAGTGTAGACAAATGGACTTGAATTGTTTGATCTATCCAAGGCGAATTTGGGTGATTACTCCAGCCAAGATTATAATCATCTGAAAAGATATCAGACTGGCGCAGAGAGAACCCTAGGGCATTTTGGACTTGAGCTCGGATGACTGGTGGGAGCCAGGCTACCGTAGGACATTCACTCACATGGTGAGTGGGACTGGCACAGAACTCACACGCTTCCTTGAAAGTTTGGATTAGATTTTCAGTCTGTTTGAAAGGTCCTACAGATTATTTATGAGATGAGATTGAGGCATGATTCATCGAATTTTAACTAAAAATTTTAAACATATCATAAACCTCACATTCACTTTTATTCATAAATGCCTCTCCGCAACATATGCCCACCATTTGCTTATCATAATCAGATAACCCCTCACAAAATGCAAATAAAACTTGCCATTTGGGCAACCTATGATATGGACATTGATATAACAAATCCTTCACCCGTTCCCAAGATTCATGAATTTGCTCTCCCGGAAGCTGGGTAAATCCCATAATCGCCCTTCTCATAATGTTGCTCCGGACTATGAGGTAAATTTTTTTCAAAAATTCTAACTGCATAACCTCCTAAGTCCTGATGATCTTTCCAAAACTCCTTAACCAACATTTTGCCCTTTCTTTTAATGAGAATGGAAATAAAATGAACTTAAGGACATCATCACTAAAATTTCAGATTTTTACCAGAGAGCAAACTTCTGGAAAATCATCTAGATGCCTATACGGATTTTCATTGAGATTCTCATAAAAAGATGGGAGCATCTAGATAAGTCTAGGGTCAATCTCATAATGAACTACCAGAAGGTCAGGTAGTTCAATAGAGGTTGAGGGTTTATAAGTAGAAGGAAAAAATTGTTCCTTTATAGGTGTGAGTTTCCCTCCAAGATGAATGGCCATTAACAATAAGTTGGATCCCAAAAAGATTGTTCAATTTTTTTTCAATTGTTTTCATTTTTTTCCAATTTTATTTTTCAATTTTATTTTCCCTTTATTAATCTCCCTTTTTTGTTTTATTCTCTTTTTTATTAAGATTAGAAAACCATAATATATTTTTATTATTTTATTATATTTATTTTTTTTGGTTTGATTTTTATCTTTTAATTTTTTTTGTTTGAAAATAACACTAAATTAGACGAATAGAGAGAAGATGAGGATTTTTGTTTTGTTCTGTTTTATTTTTTTATTACATACACAAATAAGTTAACACATAAATTACCTGATGACCTAGATGCGACTTAGACCTACAAATGAGGTTTCACAAAATGACCAAAGTACAACTTAAGTTCACCCTCAATATTTCTACCGGCCAGGTAAGGGGTGGGGTAGTGGGAGTCTCCCCTTACTTTCGTAGGGACCTAATTAGATAACCACTAGTCCGCTTAAGACGTTTGCCGTTCGACTGTTTTACCTTAGGCACCGATTTTCACAAGAGGGTAAACTGAAATAGCACAAAAATCACAGTGTGAACCTAGGGCCAATGTCTACTGAATTTTATTTATGACTTAGGTCATGCAAAGATGAAAGGAAAAAGTGATTTGTGGGATAAGGAAGGGTGATGAAATCCCCACCTTATCTTATTTAGGGGTAGTGCCCTTAGAGTGTTTTGAAGAATGGGATGCAACAAACAAGTTCAAACAAGGGGTTTAGGATGCAAATGCATGAACAATTATTTTCTAAAACATAAATATGGAACAAAATTAATGCAACCTATATGATGCATGACCTAGAATATGATGTGTGGTTTCTAATCTTGATTTTATTTTTTGTGATCAAGTGTTTTTTTAATAAATGAAACTAACTAGTCAACATAATTTTTTTTTGAGATTTTCAAAATATAAAAACTAACAAAATACAGAAAATAAATTAAATCACAAGAGTGAATATTGAGATACTTACTCAGAGTGCGATCCCTTGTCCTTTATTATTTTTTTATTTTTGTTGATTTTTTTAAAGGAGATGTAAAAAAGGAATACAAATATCAATTTTTTCTTTTTTTTATAACTATATACAAAAGAAAAATAAAATTTTCAACTCATACTAACCTCCCCGACAACGGCGCCAAAAATTGATGTTGCCGAAACGTTCGTCGTTAAAACCTGCAGCAATCAATCAAAATTAAATACCGAACTCGCAACATAATACAAATTAACTGTAATACATTGGTGAGCACGGGTCGAATCTACATAGAGGAATGTTGAGATTGAAAACTTTGATTTTCTTTTTTTTTAAGCAAAATAGATGAATGTTTTAGATTTTCATAATTTAAAGAACATGAAATAAACCTATATAATCCAACAAAATTAAATGTGAAATAAAATATATGAAGTTGAGATAGTTGGTGCGGCTGTGGTATGATAACAGTATCGTCTCCTTGAGCCTTTGATTTACGTGTTGTCGGGAACGGCTACGTACACTCGACCGGATCGGAATCACTTCTCTTGACCGTCTTTAGAAGAAGTTTAGAGGGTGAAGGATAAAGATTTTAGGAAGAGATTAGAGGGATGGAGGGAGATGATGCAACATAAAAATGAAGAATTGAATGATAATAACATGAGCATTAAACTTAAATTGAAATCAGCTTACAATTGCATAAAGAAGAATAACACCACTAAAATTAAAACAAACTCACAAGTGAATAAACTTACAACAAAACAAATAAATTACAATAAAAGAAATGACAAGAGATGGGGAGAGAGGGAAGCTATCTACTTGTCAAGAGAGAGGGAGAGAAACATAATGTTACGTAAAGAAGGGGAGAGTGTCACGCCCCGAGCCTTTATTTACAGCGGAAGATTAACTCGGGGAGCGCGAACATCCGGCATGGTAAGCCTCTTGGAAGCAAGAATTATCAGAGCGTAAGATAATCACACACATAAATACAATTGCACAATATTTACTCAAACTTCAACTTATTTCATTAATAGTCAAATCAAATACTCAATTATAATCAATATTTCAACTTTTTCCATCATACTAGACTCAAGAAATAAGAAAATTACATAGACTCAATCTAAACATGTAGACTTCCTAAGTCTTCACTCATTCTTCATTCACTCTCGGACCCGCTATTTGAATATTCCGAATCCTATCCTGACTCACTTCTATCTCCTGAAAAGATTAGAAATAGGTAATGAGCACACTTGCCCAGTAGGTATCTTCGCATCATCATGAAGGCACTATTAAAGTAATTAACATTTTAGCTCTAGAGGAATAAGGTAAAATCATGCGAATGCGATAAATCACAAGTAACCAAAGTAACAAGATGATCATGTAAGATAGAATGAACAAGTATGAACTAGCAAGAATGTAACAAGAATGGCCTTTTATGAACAAGAATGTACTAGCAAGTCACATACTCATCACCCAAACATCTTTTGCTTATGAGCAAGTATTTGGTGAATTTCTGTGGAATATCACGTAACAAGCAAGAAAGTCATGTACGTGTATCGCCGTGCCGTGGATTTTCACTTATTTATAGAGAAAGTACTCCCAGCGCAATGCGACGCCAATAATATCATACCCCATGGTTTACAGTATGTTTCCGACAATCAACCGAGGGGACTAGCATAGAGCCCTTGAACACAATCAGTGCTTGATCGCATCTTCAAGTATAAATCAAGCTATTTCCACATTTCAGACAATAAAATATGGCCAAGAATGCAAATAAGTTCTTGATAACAATAATCAACAATGAACGCTTCAACTTAGGACATGAGAGATCAAGAATGATTTAAGACGATGTCATGCTCACGGAAATAATTCGACAGCATAACGGTACATTTATTATCATTCATAATTTAAATTAAGTATCTTTAGACAATATGTCAAGTCCTAGACCATCAATACTCCATCTAGGAACTTAGAATATCAACCCTTTGGTCAAACCTCGAGTTAAAGAATTTAGAACTGTGACGGTCTAATACTGGGCCGTTACATGAACATAACGGTTGAGTGTTGGGCCGTTAGAAAGATTGAATCCAGAAGAAAATAGATATGGACTCAAACAACGTGACGGTCATATATTGGACCGTTATATGTGCCTGACGATCGAATATAGATCTGTTACATATCCAGAATCCGAAAACATCGATAGTGCTTTCTAACAATTGGGCTTTCATGGTACAACCAACTCGGCTTCCTAGTGGGAATCTCAGGCTCGCGGAGAATTACAGAGGCCTTGAAATAAAATTTCCTACTCCATTGGAAGGAATATCCAATAGAGAGGCCCTCATGTTCAAGAATATGTTTCTATAGTGCAAAGTGTGAACGAATGGCCATATACCGGAATATATGCCATGTATTTAGAGAATTGACTCTATAGACAGAAGGAATGTGTAACGATATAAAATCATGATAAAATTCATCAATATCTTTTCTAAATCAAGGTTTAAATACAAAACTATAGTGCTTTGGGCTTGAAATTATCATCTACTTGAAAATAACTCGAAAGTACCATAAATCAAGCAATTTCTAACATGAATCAACACATGAACTTAAAAATTATGAAAACAGGTTAAGATCTATTTAACTAGGCATATATATATATATATATATATATATATATATATATATAAGCTGTTTGAGCCAATCTTAATTCTGCCTTAAGTTGACAGAACACAGTGCTGTGTAACGGACTTGTCTGGGCGCGTCACATGAAGGTAACGGTCTAGATTAGGTCTGTAAAAGTTCTCAGAACCTTGTAATCGTTTACAGAGGTGTGACGGATCAAGGTAGGTCCGTTACACGTCCCTGGCGGTCTTACGATAGACCGTTAGGTCCTCAACTGATAGGAAATAGAAACTATAGAAATATATGATTAATCCATGGCATGCTAACTACTCTAATTATGTCAAAATGAGAAAAAGGCTATCTAGATGCATAAGTGACATGGAATTAACAAGAAAATATCTTTTATTTTGGATTTAGGCTAAGGATTGTGCATGTATACATAGGACTATCAAAACATGAAATCGATAAACCATGATTCATGAAATCCAATAAACCTAGAGGGCTTTTATCCCTAACAAGGTGTTTTTACCGTTCATGAGATAACATACCTCCTAACTAGGTTTTAAACTTCTAATTTGAGTCTTCAAGGGTCGCCCTAGTTTTTCTCTTCCTGTGATTTTTTAGCAAATTCACGTTGCCCTATCTCTCCAACCTCTTGACTTAAAGATGTGAAATTCGGAGGTTAGGAAGATAAAACTAAGAGGAACAAAAAGTTCTAAAGCATCTAACTCTAATTATCTCATTTAGACTCTCTAATTTCTTGATCTTCAACACCCTGTCGCACAATTTTCTGGGTTGGCGTGATGAAACTAGCAACTTTGGAAGATCCTAACTCCTTGGATACTCGTCCTCCTAACATGAAATTTTGAGAGTTGTCAGACCTTAGTATTAGAAACAAAAAGTTCCAAAGTACTTACCCGAGATTCTATCTCCTTACCTTGTTTCTTCACGAGCCAAAAGTAAGGGTCGCTCAGTTCAGAACTGGGTCCTATTTATAGAGTTTTGACTAGGGTTCAAGGATTTGAACGATTCTAGAGTCTTTAATTGGCAAAAACCTAATCTCTAAGAGTCATTAGCAATGTTATAAGTTCTCCTAAGTTGGTCTCTTTCAGATAGGATCCCAAAAATCCAATCTTTTTGTAAGTTCTTCTTCTCACGGAATCCACTGAGTGTAACGGACCAGGACTGGTGCGTTACGTGATTGTAGCGGTCACCCGATAGACCGTTACATCAACTGGGAGTGGACATTCATCTTAATTCAAACTCTTTGGTTAATTATCCGCTAAATTATCTAATAAAATGATATTTATCCTTAAAATTCGTGAATATGCTAAATAACCTTCTAGAATATGGGTCAAACTTAATGGGCTTGGTCCATAAACTTATTGGGTTTTAATTATCAAAGATGGATTAGTTATTTAACATAATTGGGCCTTATAATCCTAATATTAATTCGTTTGTTAATCCAATTTGCCCTTTATAAATTTTAGAAAATTCTATAAATAATCCAGAAATTATTGATAAATTCTGGGGCTCTACACCCTCCCCCATTAAGAAGAATTTGGTCCCCAAATTCAATTTATGGATTTATGGAGAGTGTACTTACAATTGAATAATTCTGAGAATCTTCTACGCATAGATTCTTCTGTTTCCCATGTTGCTTTGTGTGGCCATTGCTTTGTCCATTGGACTTGGACCATAGGAATAGTTTTATTCCTTAGTTGACGCACTTCTCGCTCCCGAATCCTGACCGGTTTCTGCTCGTATGTCAGGTCCTTTTGGATCTCCATATTATCATAAGTAATGACATGATGAGGATCATATACGTATTTCTTCAACATAGAGACGTGAAATACGTCGTGAACTCCTGCAAATTGTGGAGGTAAAGCCAGTCTATAAGCCACTTCACCGACCCTTTCGAGAATTTCAAATGGGTCAATGAATCTTGGAGTTAGTTTTCCTTTAATGCCAAATCTTCAAATACCACGGCCTGGAGAAACTTTCAGATATACATGATCTCCCACCTGAAACTCCAAGTCGCGTCTTCGATTGTCAGCATAAGATTTCTACCTATCTTGCGCCATCTCCATTCTTTCTTGAATGAGTTTGATCTTCTATGTAGAATCCCTGATAAGGTCGGGGCCTAGGAATTGTTTTTCCCCTGATAAGGTCGGACCACATCGGGATGATCCCCAAGGTTTGAACCCGACTTAAAGGGGGTGGCGTTGGTATTCCCTTTACACCGGGTCTGGAGGAGAAACGGGGCTGCGGAGCAGATCTCATCGCTTTATTATTGTTTGAACTTTTATTATTATTATCTTTTTGTTATTTTTATATTTTTGGTGAGTTTGTTATTATTTATTATTATTATTATTATTATTATTTACTTATTTATTATTTTTTATCGAGTTGGTTATTATTATTGCTTATTTCTTTATTATTATCACTTATTTATCTATTTATTCTTGAATTTATCATTATTATTATTATTTCATTATTATTATTATTTATCCCTTCTTTGTAAGTTTGTTATTATTATTATTATTTATTATTTTTTATCATTATTTATTTATTTATTATGTTTTCTTTTAGCTTTTCATTATTATTACTTGTTCCATTATTATTATTTATTCATTTTTTGAATTCGTTATTGTTATTTATTATTATTATTTTTATTATTTGTTATGTTGGGAGCGTGCCGGGTGAAGGGTTGGAGGGTGTACCGGACGGAGGCCGGGCTAGTGTACCGGGGAAGCACCTGTTGAACCCCCTCTATGTGGTTTTTGTAATGGATTTTGATGATGACTAAATTTAACTTGAATGCCATGACTATTTCTGGAATAGTCTTCACTTGATGAGATACGGAGCTTTGCAAGTCGGGAATCACTTCAGCTGGTAAGATGTTTAACTTCAGTCTGATATCGCCAAAGCTAATGCAAAATGTATGTTTTGACAGGAACAAGAAGGCGGTTCATGAATCGAACAATATAAGGACTTTTGGTGAGATCCATCCCAACACTTAAACTCTTGATCTTTTGTTTTTCAAAGATGAACTTCTTGTTTTAATCCCAAAGGGTGTTTTTGCTCGGGTTTGATCTTAATCCAATCTAGATGGGGTTTACTCATTCTTGCTTAAGGTTCAAACCTCTTCTTGTTTTGAACTCTTTGGTGAACACCCCACTTATGTTCCTTGGACTTAGATCACTTGATATTCATTATTTTTTTGATGTTCAGGAGCAAGGGTCGACCCTTGGGGTCAACCCCTTTGTTTATTTTTCCATTCCAGCAGTAGGTACCTGAGAGGGTCGACCCCTGGGGTCGACCCCCGTCTCCTTTTTTCCATCCAGCAGCTAGTACATGCAAGGGTCGACCCCAAGGGTCGACCCATTCTGCCCAGAACATTAAAGACCCCCCGAGGGTCGACCCCAAGGGACGACCCCTGTGGCTTTTTGTCCAAAAGCAGCACGGCTACTCTTGAGGGTCGACCCCAAGGGTCGACCCATTGCATTTGAATGCTAAAACCCTTTCACGAGGGTCGACCCCAAGGGTCGACCCCTTCCGGTCCGACCTCCATCCATCTTGTTTGACTTCGGTTTCCTTGCACCGAAAGTCTTCCAATCCATGTCTAATGACCTCTAGACATTCCACAAACCTCTCCACATTTTGTGGATCTGGTTCCCAAGCTGTCTTTGACTGTTTTAATATTTTAATCAAACCCTATTGGCACTAAATATATAGGAGAGAGGTGAGATCCGATTTTGGCATGATGGTTGTTTTATTGTGTATGTGCAGGTTCAAAGTTGCAGCCTTCAAGCCCCATTCCTCCTTGCTCTGAAGCTGAAATCCAAAGGAAGGAGCTGGAATCCAAGCCCAAGATCATATACATCAAAGAGCTGCATCGGACATCAAGCTTCCACATCCATTTGTGCTGCCTTGCGTCATACTTCATCCAAACTCGTTCATCATTCTGCTGGAGTATCAAAGTTGATTCGAAGAACACAAAGGGGGAGTTCTATCTAGAGATCCTTTCTACTCTGATCTTCTTTAGTGCTTTTGGGTGAATCTGAAAGTTGTTGTATTCTAAACTATCTTGAAACAGATTCGTGAGTGTGTGTTCGTGTATGGACACGAGCTTGTGTGTGTGTGTGTGATTGGGGTGCCTAGATTGGGTCCCGTGTGTGTGTGTGTGCTGTTCATAACATCGTTGATGAGGACATCTCCTACCACTCCTCATTCTTTCGAGGGTCCCGTTGCTTGCCAACTATGCGTCATCATGTTCGCGGCATTTTCTTAATCATGACTTGTAATTTTTATATTTTCTTGAGTCATAGATTATGTAATTTCCCTTTTCTTGAGTCAAGTACCTAGGTTAAAGAGTCATATACCTAGGTTAATTGTCATTAGAGTGGTTAATGAGTCAGTTGGGCCCAATTAAGTGGGCTAGGCCCATGGGCACCCCCTTCCCCCTTGCTTTATTGTCATTAGTCAAAAACTCAGGGTCTTTTGTTAAATTGTGGGTTTCCTATAAATAGGACCCCAATCCCCCCCATTTGGAGCTAATGAAGTATTGAATATTTGAGCATAAGTGCCCCTCTCTCTCTCTCTAGCTCTCTCATTCTCTCTCTCTCTCTCAAAATTTCGAAATTCACTCTCTCTCCTCCCTATTCTCCCCTATTTAAGACCCCTCCCCCTTCCCCATACCTCCCATTTACTCCCCCTCAAACCCCTAGGTGGAACCCCTTTCTCCTAGGCACCTCTCCCTCTTCCCAAGCAACCTTTCCCCTTCCCCATACAACCCCTTCACATTCTCAAGGGAGAATCCATTCTCCTAGACACCCTTTCCCCTTCCCAAAGCAACCCTTCCCATTCCCTAGGCCTCCATTCAACACCTCCATTAACCTTCCACCCAAGGCCCCTCCACAATCACCACAGAGTGTTCTGCCCCCTTGGTTCGCTACCAGCAGGAGAAGCCCAACTTGCAGAGCCTGCTCCGGAGTGATCCGACATCATCTGGAGGTACACCATACATCGCCGGAAAGGTCTGCGAGTCTTCTTCGCAACCGAAGTGGTCTTGCTGCGTTCCGACTTCGGAACAGTGCGTGGCGCCCATTCTCGTCCGACTGCGCAACCAGGATCAGAATCCGGACTAGAGCCACAGTGCAGAAGCCCTCATGGACACATCCTTCAACTTCTGGAGGCGCCACTTGACCGAGAGCTGCTACCACAAGTCTTCCACCAGCACCAACAAGCGGCGTCCCGTTCGGCATCAGGAAGTGCCTTTTCCATTTTTTCTCCCCCGGGCGCGCAGACAGTCTGTTTATGTCCTGCCCAGGAAGTGCCTCACTCAATGGACGCCTCCTCACCGTCCCGACATCTTCTGGTGCTGTTCTTGGTTGCTGCTCGAAGAAGACTCATCCACGGACGTCCTCGACTTGGTCTCGCCTCATTCGGACTTCGGGAGTAATCGTGGCACCTTCGACAAGCAGCTGCAACATCCTGGACCAGTCTGTACCAGAACGCTGAGTGCCTGCTCCAGGGTCCACTCCAACCAGTGGCGACGCTGGAACCATCCACCAAAAATCACAGTCATACCTGGGTATGTCAGCAACATTTTGGCGCAAGTTTCATCAAGTTCTGAGTCAGGGAGAGCTCACAGCGGCGACTACATCGACCCCCTCTCTTGCTGTCCCAGACCCGGGCAGATTCGGCCAGGTGCTCCGTCGGCGCGATCGAGCTTATCTCCCCTCCTCGCCTGGCCGGCTTAGCGCCCCTCCCTGTGCGGAGGTAGTGTTTGATTGTAACAGTGAAATCCCCACCCCAAGTTCACCCTCCTGTGAGAGGTTTAGTGAATGTAACTAATTAAGCAGGATTCAAGCTTCATCGGCGCAGTGTACGGGGAACCCACACTTCCCCGCTCGCCCTCGTCTCCGGCCGGGATCGGTGTCTTCACACCGATCAGGTGAGCTTCGGTCCACTCTCCTCTGCTGGTTTATTATCATTGCTTAGTTTAGTATTATCCCTTGATGTGCCGTCGGCGGTGAGAGAGAGCTCGTTCCAACATTCCGTTTAGTCAAGTGCCACCGCGGGTGAGTTGTGAGTGTGACATTACATCCCACGCCCTCGGCGTGCCAGCCGCCCTTGACATTGGGCATCCCTAGCCCATTGGGGTCTATCCCTAGCTGGTCAAATCCTTGGAGCCTCGAGGTCCAACTTCGGACCCTCACCACCATCGCCGGTCCACCTACGGACCCGAGTGTGCCAACGCGAGTGAGTCCGCTAGTGTGACGCTGCCAACTTGTTGTATTGCTTGCACATTTAAGTCCGAGGGGTTCATATTATATTGCTGCATTTTGGTGTCACATCAATCGTGTGTGTGTGCTTGGCTCACATCATAGTGAAGTCGTTAATCCTCATGAGTGAGGGGTGGACGTAGGGGACATTGCGGTGTACCCGAACCACCTAAAAACTTTGTGTCTTCAATGGTTTGTTCGCGTGCATATTTTGTCGAGTGGGCTTCACGGTGAGTTGAGTGTTCACCACCTTCTTCTTCACACACTCACCATCTTTCTCATGCATTCATGTGTGATTATGCACGAGTAAGACCGAGCGTTTGATTGCTTCTATCTTGTCTCGCAAGTTCTTCTGAAAATAATTTTATTTTGCCAATCAATTCACCCCTCCCCTCTTGATTGCCACCGTTTGGGACCCAACAGCGCCAAAGGGGCGTACCGGGCTGGGGCCTGGACTGGTGTGCCGGGGAGGCGCCAAAGGGGCGTACCGGGCAGGGTCGGCCAAGGGCGTGTCGGGTTGGGTAGGTTTGGGCTATGCCGGGTGGAGCTTGGGCTGGTGTGCCGGGGAAGGCCCGGGCTGGGGTGTGCCGCTAGGGGGAGCAAGGGTGTGCCGGGTAGGGGAGGCTAAGGCTGAAGGGAGACCGATGCGGGAACGCCTGAGGTCTGTGCAGCTGTGGCTGGCTCAAGGGGGAAGGTCTATGTAGGTGGGGAGTTTTCTTTTATTCCTGAAATACGAGTAAAGGGGGGTTTGACTCGGGTTTCTTTTATTCGTGAAATGCAAGTGACGAGGGTCTTCTTTTATTCATAAAATGCATATGATTAGCTTTCTTTTTAGTCGTGGAATGCATGTGAGGAGTTGATTTTGATTTCTTTTATTCATGTAGACCATGTTCGTGGCTATGTTCGGTAGACCGTCATGAAGAGGTGAGTGTTCAGTTATTCGGGATCTCTGGGGTTCGTTGTTATTTTGGCGAAGCCATTGCATTAGTGTTTATTCCGTTCATTTGTTATTTCTTTTATTTTATTGTTGTTGTTATTAGGTTAATTCTGACAAAAATTCGGCAACATCTCCCCTTGACCCGGATGGTAAGGGGGAGAAAGGGAACGGGCCCACATGGAGTGGCGGAACCCGATAATTTGAGGTGCGTGCCGGAGGTGACAACACCTTTGATAAAACTTCAGAAAGCCCGGAAGAACCGACGAGTGGAAGGTGCCTCTAAGACTAGCTAGGGTGCAGCGGGTAGGAAGAGTGACTGGTGTGCCGGGTAGGGAGGTTACAGAGGGCTGGAGGGCTGTACCGGGCTAAGCAGACAGAAGGTGCACCGGGCTGGGGTGGCCGGGCAGTGTGCCGGGATGGGGTGGCTGGGCAGTGTGCCGCTGAAGGGGAGTGTACCGAGCAAGGGAGCCCGGAGAGTGCACCGGCCAGGGAGGCTGTGCCGGCCAAAGAGGCTGAATGGGAGTGTACCGGGAAAGGGAGCCTGGGGAGTGCACCGGCCATGAAGGCTGTGCCGGGCAAGAAAAGGGATGGAGTGCACCGGGCTGGGGTGACCAGGGGTGCACCGGGCTGGGGTCAGTTCAAGAGAATGGAGGTGAGAGGCCAAGTGTGCCGGGTGAAGGCAGGCCAAGGGTGCACCGGGTAAGGCGGGTGGACTGAGGGTGCAGCCCTCAAGATCAGTGGGTGGAAAACCACACAGGGGAGTGAAACCCGGAGGGATGCAAATACGGAAGAAGCACCTTAGAAAGACACAAAAAGAAACATTCGTAAGACTCCTGCTTTTATTCTCATAAGAGGGGTGCCCCAAGGGGGTTAATACATTGCAACACAAAAAAAAGAACGGAGGAAAGGGAAGAACTAGATACAGTGGAAAGGGGGGAAATGGAGCACTGGCTCCTCCCCTCCCACAGCTCACTCTCTTTCTTCTCTCCCTCTCTTCTATCCTCTTCTCTTCTCTCTTCGCACAGAGGCCGGGGTGGCGGAGCAGTAGACTCTCCTCTCTTCTTCTCTTCTTTTCTCTCTTCGCACAGGGGCGGTGGACGGAGCAGCAGGGGGGAGCCAGAGCCTCCCCTCCTCTTCTTCTTCTTCTTTTCCTCTTCTTCTCTTCTTCATCCGTTTGCTTGTCTCTATCTCTCTCTTTTTTTTGTCTGTCTATCTGTGTGTCTCTCCCTATTACTCGCCGTGGAGAAGGGTCCCTTTTATATCTTCAGCAGCTGGAGCGTTTGAAGGTGGGAATGACTCGACAGGCATTGAATGGGAGTTGACTCTCCTGTCCTGGGTGGCAGGAGGGTAGCTGTTGTGCCTCTACCCCTGGGTGACACCTCAGCTAGCTCGCTGCGCGCCAAGGATCGTAGAGCATGGCGCTAAGATTGCTTGCTGGCCGCGCCGGGTGAGGAACAGTCGAAGTGTGCCGTTGAATGGGCGAAAACCCATGCCGCTGGAAGACCGTAAAAGCGTGCCGTTGGAAGCTTGCAAAAGTGTGCCACTGGAGGAGCTCGCAGGCGTACTGCAGGGGTGCTACCATGGGTGTGCCGCTGACGGCTTTGGAGGAGTGCGCCGGATATAACCCACTTGGGGTGTGTCGGGTAGAGCACGGGTCTTCGGGGTGAGAGTTAGGCACAGTGTGTGTCAACCAGGGGGCAGCAGGGGCGTGCCGCTGAGAGGGCAGCCAAGGTGTGCCGCTAGAGGGCACCAGCGGGTGTGCCGCTGAGGGGCTTAAGGAGGGTGTGCCGCTAGAGGGCACCAAGGGTGTGCTGTTGGAGGCGCTTGGTAGTGTGCCGTTGAAGGGCAACCGGGAGTGTGCCGCTGGAGGCCCTCTTTTCTTCATTTCTTCTTCTCATCTTCTCTTCTCTTTTCTCCTTTTCTTTATTCCCCTGCATGTAAAGATGGGGTGAGAAATTTTTAGTGTCCACAAATGCCCCCCACCTGCAGGCGGCGCAAGCGAGGGATGAGAGAGCGGGGCCTGCTGGTGCAGACTGACTTAGAGATTCATCAACATGATGAGGAGGGCGGGTCCGTGGGCTGAAGTTAAGGTCGAGAACCCCTGCCACGTGGGCCAGCACCCGGGAAGCAGGCTATGAAAGTCGAAGTTGTGGGAAAGCAGGTTATGAGAGCTGAGGTTGTGGATAGCGGGCTACGAGGGCCGAAGAGACGGGTTTATTCCTCTGAAAGGCATATTCGTCACCCGAAGGGACGGAGAGGAACGTTTGTTGATTCGATGATCCGGACGAAAAGTCTAAATCAAAGGGATATTCGTCACCCGAAGGGACGGAGAGAAGAGTTTGTTGATTCCGTGACTTAGACGGAAGGTCCAAGTCAAAGGGATATTCATCACCCGAAGGGACAAATAGAAGTGTTTATTGATTCGATGACCTGGACGGGAGGTCCAAATCAAAGGGGGATTCGTCACCCGAGGGGACGGAGAGAAGAGTTTGTTTATTCAATGATTTGGACGGGAGGTCCAAATCAAAGGGGGATTCATCCCCCGAAGGGACAGAGAGAAGAGTTTGTTTATTCAATGATCTGGACGGGAGGTCCAAATCAAAAGGGGTATTCATCACCCGAAAGGACGGAGACAAGAGTTTGTTTATTCAATGATCTGGGCGGGAGGTCCAAATCAAAGTGAAATGGATCTTTTTATTCTCTAGCTGGACGGAAGGTCCGATCTAGAGTGGAAATAATCTTTTTGTTCTCTGGCTGGACTGCGGGTCCGAGCCAAAGTGAAAGGAATCTTTCTATTCTCCGGCCAGATGGAAGGTCCAATCTAGAGTGAATGGATCTTTTTATTCTCTAACCGGACGGGAGGTCCGATCTAGAGTGGAGGGGTCTGTTTGTTCTCTAGCTGGACAGAAGGTCCGATCTAGAGTGGAAATGGTCTTTTTGTTCTCTGGCTGGACGACAGGTCCGAACCAAAGTGAAATGATCCTTTTGTTCTCTAGCCGGACGGAAGGTCCGATCTAGAGTGGAGAGAGTCTTTTAGTTCTCCAGCTGGACAGAAGGTCTGATCTGGAGCGGAAAGAGTCTTTTTGTTCTTTGGCTGGCCGGTTGGTCCGAACCAAAGTGAAAGGAATCCTTTTATCCTCTAGCCGGGGAGAAAGTCCGATCTAGAGTGGAGAGGATCTTTTTGTTCTCTGTCCGGGAGAAAGGTCAAAACCAGAGTGAAAGGATTTTTTTTTGTTCTCCAACCGTACGGAAGGTCCGATCTAGAGAGGAAAGAATCTTTTTGTTCTCCGGCTGGATGGCAGGTCCGAACCAAAGTGGAGAGAGTCTTTTTGTTCTCTGGCTGGGGGACTAGCCTGAACCAGAGTGAAAGGATCTTTTTATTCTCTAGCCGGATGGAAGGTCCGCTCTAGAGTGGAGGGATCTTTTGTTATTTTTTAATATGCCGGGAGCACCGGCTATGAAATCCGAACCCGGGAAAGTGGACCGCAAGGGCCAGAATCGGTGTTGCAGAAGTAGGCCGTGAAGCCCAAAATCGGGGAAGCGGGCTACAAGAGCCGCAATCGGGAAGTTGGCTACAAAAGTCGAAATTGGGGAGCAGGCTACGAGAGCCCAAATTGAGGAAGTAGGCTGCAAGAGCTGAAGTTGAGAAGAAGACTGCAAGAGTCGAGATTAAGGAAAGCAGGCTGCAAGAGTCGAAGTTGAGAAGCAGGCTGCAAGAGCCGAGGTTGAGAAGAAGGCTGCAAGAGCCGAGATTAAGGAAAGCAAGCTACGAGAGCCAAAGATGAGAAGCGGGCTACAAGAGCCGAAGCTGGGAAGCGGACTGCGAAGAGCCGAAGTTGAGAAGCGGGCTGCAAGAGTCGAAATTGAGAAGCGGGCCACAAGGGCCGAAATTAGGAAGCGGGCTATAAAAGTCGGAAGGTTGGGAAGCGGGCTGTAAAGAGCCAAAATTGGGAAAGCATGCTACAAAGGCCAAAGGTTTGGAAGCGGGCTGCAAAGGCCGAATTCTAGGAAGCAGGGTATAAAACTCGAAATTAGGAAGCGGGCTGCAAAGAACCGAAGTTGAGTTTATTTTTATTACTATTATTTATTTCTTTATTCAAGCATGCAGGCATTCGTTAACGGGCATAGCATAAATATACGTAAGGTGGCTCCCTCTGTAGGGGATGGGATAGGGACTGAAGAGGCGTAATCTCGCGCTGGACTTGAGCTGGGGGATGATCACCGAATAGTGAACTGCAAGAAAGGGAAATGAATCAAGGGGCCCAGGGATGGTTCCCTCGGGGAAACCCTCCGATGCCTAAGTCAGTAGAGCAATGGTGGAAGCTATGAAGGAGGAGGAAAAGAGAGGCGCGAGATCTCTCTACACCAAGATGGTGAAGTGGTTCCTGCTCAGAGAATTTTAGGCGTGTCTTGGGCCTTACCTTCCGCGGGAGAGAGTCCCAGGTTTAAATAGTGCACTAGCCTTATGAGTTTCGTAAGCTGAGGAGTTTCCGGTGGGAGTTACATCCTCATCATGGGCTCTTTATGTCCTCAAAAACTCCTACTCATAAAGGACTCTCAACGGCAGCGTGGATAAGCAATCGTCGGTTAAACCCAAGCATGAAGGGTGCCAGCCCTATCTGGGCGATAGGCAGAGCTCGGATGAAGATAGGTCGGAGTGGGCACTGAGCGCTTGCCTTTTTCCCGGTGAGGGGATAGCTCGGGCATGGGTCTTCCTCCATTCTGACCGACGTTCAGGCCTCCCGAGCCTAAGGGCCACCGAGGAAGGGATTGATCCCAAGTAATCTTATTGGGCTTTTTATCCTAAGTGGGCCCTGTGGGGCTATCACTTGGATGAGCTGGACCTTGTTTGGTCCTGACGGACCTAGTTCGGCCGCTCTTAGATGGGCTACAGAAATCTCCCTCTCCACTTGCCCCCCTCCTACTCCCGAGCTTTAGTAAGCTCGGAAGAGTAGCTGTTTAGGGTTTTGGACCAGCGTGGCTCAGGTGGGTGGGGATATGGCGGTGTTAGTAAGCCATGTGTCGTGGTCACCTGGGCCCGTAATAATGATGATCCTGATGGATCTGAACTAAAGGGGCCCCTTTTTCTCGGAGGTCGAAACGACGTGCCGCTTTTCACGTGGGAATATAGGCGTTGCGCGCTTATCGTCGCTCCAAACTCCCTCCATTTTTAGGGTTTGGCTTTCCTTCGCGCTTGCTTTTGGGGCTCTTTGATGCATCGTGAGGACACGATGGAAGAGCAGAGGCTTGCAACGGCGTTCCTGGAGGTGGCGAAGATAACTGCAGAGGTAGTCCGACAACTTCCCCTTCCTCCAGAATCTTTGGGGTCCCGGGAGCATCCTTCTTCAAGTTCCTCTCCAGATTCCATGGCGGATCAGCGTTCGGATGTTGAAGAGTGGGAGGGCGAGCCTGCGGTGAGGGCGGCGGCCCCAAACTATAGCAAACTGGGGGAGGCAGAGGTGAAACGGCTAGAGAACCAGTTTCGTCTGCCCCACAAGTTTTTCTTTGCCGCGGCTGCCCCGCACGAGTCGAGCTTGGATTATCGTACGGGCTACATCTGCACCTTTCTATTGTCATGGAAAGGTGGGTTCCACCTTCCCTTCGAGCCCTTTGTTCTTAAACTTCTTCTTTCCGCCTTTCGCATCCTCTGCCATCAATGCGGAGTTCCTCCTTTCTTGGACCTCTTTCACTATTTTTTTGAGTTGAAGGCACATCCCTCGGCCGGGAATGGCTTCTATTTCATCTAGGCGAGGCGGAATAGGAGCTGTATTTCCTTGGCCGCAAAGGATTCTTCACACAAGGGGTGGAAAACTCAGTTCTTCTAGGTGGGGATCCTCTCGGTGGAGGAGACTTGGAGATGTCCCGTAATCCCCAATTTTCATCCGAACATTCCTCCGAGGCAGGATGAGTTTTCTCCGGACGTGGAGGAGTACGCGATCATTTTGCTGAAGTGTCGCCAGTCCACGGAGGAGCTGATCACTCTGGAGAACATCGAGCGATGTCTTCTTGCGCGGCTGCAGTCGTTAGGTTCGGTCGCCACGAATCAGCTTCTTCTTCGGATGTTGAGACCATCTCCCTTTCCTGATCATATCTTTCTTTTGTGCAGACACCAGGCGGCCGGCCTTGGAGGAGGCTGCAGAGGTGATCGATCTCGACGATGACTCGGCTGCCGATGAGTCAGTTGCTCCCACGGGTCTTTCCCGAGCTAGAGATAAGGGCAAGGGGGCGTCCCAGGGTGAATCTTCCGGGCCGCGGGGGTCCAAGCGCAAGGATCCTGTGGAGGGCATGATCCGGGCCGCCGTGAAGGCCAGGAAGTGAGCCAAGAAGGCCAGGGTCGTTCTCGTAGTCTAAGGTGACCTTGCCGCAGCTCACCCATCCGCCGAGCATGATGGGGCCGACCCTACTGGGCGAGCTCTCCCACCCGCCGAGCAAAAGGAGGCCGAGGAGGTTGGGGCTGCCCCTACGATTGGTGACGATGTTGGCTCGGCCCGCCCTTCGGTCGGAGCCAAGGGGGCCGAGGCTGCTTCTGCAATTGGCAGCGGTGCTGGCTCGGCTCTCCCCTCGGTAGGAGCCGAGGGGGCCGTAGATGAGGCATGTGACGCTGGGACCACAGTCGAGATTGGGGTGTTGCCTGAGGCGGGCGATGCTCCAGGTGGCGGTGCAGGTGTCGAACCGGTCCAGGCTGGGGGGTCGCAAGAAAAGGTGAAGCAGCCCCAACCGACCGAGGCACAAGGGGCGAACGAAGCCGCGGCTCGATCCGGGCAGTCCGGAGGGACGCCGACAGAAGAGGGGGTCTCTATTCCGGCGGCCTTGGAGAGGCTCGGCATCCAGGGCCCTTTGTATCAAATATGTCATGGTATAGTCGCGAAGGTGAAGGGGGGAGACAGGCAGCACTCCCCATCCATGGCCCTCGAGACGGTTATGGAGGGCGATTTGGTCCTGGCCCAGATGGGGGCCACTCTGGCAGAAGCTTATGCTTGGTTGGAGTAAGAGCGGGCGAACCTGGCCTGGACCCTTGTCGGGTTTGACAGGAAGATGGCTCGGCTCGCCGAGGAGCGTGATGGGCTCCGGCGCGAGCTTTCCTCCGTTAGGGAGCTGGCGCGGGCGAGCCAGGTGGAGGCTCGGGCATTGACCGAGCAACTAGCTAGGGCCCGCGAATCGCTCGAGAGGAAGAGCAGGCTTCTTGAAGAGGAGCGCATTGCTCGCACTGAGCTAGATGGCCGGGGGGAGGCCGAGCTGGTGGACCGAGCGGAGGAAGCCGAGCGCCTTCGGCGGGAGGCCGAGGCTGATCGGGCCGAGGCGGAGAAGCAGGCGGCGGAGGCCGGATGGAGGTTAGCCGAGGCGGAGCAGGAGAAGGCCGAGCTCGCTGGTAGGGTGGGATCGGCCGGGGCGGAGGCGCTCGAGCAGTACAAATGCTCGGAGGCCTACCGGGTCGACCTTAAGGAGGCTGCCCTCCCCTACTACGAGTTAGCACTTCGCCGAGGCATCCACAAGGGGTTCAAGCAAGGCTACGACTGGGCCGTCTCTTATGCCGAGGAGCAGGCATCCAAGACACTCGATTTCCCATCTGGGCAATGCTATGACTCGGTCTTGTCATCCTCCGGTTCCTCTGCGTCGGAGGAAGAAGATCAGGGGCGCTCTTTGTCTGAAGGGTCACCAACTCCGGATGCCTTGGGAGGGCGTGCAACCGAGGTAGTTCCCATGCCGGTGGGGTCAGTGCCAGGGTCAGCCGTCACCGAGGGTGCCGGGGGTAGACCATCTGAGCCTTCCACTTCCGAGCTTCAGGGTGGGCCAGAGGCCTAATGTATCTACTTTGCTTTCTCTCTTCCTTTTCCGAAGGAAAACTTTCCTTGTTGTGTAGAAAAAAAAGTAAGGTAGTAGCATTATGATGAAGACTTAACTGTTTCGTATCGCCATTACCGTATTTTGTTCAGCGTATTTGCAGTGGTTGGAAAGTGCTGACACTTTATGCGTGGATCTCGCCTGATGGTTGGGTGAGCGTCTGACAGGGTGTCTTTCCATTTTCCCGTGCTTTGAATGCTTGGCCGCTTCGTGTGTCCCGCTGGGGCGGAAACGAGAAGTTTGAGGTGACCGTTCGTAGGGAGAGGTCCCTTTGGCGTGTTTTCGAGGGGAGAATCATTTAAGGCAAATAGCCTCCCTTCGCCTATAAAAGGTCTGAAGGGCATCCCTTCCTCTCCACCGCTTTGGGTTTTCCCTGACTCTCTTTCCTCATTCTTTCTACACGTAGCGTTGTGCCGTTATATTTGAAGCATGGGAGACGCTCCGGAAGATGAAGCTGTCGATGACGGAGGGCAGAGAGTCCTTGCTGCTTCGGGCTTAAAGGATGTTCGACGGCCGGCGGACAGGTTTAAAGAAGGTTCGACGTGCGAAGGCACATCATCTTCTTTTTATCAGTTCCGGCAGCGCTTGCGAGGGGGGCGAGATGGTGGACGGATGGGGGCATCAGGCATCCCTGCCGCCTGTCCCTTCCTGCTCGCTCCACGGAGGGGAGGAGGAAGCCAATTAAGCTCCCTCCTTTCTGGGCTTTCCCCTGCCTCCTCGTCCAGCTCTACTGGTTTCTTTTTCCCTCTTCTGCTCTTCTCATCATTTCTTTCACTCTTCGGAGGGTGCCTGCACTCTCTTTCTTCCACAGAGTTGGCAGATTGATGGGGAGGATGCCTTCATATGCGTTCCCTCTTCCCCTTCCTCCATCTCTGTCAACTTGGAAGGTAGCCTTCTCCTTCGTAATCCCTCTGTCACCTTTGTTCTGAGCTACCCGAGCCAACGGGGTCGACTACCCTTTATCCGAGCCAGTTTCTGCACAAGGCAAAGTCAGTGGCTGGACGTAGGAAGGTTAACCGAGTCAGCCAAGCGATGGGCTCATATGGCGGCGCCAGATGGATTTTTTACTTTTTTGACATGTATTTTCTTGGCTTCGGCCTTTGTGATGTACAAACAAGTTGTTTGAATAAAAGAGGAAAGGAAACTTTTGTTTATTTTCATATTGCTTACACAATGCTCGGCATTCAGAAATAGAACTTGCGTAGTGTAGTTGCGTTCCACGTTCGAGGGATGGGTTCTCCTTCCATCGTAGATAGCCGGTATGCTCCTTTACCAAGCGTCTCGACCACTCGGTAGGGGCCTTCCCAATTAGGGGATAACTTGCCCGCCGCCTCAAGTGGTCGAGAGGCTTCGTCTTTCCTGAGGATGAAGTCTCCCGGTTGAAAGTGTCTATCTCGGACTTTGGCGTTGTAGTATCGAGTGAGGCAGCGTTGATATTTCGTTGCTTGGATGCTGGCAATCTCTCGGAGCTCATCTGCTTGGTCAAGGTTTTCGAGCAATTTCTGGTCGTTTGCCTCGTGCGAGAAATAGATGACTCGGAGGGAGGGATTGGCAATCTCCAATGGGATAGCGGCCTCGGCGCCGTACACCAACTGAAAGGGACTTTCACCGGTTGCCGTTCTGGGAGTCATTCTGTGTGACCAAAGTACGTTCGGCAATTCCTCAAGCCAGCTGCCCTTGGCTTTGCCGAGCCTAGTCTTGATGCCCTTTAAGATAGTCTTGTTGGCATTTTCGACCAGCCCGTTAGCCTGAGGGTGGGCGACCGAGGTGAAGTGATTGCGAATGTTTAGGTCGTCGCATCTGTCTCGAAAATAACGAGAATCAAATTGCCGACCATTATCGCTCACTATCACTCGGGGGATGCCGTAGCGACAGATGATCGATTTCCAGATGAAACTCCAGACGACTGTCTCAGTGATTCTCACTGTGGCTGCGGCCTCGATCCATTTGGTGAAGTAGTCGATGGTGACGATGATGAACTTCTTCTGGGCTTGAGCCGTGGTGAACAGCCCGAGGATGTCGATTCCCCAGCGAGCGAAAGGGTATGGCTCGGCTAGGGTAACGAGCTCCGTTACCGGCTGATGGACCAAGTGGTCAAATCGCTGGCATCGGTCGCAGCGCTGTACGTAGGTCGAGCAGTCGCGTTACAGAGTGGGCCACCAATAACCTTGCCGTAGCAAGATCCTGGCGAGTGACCTTCCTCCCAAATGCGCTCCGCACAGGCCTTTGTGAACTTCTTGAATCGCTCGGTTGGCTTCGTCAGTACTGAGGCATTTCAAGAGAGGACCGGAGAAGGATCATCGGTCAAGAGTGCTGTCCAGAATGACGAACCGCCGAGCTTGGTACTTCAATCTTCGGACTTCCCGGGGGTCAGGAGGCTCTTGAGAGTCTTGGAGCCACAACAAGTAGGGGGTGCGCCAGTCGCTTAGGGAGGCCTGGTCAACAGTCAGGAGCTCCGAATCGATGCTCGGTTGCTCTAGCTCTTCGAGAAGGACCGATCGAGTACCCTCAGGGTCAAGAGAGGAGGCCAGCCGAGAGAGGGCGTCCGCTCGGGAGTTTTCTTCCCGAGCTATTCGGACTACCTAAAAGCTCTCGATCTGCTATGCCACGGCTCTGACCAGCTGGAGGTATTTGACCATCAGTGCTTCTCGAGCTTCGTAATCACCGTTGACCTGGCTAGCGACTAGTTGGGAGTCAGTGTGAATTCTGACTTGCTCAGCCCCCAGTCGCCGGGCCATGCGGGCTCCGAGATAAGGGCTTCGTACTTGGAGGCATTGTTGGACGCCTGGAAGTTGAACTTCAAGGCGTATTGTAGCTCTGCTCCTTCGGGGGACTTCAGGAGGATTCCAACGCCGCTTTCGGCTGAGTCGGAGGATCCGTCAACGAACAGTTCCCAGGTTGGCCCAGGCGCGGACGGAGATTTTTCTTCGGTCGGGATAGTGCTCTCGGCGATGAAGTCAGCGAGCGCCTGCCCTTTGATAGCTGAGCGAGGCCGGTATGATATATCGTAGGCCCCTAGCATGATGGCCCACTTGATGAGGCGTCCCGAGGCTTCAGGGTGAGCGAGGATCCTCTTCAAAGGTTTACCGGTCAGCACGGTGATGGAATGCCCTTGGAAATAGGGTCGGAGGCGCTTGGCCGAGGTAACCAATGCTAGCATGAGTTTTTCGGTTGCGGGATACCTTCTTTCAGCCTCGTTGAGCACCTTGCTGGTGTAGTAGACCGGTCTCTCGACTCCCGAGTCATTTCTGACCAGGACCGAGCTAACTGTAGATGGAGTCGCTGAGAGATAGAGATACAAGGCTTCACCTAGGACGGGCTTGGAAAGTACCGGGGGCGAAGCCAGGAACTCCTTAAGCTTAGTGAACGCCCTTTGGCATTCCTCATCCCATACGAACGTAGCAGATGCCATTTTGGACCCCCTCAACAGCTTGAAGAAGGGTAGGCATCATTCAGCCGAGCGGGACAGGAATCTGCTGAGCGCAGCAATGCGCCCAGTGATGCGTTGGACGTCTTTGGTGCAGGTGGGTGGGCGCATGTCCAGGATGGCCTGGACCTTGTCGGGGTTGGCCTCGATCCCACGCTGGGTGACTAAGAAACCCAGGAACTTCCCGGATCTTACTCCGAAGGCGCACTTGGTGGGATTGAGCTTCATATTGTACCTCAGGAGGGTGCTGAAGGTCTCAGCTAGGTCGGCGAAGTGATCCCCGGCCTTGGGGGTCTTGACGAGCATGTCGTCAATATCGGCCTCGACGTTTCGACCGAGCTGTCCTTCGAACATATGATTGACTAGCCTCTGGTACGTGGCTCCAGCGTTCTTCAACCCGAAAGGCATCCGGGTGTAGCAGTATACCCCGAAGTCGGTAATAAAGGCGGTCTTCTCGACGTCTCCTGGATCCATTCTGATCTGGTGGTAACCTGAATAGGCATCTACGAAACTGAGTATTTCATTGCCCGAGGTTGAATCAACCAGTTGGTCGATGCTCGGTAACGGATAGCAGTCCTTTGGTGTGGCCTTGTTCAAGTATGTGAAGTCCACGCACATTCACCATTTTCCCGAAGCTTTTGGCACCAGGACGACGTTAGCTAGCCACGTCGGGTACAGGACCAGTCTAAAAAGACCAGTCTTTTGTCCCTTGGTGACCTGCTCCTTGATGATCGCCTGCTTCTCTGGCGCGTGCTTCCTTCTGCGTTGTTGTACGGGCTTCACGGTTGGGTCGAGGTTGAGCTTATGCATTACCGTCTCTTCCGGTATTCCAGGGAGTTGATCATCAGACCATGCAAAGACTCGGGTATACACGGAAAGAAACGTATTGCTGCTGAACCTCAGACGGTAGGTCAGCTCCAATCTTTACTCCTAGGGTCGGGTCGTCGTTTAGGAAAACCGTTAGCAGCTCGCCTCCAGGCTCGGAGGTTGCGGGTTTTTCCTCGACTTCCCGGGGACCCTTGTTCTTCTCGTCCGGCCTTGTGGCTTCTACCGAGATATTATAGCACCTTCTGGCCGTCGCCTGGTTACCTCGGACTTCCCCCTTCCCATTTTTGGTGGGGAACTTCATCTTTTGGTGATAGGTAGAGGGCACCGCTTTCGTTCGGCTAAGGATTCCTCGGCCGAAGATCGCGTTGTATGCCATCATACCTTTGATCACTATGATGTCCACCAGGACCGTAACGGTTTTGGGTGGGGTGCCGAGAGTAACCGACAGGCTTAGGGCTCCCTCGGGATAAGTGGCCTGGCCATTGAACCCGCAAAGGGGGGTTCGGATCGGGCGGAGTTTGGACGGACTCTCCCCCATCTTAAGGAAACATTCGTAAGATAATACATCAGGGGCACTTCCATTGTCAACTAGAATTCTATCTACGTTACAATGGTTTATTGTGGCCGATATGACTAGGGTGTCGTCATGCGGGGTGGTCAGCCCTTCCAGATCTTGGTCGGAGAAGACTATGACCTGGGGCTCACTTGGCGGGGCCTTGGGAGGCTCGACGGCTCGGCTCGCCCGCTCAGCATGACGCTTCCTTCCTCGGCTACTGTCCCCTCCTGATGCAGCTCCTCCAGCGATGACGTTGATGTGGACCCCGCGAGGGGCGTTGTCGATCTCCTCTGGGGCGCATCGGTCTTCCTCACGCCCAGCCACAAATCGGGACAGGTGTCCCTGACAGACGAGGCGCTCGATCTCATCCTGGAGCTGGTGGCAATCGCCGGTATGATGCCCGTGGTTGCTGTGGAACAGGCAATGCTTGCTGTGATTGCGATTTTTCGACCTCATTGGCTCCGGTTGGCGGAGAAGGCCCGAGCCTTTGATGTCTTCATATATCTCGTACATCGGAGCGGTTAAGGGAGTGTACCGCTCGTACTTCCGGGACTGCTCCTTGTGCTCTCCGTCTCGATTCCACCTTTTTCCTTGGCCCGAGCTTGACTCGAGTGCCCGTTTCTTGTCCCCCTCCCAACCCGAGCCGGTTGCGCCTCGGCATACGCTGAGTACTTCTTCGCACTCGGCATGGCGCAAAGCCAGAGTCACTAGCTCGGCAAGGGTCGAGGGAGGGTGGAGGACAAGTTCGCGGTGGAGGTTCTCATCCTGGGTGCCCCCGGTCAGCGAGGTTATGGCCGAGGCTACATCCAGGCGGGGGATTCTCAGGGCTTCCGACTTGAATCGGTTGATGTAAGCCCGGAGTTTCTCCCCTTGCGCCTGTTTGAGAGCCAATAGCCCCGCTACCGACCTCGGGGGGCCGCTACCGGTGAAACTCTCCTTGAATACTCGCCCGAATTGCTTGAAATCCTGGATCGATCCGGGGGCGAGGGCCTGGAACCATGCTTGGGCACCTTGGACCAAGGTGGTCACAAAGGCTCGGCACTTGATGGCATCGGACGCTTCGTGAAGGGTCATCAGGGCGTCGAAGCTGTCGAAGTGGTCGGCCGGGTCGCCTTGGCCGTCGTAGGACTTGAAAGTCGGAATGGAGATTCTGGGAGATTCCTCTGCCTTCAAGATGTAATCAGAGAATGGGGATTTCTCCTCATCCTCTATCGGAGAGACGTTTTGCAAGGCGCGTAGGGCGCACTCCTGCTCTGCGAAACGTCTCTCGAATTCTCACAGTCGGAGGGATAACTCCGGCTGTCGCCGTATTATGGGGCTGGGGGGACTTCCTTGGCGTTCTCTGGGAGCTTCGGTCTCTGGGTTTGGACGGCGTGCTGTAGGTCTTACCCTTTTCGGCGTGGAGGAGGCCTCTTGCTCTGGGGGAGGGGCTTGGGAAGGTCCTCTTGACCTGTTACGGATAATCTACCGGCCTCGGAGGGTGAAGCGGCCTCCGGCGGTGTGCTGAGACGCGTTCTCGCGGGGAGGGCTCTCCGGAGGGGCGCGTGACCTTCCATCCCTGGCCGCCTGGGTCCTCATGAGTTCCACGAGGATGTCCAGTTTTGCGTTGAGGGCTTGGAAAGCGTCAGCGCCACCATTGAGTGGTAGCCCTACCGCCGTGGGAGGCGGGGGTAGTTCATCGGCTGGGGTGTTGGCGTTGGAGGGAGGGTTTTGTGAGGCCTGAGAGGGGCCTTCTCCCGTCGCCACCATGGCCTTTCCCCTGTCACCGGCGGACCTCCTCCCTGAACTTCTTCGCACCACACTGGCTCTTTGGTCGTTTCCCACAGACGGCGCCAGATGAAGAGGCATAATCTCGCGCTAGACCTGAGCTGGGGGATGATCTCCGAATAGTGAACTGCAAGAAAGGGAAACGGATCAGGGGGCCCAGGGATGGATCCCTGGGGGAAACCCTCTGATGCCTAAGTCAGTAGAGTAATGGTGGAAGCTATGAAGGGAGGAGGAAAAGAGAGGTGCAAGATCCCTCTACACCAAGATGGTGAAGTGGTTCCTGCTCAGGGAATTTTAGGCGTGTCTTGGGCCTTACCTTCCGCGGGAGGGAGTCCCAGGTTTAAATAGTGCGCTAGCCTTATGAGTCCCGTAAGCTGAGGAGTTTTCGGCGGGAGTTACGTCCTCATCATGGGCTCTTTATGTCCTCAAAAACTCCTGCTCATAAAGGACTCTCAACGGCAGCGTGGATAAGTAATCGTCAGTTAAACCCAAGCATGAAGGGTGCCAACCCTATCCGGGCGATAGGCATAGCTCGATGAAGATAGGTCGGAGTGGACGCTGAGCACTTGGCTTTATCCGGTGAGGGGATAGCTCGGGCATGGGTCTTCCTCCATTCTGACCGACGTTCGGGCCTCCCGAGCCCAAGGGCCGTCGAGGAAGGGATTGATCTCGAGTAATCTTATTGGGCTTTTTATCCTAAGTGGGCCCTGCGGGGCTATCACTTGGATGAGCTAGGCCTTGTTTGGTCCTGACGGACCTAGTTCGGCCGCTCTTAGATGGGCTACAGAAACCCCCCTCTCTAGGGACATCGCCCATAATTTGCAAACACAGTGCGGGCCAGAAGGCATAGCTAAGGGGTGGTGCACCCGTCAAGAGGATATCGTATGTCTTGCATGCATAGCTTAAATTCACGCATTTCACCCAAGGCAACTCTCTGTGGAGTGGAGGAGCAGACATGCGAACATAAGGCCCTAAACATAGGGATATGCAGGTTTTCTAAGCAACACTCGAGGATTACTCTAGCGTCTACACATGGGTTTCAGGCTTTCGATTTGGTAGCTTCGCACAGCCCCCATCTGTTTATTCTGGTAGCGGATTTCACCATTCGGCGCGAGTCTCCTCATGTGTCTCAATGGGGATTCCCGGCTACTCGGATTCATCCTTATCATAATTTTATTGCGGATTCCACCGTTTGACGTGAGTTTCCTCATGTGTCTCAATGGGGATTCCCGACTACTAGACTTCATCCTTATTGAAATTCGCTTCACCATTTCATGCGAATCTCCTCATTTGTTTCAATGGAGATTCCCGACTACTCGGATTCACGTTTCTCCCCTTTTTTCTTTTTTTCTTTTTCTTCTTCTTCTTCTTTTTTTTTAAAGTGGGGGTAGGCAGCTTTTTCCTCACGATTACCTTTCACGCGAGTGCAAAAATTCAAGCATCTGTAGAGTGCTAAGAAGAAATTCGGGCAAACCCTATGGTGGAAGACCATTGAACACATTAAGTGCGGAGTGGGGGAGTGTTGTCTTAGGTTTATTTTGTGAGTTGGGCTTAGCAATTTAGCCATGGCTCTTCCGCTTGACGTGTGCACCCGTCGTAATTAGGTTCCCTTCGAGCGTATGCCTTGACGCACGTGCATCCGGAATCGGGGCGACATTATTTAGCAAGGCAATATGGTCCTAGAAAATTTCAAGGAAGTGTGTTATTCCATATTACATGCAAGCATGCAAGCAGGGCAGCCAAGCAATTTTTTTGTCTCTTTTTTTGGTCTCTTTTTTTTGCATAAGAACATACTGTCATTACATATATGTATCTTGTATGTGCATATAGAATCAATGCCGCAGTCGAGGTGCTGAGGAAGGAGACCGCAAAGGGCCGAGAGAACATTGGGGAAGCGAGCTATAAAAGTCGAAGTTGATATTGGAAGTGGGCTGTAATAGCAAAAATTGAGGGGAGTGGGCTGCGAGAGTCAAATTCGGGAAGTAGGCTACAAGAGCCAAAGTTGTGGGAAGTGTTGTGAAGCAAGGCCCGGATTCAGAGGGGGGTGAACGAATCCCTCTAAAAACTTTGCTCAAATAAAAACTTAAATCAACCTGATATGCGGAATTAAAGCAAACAGCTGCAGGGCTGAGAGCCCACACAGAACATCAACTAGAGTAAATCAAATGTATACGATCGGTGCTCAGGTAAACCAAATACCCACTAGACGGGAAATATAGGTCGAGCCTAAGCATGCATCTAGCGAATCAGACAGAGCAATCAAACCACGATGGACGGAAAGTTTTTAGGTGGTTCTGACAGACCCACAGTCTGCCTACGTCCACCCCTCACTCCAAACCAGAGTGAGGCTTCCCTTGCAATAGCAAGAACCGCAGACTCAGTCTGCAAACAGACGCTGTCTAACAGCTTGACAAACCGAGGGAGACAAATCCCTCACACCAAGTTCTGCAACTCACAGAAGCTTGGCACCTGGACTTGCTACCCACATGACCAGAACCGGAGACAATCCTCCCTTCCTCCAAACCGGAGGGTAACCCACAAATAGCACACCACTACTTGCAAACCGGAGAACACTTCTCCCTTCTCCTGAGTCCACAGGAGGAACCCGAACTCAAAACAGAGTGTCGGAAGCACACGAAGAAAATGTGAAAAGGGGCAACCAAAAGAAAAAAAAATCAAAAGAAAAAAGGACAATAACAGTAATCTCCAGTAAGCACGGTCGTTCTGGATTTGATCCACGAACAGACTGGACAGATCTTCAGAATGAGTAACTGCACTTTCTCTTTCTCTCCTCTAGGCTCTCTCTTCTCACTTCTCAGCTCTCTCACTCTCTGGCAACTCCTTCTTCTCGTTCTTTTTCTTCAGCTGCTGACTCTCTTTTCTGTTCTTCTAGAGGCCTCTTCTTCCTGCACCACCACTCTTTTCTATATTGGCCTCTACTTCTTCGAAGGGTATATAGCTTCTTATAGGAACAGGGGCTCGGTAAGAATGAACCAAAAGAATTCTACGGAGACTCCCATTCGTCCACGTGTTCAGGAATGAGGCTTCTTTTCCCTAGATCACGTGCCTATCATTTCTCCCCTTCCATTCTTTTTCATGGGTCAGCCTTGTGCCTTTTAAGAGCTCATGTGACTCTCCTGCGCAGGAAATTGTTCCCTGTAAAAGACTGAGTATTGTTTAGGTTCACTTGCAGAAATTTAGAGTTCATCACGTGGATGCGAACCTTGCACAACCTTAGGCTTATTCAAACCAGATATACATTGACCGGGAAATGCGCAAGCAGACATATCCACAGACCTAACCCAAGTGCTATAATGCTTTGCACCGAGTTGTAGTGTACGGACATGAAGTGACAAAAATGCAATGCTGTACTGACTTCTGAAAGAAAAATGCGAGATATGCACTGAGACTAGTATAATGACGAAATGTCATACACATATAACGGACATGCACACATATGCACGAACTTTGTATGGACGTTGCACCGAGGTAAAGATTGCACAGACTCTAAGCCACGTAGGACGCAACGTGAGACATGGGATATGCACAAAGTTTAAGACATATGAGATGCAAGGTTAGATGGACACAAGCACTGACTTTGACTAACCAGGAGATGCACGGAGTTAATGTTATTTAGAAGGGAAAGTATGCACCAGTCGGGATATGTAGTCCAAGCAGGAACTGCACCGAGATGATAAAGAGAAGTACAAGACAAGGCTTGCACCGAGTTGTGTTTGCACTGAGATGAAGAGACTAGGTTGGGCTGACCAAGCAAGATCTGCATCGAGATGCTGGTCAGAGATGAGCTTAATCAGAGAGAGAGAGATACACGACAAAGCTCGCACCGAGTCAAGAGAGGCATGATGCATTAGGATGCACCGGGAAGGAGGCTTATCGACAGTATGTGAGCATGAGCTGAGCTTGCACCGAGAAGTACTTATGTGTGAGGTGCACGAAGTTGCATCGAAGGATTATGAGCGAGACACTGCATGCACTGACTATGACTTGGTCTATGACTTAGCATGGACCATAAGGACCATACTCAACAGATGAAATTGGAGAAGTAAAGCACCAATAGCTAAGCATGATTCATCACAAAGTCATTATCAAGACTAGGGTTTCTAGACATGAGTAATCCATCATGCAAACAGTTCACAAGGATTAATCAGATATTCTAATCAGATGCACTGACCACAATTCTATCATACATGACTCAGAAATTGTCATTATCAAAATCAGGGTTCGAACAATCTCCCCCTTTTTGATGATGACAACCTAAGGAGTCACGTAAGATAATTCACATAATAAATTGAGTGAAAAAAATTTCTATCATGCATATAACGACCACTATTTCAGCACAACAAGCAATATGAATCAGGTGTTAAACAGTTACCATCAGAACTCTAAGATTCATCAAAAACTTAAAGACATCCATAGGGAAGGTTTAAAGTTATCCACAAACAAAAAGTTTTAAGTTTTCTAAAAGGAATTTTTTAAAGTCAAAGTCATCCAAGATTCACAAAAAAATCATCAGCAAAAAAGGTCATCAGCCTAGCATCAAAAAATAGATCACAGCTACTCAACAGATCAGATCACATGACGATTCCTCTCCCCCTTTGTCATTATCAAAAACCATGAGAGCTTCTGGGGTCTCTCGGATCTCTGGGAGGAGCAGAACTTGAGCTTGCTTGTTGAGGGTGTCTGTCCAGGATGGAATGCTGAAGAGACTGCAAGGAGTTGGATAGTTGCTCAAAGTAGTAGAAAATTGTGCCGCTAATACTGGCCGAGAGAGAGGACATATCCGCTTGCTCTGTGAAGAATTTTTCAAGTCTGGCTACAACGGAAGCAACTTCAGATTGAGCTTGGTCCAATGCTGTACGGATCTCCTGTTGACCAGTGAGGAAGGGATGATCCAGAGTCCTCATCTTCGCAAGCTCAATGTTGATATCGTAGGTCTTGTCGAGGATAGTGACAAGAGTCTTGTAAGAATTGGTCTGAGTGTTCTGAACACTTCTAACTGCCTCCCCGATTCCATCAATCAGACCAATGAGCTTTCTTAAGAACTCTTGCATTGTATCATCTACCCTCCATTTTTCAACCACAAATTTTGTCCACTGCGTATTCACTCTGAGCTCTAGAAGATGTAGTCTTGTGCTCATTTTATTCAGATAAAGATTTGTGTACAGAAGTTGGGAAGACACCATCTTACTCTGATTTTGAACCAAGGTTGACAGATTGTTGAGCAAATCAAAGATATTTGGCTCACTATTGGCTTCAGTAGAACTTGCAGACATAGTGCTTGAATCAGGATGCTCGACATGGTAAACCGGATGATCTTCCTCAAGGATTTGTGTATCCTCGGAAAAAGGTTCTGCTGGATCCTTAGACACTTTGCTTCCAGAAGTGATGAGGGCATCACTCACGATTCCCTCTGGCTCGGGACCTCCCTCCCCTCCGACGAGATCCAGTCCTGAGCTCCATCACTTCACCGCTCGCTGCAGCACCTAGAGGATCATCTTTGTGCACTTGTTACCTTTATTTTGAGTCATTATGATGTAATTTGCTTTTATTTGAGTCCAGTATCTAGGTTACGTGTTTATTTCCCTATGTTTAGTAGTCTTCATGTGGGTTCTGGGCCCGAATCCTTGGGCTTGGCCCACTTCCTCTTTTCCTTCCCCTAGTCTTGTGTCAGTTATCTATTTGGCAAGGACTTATTGTAAATTGGGGATTCCCTATAAATAGGGCCCCAAACCCTCCATTTTGAGCTAATGAATATTTGAGTAAAATTTGCCACAAGAATTGTGCCCCCCTCTCTCTAGCTCTCTCTCTCTCTCTCACTAGCTCTCTCTCTTCCTCTCTCTCTAGGGGGCGAACCCCACTCTCTCTCTTCTCCCCTCCCTTGGGCGAACCTGGCCCTTCACCTCCCCTCCCCCTTGCCACCTCAGCTGCCACCTCAACCCTCCACCCCTTCATCTTCCCAAGGCCCATAACTCCCTTCAATACCTCCTCCACCCTAGGCAACCCTTCCCATTCCCCATACAACTTCTCAACCTCCAAGGCAACCTTCCCTCTTCCCCAAGCAACCATTCCACTCCCCACACATCCATTCATATCCCCAGGGCCATCAAACCCCTATCCCACCACAACTTGCGCACCAACCCTCCCCATCTATTCACCCCCTTGCCTTGGCCGGCCCCTCCATCCCCCTCTCATAGCTGCGACCCTCACCCCTCCCCTCCACCCTCTTGGAACTCCACATCCCCTGCTCCACCCCACTCATCATCCCCAAACATCCCACCCCCATCTACCATCACCACCAGCCTTCCCACCATTGCTAAATCTCCATTCCCTTTAGCCTAGCTCCACCACCATCCCTTTCATTTGGCCAAGTCTGCAGGTGGCAGAAGAAGACTCGTCTTGCAGAAGCTTCCCCGAGTTCACACGGTGACATTTGGGGGCGTACCATACCTTTCTGGAAAGGGCGTCCAGTCATCTTCGCAGGCGAGGTGATTCCATCCCGTTCCGAGTTCGGGGCTGTCCGGGAGAGCCAATCTCCCCCGACTGCGCAGAGCTCCCTCTGCAGAGTTCCTGAACCCGGTTCGAAGCTGCACCACGGCCGACGGTGGAAGATTCAAGCCACGAGTCCTTCTACAAATATCTTCCTCCACCTGTCCTCTTTCTGGATCAAGAAGCAGAAGTGCGTTCGGCATCCGGAGGTCAGAGCTTTCATTTTTCTCCCTCGACTGGTCGGGTCTGCCTCCCACAACCTGCAGCGACCTGCTGCCACTCATCGGCGTCCCCCAGTCCACCCCGACCTCAGACGGCTTCCCCACCAGTTTTCCCGCGAAGAGGGTCCGTCCACGGTTCCAGAAACTTTGACGGTTCGAGATTTGGTGCCCGGGAGCGGCCGGGACAACCTCTGCAAGTCACTGTTTGTGTCAGGTAGCTGTTGCGGCCAGAAACTGCCACCTTGTTCGAAGCTCGACCCAGACCAGCCACTGCAGCCAAAGAAATTGAGAAAATTCTGAAGCATCCTGGTTCCAGATACGAAGATTTCCCAGCTGGTCTCGTCTTCAGAAGAATTCTAGAACGTGATCTACGGCCTCTACAGCGACTAGCCGTCAGCCATCGCAGCAAGCAGGGAGTTTCCATTTCGGCTACACCGGCGCGTCTTCCGGCGAATCTCCCTCTCCCGCCTGGCCGGCTTACCGCCCCTCCCTGCGTGGAGGTAGTGTTTGAGTGTACTTAATTGTCCCCACCCTAAGTTCACCCTCCTGCGCGAGGAGTAGTGATTGTAATCATTCAAAACAGGATTGAAGCTTCAACGGCGCAGTGTGCGGGGAACCACACTTCCCCGCTCGCCCTCGTCTCCGAACGGGGTTGGTTTCCTCAAACCAACCAGGTGAGCCTCTGCCCTTGCTCCACTACTCCTGTTCATTTCATATCTGCAAAATTTATCCGCTGGTCGGTGAGAGAGTGCCCGATCCCGGAGCCCCCAACCCTTGTGTGGTCACCGTGGGTGATAGTGAGCGAGTGACCTAGTGCCCCCAAGGCACCCGGCCGCCCTTGTTTGTGGGCTTCCTATCCTCTGGAGGGATAACCTTAGCGGTGCTGGTCCTCTAGCCAGCCAGGGGCTTTCTCCACTGCCTCGACTCGGCATCCCCGAGTCACCACGGGAAACGGGTGTGCGCGGTGTGACGGCGACTTTCAAGTTGCTCCCAACCTTGTTGTTGTGATTGCGAATAGAGTCCAAGGATCATTTCACTTGCTGGATATTTGTTTCACATCAAGTGGTATCAGAGCAAGTTTTAGACTTGTCTCTACAAGCCAAGGTCCTAGGGCAATTGCATTACCATCCCGTGTCGGTCACCTTATCTTTGTGCATGTCCACCCGTAGGGGTACCATATACCGGCCCGATCCTTCTACTTCCGATCCACCCATGGATCCCAATTTCCAAGGCAACCAAAACATCCCTAGGGAAGCTCTCCAAGCTCCTACGGATCGACTTGAGGCTGCCATTCAAGCCCTCACGGAGCAAATGAATGGATTTTCCACTCGATTAGAGAGATTAGAAGAAGCTAGGGTCCCACCTAGGAATCATGTCCACAGGGCTCCGCCTCCGCGGGTTGAACATCAGAGGGAAGACCTAGAGAATGAGTGGTATCATGAGCAAGAGAGGGCCCCACAACCTCGGTACCAAGAGAGGCGACCACGAGAGGATCCGGATGACTTCCTCTTAAGAATGATCAAGGTAGATGCTCCGAATTTTGATGGGTCCCATAACCCAAGTGCCTATGAAGAATGGGAGCATGGCATGGACCAATACTTTGATTGGTACCCAATGTCCGAGGAGAGAAAGGTTAGGTTGGCCAAGATGCACCTTCTCAAACTAGCCAAGACATATTGGTTAAAGGTAGAGAGCCAAAGGAGGATTAGGCGGGAGGAACCCATTGACACTTGGCTCGACATGAAAACCCAACTCAGAAACAAATACCTTCCCAATTCCTATAGCCAACTCCTCCTTGACGAGTGGCAAAGCCTTACCCAAGAGGGAAAGACCGTGGAAGAGTATATAGAAAAATTTGACTCATACCTCTTAAGGTGTGGTGTCGTCGAAGAGCCAGCCGTCACTTTATCCCGGTTTAGGAATGGTCTCCTTCCCCACATCAAACGGGAACTTTTCATGAGGGAAGCTCATAGCCTTGAGGTCGCCTATCAAATAGCCCGGGATGTAGAAAGGTTTTCTAGGAACCCAAGGTTTGCCCCCCCCAAGGGCCCGGGACCCCGACCCAACCTCCCTCCCCTATTGAGAACACCTCCTCCCAGTGGGGGAACCCCCACTCGGCCCTACCCCCAGCCAACCAATCCTACCCCCACAAAGGCCACTCCATCCAACCCTCCTCCCCGAAGGGAGGAAGCCTCCAAAGGGAAGACCCCAGGGAGTAGTACGGTTAAGTGTTTTCAGTGCCATGGTTATGGCCACATAGCCTCCCAATGCCCTTCCAAGGGGTTGTCGAGCCTTGTTATTGAGGGCGGACCTACCACATCCCAGGAAACCCATGAGAATACTATTGAGGAACACGAGGCTGCTTTAGGGTGGGAAGAGGAATACGAGGAGCAATTCTTTGAGGAAGGTGTAGAAGATGACCCCCACTCACCCACCTAGGGGTGATAAGGTGCACCCTTACCCAACCTCAAGAGGACGACTGGCGGAGGACTTCCATTTTTCACACCTTCATCAAAATCGGGAACCATGTTAGGAAGGTCATCCTAGACAACGGAAGTTGTGTCAACGCCGTGTCCCCGGACACCGTCAAGCTCCTAGGGCTTACCCCAACACCCCACCCCAAACCATATCGGGTATCATGGATAAACAACCATTCCCTACCCGTCAACACATGTTGTCTTATCCCCATCACCTTTTCATCCTACCAAGGGCAAATATGGTGTGACATCATACCTATGGCTGTAGGAAGCATCCTACTAGGGAGACCTTGGATATATGATGTTAATGCTACCATCTATGGGAAAACGAACACATGCACCTTTGAACACGAGGGGAAGACCATTCGCCTCAACCCTTCACCACCCCGAAAGGAACCACCCTCCAAGGGAATTCTCCCTACACCACCTCAAAGCCCAGGGGTCTCATCACCCCCAACCCAACCAACAAGTCAACCGTCCACCCATGAGAACCCCACCAAGGGCCTACACCTCATCACTAGACAAGAACTCGAGGAAGAGGTAGCTCTCGGAACACCCGTATACGCTGTAGTCATATGCCTCGGGGAACCCACCCCCTCCAACCCTCATCCCGTGGAAATCCACCCTCTCTTAGAAGAATTCAAGGATGTGTTCCCCGAAGAGCTCCCCGATCAACTGCCACCCATGAGGGATGTCCAACATGCTATTGACCTTGTCCCAGGGGCCACCCTCCCAAACCTTCCCCACTATCGCCTCAACCCCACTGAGCATGCTGAATTGAGGAGGCAAGTGGAGGAACTCATTAGAAAAGGCTTCCTCGTCTTAGCAAAAGTCCTTGTGCTGTCCCAGCCCTCCTCACACCAAAGAAAGACGGGACATGGCGAATGTGTGTCGACAGCAGGGCCATCAACAAGATCACAGTCAAATATAGGTTTCCCATACCTAGACTTGACGATATGCTTGACATGCTAGCCGGGGCCACCATTTTTTCCAAAATAGATCTCAAAAGTGGCTACCATCAGGTTAGGATAAGGCCCGGGGATGAATGGAAAACTGCCTTTAAAACCAAAGATGGGCTCTATGAATGGCTAGTGATGCCTTTCGGGCTTTCAAATGCCCCAAGTACCTTCATGCGTCTCATGACGAGGTCCTTAGACCTTACATAGGAGTCTTCCTAGTGGTCTATTTCGATGACATCCTTATTTACAGTCAGGACTAGGGAGGCCCACTTCAACCACCTCAGGCAAGTCTGCACTGTCCTTAGGAAAGAGAGTCTCTATGCCAACCCAGGAAAGTGCCACTTTCTGACAGAGTCCATTACTTTCCTTGGGTATATGGTTTCCACTAAGGGAGTATCCATGGACCCCGAGAAGGTCCGAGCTATCATTGACTGGCCGGAGCCCCGCACCCTCCATGAGGTCAGGAGTTTCCATGGATTGGCCACTTTTTACCGGAGATTCATCCGTGGATTTAGCACAGTCACAGCCCCTATCACCGACTGCCTTAAGAAGGGGACCTTTGTTTGGACCAAGTCGGCCTCTAGGGCCTTCCAAGAACTCAAAGAGAGGATGACCCAAGCCCCTGTATTGTGCCTCCCTGACTTCTCCAAAGTCTTTGAGGTGACTTGTGATGCCTCCGGGGTAGGAATTGGCGGGATCCTCAGCCAAGAGGGACACCCAGTGGCCTACTTTAGTGAGAAGTTGTGTGATGCCAGGATGAAGTACTCTACCTATGACAAGGAATTTTATGCGGTGGTGCAATCCCTCCGCCATTGGAGGCACTACCTCCTGCCCAAGGAATTTGTCATATTCTCCGACCATGAGGCCCTAAAATACCTCAACTCCCAGCAGAAACTGAATGCCCGGCATGCCCGATGGGTCGAGTACATCCAGGCCTACACATTTGTGATCAAACATAAGGCCGGAAGTGAAAACCGTGCTGCTGATGCACTCAGTAGGAGGATCTCCCTGCTAGCTACCATTCGGGTAGAAGTAATAGGGTTCGATCGGGTTAAGGAAGAATACCCAAACTGTCCCGACTTTGGACATGTCCATGCCGACCTAATCACCCCTTCACCCCAAGAACACCAGGGTTTTATCCTAGAGGATGGATTCATCTTCAAAGGACATAGACTTTGCATCCCTAGAACTTCACTGCGGGATTTATTAGTCTGGGAATTACATGCAGGAGGCCTGGCTGGGCACTTTGGGGTTCACAAAACCATTGCCTTGGTTGAAGGACAGTTCTATTGGCCCAGTCTCAAAAGGGATGTGGCCAAAATCGTGGGGCAATGTCGCACATGTGCGACTGCTAAGCAAGTCAGACAGAACACAGGCCTATACACCCCTCTACCCGTCCCGGATCGGCCATGGCAGGACCTGAGCATGGATTTCGTGTTAGGGCTACCTCGGACCCAGAGGAAACATGACTCCATCTTTGTTGTAGTGGACAGATTCTCAAAAATGGCCCACTTCATCCCTGTTCTAAAACCTCTGACGCCTCCCATGTGGCCCGTCTGTTCTTTGATGAGGTGGTCCGCCTCCATGGCCTGCCCAAGACCATCATTTCAGATAGGGACGTCAAATTCACAAGCTACTTTTGGAAGACCCTCTGGCATCTAATGGGGACCCTGCTTAAATTTTCCACGGCCTATCACCCTCAAACCGATGGCCAGACCGAAGTTGTCAATCGGAGCCTAGGGAATCTCCTGCGGTGCCTTGTTGAGGACCGCCCTGGAAATTGGGATCTCATTCTGCCTCAAGCCGAGTTTGCATACAATAATTCCACCAATAGGTCCATAGGCATGAGTCCCTTCGAAGCTGTGCATGGCTACAAGCCCAGGAAACCAACAGATCTCATTCCCCTACCCCCTCATGCTAGGGTATCCATCACTGCTGAGTCTTTTGCACAACACCTTAGAGAGTTACATGAGAATATTCGCAAAAACATCAACAAGAGCAATGAGATTTACAAGAAGTCAGCTGATTCCCACCGCCGCCACCAAGAGTTCCAAACTGGTGATTTTGTGATGGTGAGAACTGAGAGGCTATTCCCTGGGAATACCTCAAAGTTGAGGTCTCGTGGAGCCGGCCCCTTCCAGGTACTGAGACGACTTGGCACCAATGCTTATGTGTTGGACCTCCCTGAAGAATACGGAGTAAGTCCCACATTCAATGTGGCTGACCTGGTACCCTACAAGGGCCCCACGGTGACACCCAGTGAGGAGATCCAGCCTACTCCACCCCTTGAGAGCGCCCCCACACCTCAGAAAGCTCCACCCAACTTGAGAAACCAGCGTGATCAAGTGGAGCGGATATTAGATGAACAGGTCACCAATACACGGAGCAAGGCGTATGAGCGATACCTGGTCAGGTGGAAGGGACGGCCCCCTTCGGATGACGCCTGGGTGAGTCGGGAGGACCTCCAGCGGTTGGACCCCGACCTCTTGGAGCAGTATCACAGCAGGGAGGACCTCTACTCGACAGAGTCGAGCTCTTCGCGGCCCGGGGGAATTGATGAGGGCATCACTCACGATTCCCTCTGGCTCGGGACCTCCCTCCCCTCCGACGAGATCCAGTCCTGAGCTCCATCACTTCACCGCTCGCTGCAGCACCTAGAGGATCATCTTTGTGCACTTGTTACCTTTATTTTGAGTCATTATGATGTAATTTGCTTTTATTTGAGTCCAGTATCTAGGTTACGTGTTTATTTCCCTATGTTTAGTAGTCTTCATGTGGGTTCTGGGCCCGAATCCTTGGGCTTGGCCCACTTCCTCTTTTCCTTCCCCTAGTCTTGTGTCAGTTATCTATTTTGCAAGGACTTATTGTAAATTGGGGATTCCCTATAAATAGGGCCCCAAACCCTCCATTTTGAGCTAATGAATATTTGAGTAAAATTTGCCACAAGAATTGTGCCCCCCCTCTCTCTAGCTCTCTCTCTCTCTCTCACTAGCTCTCTCTCTCTCTCTAGGGGGCGAACCCCACTCTCTCTCTTCTCCCCTCCCTTGGGCGAACCTGGCCCTTCACCTCCCCTCCCCCTTGCCACCTCAGCTGCCACCTCAACCCTCCACCCCTTCATCTCCCAAGGCCCATAACTCCCTTCAATACCTCCTCCACCCTAGGCAACCCTTCCCATTCCCCATACAACTTCTCAACCTCCAAGGCAACCTTCCCTCTCCCCAAGCAACCATTCCACTCCCCCACACATCCATTCATATCCCCAGGGCCATCAAACCCCTATCCCACCACAACTTGCGCACCAACCCTCCCCATCTATTCACCCCCTTGCCTTGGCCGGCCCCTCCATCCCCCTCTCATAGCTGCGACCCTCACCCCTCCCCTCCACCCTCTTGGAACTCCACATCCCCTGCTCCACCCCACTCATCATCCCCAAACATCCCACCCCCATCTACCATCACCACCAGCCTTCCCACCATTGCTAAATCTCCATTCCCTTTAGCCTAGCTCCACCACCATCCCTTTCATTTGGCCAAGTCTGCAGGTGGCAGAAGAAGACTCGTCTTGCAGAAGCTTCCCCGAGTTCACACGGCTGACATTTGGGGGCGTACCATACCTTTATGGAAAGGGAGTCCAGTCAACTTCGCAGGCGAGGTGATTCCATCCTGTTCCGAGTTTGGGGCTGTCCGGGAGAGCCAATCTCCCCCGACTGCGCAGAGCTCCCTCTGCAGAGTTCCTGAACCCGGTTCGAAGCTGCACCACGGCCGACGGTGGAATATTCAAGCCACGAGTCCTTCTACAAATATCTTCCTCCACCTGTCCTCTTTCTGGATCAAGAAGCAGAAGTGCGTTCGGCATCCGGAGGTCAGAGCTTTCATTTTTCTCCCTCGACTGGTCGGGTCTGCCTCCCACAACCTGCAGCGACCTGCTGCCACTCATTGGTGTCCCCCAGTCCACCCCGACTTCAGACGGCTTCCCCACCAGTTTTCCCGCGAAGAGGGTCCGTCCACGGTTCCAGAAACTTCGACGGTTCGAGATTTGGTGCCCGGGACCGGCCGGGACAATCTCTGCAAGTCACTGTTCGTGTCAGGTAGCTGTTGCGGCCAGAAACTGCCACCTTGTTCGAAGCTCGACCCAGACCAGCCACTGCAGCCGAAGAAATTGAGAAAATTCTGAAGCATCCTGGTTCCAGATACGAAGATTTCCCAGCTGGTCTCGTCTTCAGTAGAATTCTAGAACGTGATCTACGGCCTCTACAGCGACTGGCAGTCAGCCATCGCAGCAAGCAGGGAGTTTCCATTTCGGCTACACCGGCGCATCTTCCGGCGAATCTCCCTCTCCCGCCTGGCCGGCTTACCACCCCTCCCTGCGTGGAGGTAGTGTTTGAGTGTACTTAATTGTCCCCACCCTAAGTTCACCCTCCTGCGCGAGGAGTAGTGATTGTAATCATTCAAAACAGGATTGAAGCTTCACCGGCGCAGTGTGCGGGGAACCACACTTCCCCGCTCGCCCTCGTCTCCGAACGGGGTTGGTTTCCTCAAACCAACCAGGTGAGCCTCTGCCCTTGCTCCACTACTCCTGTTCATTTCATATCTGTAAAATTTATCCACTGGTCAGTGAGAGAGTGCCCGATCCCGGAGCCACCAACCCTTGTGTGGTCACCGTGGGTGATAGTGAGCGAGTGACCTAGTGCCCCCAAGGCACCCGGCCGCCCTTGTTTGTGGGCTTCCTATCCTCGGGAGGGACAACCTTAGCGGTGCTGGTCCTCTAGCCAGCCAGGGGCTTTCTCCACTGCCTCGACTCGGCATCCCCGAGTCACCACGGGAAACGGGTGTGCGCGGTGTGATGGCGACTTTCAAGTTGCTCCCAACCTTGTTGTTGTGATTGCGAATAGAGTCCAAGGATCATTTCACTTGCTGCATATTTGTTTCACATCAAGAAGATTCCCCCACTAGCTCTTTTCCTTTCCTTTCCTTTCCTTCTGGAACTTCTTTGCTTTTCTCGGCCTTTGTTTCTTCGAGATGGACGAGTTCATCGGCCTTCCTTTTTCCTTGGGCATCTCCAGAAGGCCCCTCCTCGCTCTTGCTCTTAGAGACATTTTCTCTTTCGGTCATGCTGGTGTCTTGAGTTGGCGGCAGATGCTCCTCAGACACCTTCAATTGCCCCTTGCCCTTCATTGACGGAGAAGACATCACGGAAGATGGCGATGGAGATGAGAGCGACCCCTTTCTGGAAGGGTGAATGTAGATGTCGAAGAAGGTGAAGAGAATGTGAAGAGGCGAGTAGCCGAACAACGGAGAGGGAAAAGAAAGAACTGGAGAGGCGCTCACGGCGGAAAGTCGTGAGAGTGGGAATGAATGACTGGGCGTATATAGGGAAACTTGAGCGACACTCTAGGGTAAAATAATATATAAAATATATTATCGCTTTTACCTGGTGCACTTTTTGTACCCAAACTACCCTTCTCGTGTATATGATATTTTTCTTCACCTCTTTTATGGTCTTGGGCGTATTTAGCTTATATCTTATACGTTTGTTGCTCAAAGAGTTCATCTTTTATTGCATGGCCAATGGAGATGAACATACCCCCTTTTTACACAGAACAATGTCCAGTTAATACGATTCATGAAAATTATTCATCATTTTCATAGAATAAGTCTGGTTTACAAAAGTATGTCTTATATTACATTTAAGTCCTGTTTCAGCTTCTGAAGAAGGACCAGAGTCAACCATTACCATGCATTCTTTTTCTTTTCCTCTATTTTTTTTAAAAGAAAAATGAGCATTCCGATAGGACTGGTCTTTTTACACAAGGAGACATGTTTATCAGACACCAGAGTCCCTGGTTACTCAGCACAATCTACCTTTATGCCATCTTTTATGAACATAGATAGCTCATTTTTTCATGACATAGTTTTTAGATTTCTTTAATCTAGATAACCAGTTTCTCTGAAATTTTGCCATTGCTCTGCCATTTCAGTTATATTACTTAATGGCATATTCCCTGGTCTACATTCATATTAGCTTGAAGACATGATTTAAAAGCACTCTATAAGACAACCTCTTCTACTAGTTTATCCCAATACTCATGATTTTCAGATTGATGAATTCATTTATTTGGACACTTCCAGATATAGAGATGTTTTCAGCTCCATTGAAATACTTTCAAGAGTCCTCTTGAACAAGTTACTATAAGATATAATCTTTATAGGCCGAAGATCACTCAACTGGGAAGATCAACATTTTTATACACTACTAGGAGTGGTGATGATAGAAATAATGCACCATGGACAAAGATAATAATGTTCCATACATTGCTCCCCTTAAGTGTCAGCCCAAGGGAAAGGAATTTAGATGAGAGGAGATGGATCATTTGATGATAAAGTTGAAAGATGAAGAAGTGAGCTTTCCAACGACATTGGAGTAGAGGTCGAAATTGGTGTAGGGTTGCAGACAGCTTCAATCCAAGGACATCCTTAGCTAACTCTTGACCCAACCACTTCTGACTAGACCTGACAAATTCAGCTCATCATCTCATCTTGAATACTTCTAGTTTTCAAACTCACAAAGTGCACCAACTACTTCATTCCACTCAGAAAAGTTCAGCTCCTTTTTGCTGAGTGCCAAGATCCCAATCAAGCATCACTTTGTTTTTCTTGCAGATACACAGAAGTGTATGCAAGTTTTATTTCTTGACGCATATGCAAGCATTCAATTGACTCCTTTTAGATTTTCATACCAGTGAACTGTGTAATGAACTAACATGTAGGGAGTGTGATAATTCATGTGGCATTCCATAGTTATGCAACAGCTTCAATCATTTGCATGCATTCATCTAGATAGTAGCGCAGAGTAATGGAACAGAGTTTGGAAGACTAACATGAAATGTGCAGACCTGGGGTTTTCTTCTTCAAATGCCTTGGTTCATTTACCCCTTTATTTCTTGACCAAGGCATATCTGCAACAATTTGGTCAGTTTATTCCAGCAGGAACCCAAGCAACCTTGGGTCCTGTATTGACCCTAACAGGTGTTTTGAGTAATTTTTTAGCCGTATTGTCATCAAGTTTCATCAAATAGCAATTAGTCATAGAATGTCCAAATTTTCCACAATATCTACATGTACCAATAGAGTTTTTAATATTATGATGCACATTGACAGAGCCACGAACTCTAGGTGCATTTTCATGGAAGTATCTATTTCTATCATGGAGGCTGTTCCTGTTTATTTTGCTAAACTTGTTTTCCTCAATAGGATGTCTAGCATTTTTGAAATTTGCCCGCCAATTTTGAAGGTGCCAACAGTCTTTGACTGTATGGCCATGCTTTCTACAGTGAGGGCATTTGAGAGAATTTCTTCTGAATGAGCCTGACCAGCACTCAGTGGCCTTGTGGCCAATCTTGTTACAGTTAAAGCAAGTGATGTGCTGGTTCTTTGAAACAAGTTTTCTCTTAAAACCATGTTGCCTTGCAGGGAATTTAACATGATATGAATGAGGTCTTTTCTTACCATTTCCAAACCAACAATGAGCAGCAGTGTGTCCTACTTTACCACAATTAGAACATGTGACACTCTTTTTCTGAGTGACATGGAACATGGCCTGAAGATCCCTAGCATGCATTTTTCTAGCATTCAGATCATCTGATTCCATTAAGTTGCATTCATGCATCAAGTGACCAATCTTGTTACAGTAATAACATTTCACGAGTTCTCTTTTATGTGCATGTCTAGGTGTATTAGTGTGTTTTACAGCATGCACATTTTCAATATGAGTGTGATTCAATCCTTTCTTCACATGACTAGCCTTTTCCATTTTTCTAGTTTGTTTTTGATTTTTCTGTACATTTGGTTGTTCATTTTCTGAGGTAGTGGCTACATTTGATGCTTTGATAAAGCTTGTCATTATCTTGTTTTTGAAAGCCTTTTTGTTGACATTGTTGTAGTCTAACCCTTCCTTTTGAGCATTCACCTTAACTCCTAGCAGCCTGTCCAGATTTTCTTTTCCATCAACAAATTTAGAAAAAACTTTGTTCAAATCCTGAAATTTGTTTTCAAGAGATGCAATGTGTATTTCATAACTAGCAATCTCTTGATCGCTGCAATTGACATCTTCATTCAACACTTTGTTGGTATTTTTGTATTCTTCGATCTCCTTTCTCAGCTCATCAATTTTTTCAGTTTCATTTGTACAGATGATTTTCCCTTTTTCCAAAGTAAGAAGTCTTTCAGACATGGTATTGTTCAACAGTTTTAATTTTTCAATTTCTTCTTTAAGCTTATCATTTTGAACTAATTCATTTATTAAAACTTGATCATCTGAATTGGCTTCCTCTCTCCCTTTAAATTTAGAAGTTTCCTTCAGATCTTTTTGAAGATTTTCAATATTTTTCTGCAACCCCATGTTTACATATTTGATGGCTTCAATTTTTTCAGCTAACAAATTCTTCTCTTGCTCAAGTTTTCCACATTTTTCTTGGTTTTCTTTAACAGATTTTCTAAGGGAATCATTTTCATATTTTACCTTGTTTAATTTTGAATTAACTTGTTCAAGATCCTTCAGAAGTTTCAGCAAATTTTGATTATCAGACTTACATGCATCATGCGATTGTTCCAGCTCCAAATAATTTTCATCTGTGAGATCAGAGATATTCTGACTAGTTTTCTTTTTCAATCTTTTGTATTGTTTTCTAAGTTTTTCATGTGACTCTAGCAGATCACCATATGCATTCTGCCAATCATTCAGAGTATAACTCTTGAAGGGCTTTACCTGATCATCATCCTCGTCTCCATCTTGGTTGCTACTTTCACAGCTTCCATTAGCCATCATGCAGCTGTCCTCCCTTTTTCTATGAGCTACTTTTAGTTTCTCCATAACGTCCTTTGCAGACCTACAGTCAAGAAGAGAAGGATGTAAGACCTTGTCAATAGTTGCTTTCATCAGATTCAAGACCTTCTGATTTTCCTCGTGTTTTAATCTGTGACTATCGGTCCACTTGGATATTTTCTTTGGTAATCTGTGAGGACCATGTGAAATTAATTTCCATAGATTAGGATCAGTTGTGATTACACTTCTGCGCAGACTTGCGAACCACGAATCAAAATTCGAACCGTTGAAGATCAGCGGATGAGCCATGGTCTAAGACAGCAACCGGATACGTACCACACAGACACAGGATCCACTTAGAATCGATAAATCTGGGTAGTAAGAACCTGCTCTGATACCAATTGTTGTGAAGCAAGGCCCGGATTAAGAGGGGGGTGAATGGATCCCTCTAAAAACTTTGCTCAAATAAAAGCTTAAATCAACTTGATATGCAGAATTAAAGCAAACAGATGCAGGGCTGAGAGCCCACACAGAACATCAACTAGAGTAAATCAAATGTATACGATCGGTGCTCAGGTAAACCAAATACCCACTAGACGGGAAATATAGGTCGAGGCTAAGCATGCATCTAGCGAATCAGACAGAGCAATCAAACCACGATGGATGGAAAGTTTTTAGGTGGTTCGGCCAGGCCCACAGTCTGCCTACGTCCACCCCTCACTCCAAACCAGAGTGAGGCTTCCCTTGCAATAGCAAGAACCGCAGACTCAGTCTGCAAACAGACGCTTTCTAATAGCTTGACAAACCGAGGGAGACAAATCCCTCACACCAAGTTCTGTAACTCACAGAAGTTTGGCACCTGGACTTGCTACCCGCAAGACCAGAACCGGAGACAATCCTCCCTTCCTCCAAACCGGAGGGTAACCCACAAATAGCACACCACTACTTGCAAACCGGAGAACACTTCTCCCTTCTCCTGAGTCCACAGGAGGAACCCGAACTCAAAACAGAGTGTCGAAAGCACACGAAGAAAATGCGAAAAGGGGCAACCAAAAGAAAAAAAAATCAAAAGAAAAAAGGACAATAACAGTAATCTCCAGTAAGCACGGTCGTTCTGGATTTGATCCACAAACAGACTAGACAGATCTTCAGAATGAGTAACTGCACTTTCTCTTTCTCTCCTCTAGGCTCTCTCTTCTCACTTCTCAACTCTCTCACTCTCTGGCAACTCCTTCTTCTCGTTCTTTTTCTTTAGCTGCTGGCTCTCTTTTCTTTTCTTCTAGAGGCCTCTTCTTCCTGCACCACCACTCTTTTCTATATTGGCCTCTACTTCTTCGAAGGGTATATAGCTTCTTATAGGAACAGGGGCTCGGTAAGAATGAACCAAAAGAATTCTACGGAGACTCCCATTCGTCCACGTGTTCAGGAATGAGGCTTCTTTTCCCTAGATCACATGCCTATCATTTCTCCCCTTCCATTCTTTTTCATGGGTCAGCCTTGTGCCTTTTAAGAGCTCAGGTGACTCTCCTGCGAAGGAAATTGTTCCCTGTAAAAGATAGAGTATTGTTTAGGTTCACTTGCAGAAATTTAGAGTTCATCACGTGGATGTGAACCTTGCACAACCTTAGGCTTATTCAAACCAGATATACACTGACCGGGAAATGCGCAAGTAGACATATCCACAGACCTAACCCAAGTGCTATAATGCTTTGCACCGAGTTGTAGTGTACGGATAGGAAGCGACAAAAATGCAATGCTGTACTGACTTCTGAAAGCAAAATGCGAGATATGCACTAAGACTAGTATAATGACAAAATGTCATACACATAGAACGGACATGCACACATATGCACGAACTTTGTATGGACGTTGCATCGAGGTAAAGATTGTATAGACTCTAAGCCACGTAGGACGCAACGTGAGACCTGGGATATGCACAAAGTTTAAGACATATGAGATGCAAGGTTAGATGGACACAAGCACTGACTTTGACTAACCAGGAGATGCACGGAGTTAATGTTATTCAGAAGGGAAAGTATGCACCAGTCGGGATATGCAGTCCAAGCAGGAACTGCACCGAGCTGATAAAGAGAAGTACAAAACAAGGCTTGCACCGAGTTGTGTTTGCACTGAGATGAAGAGACTAGGTTGGGCTGACCAAGCAAGATCTGCACCGAGATGCTGGTCAGAGATGAGCTTAATCAGAGAGAGAGATACACGACAAAGCTCGCACCGAGTCAAGAGAGGCATGATGCATTAGGATGCACCGAGAAGGAGGCTTATTGACAGTATGTGAGCATGAGCAGAGCTTGCACCGAGAAGTACTTATGTGTGAGGTGCACGAAGTTGCATCGAAGGATTATGAGCGAGACACTGCATGCACTGACTATGACTTAGTCTATGACTTAGCATGGACCACATAAACCATACTCAACATATGAAATTGGAGAAGTAAAGCACCAATAGCTAAGCATGATTCATCACAAAGTCATTATCAAGACTAGGGTTTCCAGACATGAGTAATCCATCATGCAAATAGTTCACAAAGATTAATCAGATATTCTAATCAGATGCACTGACCACAATTCTATCATACATAACTCAGAAATTATCTTTATCAAAACCAGGGTTCCAATAGGAAGCGGGCCGTGAAGGCCGAATTCTGGGAAGCAGGCCATAAGAGCCAAAGGTTGGTGAAGCGGGCTGCGAGAGCCGAAGAGAAGAGTTTCTTTTTATTCTCTGGCCGGGGGAAGGATCCGAACCAAAGTGAAAGGTTGATTCTTTGATTCTTTGGCCGGAGAAGGGTCCGAGCCAAAGTGGAAGGTTTATTCTTTAATTCTCTAGCCGTAGAAGGGTCCAAGCCAAAGTCAAAGTGGAAGGTTTATTCTTTAATTCTCTGGCCGGAGAAGGATCCGATCCAAAGTGAAAGGTTTATTCTTTAATTCTCTGGTCGGGAATGGATCCGAGCCAAAGTGGGAGGTTTATTCTTTAATTCTCTGGCCGGAGAAGGATCCGAGCCAAAGTGGAAGGTTTATTCTTCAATTCTTTAATTCTCTGGCCAGAGAAGGATCCGAGCCAAAATGAAAGGTTTATTCTTTAATTCTCTGGTTGGGAAAGGATCCGAGCCAAAGTGGGAGGTTTATTCTTTAATTCTCTGGCCGGAGAAGGATCCAAGCCAAAGTGAAAGGGTTTATTCTTTTGTTCTTCGGTCGGGAAAGGATCCGAACCGAAATGAAAGGTCTTTTCTTTTATTCTCCGGTCAGGAAAGGACCCGAACCAAAGTGAAAGGGTCTATTCTTTTTTTCTCTGGCTAGGGAAGGATCCGAGCCAAAGTGAAGGGTTGATTCTTTAATTCTCTGGTCGGGGAAGGATCCGAACCAGAGTGAAAGGATTTTTTTTTTGATTCGGAAGCTGTCGGCTAGGAGCCGATGATGGGGTAGCTGTCGGCTCATGGGTCGATGATGGGACATCTTTCGGTCGAAGCCTGGTGGCTGGACCTCTGTCGGCTTGAAGCCCCGATGGCTGAATATCCGGTCGGTTTAACGCCCCGTCGGCGGAATGTGTTATCGGTTTAACGTCCCGTCGGTGGAATGTCATGGTCGATTTAACGCCCTGTCGGCGGAATGTTTTATCGGTTTAACGCCCCGTTGGCGGAATGTGTTATCAGTTTAACGTCCCAGTCGACGAAATGTGTTATCGGTTTAACGCCCCTTCGACAGATAGTTTTATCAGTTTAACGCCCCGTCGACGGAATGTGTTATCAGTTTAACGCCCCGTTGGCGGAATGTGTTATCGGTTTAACGCCCCGTCGGCGGAAGATTTTATCGGTTTAACACCCCGTCGGCGGAATGTGTTATTGGTTTAACGCCCTATCGACGGAATGTGTTATCAGTTTAACACCCCTTCGGTGGATAGTTTTATCAATTTAACGCCCCGTCGGCGGAATGTGTTATCGATTTAACGCCCCGTCGGCGGAATGTGTTATCGGGTTAACACCCCGTCGGCGGAAGATTTTATCGGTTTAACGCCCCGTCGGCAGAATGTGTTATCGGTTTAACGCCCCGTCGGCGGAATATTTTATCGATTTAACGCCCCTTCGGTGGAATGTGTTATCGGCTTAACACGCCGTCGGTGGAATGTGTTATCAGTTTAACGCCCCGTCAACGGAATGTGTTGGTCAGTTTAATGCCCCATCGGCGGAATGTCTTATCGATTTAACGCCCCGTCGGTGGAATATTTTATCAGTTTAACGCCCCGTCGGTGGAATGTTTTATCAGTTTAATGCCCCGTCGGCGGAATGTGTTAGTCGGTTAACGCCTCGTCGGCGGAATGTGTTGTCGGTTTAACGCCCCATCGGTGGAATGTCTTGTCGGTTTAACGCCCCATCGGCGGAATGTTTTATCGATTTAACGCCCCATCGGCGGAATGTGTTATCGGTTTAACGCCCCGTCGGTGGAATGTGTTATCGGTTTAACGCCCCGTCGGTGGAATGTGTTGGTCGGTTTAACGCCCCGTCGGCGGAAGGTTTTATCGGTTTAACGCCCCGTCGGTGGAATGGGTTACCGGTTGAACGCCCCGTCGGCGGAAGGTTTGTCGGCTTGGATGAAAGGTCGTGACGCGGACCATATGGGATGTCTATTTGTTGAGTGGCTGAAGGCTGAAGGTAAAAGACCCTGGCTGCCTTGAGACTATCTTTCTTTTCTTCTCTTTTATTTCTTTCTTCTCTTTTATTTCTTTCTTGATTGGAGAACATCCACTCCATACAACCCGCAGGCGAACGGGTTGGCAGAAGCTTTCAATAAAACCCTCTGCACCCTCCTGGCGAAGACTGTTAGCTCCAACAAAAGGAATTGGGAAGATAAGATGTACGAAGTGCTCTGGGCATACCGTACCATCTATAAAACTCCAACGGGCTGTTCACCTTTCTCCTTGGTGTATGGTTCGGAAGCAATTATCCCCATAGAGATGGAGATACCCTCTCTAAGGGTCGTAATTCAGCAAGGGTCGATCGGGGAAGAACAAACAAATGTTGAGCGAAAACTCGAAGAGCTCTCCAACCTGGAGGGAAAACGGCTCCAAACCCAACAAAATATCCAGGTTTATCAGGCCCGGATAGCACGCGCCTTTGACAAGCTCATCAAGGAGCATGAATTCAAGAAGGGTGACCTAGTTATGGTCAAGAGAAGAGAAGTCATGGCTGCCAATCCCAAGGGCAAGCTGAACGAAAATTGGCTTGGACCCTACGTGGTCCAGAAAGTGTACGAAGGAGGAGCATATGTAATCGTCAACCACCAGGGGGAAGTTCAATTCCCACCCCTTAATGGTAGACATTTGAGGTTGTATCATGCCCCGATTCTGCCATTCGATGAATAATTCAATTCTTCACCCTGCCATGGGTGAATTTGTATTACTACTCTCTATGGTTCATCGACGTTTGTCCAAAAAAGAAAACAATAAAAAAAAGAAGAAGAGATGAAAAGAAGAAAAAAGGGGGGGGGGGAGAAAAGCAAAAAAATAATAAAAAAAGAAAAGCAAGAAAATAGGGAGATTTGAAACTCCCCGCTAAAGCACATCTCTACCCCAGACGCCCATCAAGGGTCGAAAAGAATAAACCATTTCCTTACCTTGGCACTAGCCCCGTGCCAATGAAGAGACAAACAGACAAACAGACAAACAGACCCTGTCAGTTTCCGACATCCTGTCAGTATTGATGAAGAGACACCTCACCCGAACCTTTCGTTTGGCCGAGGAACAAAGAATAGACAATTTCCTTGCTTTGGCACTAACCTCGTGCCAATGAAGAGACAAAGAGACAAACAGACCCCGTCAGTTTCTGACATTCTGTCAGTACTAATTAAGAGACACCTCACCTGAACCTTTCGTTTGGTTGAGGAACACAGAATAAACCATTTCCTTACTTTGGCACTAACCCCGTGCCAATGAAGAGACAAAGAGACAAACAAGCCATGCCAGCTCCCCGACACTCTGTTGGTGCTGATGAAGAGACACCTGATCCGAACATTTCGTTTGGATTAAGGAATAAAAAAATAAACCATTTCCTTGCTTTGGCACTAACCCCGTGCCAATGAAGAGACAAAGAGACAAACAAGCCATGTCAGCTCCCTGACACTCTGTTGGTGCTGATGAAGAGACACCTGATCCGAACCTTTCATCCGGGTCATTGGATAAACAAACTCTTCTCTCTATCCCTTCAGATCACGAATATCTCTTTTGATATGGACCTCCCCTCCGGATCATTGAATGAACAAACTCTTCTCTCCACCCCTGCAAGGCCGAATCGAATTGCGCAGTGCGAACACTCCGATAATGACATTGGGTAACCCGCTCGATTCGCACGGTGGAGTGATTCCCCCATCCTTTTCCTGAAAGGGCGAGCACTCTCCTGTACACTCACGCGGATCCTTATCGGACTCTGCCCAGGTGGGCTGCATAAAGTGGGCCCGCGCTCGCCGGCACACTCCACGCTGTGTAAGAAAGAAGAAAAAGATTGCCAGACATACATGCATAAGACATGTGTGAAGTTGCAATGTTCTATTCATTGTAAAAAAGGAGGGGGGGGGGCAAGCTACATGTCCTTCGGGGCATACCCCTGCATTACAATTTCAAAAAAAAAAAACAAAAAAAAACAACGAACAAAAAAGGGGAACAAAAGAGAAGAGCCCGGTGCCTAGTCTATTCATCAGAAAATTTCCTCGAGAGGAAGAATCCCGATACAAGGGAAGGCCACCATTTCATTTAGTCAGTTTTCTTGCTATTGAAGACATTCTATCTCGGTTCTCACGGAGGCCACTTCAACCTCGGCTGCGGCCAGTTGCTCAACTTCTTTGGCCTTGGTCGCCTCGGCTGCCCGAAGTTGATATTCGGCCGAGGCGAGCTAGTCTTTTAGCTGCTCTGTCCTGCTCGTTAAAGCCTGGGTGTGGTCGAGGCATTCTCCCACGGCCCTTTGGTGCTGCTCCTTTTTGCCTTATCGCGCCTCCAAGGCTCGTAAGTATTCATCCCTTTGTAAGTGGAGTGCAGTGAACTGACTGGGGACTTGCGTCTCGAGGAATTCACGGCGGCTCATATAACGAAGTAATAAAAGCACGCGTCGCGACCACTCTCCCAGAGGACAGCCCATCATTTGCAGTGCCTCTGTTAGCTTCTCCACAATGGCTCTCGCGCCCTGGTATGTGAGGGTCGGGTCAGCAAGCACCATAGATCGCAGCGCCGCCAAAGTCTGTCGGACTGGTAGATCCGAAGTGCCATGTCCTATTGAAGGGACAGTTGGAAGGTCAAACAAGACATGATTGTCTATCGCCTCCCAAAGCTCGGTGTTGACCACGGCTGAAGAAGATGGGAGGACCAAAATTGAATTGCCCGACGACCTGACAGCAATGGTCAGCTCCTACGTGGCTTCTGCCGAGTGTAAAGGTAGAACTCCAATAGAATCGCCTGGCGCCTCGGTGGTAAGGGGCAATGCTTGCTCGGCTGTTTTCGCGGGGCCCGAGTCGGAAGCCATCGCATGGGCCGGCAAGGCTAGAATAGTGGTCTCCACTAAAGAAGGGGCGGACATGAGGGCCAAGCTCGAGATTGCATTAGAAGGGGCCGCCCCACAACTGTTTGGACCTTAGGCAAGGATGAAGAAAGGTGCCGCAGAATGTCCCTTCGTGTCTGCATATCGGCGGGAGTACCTAGGCATCGAGGCGACAAGGGCGACGTTGGAGGTAGCTTGCCGCCAGGAATCCCAAACGGATGGAGGAACAACTGCGCCCGCCCTCAAAGCTGACACTAATCTTAGCTCGGCTAGCAGGTCAGAGGTTATCCGTGACTTGGCTACCACTCGCCTGCGAACTCGGGGGGTGGCGGCCGCTCCTGACACTTCAAGGGGGTGGGCGCCTACACTTGCCTCAGCCACCGACATTATGCTAAGCTCAGGCATCACCTCGACTGGTGCCGGCGTCTCGGCCTCTGGTGCAAGGGCTTCACCGGCAGGGCTTCGACTGATTGTTGAGGGGCCTGTTCATGCAAAAAAAATCAATAAAAAAAAAATCAGTAAGAGCCATTAAGAAGCACCCGATTAAAGGTGAAGGATACAAACTCATGCTTACATGAGCCGCAACCAAGCTCAAGGAGCTCGGCAGAGTCGAGGGCAACTGGATGGATGCAGACTCCACGGGCTCCCTGGATACGGCCTCGGTCGAAAACACCTCATCCGAGGAATAGTCGTAGTCCATCTGCTCGCCCAATGTAGATTTGGTCGAGGCGAGCACGTCTTTAGTTGGGGGTGTGTGATCCTTCATGGCCTCCATAGCCGCAGGCACCCTGGATGGACTGGGCGTTGTGGACCTCCCCAGTCTCGAGCCCCTCCTCGAATATGTCAGCGAACTAACGAGGCCGCTGGAGCAACCGCTTGACACTTGCTATCATTCCGGCCTCTGTCAAATAAAGAAGGATCCACATCATCAAGGGACGAACTACCCAGGGAAGATAGAAAGCAAGCCAATATAGTTGCAATATTTACCTTTCTCAACCTCCCTCACGGGAGAACCCATAGTGATGACTTCCTCACTGGGCCGGGCCGCGGGAGTCTCCGCCACCCCTACCCTGGGGATGACAACATGGGCAGGCTTTTCTGTGCCCCTTGAAGCGCCAAGAATTGACGAAGTCACAAGACTGCATTTTTTTTACGCGGTTCGGATAAAAAAGGGAGGAAGGCGTACCCTCAAGTGGGCTCGGTGTAGCCGTAGAAGTAGCAAACTCTTCAAAAGAAGGGGCCTCAGGGGCTAAAGGGGCAACGGTAGTAGGGGCCTCGACCCCACGCCATGAATGATGACTGGAGTAGGCTATGCCACGCTCTCTGAAGAAAGAAAGAAAATTCCAATAGAATTACAAGGCTGCATTCTTACTATGTAGTCCGAGTCTAAAAAAAACAAAAAACAAACAAAAAAACAAAAATGTGCAAGAGTGAAGAAGTCTTACCCAACGAGGGGCTTGGTGTGGCTCTAGAAGTGACAAACTCTCCGAAGGATGGGACCTTGGGAACCTGGGGAGCAGCTGCAGGGGGTGCCTCGACCTCGGCTCGCTTTCTCTTAGACCTCTGCCTCTCGCCCGCATTCGCTGCGGCCAACGCCTCCTTTACCGGGGACTTCGCTCGTGCACGTTTGCGGCCCCGGGATAATGGAATTATCGTCAGAGCAGGCTCCGGTGCGATGAAGTGCGACTGTTTCGGCACATGTGAAAGGAGGTGCCTGGTGTCTGGAAGGATGCTTTGCAAAAATCGGCACTATGAGCAGAAAAAGAGAGAGAATGTTGCTACTTGCGGGCAGCAAGTTTGAACACGCACGGGCAAGGGTGGACGAAGGTAGAAGGGTGGCATACCTGTAGGGCTAGTGTATAGACGGGACAAGGGCCAATACAACAGAGATGACTCTTTGTCTCTGCGGGCTGCTTCCCTAACCAAACAGCACACATCCCTGATCTTGGTACAACGGTCAGCGAGGTTGGCTAAGTCCGAATGGTTTTGGGATGCGAGGTGGCAGTAAAGATTTAAGTGATCCATCCCCCACCCGTCAGCATAATGAAAGGACACATTGAGGCCCCTAGCCAATGTGACTGCTACCGGATCATCAATTGTAAGCCTGTGCACTCGGAGCAGAACAAACATCCATGTGGTCTGTTGATATCGCTCATGTCTTCAGTCTTCCTTCTTCACAAATGTCCGATAGGGGCAAGTTGGGTCTACCTCTGGGCGCTAGCTTTGGGACGGGGTGAGCTTCTCTTTTATCAGAAAGGGATAATTGATCAAGTCCAACCGATCTGTCCCTATCATGCATGAATCATGAGAGACTGCTTGAAGGCCTCCACATAAATTGTTGGCAAGTCAATAGGCGGCGGTGGCTTGAGCTGTCGTGCTTCTTTACAAGCAGACATATAATCTGCCACTTCCTTCGACTTGTTGGCCCTGAGCCGGAGCAAGTGCGCTGAGTCTATGTCGAGGACAGCCGTCTTATGCTTGTTCAGAAATTTTCGCTCGGCACCGTCCCAGCAGTCGGTCTTGCACAATAGATAAAACCCCATTCGGGCATTCCACCATTTGATGTAATCCGCTGTTACCCGTGGAAGTCGCCTGGGGGCTAGCACCCTGAAAGATGAAGCATCAACACGGTGAAAGAAATCCCACCAAGTGCTCGCATGGTCGGCGGTCGGTCCCCCCTGAATCATCCTCACGGGCAAAGAGAACCGGGCACTGTGTATGGGTATGTGCTGATCATACCCAAAATTATGCCCGAAGTGGAAAGGATAGTATGGCTCTAGCAGCAGTGTGTTACCCTTCCTGAATACAAGAATGCTGGGACAAATAGACAGCGCCCAATCACGGAGCTCAGGCTCCAACAACGGGCGGCTCACCATTCATTGATTGATGGGATGGAGGTACCGCTCCACCTGGTCATCTCGACATTCTCTTTTGCTGCTCACTAGCAGGCTGGAATGCACAGCCAGGGTCCAGAAGTGAATGTTGCCTGGAGCGTCGCGAAGGATGGTCATAAGCCTGCCCTGTTCAGAGAATGTTGTGCATGTATAGTACACGCATGATTCTCTACCTTAGTCTGGTTTTGATGATGTTTGCCTATGAGTCACTGATGAGTCTATCCTGCAGTTGATAACGTCAATATTCATACATTTTAGGTCAAAGTCAACTGAGTAAGAAAGATTATGTTCAACTGAGCAAGGGTCAAAGGTTAAGGTCAAGTCATGAAAAAATTAGTGAAGCTAAAAAAGGGCAGGTTGACAAATCTAACTGAGCATAGACACAAGGTCGGTGCACCTTTCGCTAGCACAAGCCAAGGTCGGTGCACTTTTCGCCAGCACAAGACCAAGGTCGATGCACATTATGCCAGTGCAAGCAAAGGTCGATGCATGTTGCTGAAGGTCGGTGCACATGTGAAAGTCAAGGTCGGTGCACATTTGCACGACAGCATATAAGGTCGATTCACATCAAGCTAGAACAGAACAAAGGTCAATGCATATGTAGAAATCCTACATATAAGGTGGATGCACATTTGCATTTGCACCCAGCAAGGTCGATGCATGTTCTGCCTTTAGCGTTACAAGGTCTGTGCACATTGCTGAAAGTCTGTGCACATGCAGAGGTCCTGCACTGTCAAGGTCGGTGCACATTTACTTTCAATTCTATAAGGTCAGTGCACATACTCAACAAAGGTCCATGCACATTTGCTTTCAACTCTATAAGGTCGGTGCACATACTCAACAAAGGTCCGTGCACATTTGCTTTCAACTCTATGAGGTTGGTGCACATGCTCAACCAAGGTCGGTGCACATATCAGGTCGATGCACATGCTGAAGACCTGAAGACTAAGGTCGGTGCACATCTGCATTATAGCATGTAAGGTCGGTGCACATGCTGAAGACCTGCAACTAAGGTCGATGCACATCCCTTAGCATTGAACACTCATGTCTATGCACATGCTGAAGATTTGCCATTCAGGTCGGTGCATATATGCATTCAGGTCGGTGCACATATGCAGTCAAGTCTGAAAGGTCGATGCACAAATACAGTCTAGTCCACTAAGATTTGTGCACATGCTAAACTAAGGTCGATGCATCTGGGCTCCCAGGGGGATTTTTAGCAAACCTACAGCTTTTTCAGAAGAGGATCCGCGACATCTCCTTTTTCATTTCGACAGCGAGGCAGATTTTATGAAGCTCCTCATTCAGAAAAATTTGGATATAAAAGGTTTTCTATTTCAATTCTTCTGTTGGACTTCCGATTTCAATTTTGATGCCGATCCATCGATGGTTCCAGTTTGGATTGGGTTCCCAGCTCTGTCGGCAAGCCTTTATCATGAGAATTGCTTGCGTTCCATAGCTGGCACTTTTGGTATTGTTTTACGCATCCATAAGAGGACTTCAGCTATGACTGATTTGTCGGAAGCTCTGGTATGCATAGAGATGGATTTATCAACACATCATAGGGAAAGGCTATGGATTGATTTGGATGGAGTGGGATACTGGCAGCCAGTCAATTATCACCGAGTTCCTCTTTTATGCTCTCATTGCCACAAACTTGGCCACTCGATAGATGACTGTAAAAAAAAAGCTGGAAGGACAGGTCGAATTCAAGCTGCTTAGGAGCCAGCACCTAAAAATCAGCCTGTCCTAAGGCCTCGACCAAAAGGCCCTCCTGCTGCTCGACCAAATGTGGAGATGGAAAATAAATTTGAGGTTCTATTACAGGCAATGGATTTACAGGAATTAGGGGAAGGTGTTTCAGAAGCTCATCTGCACGTGAAGTCAATTCAAGGCCCAGAGCCTCTGGTGGGGGAGATTGCAGAGTCAAAATCAGATCAGACTATGCAAATCATGCCAATCTCTTCCAATCCAGTGGCCACTGGAAAGTCCAAGGATTTTCCTTGTGAGACAAAGCAAGTAACAGAAAATAACCTCCTACCGGAAGATGAAGGAATTTTCAAAGTTCCTATTTCAAAAGATGTTGTTGACATGTTGGGCACAACAAGAAGTTATCTGAATGAAGGTGCAGAACATATGGAAAGGAAAAATACTGAAGCACTGCAAGCCACTTCTTATAACACTCAAAACATGGGAGGGCTCCTTTCAGATTCTAATCCTCTTCAGCTTGCTGCTGAAGAGATGTTACCAGGCCTAAAAGATGCTGAGTCGTCTACTAGTGGACTGGTAGAACAATCCTTCGAGAATAGGTGTCAATGCAATAAGGCCACTAGAGGTGCTGAAGAAAGCTGTGAAATTCCAGTGCTAAAAGATGGTGATATGCATAGCTTACCGCCAGAGGCCAAGATGACAATTGATTTGTTAAAGATACAAGAAGCAGTAGAGCAGTGGCTGAAAAGGCAAAAATGGACAACACTTTAATGCAAACAAGTGGTATAGGAAGGGGAGAAGCAATCATGAGGTTAGAGAAAAAAAGGCACATGGAGACAAGATCTAGATCTAGATCGGCAGATGATCAAAGTCAACCACTCCAATGATAAGTCCCATTATAGTATGGAATATAAGGGGTGTCGAAAATACCGGTTCCCGGGAAAGTCTTAAGAGACTAGTGTACAGTCATAAGCCTTTGATTGTGGCTATCAGCGAGCCTATGCTTGCATCTAATAAAGCCCGAAGCTTGGCAGATTCATTAAGATGCCTAAGGTTGCAGTTAATTCTGAAGAAGACTCTAAAATATGGTTATTCTGGAATGACAGTTGCAATTTGGAGATAATATTCTCCTCAGGCCAGCAGATCACCCTAGGCTTGAGAACTGGAATAACTATTACTGCATATTTTTCCTTTGTATATGCTTCGTATGATCCACATCTCAGGTTGGATCTTTTTAATGAGCTCCTTTCTTTTGCTGCCTCTATGTCAGTTCCCTGGATTGTAGGTGGTGATTTCAACTGTGTAATGAGGCCTTCAGAAAAGATGGGTGGTGCCATCCCAGCTCTAGCTTCAATGTCTGAATTTATTGCATTTGCCAGCTCGGCTGGACTGTTGGATGCTGGTTTCTCAGGATGTGGAATGACATGGTCCAACAATAGAACATGCTCAGCTTGCATTAGAGCCAGATTAGACAGGTTTCTTATCAACACTCATTGCCAATCAACAATGCCTCAGTTGCAAGTTAAACACCTCCCGAGGGGTCCTTCAGACCATAGTCCTCTACTGCTGATTAGTGATAACTCCCCTTCTGGTCCTTCCAGGTTCATCTTCCAAAAGATGTGGACTACCCACAATTCTTTTCAGCAAGCTATTTCTTAAGCATGGAAGCAAGCCCAAGACCATCCAAATGCTATGGTTAGGCTAACCAATAAGCTGAAGTCTGTTAAAAATCACCTCCGAAAATGGAATAAAGAGGTCTTTGGTGATGTTACTCAAAATGTTAGACAAGCAGAATTAAATGTGGAGATTAAACAGCTTGCCTTTGATCAGAATCCCACATCAGACAATAGAACAAGTTTGAATGCAGCTAATGCAATCCTGCGACAGGCTCTCCATAGGGAAGAAATATTCTGGAACCAAAAATCCCGAATGCACTGGATTGAAAGTGGAGACCGAAACACCACTTTTTATCATACAGTCACTCAATACAATAGAAGAAGGGGTTTCATTGGCAGGCTAAAGCTGAATGGCTCTGATCACTAGTGTGATAATCAAAATATCCTCCGGGTGCATGCTGTGAAGTATTTCCAAGAACTTTTCTCCACTGAAAAACACTTGGTTGACCATTCTCTGTTGGACTGCATTCCACAACTTATCTCTGATGAACAGAATACCTCTCTCATTTCTATCCCAGATGGAGAGGAAGTAAGGGCAGCAGTTTGGTCTCTAAAGAGTTCAAGCTCCCCGGGACATGATGGATTCACTGGTGAATTTTACACAGCTGCTTGGGACATCATTGGAGCAGATGTTATAGCTGCGACCCAAAGTTTTTTCATGGGCTTTCCAATCCCTGGAGGTATCTCCTCCTCTATAATTGCCCTTATTCCTAAAGTGCAGGATCCCAAGACTTTCAATGATTTTCATCCTATAAGTCTATGTAACTTCTCTTACAAAATAATCTTTAGTATTATTTCTAAGAGGCTTGCAGCAATCCTCCCAAATATTATCTCAAAGGAACAAGGGGCTTTTGTAAAAGGCCGTTCCATTCTAGACAATATTGCTCTGGCAAGACAGATGATGTCGGACATTGACAGGAAGGTTAGAGGACATAATGTCATCTTTAAACTAGATATGGCAAAGGCCTATGATAGAATGGAATGGGACTTTATCCTTACAGTCTTGAATAAATTTGGGTTCAATAATCGATTCAAATCTCTTATTGGGATGATTCTATCAAATTGCTGGTTTTCAGTCAGCTTCAATGGGGCCATGACAGGATTCTTCAAATCTAGCAGAGGGATAAGGCAGGGTGATCCCATAGCTCCTTATCTCTTCATATTATCCTCTAAAGTGCTAAGTAGAGGTCTCAAAGCCAAGTTCCAGTCTGGAGAAATAAAAAAATACAGTGGGCCTGGAAATGTGGTTCAAGTTTCCCACCTTCTCTATGTAGATGACACTCTAATTTTCCTGAATGGTAGTAAGCAGAATATAAGAGTCCTTTAGCAGTTTATCAAAAGATATGAGCTCAGTTCTGGCCAACAAGTCAACAAAGGGAAAAGCAGTTTTGCAATCTCTGCTAAAGTACCCAATGCTCTAAAGCAATCCATTCATTCTATGACAGGCTACAAATTTCTAGCTTCAGGTTTTCACTACCTTGGTATTCCTATAAAGAAAGGAAGATATAAATGCTCTGATTTCAACTTTCTAGTGGACAAAGTTCAGAGAAAACTGGAGGGTTGGCAATCCAAATTTCTTTCTCAGGCTGGGAGAGTTATACTTATAAATCCAGTCCTCCGAAGTATGCCAGTATACCTGGCCTCAGCTTGCTTCATTCCCAAAACTAGTATTAATGCTATGGATAGAATGTGTGCAAATTTTTTCTGGCAGGGTTCAGAAGGGCGGAGGCGTCGGCACTGGGTTAATTGGCAACACATTCTTAAGCCTAGATTGGAAGGGGGTCTCTCTATCAGGAACCTCCATCATGTTCAGGTTTCATTGGCTACAAAAAACTTGTGGAATATCATTCAGGGTTCATCTCTGTGGTCTGTGTATGCCAGGAGTAGATTCATCAAAACAAATATTTTTGACTGTACTAAGCCTTTCCCTGCAGGCATACCTTCCAATATTTTTCAACAGGTGAAAAATCTTATCATAAATAACTCAAGATGGATTATTAGAGATGGGGAAGATGCTGATTTCTGGAAGGATAATTGGACTGGTCAAGGTCCTCTTATAAATACTATTCAACAGACAGACCTGAGCAGAATTCAGGATAGGCCCAAGATAACTGTCAAAGAGGTATTGCTAGATCCCCTTCATGAAGCAAGAACTCTGCTCAACAACAGCCAATGCCTTCATACTATCCAATTAAGTGATGAAAGGGATAGATGTATTTGGATGGCCACTGCTGAAGGTTATTTTACTGTTAAATCTTCCAACAAACTGTTAAGGCTAGTAGGTATCACTAGAGGCCCTTGGGCCAATCTCTGGCATTCCAGCTTTGCATTGAGAGCTGCCAATTTTTTCTGGAAAATTATTCATCGTGCAGTGCCTGTTGATATCAGGGTGATTGACTGTGGCATCTCTATGGCCTCCAAATGCAGCTACTATACCCAACCTGAAACTGAGGATCTCAATCACCTCTTCATCAGTGGGGAATTGGCAGCGGATTTATGGGCTTGGGTCACACCTTTCATTAACGCCAAGGTTCACCTCAGTGAACACATTACCATTCGCTGCTGGAACATATTGGCTGGAACTAATCTATCCTCGGCTTTCAGTTTTGTTGGGTTGTATGTGGTTATCTTAATGCTATGGGAAATATGGAAAACTAGATGCATAGCAAGAAATGACAATATCAGGCCAAACATAAGTGGAGTTAAAAGGAAAATTAGTGAAGCTGTCACCATTTATTTAGAGAAAGTCATATTTCCAGGTATGCTGTCCACATCACAAAAGCACTGCCTGGCTCAATTTCATTTATATCCGAAGGTAGTTCAGAAGCTGCCAATACTAGTGCGATGCAAATTATCTTCCTCCAAGTTAACTCTGCATGTGGATTGAGTCTCTAAAGGCAATCCTGGAAGGAGTGGTGGAGGTGGATGTATCCGTGACTACGCGGGTAATCTGATTGTAGGATTTACTTTTTATTATGGTCAAGGATCCAGTCTCCTAGCAGAGACTAGGGCATTGCACGATGGTCTTCAAATAGCCTTCCTCTGTGGACTCCATTTGGGAGCTGTTTACTGTGATTGTGCTTTGCTGGTTGATGCCATCCATAAAGGGGTGGCTCCAAGTTGGTTTACTCTTCCATGGTGGAAGGCCATTCTTGATCTAATATCTAAATGCGGCTCCACCGTTCAGCACATCTTTAGGGAAGGCAACCAAGTCGCTGATGCTTTGGCCTCCTTTGCTTGTACATGTCACAATAACCACATTTATACTCATATCAGAGAACTTCCTCGGCTGGCTAGAGGAGCCCTCAGAGTGGACAAAGCAGGCCTTCCTGCTATTCGGAATTGTAACAGACTATTTTTGGGTTTGTAGATAGAATTCATGGCTGTATATGGGTACTGACAGGGGCATGCCCCGCTGATCTTGTATTCTTTACAAAAATCAATAAAATTCTCTTGACCACAGTGTATGTCTAGGGGAGTGAGAACATCATTCCCTGCTGGGGGATGGTGCACTCGACTGGACCCGACACTGTTGGTTGGTGCTTATTAAAAAAAAGAAGAGGATCCAGAGACCAAAAATAGGAACCACAAATGCCCAAAAACACGTCTTTTGAGGTCTGGAGGAGTTTCCTAGGACTGACCACTGTCCCTCTCCATCATGAGGTTACAGAACATCTTTTGAGAAGGCAGATCTGTCAGGTATCATTTATGGGAAAGGTCAGCTTTCCATGGTACTCTACTTTTTGACTACAGCCAATCAAATTACGGTCTGTGCAAGAACCTGGCAGAAGTTCAGATATGGAAAAAGGCTAGTCTGTCTCCATGGGCAAATGGGAAAAAGGTATTTGGTCAAAGAACCTCCTTGATTAATTGTTTATTTTGACCAAACAAATAATGTTTAGAAGACTCCAAGCGAAGGAAAAGGTTCCTTGGACAGTCAACTGTCCTTGTCATCATTGGCCTTCCATATCAACCTTTTGGTTAATGACAAAGTCAGGGACCAAATCTGGGAAAGGTCGCATCTCATGGAAGCCACCTTTTTACCTCCACCTAATCATATTTGCTGTTTAAGAGATCTCACAGGACAGAAGGACGTCCTTGGTAGTGCCAGCCGATGGAAGACAAGATACTGCAGATTTTCCTTGGAACCTGCTACACCAAATTTATTTGGAGGGAAAAACTTCTGCTAGAAGGATTTCTTGCGTCTATAAAAGGGCAACCCATGTATGATAATGTAGCTGTTGAAGCTACTGCTAAAGAGAGAGAAAGAGCCACGTCATTGAGCATTCAAAGAAGAATATCTGTGAGGAAGAAAATAAGGAAAAGAAAGAGAGAGAGCAGCACAACTGTGGTTCGAGCTAACCCAGTGGTGAAAGAGGAAGAAGAAGTTGATGAAAGCTTGTTAGAGCTTTCATTTTGCTTTTCTGAACAATGTTTCAAGTGTGTGTCCGATGCTCTGTTTAGAGATTGGAAGTGAGTCCTTGGCTATTTTCAGCCTTGTGTGTTCTTGGGAGTCTGTCCCAAGTGTGGTTGCTGCACTTGCAGCTTAGTGTTTGTTTATTTTTGTGAGTGTGTGTGTGTGGGGCTTGTCCCCATGTGTGGTGAGGACTTCATCCTCGTGAGGAGTCTGCTCCTTGTGTGGGGCTTGTCCCCGTGTCTAGCTATAGCGTCAGCGTGTGTGTGTGTGGAGAGGATTTCATCCTCGCGTGTGAAGAGAGGATCTGATCCACTCTGCCTGTGAGTAGTGGGGTGCTGTCTCACATGTCCCTCTGTGTTTATAGAAGAAGGGAGGTTTGGGCCCCTCCGGTCACTACCGCGGGTAGTGGGTCTGATCTTGTGGATACAAGATCAGGGTGAGGGATTTGTCTCCCTCGTGTCAAGCTGTGAGTCAGTGTGTGTTGTGGAGGTTCTCCACGGTTTTTGTTTTTGCAAGGGTAAGCCTCATCGGTTGGTGAGGGGTGGATATAGGTCTGCGGGTTTGCAGACTGAACCACCTTAAAAACGCATTGTGCAGTGTATTGCATCTTGTGTGATTGCTCCATATCCTCTATCTCCATTCACAGGTTGGTGTGCTTTATGTCTAAGTGCCTCATGTGCACTCTGGTTGTTGTTTATGGTTTAATTAGCTAAAAATTTTAATTGGTCATAGTCTTTCAGCATGATCTATTTAACCCCCCCTTCTAGATCCAGTTGCACCTATCGGACCCAACAATTGGTATTAGAGCCTAGCTCTGTCATTCTCAGATCTAACGATCTGCAGAGAGGATCCAAGTGAAACTCAATCATGTATTCCCCGGTTGATCAGTTTTCAGTGACTTCCCTTCCGATCTTTGATGGTTCTAACTTCAGTGACTGGCTAGGAAAAATGTGCAGGTTTATAACCTCACATGATCTTAACCAATGGAGGATTATTACCAATGGTCCTTCCAGCCTGCCACCAAATAAAGCCAAATGGTCTAATGAACACAAGTCCAGACATGCTGACAATGTCACTGCCTTAAACTTGATGAAAGCCGCAGTAGACACCAACGCAGCTCCATTTGTTTTTGGTTGCAGCTCAGCCAAAGAAGTCTTGGATGGCTTGATTAGCATCCAAAAAAAGCAAGAGAAGTTCAACTGCTTGATGGGTGACAATGATAAACAGCCAAGCACCCCGTCATCTCAGGTAAGCTCCGAACCTGAAGATTTTACATTTGACGAGGTCATGGATGCTTATGAGAATCTAGCTGAACAATATAAGAAAATCAGATCATAATATAAAAAACTGAGAAAGAGTCTTAAGAGCAATGTTCATGAATCTTCTTGTGAAATATGTGCCAAACTTGAAAAAGCAAATGAATGTATGATGCTTGATGTGGACATGCATAAGGAACAGATTGCTTCCTTAAGAGAGGAAAATGAAGCTCTTGTGACTAAGATATCTAAACTTGTAGAAGATGAAAAAGGGCTTAGAAAAGAGATGGACTCAATGTCCGATGATCAAAAGTTCTTTGATGAACTGGTTGACAATGACAAGCTCATTGAGGAAAATGAGGAACTCCAGAGACAAATCAAAGTCCTAAAAGACATGTTATCCATTCATGAAAAAGGAAAGCACATCGATGAAAACGAATCTGAAAAATCACATGTGCTAGAACTTTGAATTGAAGATTACAAGGAAATGAATGGCCTATTGAAGAACACTTTCAATGCCTACGAGGCAGAGCTTGCTAGCTCTAAACTGCACATCTCATCCTTAAAGGAAGAGATCGCGGATTTGAATAATTCCTTGTCTAAATTTATGGACGACACTGAAAATCTGGACAGACTTCTAGGAACTAAAGTAAACTTTCAGAAAGAGGGTCTTGGTTATGCTCCAGAAAATAAGAAATCCTTTGGAAATAAGACCTATACTCCTTTTGTTTCCAGCTCAAATGTGGCCAGCACCTCCAATATTCCTACAACACAACCTGCCAATCCTAAAGCTCAACAACAACCCTCTATTCCAAAAAACCAAAAACAGAACCTAGGTCAGAAAAACAAAGCCTTCAAACCAAAACAGAAAAATAATTTTGCTTATATTGATATGCATAATGAGAAATATAATGCCATGCACCATGCTTCTCATAAATTGATTGTTCAGTGATTCTATTGTGGTAAGCCTGGACATATTATGCGTAACTATTTTTTCTTGAGGCATGATGAATCAAAAGTAGGTAAGATCAGAAGAAACAATGAAGGAAGTACTGTCAAAGGAAAGGTCAACACTGGGAGAAAGGTTGCTCAGCATACTACCATTCAGAAGCCTAGGTATGACCATGTGCATTGAGGCACCTATCAGGACATATCGGCGTACTTCAAGGCTGCCAGAAGAAGTATGCCTCCTTGCTGCCACCATTGTGGCAAAATTGGCCATACAGTCTAAGACTGTTGGCACTTGAAAGATAGAACCCACGTTCATGCCAAAGACGGTAACTTCCCTGCTCACCCACAAAAGCCTAATGCACATAAACATGCACATAAGAGAAACACCAAATCTTTTGTGCACTACTTTTACTGTGGGAAAATTGGGCATGAGATGTATGACTGTCATACAATGAGGAAAGATGACTCAATAGCATTAAGAAAGAGAGATCTGAATGCTATACATAGTGCTGACCCTCAAGGACCCAAGCAAGCTTGGGTACCACAAAATTCAAAATGAGAATTGTGGTTACAGGTGCCTTGGAGTTGAGCAAGGTTTAACTAGAAAATAAATGCTCAAGGCACAGGTCTGTAAATATAATTTTCAATCCTTGATAGTGCTGCATGTTAGATCTTCCTTTTAGTCATGGTAGTTGAGTCTTTTCCTTGCTTTCAATAAAATTTGCTCTTGTGAAAGACTCCTCGTTGGGTTGCTGTGAACCTGTCATTGATTATTCATGAAGAATCTATTTTTGATATGAGGATGAGTCATTCGCATGTTTGTGCTACTCCCAAATTATCAGCCATATGGCTTTTCTATTTATCCCTATCAATCAATTTTTTTATACTTGTCATGGCTGCATAAAAATTCAACTCATCCTTCTTATGGTCAATTAATCCTGTGTGTGATTGTCTTTACTTCCATAAGCTTTGGACTAAGGGGGAGCTTGTGTGTCTGCACTTCAGTTTAGCTTGCATATGTATGGACATTGAAACATCATCTTGTGGACTCATGAATTCCATTGTGCATCATGTTAAGGGACCAAACTTTTGCTCCCTACCTGGCCTACTAGTTTATACTGCACTCTCACTATTGTGACCCAAAAGTAAATAGAATGGTGACTTGTGGAAAGTTGGATTAAGTCCAACTGAAAGCATTCACTATGCGTGAGGGCTTACCTCCGCCCAGTACCATGGGTCAATTTTCCATATAGGTCCAAGGCTGCATACCCCCTCTGTGAGTTTCACTAAGACATTCAGAAATTCATGCATAAGTTGAGGGGGAGTTAACGTGAACATCTAATTGACATATTTGCATACTGCCCTTTCTTAAAATTCCTCATGCAGATTGCACAATTCATAGGGGGAGTCAACATCAAAAATTTCAGTCTGCATTCATGCATTCTTTTTGTTGTCTTTTGCATAGTCTATATCCTCTTAGAGGGTTGATCAGGTAGACCTTAATCTCAGGTCAACCTTGCAGTTAATTCTGCTTGAAATATTGTCTTCTATCCGAAACTCTCTGCACCTTCTCAGGAGGAGTGTTCACTATCCATTCTTATTCTTCACATCTGTCCTCTCTACTGAGATCAGACCCTGCTTCATAATGTTATTACGCTATATTCTGTCTTGGGTCTAATTTGCTTTGGATTGTCTGGAATCTACCATTCCTTGAACCATCAGTTGTATGTTTCCAGAATTCCTTGAATGCCTTGAACTTCTTGGAGGATTCTCAGTCTGGTGTTGAATTCATTTATCAGAGTAAATCTTCTAGAAGAATCTTCCTTTATGGAGCCTTATAACTGCCCTAAACATGAAAGCTATTGGTTTGAAATTAATGATTTCGCATGCTTTTAAGTTTAACTGTCTTGAAAATGGCTGCACTCAGACTTAATAGACCTAAACCAGCTTTTCATTTTTTTTAACTTACCTTACCTTCTTGAATCTGAAAGTTATCTTTTGTACAAAGGCATTCTTGATTGAGAAACTTCATTGAAAGTATTATTTTTAAACATTTGTCAAATCTAAAGTTTCCAAAAAAAAGGGGGCTACAATGATAGCAATGAACTTCAGCCATGCTGAGTAACTGGGGATATTAGCGTCTGATAAACATATATCCTTATGTAAAAAGGTGTGTGCTAAGTTCAGTACTCTAAGGCAAAGCAATGGCATTGGATTCACCGAGAAATTAAGTCCCTACCCCAAAGAAGTGGAGTGGACAACGTCATGAAGTGCCAGGCTATCTCTGTTAAAAAAAAGGGCAAAATGGTGAGCTACACTGAGTAATTGGGTGTGCTTGTGTCTAATCAACGTGCACTCTCACGTCAAAAGGTGCATGCTACCCCTGACTGCTCGTAAAAGGTTTGACAATTGGTATCCAACAATGGTCTCTCTAGAAAAATCTAAATTTGTGGTGCTCTTGGATAAAATCAGAAATGTCTATTTGTTTATCCTCAATACTTCTTGCAATAACTCTCAAGGAAGCTAATGGCATTGAATGAGTAAGATGAGAGGAGGTTAATGTGGTTTAAGTATGAATTTTTGGTTAATTTCTATCATTTTTGAATGCAAATGCTTTCAAGTGCGTTTATTGAAAAACTCAGAATTCATCAGTATTAAACCAATCTGTATTTAAGGGCATTGTCACTAGAGTTCAATAATTGGATATTCTGAAAATATATAACTCTGCATTTATGAACTTGGTTTCAAACTAAAGAACCCTCCTTCTTTCAACTATTGACTGTTGCTCCTCATTTTCTAAGTGTCGACCCCTAGTGTCGACCCTTTGCAACCAGACTACGGTCTAGCTGTTCTAGCATCTGCCATTAAGAAAAATTGGGCTCTTCTTGCTTCATTGCTCCAACAAAATTGGCCTCAGTTCGTCAAGCATATGGTTAGTGTGCATTTTCCATCTCCATGCATTGCATAGAAAATCACAAAAACCTGAAAAATAGAAAAACCAGTAAAAAGCTGAAATCTGAAGATCCTAAAAATTTGAAAACCAGAAACCCATTAAAAACTTAAAAAACCTGAAAACTAATTTTCTTTTGTCAATTTTATGGCTGCTATATTTCTCTCATACTATATCATGCTGCAATGGTTAAATGTCTTGCATATACTTGTCTCTCATGACTCGATTCAGGTTGTCTTGCCATGTCATCATGACATTTAATGCCTTTTTGTGTAAATCTACTTCTGCCATGAGGGACCCAACAATTTATGCTTGTCATTAACAATTGGTATCACTTGCTCTCTAAACACTAAGCATCACTCACTATCAAGTGGTATCCACTCCTTGTCTGCACGGTCTTCTCTCTACATAATTCTTGCTTTACTTGCATTCACGAGGGACCCAACAAGAGAACCTTCAGGGACCTAACAATTGTCAACTTTAATCAGTGTCTAACCATTGGGATGTAATTCCACATCAATTTTTGGAACACTGAGAAGGTATCTCAGGTTGCTACACGTTTAATTGCTCCCTACAGGTATGTACTTACTTTCACTCTGTACATAATGTGCTAATAATCTCATACTTTACTCCTTTCTTTCCTAACTGTGCCATATATTCTCTCCATCGTGTTATTTTGATGATGTCAAAGGGGGAGAGAATTGTATGTGTCATTAACTAGGGTATGCATAAAGGGGAGAGAGCCTGGAATGCATAAAGGGAGAGATTTATATGGGGAGAGAAAGTCTTTGTGCTTCATTTCATGATTATATTTCTTTGCACTTTGACTCACAATGTACTCAATGACTCATAGTTGCCATCATCAAAAAAGGGGAGAATGTTAGGAGAATGTTGTGCATGTATGGTACACACATAATTCTCTGCCTTAATCTAGTTTTGATGATGTCTGCCTATGAGTCACTGATGAGTCTATCCTGCACTTGATAACATCAATATTCATACATTTTAGGTCAAAGTCAACTGAGCAAGAAAGATTAGGTCAAAGTCAACTGAGCATGGGTCAAAGGTTAAGGTCAAGTCATGAAAAAATTAGTGAAGATGAAAAAGGGCAGGTTGACAAATCTGACTGAGCATAGACACAAGGTCGGTGCACCTTTCGCTAGCACAAGCCAAGGTTGGTGCACCTTTCGCCAGCACAAGACCAAGGTCGACGCACATCATGCCAGTGCAAGCAAAGGTCGATGCATGTTGTTGAAGGTCGGTGCACATGTGAAAGTCAAGGTCGGTGCACATTTGCACGGCAGCATATAAGGTCGATGCACATTAAGCTAGAACAGAACAAAGGTCGATGCATATGTAGAAGTCCTACATATAAGGTCGATGCACATTTGCATTTGCGCCCAGCTAGGTCGGTGCATGTTCTACCTTCAACGTTACAAGGTTTGTGAACGTTGCTAAAAGTCTGTGCACATGAAGAGGTCCTGCACTGTCAAGGTCGGTGCACATATCATCAGGTCGGTGCACATTTGCTTTCAAATCTATAAGGTCGGTGCACATACTCAACAAAGGTCCGTGCACATTTACTTTCAACTCTATAAGGTTAGTGCACATACTCAACAAAGGTCCATGCACATTTGCTTTCAACTCTATGAGGTCGGCGCACATGTTCAACCAAGGTCGGTGCACATATCAGGTCGATGCACATCCTGAAGACCTGAAGACTAAGGTCAGTGCATATCTGCATTATGGCATGTAAGGTCGGTGCACATGTTGAAGACCTGCAACTAAGGTCGATGCACATCCCTTAGCATTGAACGCTCAGGTCTGTGCACATGCTGAAGATTTGCCATTCAGGTCGATGCACATATGCAGTCAAGTCTGAAAGGTCGAAGCACATATACAGTCTAGTCCACTAAGGTCTGTGCACATGCTGAACTAAGGTTGATGCATCTAGTCTCCCAGGGGCATTTTTAGCAAACCTCCGACTTTTTCAGAAGAGGATCCAAAGACCAAAAATAGGAATCGTAAATGCCCAAAAACACGTCTTTTGAGGTCTGGAGGAGTTTCCTAGGACTGACCATTGTCCCTCTCCATCATGAGGTTATAGAACATCTTTTGAGAAGGCAGATCTGTCAGGTATCATTTATGGGAAAGGTCAACTTTCCATGGTACTCTACTTTTTGACTACAACCAATCAAATTGCTGTTTGTGCAAGAACCTAGCAGAAGTTCAGATCTGGAAAAAGGCTAGTCTATCTCCATGGGCAAATGGGCAAATGGTATTTGGTCAAAGAACCTCCTTGATTAATTGTTTATTTTGACCAAACAAATAATGTTTATAAGACTCCAAGCAAAGGAAAAGGCTCCTTGGACAGTCAACTGTCTTTGTCATCATTGGCCTTCCATATCAACCTTTTGGTCAATGAAAAAGTTAGGGACCAAATCTGGGAAAGGTCACATCTCATGGAAGCCACCTTTTTGCCTCCACCTAATCATATTTGCTGTTTAAGAGATCTCACAGGACAGAAGACGTCCTTGGTAGTGCCAGCCGATGGAAGACAAGATACTGTAGATTTTCCTTGGAACCTACTACACCAAATTTATTTGGAGGAAAAAACTTTTGCTAGAAGGATTTCTTGGGTCTATAAAAGGGCAGCCCATGTATGATAATGTAGCTGCTGAAGCTGCTGCTGGAAAGAGAGAAAGAGCCACGTCATTGAGCATTCAAAGAAGAATATATGTGAGGAAGAAAAGAAAGAAAAGAAAGAGGGAGAGCGGCCCAACCGTGGTTCAAGCTAAACCAGTGGTGAAAGAGGAAGAAGAAGGTGATGGGAGTGCAGCCCCTCTTTGCAGCCAGCCCCAAGCTTGCTAGAGCTTTCATTTTGCTTTTCTATACAATGTTTCAAGTGTGTGTCCGATGCTCTGTTTAGAGATTGGAAGTGAGTCCTTGGCTATTTTCAGCCTTGTGTGTTCTTGGGAGTCTGTCCCAAGTGTGGTTGCTGCACTTGTAGCTTAGTGTTTGTTTATTTTTTTGAGTGTGTATGTGTGGGGCTTGTCCCCGTGTGTGGTGAGGACTTCGTCCTCGTGAGGAGTCTGCTCCTCGTGTGGGGCTTGTCCCCGTGTCTAGCTGTAGCATCAGCGTGTGTGTGTGTGGAGAGGATTTCATCCTCGTGTGTGAAGAGCAGATCTGATCCTCTGTGCCTGTGAGCAGCGGGGTGTTGTCTCACGTGTCCTTCTGTGTTTATAGAAGAAGGGAGGTTTGGTCCCCTACAGTCACTACCGCAGGTAGTGGGTCTGATCTTGTGGATACAAGATCAGAGTGAGGGATTTGTCTCCCTCGAGTCAAGCTGTGAGCCATCGTGTGTTGTGGAGGTTCTCCACGGTTCTTACTTTTGCAAGGGTAAGCCTCATCGGTTGGTGAGGGGTGGACGTAGGTCTGCGGGTTTGTAGACTGAACCACCTTAAAAATGCATTGTATAGTGGATTGCATCTTGTGTGATTGCTCCATATCATCTATCTCCATTCACAGGTTGGTGTGCTTTATGTCTAAGTGCCTCATTTGCACTCTGGTTGTTGTTTATGGTTTAATTAGCTAAAGTTTTTAATTGGTCATAGTCTTTCAGCAGGATCTATTCAATCCCCCCCTTCTAGATCCAATTGCACCTGTCAGACCCAACATGCCCCGCAGAAGGTACAATTGTGTCGTCGCCAAGCCCGGCTCCGCACTTGCAAATTCCAACATCCGAGGGAATAACATCCAAGCTTGGAGGGCGCGGGGTTCATACTCCGGAAATAGGGTGTAGACCCACGCATTGAAAAAGTGCATAGGCCCGACTATCCGCACTTGTCGTGTAAGCGGGCTACTGCTAACATCCCCCAGCATCTTGTAGATCAAACACAAGGCGGAGGGGCAAAGAGACAACTTGAGCCGCTAGGCCATCTGGTAGGCGGGGTATCTGGCCTTTGGCCGAATAACAATTTGGTCACCGTACGGCATGGCAAAGGCACAGAGCCAATAGGCCAGAAAAGCCGCACAATGTGTCATAGCATCGACACCTGTCGGGTTGGGGCCATCCTTGCGCCCTTTGAAGATGGTAGTGTCTAAATCCAGCTTGCTTCGGCCGCGTTTCTTCAAAACTGCAACGGTGCCAACAGGGGGAAATCATCATATTTCTTCTCCCCATGAAAGAAATACCTCAGCGACATCCCCATGCGCACTCTTCTTCGGTCACTGCGCCTCAGATGCCTATCCCCGCAATATGACAAGAGCAACTCCCGGTATGCCTTCATCAGATACCAATAAGAAAAGCCAAGTGTGTACATGCCTTCCCCGTCGGTTTCATCCTTAATCAGCTCCAGGGGACACACCTCTTCATACGGCTCCCCATCAATGGGCAAGCCGGTCGGCTGGTGAAGACTCCAAAGATCAATGGAGGTTTTTCCTTCAGCTGTGTAGAAAGTGTTGAGCTCTATGTTGAAGACCTCCATCATCCCGCAGCACAACCCTTTGGAAATTGGGAAACTTGAACCGGGAAGCATACACGCTGTGGTATAGCCTGGCCCTGATCAGCAAGGATGCATAATTATATAGCACATAGTCAGTGAATTCCACTGCCACTTCCCGGAAGCTGTGCGCATCGCAGACTTTGAAATCAACAAACTAGCCGATGGCCAGTTCATGTTTGAAGTAGATGGCTAGGCAATCCATAACATAGGGATCTTCCCTATACCCCCATTTGAGTGGGGCCAAGAATAAACCGAACTGAAGCTGCTCTTTGTGCACATGCCCGACAACATTGTCCCAACTGGCTAATGTGAATTCAGGGGCCCACACTAATTTTTCCTTGGACGGTGAGAGCTCCTCCAACCCCAGCATGGGTTTCCACTCCCTGGGCTCTCCAAGCAAGTACATGGGTATGCTCTTCGAGACCGTGTAGATGAGGCTGTCCCTCAACTTCAAGACGGTGTGCTCAACATCCTGCACAACCCTAATGTATGCTCCTCGAGACCATGTAGATGAGGCTGTCCCTCAACTTCAAGACGGTGTGCTCAACATCCTGCACAGCCCTAATATCTCACTTGCCTTGAGAGCTAAAGTGCTTCAGAAAATGGACCAAGTGCTTGTCCTTGGGGTGGTCTTGCCGGTATCCCCCGTCCTGGCTGAACGTGTAACCCGCATCAGTTAGGGCGAGTCGCCCGAAATCCATGGTGTCTGTATCAGAGCCTGATGACTCCGTCAGCATGGCTATCTTGGCATGCTCTCTGTCCAGGTCATCGACATTAAGCCACATGACTTTTAGGGGAGCAACTGAAGACACGGGCTTGGCACAGGCAGTACCCTGAGAAGAAGAGGCAATTGAGGAAGCCATCTCCTGCAAAACACAAACAAACAAATGATCAGAAGAGAAGACCATGTGTGGAATAGATGTCTAGAAGATAAAAGGCTATGGCTGAATTAAAAGAATAAGACATAAGGATTTTGACAAAATTTTGGCAGAGTCTCCCCTAGGCCGGTGGCAGAAAGAGAGAAGCGGGTGCACGTCCACAAGGAGTGACCACACCAAAAAGTCATGGTGCACATGGAAGTGGCAACATCGAATAATTTCCAGCCCTTTCGGGCTACTCAATGGCCCTAAGGCCTTAGTGGTTGGCTATTTCCCATTGGTCCGGCAGCTACCTTGACCCTTCTGGTGGCTCCCACTGGCGCTGATCCGGTGGCCCTTCGAGCTTGTGATCCGGTGGCACCCGTAGGCATTGATACATTGGCGGCTACCCTGACCCTTGATCCGGTGGCTCCCACTGGTGTTTATCCGGTGGCCCTTCGGGCTTGTGATCCAGTGGCGCTCGTCAACACCCCGATCCGGTGACACCCCAGTCGCTGAATCGGTGCCCCCCCATCGGCCACTCCCATCCGGTGGCTCCGAATCCAAGTGAATCGGTGGCCCCAGCAGGCATCCGATCCGGTAGCTCTCGCAAGCCACTCCCATCCGGTGGCATTTAAGACCGCTCGATCCAGTGGTCTTCGCTATAGGCGGTGATTCGGTGGCACCGGCGATCATCTCTGCAACCCTCGTACGAGGAGGCAGAGTAATAGAAGAGAAGAGAAGAAAGGGAAGAGAGAAAGAAGAAGAGAGGAAGAAGAAGAGAAGAAGAAAGATAGAAGAACAAGAGAAGAGGGCAAGAAGAAAAGACGTAGAGGAGACCTAGGGCTCAGTGGCCATCGCCCGCGGTGCAAAAAAAAAAAGAGAGAAGAAGAGATAGGGGAAGAAGAAGAAGAGGGGGGATGAGAAGGAGGGTTTCCCATCCGGCGGCCATGGCGTCCCCCTCACCCTGAGCAATGGCGATCGACGACGAGCGGCAGTCGGGGGTCGTGGGCGACAGCGAGTGACGACGCTACAGACGGAGGAAGAGAAAAGGGGGGTGGGTTTGAAATCCAAATGAGGGGGAAAGTGAACGATCCCCCCCCCCCCCCCCCCCCGTGCTTTATATAGGGCCTTAGGCCCGTTCAAAAAAAGAAAAAAAGGGGAAAGGAGATAATAAAGAGGAAAGAAAAGAGAAGTGAAAGTAAAAAAAGAGGGAGAAGAAAAAAAATATAGAAGTACAAAAAAAGAAAAAGAAAAGAGACCAAAAAATGATGAAAAAAAAATATATATATATAATGAGAGAAACAAAAAAAGAAGAGAGAATATATATATATATATATATATATATATATATATATATATATATTTGTGTGTGTGTGTGTGTGTGTGTGTGTGTGTGTGTGTGTGTGTATGTGTGTGTGTGTGTGTGTGTGCCCACGAGTGAGGGGCATTTGTGGACGTGTAAAATTTCACGCGTAAGCAACTCCCCACATCCGTACCAAAAAGAAAGAACGAGAGACACATGAATTTCGAGGATACGGGGTGACGAGGCCTGTTTAACCCCACCCCCGGCCTGGGGAAGAAGACTCCAAGGAGACTCCATGTTTGGGCTCCGAATGATTCCACCGCTCGGAAATACCTTACACTTGCCCGGACACATTGAAAGAAAATGACAAGGGGATTAAGATGCCCCTGAACTTACACACTGCCGTGAGTTCACCTTCGGGTCTCCGGCAGCGAAGAATACACCAGGAGACCTAAGATCTTCGAGTCCCTAAAATAGATCAACAATTGCGAATAACAAAATATGCATTAGCGAACTACACTCTGACGGGTGAATTAAACCTCGAATCCCAGAGAAGAACATCCTGGGACTTGGAAGTGTCAAAAGAGAGGGAAAAAAAACAAACAAAAGCCCCCGAGTGAACCGGTGGCCCCATAGCCACCTGATCTGGTGGCGCTCCAAGCCACCTGGTCCGGTGGCGCTCCATGCCACTTGAATCGGTGGCGGCCCAAACTCGTTGATCCCGTTGTGCCCCGTAGGCCCTGATCCAGTGGCGCCTCTCACCCTGATCCGGTGGCACTCTTCGCTTCTGAACTGGTGGTGCTCCCCGGCTGCTGAACCCGTGGTGTTCCCTCGCACGGTGATGCGGTGGCTGCCCCTTTAAACCGGTGGCTCTCTCGTGCTGCTGAACCGGTGGTGCTCCGCCCGCTCACGATCTGGTGGTGCCAGTAAGCCCTTGATCCGGTGGCGTCCTTGAATGCTTGAACCGGTGGCCCCCGTTTCTTCTTCATCAGGTGGCTCACCTCAGCAGCGCACCCGGTGGCGCGTGAAGCCTTCTCCATCCGGTGGCTTCGATAGCGTTAGTCTTGCGGGCTCTGACGATAGATCACTGGGTCTTACCAGTGTTTGAAGGTCCTTGCCCATGGAGAGTCCCCTCTCTGGCGTACAGCAGATGACGGGGACAGGTGTGAGGGCGTTAACAGCCTATCCTCCTGCTCCCGGAGTTGAACCATGCGAGATGGGACAGCCGCAAAGCTCTGGCTTTCTGCCCTTCGACGACATCTCAGGCGGTCAGATATAAAAGAGAGAGATACACAGAAGAAAGAGGGGGACCGTATACGAACACCCAGTAGAGAAAAAAGGAGAGAAGTCTTGGGAGGCTCCTGCTCCGTTGGCTCCCGCTGAGTGAAGAAGAAGAGAAGAAGAAGAATGTGAGGAAGGGAAGAAGAAGAAGAGAGGTTCAGAGGGGGAGGGGCTTGTGCTCCACCCCCCCTCCCCATTGGAGTGACGGCCTCCCGTCGTCTCCTGGCTCCTTTTTCTGGTTTTGTTGTGTTTTCACCCTTGTTTACTCCACTATGTATTCTCCACGGTGTCTTTCCCCTTCTTCTGTAAGGAATAAAAAAAAGGGGTCTCTAACTTTGATGTTGAATTCATGGGTGTTTCTCGTGATTTATTCTTTTTATCTTCTTGGGTTCCTTTTTGTTTCTCCATCAGGTTCTCCCGTCCGTTTCCACTGTCCTATGGAGGTCTGGGCCCCCAGGGGTGTAGGCATAATGGAGTCCCCATTCTGAGCCTGATGAGATTTTTACTCTTAGCCTCAAAGGGTCACTCTCATTCGTTCCCCTACTGCCATTTCCTTCTTCTCCCTTGACTCCTTGCTTCAAGGTGCCAACCGCGTGAGTATAAGTATCTGGGACCTACCCATCCATGGCTGAGACCCAGACTTCCTGAGTTCATGAAAACCCTCCATTCAAGAGCAACCCCCCCAGGTAATGCCTGGTACACAGAGATCACATTGGCTGCGGCCCTCCTTAGAGGAGCCTCATGAGGTTGTGGAGGGTCGACCCTGTACTCTCCCAGGTCGATTTCATCTCTCTTTACCATGCCTTCAATAATATCTTTGAAGACATAGCAGTCTTCAATTGGGTGCCCCAACATCTGGTGATAGGGATAGAATCTTGGATTGTCTTTTCTATTCAGGTCCTCTGGCCTCTTTGGCTCAGGCAGGGTGACCTTATCATATTAGGTTACCCAATCGAACTGAATTCTGGTCTTATCCTTTCGAAAAGAATAGGCCTTCTTCATTTTATCCCGTAGTGAGGGACCTTCTTTGCCATCTTCGGCTTTGGGAGGCTGTGGGGCATCCGCCTTCTTGCCTTTGTCCTTCTGTTGTTCAAATGCTTTAATGTCAAGGGCATTTGCTTCTTTAGGCGCCTGGCACCGTTCTACCGCCTTGCCCTTTTGTGTAGCAGTAGCGGTCGAGGCAGGGGCAGGTCTGGACAGGAAAGCCTCGACCTCGGCTACAATGTTGTTCAATCGGTTGAACGACGGGATCTCCATTCCTATCATCTTTTCTAGGCCCTCTCTCCCGAGGTTCTGTTTGCATATTTGTACAGTGTCCTCCTGATGCGGGGGCCGCTTGCATCTCATTCCAAGGTTCCTCAACCTCTTGATATAATCAAGGGCTGTTTCATCTGCCCTCTGTCTTGTTGAGTAGAGTTCGGCCACTGTGACCTCCCTATCTATAACATGGAATCTTTCTCTGAACTTCCTCTGCATGTCCGACCAGTCGCTGATCGACCCGGCTGGGAGGCTGGAGTACCATTCAAAAGCGAGCCCCGTTAGCGAGGACCCAAAAAATTTCAGCAAGTATGACTCGTCGGCGGCCAGATCACCCATGACGGTCATGTAGTAGGCGACATGTTCTTTTGGGGATCCCTTCCCGTTGAACTTGTCAAATTTTGGCGGCTTGCTAATCCCGGGAGGGAGCCACTTGGCAGCATGGTGCGGCGGGTATGGAACCCTATATGCATCAAATACGACGTAGTCGCCTTCAGTTCTTTCAGCGAGCTTCAGCTCGATCATTCTCTCCACCATCATTTTCCTCATGACGGTTGGATCAACATGCTCTGGCTAGAAGTGTGCCGGCTGTAGGTAGGGGGTGACCATGGTGGTCGCCTGCGGAGGAGGACGCAGTAATGGAGGTGTTTGGTGCACCTATGGTAGCACCGGCGGCATCAGCGGCTGTGGTAGGCGTTGCTGAGTCGTCGCCAGGCTTGGTTCTGCCGGTTGGGGCACGGCATATTGTGGAGAGGGGTCACTCCAGTTGATGGCTCCTCGTGATGATTCACCCTGCATCTCGGGCTACTTCGAGGCTGAAGATTGCTCTGTCTTCTCCATCAGTTGCTTCTTCAGCAGCTCTATCTCCTGGCGGTACCTTTGTAGTATCATTAGTACTGCCGGATCCATAGCTACAGTACTAGGAATCGCTTTTGTTGTATCCCCGGATGCACCCTCAGGTAGGATGTCGAGCAAGACATCTTCTTCTTCTTCCGCTGTCACCATATTGGCAGTCAGGACAGCAGATCCATCACATTGTTGGATGTGGGCTAGGGTTTGCTCCCCTCCAGTTGCTGCCAACAATTCTCTTGTAGCTTCTACCCTTCTAGTGTTCGGCCCTGGCCTTCCGGCCAATTGGGCCAACTCATGAGGATCTTCTGGAACCCTTCCATATTGGCCAGATATGCTAGCCATGTTACAGGTGAAGATATGCATTCTTCTCCTTTGTCTATGAACCTTCCTTCTTACATGCTCCGGGAAGGTCAGTCTCTCAAATACAGAGATTCTCTTTCCTTCTTCCCGCCGAGGGGTGGTCTCATCGGCTTCACATCGAAGCCATCTTCATAACCATTGTCGTCGACTGACGACGTCATCCTTCTTTCTTCCTCTTCTTCAACTGCCGTTGGTGGGCAGTAGTATTCTTCAGCCACGACTACTTGTAGTAGCCGTTGTTGGCCCAGAGAGGGGTTGCCTAGACCCCTGAAGTAATTCCTGACCATGCTGGTCATTTCTTCTTGCCTCAGTCCCTAATGTAGGACTAGGGATAGTTGTCGACCTCCCACGGGAGGGATATAAGCAGGCTGGGCTCGTCCGGAAAGTTGCTGGAATCTTCTTCTCACTGTAGGGATGTTGGCTTGTCGGGCGCAGGCCCTGAAACTTTCACGGCGTAGAGAGTCCACAACCGTCTCTTCCTTCCTTGGGACCAGGGCTCTTTCCTTCTTCATTCTCACTCCGTCACATGCAGGGCGGTGACGAGTTGGTGTGACCTGGTAGGCGGGCTGGGTCTTTTTAGGGACCCAAACCTGCTTGAATTTCTTCAGCCTAGGGGCCAGCTTCTCACGGCCATGGTGGCCGGCTTCTTCTTTCTCATCTCTCCTTCCAGAGAGGGCCTGATAGGAGTTGTGAACCGGTATGGTGGGGACGACCCGATCCGGGACCACCTGAGCGTCGCGTCCGTCTAGGAAGACGTGAACTCCACCGATTAGCACGAATTTACTGGATATAAAGAGACATCCGGTGACAAGAGCAGTATTCCGCCGGAAGCCTCTACGCTGGCATCCTCTGGCATTCTTGGCAGGAATGGGGCGGGCCCCATGGGTGATGTGGTGCACCAGGCAGCTGGCGACCGGAACCGGACTCTTGATCGAGCCTATAGAGCATCGAGCCTTCAAGGCCTCGACCTTCTTTACAGTCTGCTCGACAGGCTTCGAGGATTCCACTTGCAGCATGTCAACAAAGGCCAACCCCAAGAAGTTGGGGAAGCCTACAGCAGCAGGGAATGTCCCGAAGACGGTGGGCACCACCAGGTACCCATGCTCAGTGTGGCCGGCGACGATCGCGGGGCCAAAGTTAATGCCAGTTAGTCCAGTTGATGCCATTGTTTGCCTGTAAACACAAAACAAGCAACGATCAACAGTCTTTGGGAAGGCCTCGGGCCCACATATCTCGGCAAAGAGATGAAAGGTGACACTGGTCCCACCGGGCGTGCCAGACTTGTTGGGACGGTTTATTTTTTGTTAGGTCATTTTGTTCGGGTCAATCAACCAGTTAATTAATAAATAACTAATTGGTTAATTGACTGCGTAGGCGTGCCAGTCACGTGAGTGACAAGTTTATTGTGCGCTCATTCTGACCATTGTGGGGGAGAGTGAGATTCGGGTCGGGACCAGCAGTCCGCCATACCATAAAGGCTATGGTGTTAATTACATCCCCCGTAAGGGAGAAAACCTTTGATTAATTGTCGAGATAGCGGGCCGTTCGAGGCCGAAACAAGATGCAAAAGTATGAATGTGACGAGGTCACGTGAAATGCTTTTATCTATCATGCAAGGGAGGCATGGTTCATTAAGTTGGAGACCCTTGATACGTGGCGGAGGACATAGGTCCGAAGACCACCATCGCGCGGCAAAGACTTCCGGTCGGGTGTAGTCCAGACCTCCGTCAGTGCCATTTGATATACCCGAGGGTCTATGCAAGCATGCGTGCATGATGCTCATGATTATGCTAAGCATGGTAATAGGATTATGAAGATGAACAATCATCAATCAAGTTTATTAGTCTCCACCGAGGGAGATGAAAGTGATAGCATAGACATGATAACGAAAGCATGATGCTAACAGACATGATAGTAGAAGCGTGATAATAAGATGGTTCGGACCTGAACATCCCTCTCCTTATTTAGTTTATTACTGATTGAGGTTTATTAATCTCGGTCGCGAGAGGTGAAGATCGCTCCAAAGACGAGTGAGTGATTAGAAGGGAGCAATAACTTAAAATCGGCGGGACCATGCGTAGGGATAGGTTCCCCGGCGCGGCCAAGCGTAGGCAAAAGGGTCTAATCCGACGCGGTGGCCTTGGGGCGCGTCGGGAACGGGCCAAACAAAATGATGAAGTTATGAGTCCAATGTTAATTCGGCGCGGGGGGGGGGGGGGTACCGCGCCGTATTAGGGCGCGCCGGATAAGGGGCCGCGCCGTTTTAGTTGATTTTTGAAGAATTTTGAAACTATTTTGATTTATTAAGATGTTGATGAGGGTTTTGAGGTTGATTTGGTTGATTGCCTGTTGAATTAGAGTCCAGGGCTCTCCAGGAGCAAAGTTATAAGCTAGTGCGAGGTTCATACTCAAGCACGAGAGTTTATTAATCAAGAACATATGTTTTATTGAGACCAACTTACTGGAGGTAACTTTATTAATTAAGAAACTTGGTAAAAATTGGGCAGCATATCCCCCGTCCTTGAAGGATTGCAGGGGAGAAGCGGGGTCATACCCACGTGTGGAGTAAGCCCCTAAGTAGCCAGTCGGCACAATGGCAGCCAGCAGATCCCAATCGGACAGGAAACCCCGAGGACTAGCCTACCAGGGGCACCATGACTCTGTGGGTTGAAACAAGCGGATAAGGCGACTAACGAGAGAAGCAGCAACCCCGAGGGCTAGCCTACGAGGGGTGAGCAACCTATAGTCTGCACTATATCCGAGTGAGAGGGACGACTGTTAGGGAGAGAAGCCCCGAGGACTAGCCTACAAGGGGCACACGTCCCTTAGTCACCACTGGGTCCCGAAGGACTGTGGATTTGAATTTGTCGGGCTGAAGCCCTTGTTGATGTTCACCTAGTGGCCTGTGGGGACACTCATCACTGACAGATGAGCTTCTATCGACCGAGTGGTGTTCGTAATGTGACATCGGGGAATGTTTCCCCTCCCCGGTTTACTAGAGCAGTGCTGTCAAGCAAGCTCACAGACCCTGAATGCAGGCGGGATGAAAAAAGGAATGTGTAACACCACACGACAGCCGGTGAGTTGATAGATTTCTGAGCATGGGTTGGAGAATTGACGTTCGAGGGTCAAAGGAATTAACACTCACGGGGGAAGAGGTGATTAGCAATTACAGAGAGGGGTACCTAGTATGCAGATAGGATGATTTAGCTACATACTCATATGCTCGAGTAACTGGCATGCAACAGGCACATGACGGGCCTTGGTGTTCTGGAGGTGACCCCCACCTTCTCTGAGCAATAGAACAATGCAAAGAGAAAAGAAAATGGAGATCAGACCTTGAAACAGAGCGGGAAGAGATACGTGCACAGGCACACCTCTATCCACAAAGTATGCAGGAACCATCGAGTAGGACACGGCCACTGCGTCGACGTGAAGGACCCGGGGAGGGGTCATCTCTGTAGCCCGTGGTGTCCCAGGGCATATGCGGAGTCGGAGAAACCGGATTCAAAAACCACGCGCACGGGGAAACAGACAGATGCACCGACTGAGATATAAGTGGAAGAAGGAGATACAGCATCGAGCATTCAATCCACCAGCACATACGTGTATACCATCATCTCGTGAACAGGGAGATAACACATACATTACAAATCCGGCGCCGGCATTGTCGCACGGTCACCGTTCACTAGTTGCAGAGAGATTCACAGAAGAAGAACAAATCAAAGAGATGGCAAGGAGGGGAGGAGGATAAGCTCATATCATCGCCCCTCCCCCCTCTTCGCTTACATTAGATCAAAAGAAAAAAAAGAAATGGGGAAGACGGCCGGGAGAAAACCACACGACCCACCTATACTCAGAACAGAGTATCGGAATCCCCTTCTTCTTCTCCGGCGCCGGAGGGCTTCAGATAGAGCAAAAGGAGGCGGCGGCAGCAAACAAGCTCTCCGAAGGAAAACCTTCTTCCCCAGGAAAGATACCCTCTCTCCCTTGGCTCTGATTGGTGGTCACCCTCTCCCCGGCGAGCACTCAGTCTCTATGCCTTCGACCTCTTCTCGATCGTTCTCTTCTTCTTCTTTTTTTTGATTTACTCGAACCAAGTGCTTTTATATAGAAGAGCTTAATCCGGCGTGGGAAGTAGCGCGCCGGGTAAGAGTTTCTCGAAGCTTTTGGGCGCGCCAGATTTTAGGGCGCCGGATAAGGGGGGCGCGCCGGTGAGGGGCACGCCGTATTAACCTCTCCCGCTTGACGCGGGTTAGCCGGTGTGTCCGGGGATGGTTCCGGGAGTCACCGTGACCGTTCATCTCACCGCAGTTCTTCAAAACCTTGAAGGGAAGCCATGACGAAGCTCTCGAGACGACGTATGGCCCTTCTCGGAACCTCGCGTATCTTTAGTTTGAACACACGGGTTTTCCATTGAAACGGATTTTGGCACTATGATTCGTGCTGCTAGCTCAGCCGGACTTGTGTTCAAAGCTTCTCGAAGGGTGACAGAACACCCGGGATAGTTCCGTCTTGCTTGGGCGATCATTCGGCCACTAACGGACCCAACTTGGCGAGAAGCCGTACCCGTGCGGGTAATCCGGATCTTCCACCGACAGAGCCCTCGGTCCTTCATTCTGAAGAGCTACGTGCATTCTTTCATCTCAGGAGAGTCTTTCATATGGTGGCGGGCCACCGGGTAGACCGTTGTCCTTGGTTAGATAGTGGGTGTATGCGGCATGATGGAGTCGATGCCGGTTCATTGGGCAGGCTTGGTCGCACTGCCGGTTGGTTGTGAATTCCTCGATTCTCCTGAGGTGAAGTCCCCGGTGTTCATACATGGTGACCTGAGGCTCTGGTAGCTTGAGAGGGCTTCAATATGTTGATATCTATCGGCTTCTGTGCTTCAGTGGGCCGTGTCATTCGTCTTTGAGGCTTGGTCACCGTTAATCATATTTTGAGTGCCAACAAATGCCCCCTAGCCGTGGGTGTTGTGAGCAAGGCACGAGTGTAGCAAGACCGACGGATGATCTTTACCAGTTAGCTTAGTCCGAGGTTGTGAGTCACTAGGGCAGGAGAGCGCTCAAGCCTTCAGCGATGGGGTGAGGTGTTTTCTCCACCACGTCGTAACTATTCTCGGGGCCAAGTTATGGCTAATGTAGGCCAAAAGTTCGAGGGACAAGGGTGTAGAGGCCTCATAGAGCCAGGAGATAAGGTTAGAAGGCTTGTCGGGCAAACTCATCGATGGTGACAGAAACTGAGGGTAGGGTTTATTCATCGACATAGGCTACATGTCGAAGCAAAGGGAGCTTATTGGTCAATGAGGGCGAAAAGCCCGGGCTAAGGGGAGTGTTGACCGGTCTTGCCGATGGTGACAAGGGTCGCAAGGAGGTTGACCGATCTTGCCGATGGTGACAAGGGTCAGAAGTAGGTCGACTGATCTTCCCGATGATGACAAGGGTCGCAAGGAGGTTGACCGATCTTGCCGATGATGACAAGGGTCACAAGGAGGTTGACGGATCTTGCCGATGGTGACAAGGGTCACAAAGAGGTTGACCGATCTTGCCGATGATGACAAGGGTCGAAAGTAGGCTGACCGATCTTGCCGATGATGACTAGGGTCGCAAGGAGGTGGACCGATCTTGCCGATGGTGACAAGGGTCGCAAGGAGGTCGACCGATCTTGCCGATGGTGACAAGGGTCACAAGGAGGTCGACCGATCTTGCTGATGGTGACAAGGGTCGCAAAGAGGTTGACCGATCTTGCCGATGATGACAAGGGTCGAGAGGAGGTTGACCGATCTTGCCGATGGTGACAAGGGTCACAAGGAGGTCGACCGATCTTGCCGATGATGACAAGGGTCGATGGTAGGTTGACCGATCTTGCCGATGGTGACAAGGGTCACAAGGAGGTTGACCAATCTTGCCGATGATGACAAGGGTTGGAAGTAGGCTGACCGATCTTGCCGATGATGACAAGAGTCGCAAGGAGGTTGACCGATCTTGCCGATGGTGACAAGGGTCAAAAGGAGGTCGACCGATCTTGTCGATGGTGACAAGGGTCGAGAGGAGGTTGACCGATCTTGCCGATGGTGACAAGGGCCACAAGGAGGTTGGCCGATCTTACCGATGATGACAAGGGTCAAGAGGAGGTTGACCGATCTTGTCGATGGTGACAAGGGTCACAAGGAGGTCGACCGATCTTACTGATGATGACAAGGGTCGAGAGGAGGTTGACCGATCTTGCCGATGGTGACAAGGGTCACAAGGAGGTCGACCGATCTTGCCGATGATGACAAGGGTCGAGAGGAGGTTGACAGATCTTGCCGATGGTGACAAGGGTCACAAGGAGGTCGGACGATCTTGCCGATGGTGACAAGGGTCACAAGGAGGTCGACCGATCTTGCCGATGATGACAAGGGTCGAGAGGAGGTTGGGAACTTTGAAACATCACTTTACTGACTTAAGCGCCCTTTCGGGTTTTTGTCAAAGCCAACCCCGTCTTGCTTTTGCCCACGCGCCCTTTCGGGTTTTCACGTGGCGGGGTACCCGATTTTGATTGTGGTGCCCTTTCGGGTTTTCACCACAGCCGGGCTATAGCCATTTTTGTCCTTGTCCAAATGTAGGAACAAGGCCGGCGAGGCACCTCTATTTTAAGCCTCATTCTTTTCTCTCTCCTTTTTTTTCTTCTTCTTTTTGACTCACTATTCTTGTTTGATTCACGGAATGAATCCGGGATGAACATGGGCTCATTTGTTAACAACGGATGAGGAAGTCCGGGCTAACTAGATGTCAACTAGCCTTGTCGATGATGGCGAGGGTCGAGCATAGGTTTGTTCGTCGACACTGGTTGAATGCCGAAGTAAGAATAGATTCATTAACAAGGACGGAAGGTCCAAGTTAAGGGAATACCGACCGGCCTTGCCGATGATGGCAAGGGTCGAGAGTGCCTCGTCCGTTGGCATTGGATGAATGCTGTGGCAAAGGATAGGTTTATTAACGAGGGCGTAAGGTCCAAGTTAAGGGAAAAAGGTCGATTGATCCTGTCAATGATGACAAGAGTCGGTCATAGGTTTATTCGTCGACATTGGTTAAATGCCGAAGCAAGAGATAGGTTTGTTCGTTAACGAGGACGGAAGGTCCAAGTTAAAGGGGAGACGGTCGACCGGCCTTGCCGATGATGGTGAGGGTCGAAAGCGGGTTTGTTTACTGACATTGGTTAAGTGTTGAAGCAAGGGATTAGTTTATTCATTAACGAGGATGGAAGGTCCGGGTTAAGGGAAAAGGTCGACCGGTCTAGCTGATGATGGCAAAGGTTGAAAAGATATTGAGGAAAAGATCTCCGATAGGGTCTGGGGTGATCACCCTTTCCAGAGTTTCATTGGGATTGGGGTGAAGAGGAATTTTAAATTACCACATTACTGACTTAAGCGCCCTTTCGAGTTTTCACGTGGCAAGATACCCGACTTTGCCTGCGGCGCCCTTTCGGATTTTTGCTACAGCTGGGTTATAGCCATTTTTAGCCTTGTCCTAATGTAGGAACAAGGCCGGTGAGGCACCTCTATTTTAAGCCTCATTCTTTTCTTTTCTTTTTTTTATTTTTACATAACATGAGGATGTTGAGAGGTCAACATGTGATATTTGACCCCTTGATGATGTCAAATAGCTACCGACTGAGATGCAGGGTCTCATGCTAGTAGAGGCGGTTTATTCGTTGGCAGAGGAACGATGCCAGCGCAAAGGAGGAGCTTCAGCCAATTCAGACGTAAGGTCTGTGATGGTGATGTTGAGTGAAGGTCGACTAGGACACGAGGTCTTGCGCCGAGAAAGGGTTTATTCGTTAGCAAGAAGGAAATGCTAACGCAAAGGATGGATTTTGTGCCGATTTAGGCGTAAGGCCGGTAATGGCAATATTGTAGAAGAGTCGGCTAGGACACGAAGTCTTCCACCGAAAAAGGGGTTTATTCGTTAGCAAGAAGGAAATGCTAACGCAAAGGATGGATTTTGTGCCGATTTAGGCGTAAGGCCGGTAATGGCAATATTGTAGAAGAGTCGGCTAGGACACGAAGTCTTCCACCAAAAAAGGGGTTTATTCGTTAGCAAGAAGGAAATGCTAACGCGATAGGATAGATTTTGTGCCGATTCGGGCGTAAGACCCGTAATGGTGATATTGTAGAAGAGTCGGCTAGGACACGAAGTCTTGCGCTGGAAAAAGAGTCTATTCGTTAGCAAGAAGGAAATGCTAACACAAAGGATAGATTTTGTGCCGATTCGGGTGTAAGGCCCGTAATGGCAATGTTGTATTGTATGATATTATATATATATATATCTTTTGGGAGCTCGGCTAGGGCGGAGTGCCACTAGACCAAGGTTGGTAGAGCTCGGCCAGGACGGAATGCCACTAGACCAAGGTAGGAAGAAAAACACGATCAAAACTCTAGATCGGGCTCGCACCCCAAAAACATGGATTTTTCTCAAAATGCTCAAATAAGCCCGCTCGACTCACCATGACCTACAAACATCGCGGGAAAGGAAGTGCACGAGCTGGGGATCCATCTCCCTACCTCCACTGAAGATTCCGCACCCCGAGGACGCCGATCCGTGAAGAAACGCCTTTGAAACCCTAGCCGTTCCACGAACCCGCGGCCGAGCTTCAACGCACCACCGGCCCTCGATCCTCGACCCGTTCCTCGTTCCTCGCCTCCCGCCATCGCCGTCTCACCTTCCTCCACCACCGTCGACCGCCCGGGGAGAGGGGGAGAGAAAGAGATGAGAGAGAGTGAGAAAGAGAGAATGGGGAGCGAGAGAGGTTAAGGGGGGTTATTTATAGGAAAATCCAGAAATTCTAGAAAATATTGAAAAATATCCCACGCGATCCTTAGAAAACGCATAACGTAGTGGTAACGTCCCGGTGTCAGAGAACGTAACGGTTCACCCTACACGGGGTTCCGAAGGTCTGACTGACAAAAACATGCGTAAAATCCAAAACGCGACCCAGGACCCACATAGGCGCTCTTGAAAATTCCAGAAAAATACCGACGTGCTCCCCACAACGCCATGGACCCAAGTAAATTCACGGGCACACTACCAATGGGTCCGACAATTTAGTATAAATAGTCCGAAGCTCAATCGGACGCAATCCGCAATCCGCGGAAAGACGATCCGAAACCCACAAATCCTGATCCGAGAAACATCTGAAAAACCTGGGGCATTACAGAGATGAAGGATGAGATTAGAAGGATCTACCTGCCCCGCCCTGTCACCTCCAACCAAGAGAGTCAGAATCGGAGACGAAGGGTCCCGCATGTAGATGAGCCTAGGTCCAACACTAGGCCGAGTGATTATGAGCGAATCCACCACGATGCCCCTACTCCAAACCCCACCTTTGCCGAACTCTTGAAAATCTTTTCAGATCGGGTGGATAGGATGTGTACTCATATCGACGGACTCCTGCCCGAGCCTAAGGAGGTCGTAGCTGGTAACCTCCACTCGGCACCACCTACGGAGTCCCAGGGTCCTCTCCCCCTCATACAGGACGTCCCTTCCCCACCATTGGGAGAAGTTTTACCACAAGCCTCACCTTCCAATCTTTATTAGGAGCCACCTCAGCCAGAGCCACCCGTGCTTCTAACGGGGAATCTAATCATCGACGAGCCACTACTTAGCTGGCTTCAGAATGGCTTGGTCCCTAAAGTATTTTGCTACCCTTCCATGGAACCCGCACTACAAATAGTGCCCGCCAACTCGTACCACACAACCTTCCAGTCCTTTGACTTTGTTGATACCTTAGAAAATCTTATCGGAGGACTAGATTGGCAAATGAAGTTGACGTAAATGTTGGCCCGAGGCTTCGACCAACCTACAAGTCGTAGCTTCACCCATCCCGCTTGGGGGTCTATTACCTCTGTGTGCACCGTGGGTCATGTCACCACGAAGGTTCTTTTATTCCCCCCCCCCCATGCCGGCTGAGCCTAACTCCATTCCACTTATCCCGAGGGAGGAACCATGTCTTCCACACGAGACCACTGTCCCAATTACCACAATGAATGAAGGTGACCATCTACACCTTTAAGAATTTTGAACATGGGACTGTGAAGTGGGGGAACCCATCTCGAGGGGTCACACATTTTTTGATCCCTGCAACCCCTTCCCTAGTGAGCCTCTTGACCCACAATATCTACTTCACTTCTTCAAGGGAGTCCACTACCACACCCCTTCCCCACGGGCCGGTCAATCTACACTCCTCGAGCCCATTCATTGGCAAGAGATACATACATATAGGGGTGATGAAGAAGGTGAATTCGGCTCTCCTGGCCCTCCCAAACCTTTCAAGCCCAAAAGGACGTCAGTGCATGAGTAGTTCATATTAGGATATCTAGGATTCCATGATTCTACGGACATTTGGTTGCGATGTGTGTATGTACGTCACACGTATGGGCATCCTGGACCACCACTACATCATGTATCAGTTTAGGGTCTAGTGTGAGTCTGCTTTTCTTTATTTGTACAGTTTGTTAGGAGTCTGTACATGCACTTGTCGAGCATAGTAGGAGTTGCATAGTCGTGTCAAATGCCAGCAAATGAACAATACAATGAGTTGCTTTAGGCTTAAGGCACCCCCGTGAGTTCTGAGTGGATGTATATGTCATGATCAGGGTCAAACCTGAACGGTTTCCCTCCGGAATCGTGAAGAAATTGTAAACTCGCTGTGCCAGTCCCTTTCGAGTGTGAGGCAAGTTAGGTCCAATTGCGTATGTTGTAGACTTGCCCAAGGAAGAGTCTGGGATCAGCTCTAGCTTCTATGTATCAGATCTAGTCATCTACACGGACCCAATGGTGATTCCCAGTGAGCATTTCGAGCCATCTCCTCCCCTTAAGAGTGACCTCGCCCCTGAGTGTCCACCACTAGCCTCATTCCCACAGCAGCGTGAGTATATAAAACATATACATGATGAGCAGGTGATGACTATTAGGAGTGGAGCGTACCCGCGCTACCTAGTACGGTGGAGAGCACGACCCACATCTGATGACACACGGATCACCCAGGCAAAGCTACCAAGGATGGATCCAGATTCGCTGGAGCGATACATGAGCAAAAACACCCCTTACTCGACGGGGTCGAGTTCTTCCCACCCGGGGAGAATTGATGGGACATCGGAGCAAGGCATCTAACTTTTTTTTATTACATTGAGTCATTTGGGTTCATTTGTAAGGCAATTTTAAGCCAATGGGCTAGTCATTAGGAATTAATGGGTTTCATTCATGAAAAGAGCCCAATTGGGGATTATTCTCATATTGGGTCGTGAAGGCCACTTAGGCCTAATTGGGCTTCCTAGACTCTAGGCCCATATGGGCTGGTCCAAGGTCTAAGGTGGGCTTGGACCAAGACCATTTAAACTTGGACCAAGAAGAAAAGTCCAAGATGCCATTCTTAGGGGGGCGCCCCCTTCCTTTACCCCTTTTTAAATTTTTTATTTAATTTGACCATGGGAGAAGAAATTAGAATTTCCTATCCCCTAATTACCCCTCCTTAACCCTAGATCTGAGGTTAGTATATGTCATTTAGCTAGGGATATAAAACTCTTGTATTTCATTAATTTCATGAGGAATTTGAAGAAAAAATTAGAAATTTCTCTATTTTCTCAAGGGCGCCCCTCTCTCCTCCCCTTGTAGCTGTGATGGTTGCATGATTCCAAGGTGTGATGCCTTGATCTTGGAGTGATTCCAAGGTTTATCACCTCTGCTGGGTGTGACTCTCAGCCACCGCCGCGGCCGCCGCCATCCGATCCGCCATCGCGCCGTCACAACCCGATCTTTCCCCTGCTGTCCAGGATTTCAAGATCCAGGACAGAAGCTCAAAGAAAAGGTTGGTACTCCCAGTACGGTTATTTGATAATCATAAAATTTTGATAGATCATTCCCCTTGATGTTACCTATCTCCAGTTTAAATTTCTTGTCAATCTGCCACCGTTTGCAACGTCTCCCAGTTATTTTCCTCTACCCATACAAGCTGCCATTCTGCAGATCTGTGTGATAGTACCCTGTTCTTATATTTTTTCCACCCCCTTAGCCACATCAAAAAATTACCAAAAACATTGTGCACGTCCCAAACATCCCCCTCTTTCACCCATAAAATCTCCAAGATCCATATCTGCCATTTCCCCTTCGGTCAAAATTCATTTTCAGGCAGATCCCTATCTGTCCTGACTGTTCTGTAATCTGAGCCAGAAAAGTTATAGTGCCACAGAGTTTTTTATTTCCAATCCTATTGTTGGATGGATATGAGATTCATATATGTCATAGATCTCTGAGTCTACTTTGCAACGGCGCCAGTTTCATCCCGATCCGACGCCGGATCTGGGCGTGGAGATTATTTTTGTCGGAGCTCGCAGATCTGTCCCGAGACAGGCCAGCAGAAGCAGCCCCCGATTAATTCTTTTAAAAATACGCCGGCTCCGATTCAGTCGTCGCCAACCTCAGGGATCGAAGAAGAACCTTCCACCAATGTTTCAGCCAACCATCGCTGCCAGAAGGTGACCGGAAGCTGCCGTACCATGTGCCGAACGTGCTTACTGTCCAGTCGGACAGAACCGAACAAATCTGGATCGACAACCCGTCTCCGCCCGAGAGCCCCTCCAGCTTGCCGCCCGTCAACCTAAGATCGGTGCTCCTAGTTTGATGTTGTATCCCTTTATCTCCCTGTGTGGATTGGGCCATAAAATTCATTTATGTAATTATTAATATTTACTGTACGGGGAGTTATGGTTCTTGACCGGGATTGTCTTCCCCACGTCCAGAGCATAGAGGTACGTTCTTGTTACTCTCTTTGTGCCATTTGCTTACTTCGTATATGTTTGAATGCCGCTGCTTGAGTGATAGGATTCTAGCTTGATAAATTATTTGATCACCGCTGTGAGAGGGTGAGCGTGACCCATCCCGTGACTCGATCTGAGCACGTAAAAAAGAGCCGACCACCCTTGACTCCTGCCGATTTCTCAACCGTGCACCTCCTCGCGTTTCCCTCGCAAGGGACGACTCGTGAGTTTGCGTTTCTATTAACATCATATATCCCATCGGAGCTCTTGGAGTCGTGTCTAGTTAACCTTGTTGTTCGCGTCATTGCTGGTCGCGTCGTCCAATTTGTCGGGTCATCGCCTAGAGTCCCAGATTCGCATTAAATTGGCATTGAGTCTCATATCGTCCCGTATCAGATTGACTGGGATGAAATGAGATGATACATCGCCATTCTCAAAGCAAGGAGACCTCCTCCTAGATCACAGTTCCAACAACAACAACAATAATAACAACCACACCAACATCAACTGCTTCAACGGGCCCCTCAACAGCAACCAAACATGGGCATTATTCAGAACCCACTTCCGGAGCACTCCCAGCCTAACCATCAGGTCAACCCGATCTCCTCTTTCCAAGAAGTTTCCCAGCCTAACCATCAGGTCAACCCCATCTCCTCTTTCCAAGAAGTTGGAAGAGGGCAGGGTTGGCATACGGAAAGCACCTCCGTTCTTGCCACCAACCATATTCCTAGCCAACCTCCACGCCTTACTCGGCCAACACCTCTCTCCTTACGACCCGCACCACAACTTGTAACAAGGCTTTCCCATTCCCACAGCCATCACACCCTCTTATCCGCATCCCTGCCACTAACTCCCCGTTGACCTACCAGCAAACGCCTTCCACCATGCCCTCTTTCCCCTCAAACCCTCTCATCCTCTCTCATCCCTCCATTTTGTCATCTACCTCCACTACACCTTCACCTATGCCTTCCGAACCTCTCATCATTCATCGTCCGTCCGAGGCCCCGTCTACCTCCGCCATGCCTCCACCAATGCCCTCAAAATCACTCATTACTCACCATCCATCCTAGGCCCCATCTGTCACGCCCCGAGCTTTTATTACAGCGGAAGACGTTTCGGGAACGTGAACAGCCGGCAAGAGAAGCCTCAAGTGACAATATAAATCAGAGCACAAACCATTCACATAGAAGATGAATGGACATAATTGATCAAAAATCTAACTTTTATTAATAATAACAATCTAGTACATGATCTTGACTCATAACTACCTGTTGAGTTATGATTTTGATGATAACTAAATTTAGTGTGTATTGCTATGGTTTTGATGCTAACTAAATGGTTGATTGTTCATATCGATTGGTTGAATATGATTGAGTTGAACATGTGCATTGAATGCTTCCTATGCATACTTTTCATGGAGCTTGGTTACATGATACATTCATATTGGACAAATGCATATCTATTGATCTTGATCTTTGGTCAATTATGTTTTCAAAGTGTTCACTTGTATATGTGCATGGCTAAATTACTCTCATACTTTGCTCACTTGCATAGAAATAATTCTTCACCTTTAGCTTAAACCTTTTATGGTTCAAGTGTTTGTATGCACCCTGAACATGGGCTTTCATGTATGCATTTCATACATTTATCATATTGATTATTAAGCTAAAGTTCTAATCATTTTTATCATTGTTTTGTAGGTTAAATTCTTTGCATAATCCCTCCAAGATCAAAGGAGCTTGATGCCACAAAGTTTGGAAGGGTTGCAATGGAGTTTGGGGGTGAAATCTTAAAGTCAGGAATTTCACTGTAGCTAGGTCGACACTGTAGCTAGGTCGACACTGTAGCGCGGTCGACCGCCAGGCCAATCCCGGTCGACCGAAAATAACAGAATGCAACGGTTCTGTTTCCTACAGAGTTCCGGTCGACCGCCAGCCAGTTCCGGTCGACCGCCAGCCCCGATAAGCCCAAAATGTTGACTTTTGTCCATCTCGGAAGGAGCATTTCCTCTTGCTATTGTTTAATCCCAAAGCCACCAAACACTCCAGATTTAGTGGATCTGGTCTGGGGATTGTCCATAGACCTTCCAAGGGTTATAAAACCTCTCCTTGAGGTCATAAACCCTAAGAGACTCCAAGAGAAGAAATCAAAAGAGGAGAGATCAAGGTGGCTCAAGGAAGAGGAGAATCACTGTAGCCATGAACAGTGATCCGTGGGCAAAGCTTCATCCATAGTTGAGGGTTCAAGATCCATTTCGAAGTCTTCGTCCTCCCAAGAACTGAAGAAGCAAGAAATCAACAAGGAGAGATCGAGAGGAAAGCTATCAAATGAAGATTGCTGCAACGTTCATGAACAACATTCCTTTCAACAAGTTCATCATCCAATCGAAGCCGTTCTAGCATCAACTGAAGCCATTCAAGCATCTTCTCAAGCCAAGGAGTTCCAATCAAGCAATGGTCTCAAGAAAAGCTTAAGAGAAGGCTGTCCAAGTGAAAGAAGAAAGAAGTATTGTAGCAGTGAACAGTACTCCATGCAAGAAGATCTACATCAAATACAAGGTCATTCAAGCTGAGTCTCAAGCCATTCAAGTAAAGAAGGAATCAACCTAAACATCTGGAGCATACACTCAGGGGAGCCTAAATCAGGAGCATTCTAAACTATGCCTTATTGTGTTTCATGTTCATATTCGTGTTTTGTATAAACTGCGAACTTGTGTGTGTGTGGATCATTGTTGGATCCGTGGTCGTGTGTGTGCATGTCATTTTTGATTCGTGTGTGCGTAGGTCTTTTTAGATCTGCGTGTGTGTGTGGTTTTATCCAGATCTTAGTGTTTGTGTGTGTGGAGTGCTGCACTTGTCGCAGCGTGTGTGTGTCTTGTTGATCCGCTTGTTGGATCGTGTTGGAGACATCGTCTCCGTGTGTGTGTGTGTGTGTTGGGGTGCGTCCCCGTGTGTGTGGGCAGGCGTCGTCCTGCGTGTGTGTTTGGAGCGTCGTCTCCGTTTGGGGATTTATCCCCGAGTGAAGCCTCACCGAGTTTGGTGAGGGGTGGACGTAGGATTGCCGCCGTTGCATCCGAACCACCTTAAAATCACTGTGCATTGTGGTTTGGGTTGTGCATGTGTGTGGTTTGATTGTTTTATTTCGTTTCATGCTCGTGTGGGAATGGAGAGTTTGAGAGAATTTGTTTAACAACTTTCAACTTCCTAATTAGTGTTTATCACATATTTGAAAAGGCCAAAAGTTTCCATAAAATTTTTAAACACCCAATTCACCCCCCTCTTGGGTTTCATTGATCGCGGGACTTCAATTGGTATCAGAGCCAAGGCTCTAATTGCATAGATCTAACGATCTAGAGTGATCCAGATCAATGACTACCATTATGTACACCTTGAATTCTCCACTGGTGTTTGATGGTTGTAATTTCGATTTGTGGTTAGGAAGAATGTTCAGTCTAGTCAATTCATACGACCCTAAGCTATGGAAGCTTGTCTCTTGTGGTCCCTATGAATTGCCTAAAGATAAAGCTATCTGGGCTAAAAATCATAAGCATAAACATGATCAAAATCGGTTGGTTTTAAAGCTGTTCACTACTGCAGTCAATTCTAATCAGTTTCTTTTTGTCTCCCATTGTAGGTCCGCAAAGGATATCTTGGATGGCTTAACCAAAGTCCGGGAAGAGCTTGAAGACCAATGCCTTGTGGCAGGTACGAGCGATCAAGGGAGTGATCAACAAATTGAATCAAGCTCAAAGGTAAATTCTGATTCTGATAATGAAGATGAAGTTAGTTATGAAGATTTGTTGATTGCATATGATGATCTTGCTGAAAAATACAAGAAGCTAAAATCTGAAAACAAAAAATTAAAAAAGGATGCCGGACAAAATAAGTGTAGTTCCTCTTGTAAAAAATGCTTGCATCTAGAGAAAATGATTGAGGCTCATGTGTTTGACATTGAATTTCACAAAGCTCAAATATGTTCCTTAAGAAATGAAAACAAGGAGATGACTGCAAAATTGAATTCTATGGCCGATGATCAAACCTTGATAAATGAACCGATTCATGATGAAAAGCTTGTTAAAGAAAATGAGAAACTGAAGGAATTGAACAAGGCCATTTCTGAAAGATTGTTGACTCTTGAAAAAGGAAAATATGTGATTATTAGTGAATGTGAAAATGTGGATGAATTTAGGCAAGGAGTAGAATGCCTTAAGACTACCAATGCCATGTTGAATGTTAGTCTTTCCACTTGTGAAGAAGAACTTGCTAATTCTGAATTGCAAATTTCATCTCTTCAATCTGAAATTTTTGACTTGAATGATTCGTTGTCTAGATTTGTAGATGGCAAAGAAAATATGGACAAACTGCAGGGAATGAAAGTAAATTTTCAAAGGGAAGGGCTTGACTTCAATCCTGTTAAAAAGAAGTCTTTTGTGAATAAGGTTTATACCTCGTTTGTTCAAAGTTCTAGTACAGCCAGTACCTCTACTTCACCCCCAAAGCAGTTTTCTGTCCAAGAGATTAAAAATGAAAATAAAAACCAGAAAATCAACTTGCATCAAAAATCCAAAAATGCTGCTAGGACCATTATGCATGATAAACATGCCTCTGCCACACACACACATACATCTAGAAAGAAAATCTCATGCTTTTATTGTGGAAGACATGGACATGCCATGCATGATTGTTTTATTATGAAGAATGATGATTTGGAAGCATGCAGGAATAGAATGAACAATGGAAAAGGCAAGGATAAGTCGACGCATCCCAAGGTGAAACAACACTACCAACCTATGTTGTCAACACATCCTGTGTTCTGGACCCATTATCCTCACCCAAATCTAAGGGCAGGTCGACCTAGGATCTCCAATGTGTTCAACACATCACCTGCATATTGGAAACAATATCGGACCAAAAAGTCACATGCTTTAAATAATCTTCATGCTTTCAAGTATTCAAAGTCATGTTGTCATTACTGTGGCAAATCAGGGCATAACATGCATGATTGTTTTCTGAAGAAAATTGATGATTTGAATGTTGTCAGAAATTAGAAATCACATTCCCATGTTGCTGCTAACCCCCAAGGACCCAAAAGGATTTGGGTACCTAAGAATGTCAAATAAGAAATCTATTTTGCAGGTGTGCCATGGAGTGTAAAGTATGAAATCTGTTTTCAATCAAGAAGGTAAGGCACACGGGCCTAGTGGCAATAGTTAGGTTGGAAGAAAAATCAAAAATTGAATCTAAATGCTTAGGTGATATCCCTCTCATTACTCTAGATAAAGTGCTATGTCTTGATTTGTTTTGTGCTGAATCTTGTGATAATGCATATGAATGTACATGCATTCCATCCACAGTCGTCTGCATACCCCTGTGCATATCATTTTCATATAGCATCGTGTTGAAGTGGATTTTCTTTTAATTCGTCAAATCAATTTCACTACATAACACTGACATTGCATATACCTTCACGTGATGTCTTGCAAATATTGAACATTGTGTATTCATGTCATAATGCATTACAATCCTCCTGCCTTCGTCATCCATGATTACATAGTATATCAAATGGTGACATGTGGAAGGGCAGGTTTCGCCTGTCTAAAAGCTATCACTACGCGTGAGGTGATCTTCGGATATAAGTTCTCCGCCCGATACTATGAGTCAATCAGTCACATGCTGCACATGGCATTGGATCCTTACTGAGCATATCACAGTCATGCACACATTGAGGGGGAGTCATCAGATTTGTCATATGAACTTAATGTTTAGGTTCACATATGAGTCATGCATTGCATGTAGAGCTGTCTAGGGGATGTTGGTTGTTAAAATAATTTGTCATGCCATTGCTAATAAACCTGAATCATAATTGACAAATCAAACCTTTTTATCTTTGGATGCAGATTACACTCCCCAAGCCCAAGTGATGCTGGCCATCCATAGTCAGGCTTGAATCAACTAAAGATATACCTTGCAAGGATGAAAAATGATGAGAACATTCTCAATTGCCACCAGGAGATGGGATACCAGAACTTGAACAACCTCCAGGATCGACTCAAACACAAGCTGGTGAAAGTCTTTGTACGTGCTAAAGCAAGTACCCAAGGCATGGTATGAAAAGCCCGCATCTTTTGATTGAGAACATGTTAAATCGGTAAGGTTGATCAAGCACCTCTCACAAGATAAATCAGGTAAAAGACATTTTAGTGGTTTGAGCATATGTGGATGATATCACTCTTTAAACTACTAATAATGCCTGAACTACTAATAATGCCTTTTCTGAACAATTTGCAGGGATTTTTTTTGCAAGGAGATTTTGGTATAAGTCTCGTGAATGAACTGAATTTCATTCATCTTTGGATTGTAGGTGGAAGGCTTGGATCAAAATAGATTCTCAAGGCAAAGGTATGAAAGTAAAATCTAAAATATCAACCTTCGTGAGGTTGGTGATTTTTATGATTGAAGGCTTCCAATCTTATCTTCTGAACTAAGGTAATTCACCCCTTTTTGCTATGGAAACACACAATCATGCAATGGCCTTTTGTCACTTGGTAACATCCTTAAGTGACAGGTATTGATTCTAAAAACTTGAATTGTCATTTACTAGCATGTTGTGATGAATTAGTTGAATCAAATTGAAAATCTTGAAGTGGTTGCATATTGAATATTCTTAATTTGAATTGCATGATCACACTTGAATTGAATTGCATATCTGGTATATCAAATGGCGTCTGTGGAATAGTGGATCATGTCCACTTGGAAGCATTCCCTATGCGTTGAGCTGGGTCTTCGGACTACAATCTCCGCCTCGTACCAGATCTTGAAAATTGGGATTGGTTGATGTATGAATGATTTCTTGAGCTGAGCTATGTAAATTGAGAATATGTTTGTGGTTAAATGATTTATATATTTGGCTTTTGGATGATTTCTCATTTCAACACTTGTGAATGACCTTTGAAGATCTGTTGTTGAACAATTCTGTAAATTGGGTTGCATTACTTAATTTTGATCATCTAAGCACCCTTATTCATAAAGGTCATGTCATGAAAAATATTTGTTGATTCATGAATAGAATGAAGATGATTTCAATGAGAATTTTATCACACTGGCTTGAAAATCAAAGCTTTTATCTTGCCAAAACCACTTGCATTCCACTCTCACATAGTTATAGGTTGCATGCATCATAATTCAATGCATAATGTGCTTTTAGATCATGCAAATGAAAATCAAGTCTGAATCACTTTGCACATTGCATCGCATTCTCATATGCTCATATGTTGTTTTGCATTGGAACTCATGCATTAGTCGCACTTAACTCATTCAGTTGGCATCTATTCAATTGGTATCAAAATGACATCACATTGCTCGCATGCATGTCATAGTACATTTGCATAAACTCCCACTGCGTGCTTGTGTGATATTATACGCTATTCACCCCCATCCGTTGGCATTTCTATGGCCTTATGTCTTCTTGATAAATAATGTTGCATTTGAGTCATTATTGGAGTGCTTCATGTCGTACACTCTGGGGGAATTCATATTTCATAAGTGCATCTATTTAGGGGGAGTTGCACTGTTATGTATTCATGATATTTTCGGTATACATGCTGAATCAAATTCGCACACTTCATGCATAAAATGTGAAAATGAGTGTTAATGATAAGGATATATGAATTTCTTTTCAACACTCTCGAGATGTTAAATTTGCTGCATATTTGTTGAAGAGACAGTTGAGGAAAAAGTTGCCTACCCATCCTTTATGAAAAATCTGAAATGAAAATGAAAGATAGAGCAATGCTCGATCTCACTGAGTAAACTGGGCACATGTCACCTGAGACGTGATGTGGTTCATATCTGAAAAGTGTTGACTAGTATCTCTGTTCAAAATGAGGTGAAATAGTTCAGTATTCTGAGTAACCGGGGATTCTGGCATGAGCTCCATGCGTCTACTCGTGTAAAAAAGAATTATTTGAACCTGATCACTCTTGAAAAATTCTGACTACCATGTGATATTGATTGAGTTGAAAAATGATGGTGAAAACTCACAGTGGTAGAGCGAAGCCTCTAATACGGTGTTCTCAAAATTGAAGTGCAGTCTATAAAATGTCTCCTTGTGTTAATCTGAAAATCTGAATATCCATATTGCAACTATCATTTTTCATGTTACTTACTTACACATCTGGAAATTTGATTTAATATGTGTTCAGAAAGTTGATTGACTGCATTAGCAATAGCATGAATCTCCTATATGATTGCACAATCTCCCATGTGTTATAAGTGAACATTTCAGTTGCTATGACCCTCATGCACCCTTCTTATACCCATTCCCTCTTAAATAAGTACGGGGGAGATATGTTGCGTGTATATATACGTATTTGTCTGTTTGTTTGTTTATGCATCTCACATGTCATCACATGCATATGTTGCATCTCATGCATTTCAAACCACAAATCAAAAATTAAAATCTGAAAATAATGAAAACCCAAAAAATTGAATGGACTTCACATGCTGCACACTTGTTAAATAAGGTTTGGATTCTATTTGACCAAGGGGCGAAGCGTGAAATCAGCTCTACTCATCCTAGCACGTCCAAATAATCAACAATTGATATCCTATCATGCCAACCATTGGTATCTCCAAAATAAATAAAAATATGCAACATGAAAATCAACAAAAACATGATTTGGTGCCTCCTAGACATTCCATGAACCCACTTGTTTATCATTTTCTCCTTCATCATGATTTGGTGCTTCATCAGACTTTCAATTGTGGGTCTTTGTTCCTTGCTCATTCATCATACTGCTATTTGAATCTTTGTGGTTTCCTCCCTTCATCTTGATAGTGTTCATGTGGGAGAATGTTTGGAATTACCCTGCCTGTTGTTAATGACAATGGGGGAGCAAGTTATGTTGTTAAGGAGACAGCTTTGCCTTATCCCACTTTTTGATAATGTCAAAGGGGGAGAAAAAGATGATTCATGCTTGCCTTTGTGATGATTCTTGATTGCTCTGATTGTTGCCTTTGTGATGATTCTTGATTGCCCTTGTCAGGAGAAAAAGATTCATGATTGCCATGTGTAAGGGGGAGAAGAACATGTTGTATCGTCATTTAGTTTATCATCATCACTAAGTTTGTCCTCATTCATCACTAAATTTGTCATCATCAAAAAGGGGGAGATTGTTGAGCTATGATTTTGATGATAACTAAATTTAGTGTGTATTGCTATGGTTTTGATGCTAACTAAATGGTTGATTGTTCATATCGATTGGTTGAATATGATTGAGTTGAACATGTGCATTGAATGCTTCCTATGCATACTTTTCATGGAGCTTGGTTACATGATACATTCATATTGGACAAATGCATATCTATTGATCTTGATCTTTAGTCAATCATGTTTTCAAAGTGTTCACTTGTATATGTGCATGGCTAAATTACTCTCATACTTTGCTCACTTGCATAGAAATAATTCTTCACCTTTAGCTTAAACCTTTTATGGTTCAAGTGTTTGTATGCACCTTGAACATGGGCTTTCATGTATGCATTTCATACATTTATCATATTGATTATTAAGCTAAAGTTCTAATCATTTTTATCATGGTTTTGTAGGTTAAATTCTTTGTATAATCCCTCCAAGATCAAAGGAGCTTGATGCCACAAAGTTTGGAAGGGTTGCAATGGAGTTTGGGGGTGAAATCTTAAAGTCAGGAATTTCACTGTAGCTAGGTCGACACTGTAGCGCGGTCGACCGCCAGGCCAATCCCGGTCGACCGAAAATAACAGAATGCAACGTTCTGTTTCCTACAGAGTTCCGGTCGACCGCCACCAGTTCCGGTCGACCGCCAGCCCCGATAAGCCCAAAATGTTGACTTTTGTCCATCTCGGAAGGAGCATTTCCTCTTGCTATTGTTTAATCCCAAAGCCACCAAACACTCCAGATTTAGTGGATCAGGTCTGGGGATTGTCCATAGACCTTCCAAGGGTTATAAAACTTCTCCTTGAGGTCATAAACCCTAAGAGACTCCAAGAGAAGAAATCAAAAGAGGAGAGATCAAGGTGGCTCAAGGAAGAGGAGAATCACTGTAGCCGTGAACAGTGATCCGTGGGCAAAGCTTCATCCATAGCTGAGGGTTCAAGATCCATTTCGAAGTCTTCATCCTCCCAAGAACTGAAGAAGCAAGAAATCAACAAGGAGAGATCGAGAGGAAAGCTATCAAATGAAGATTGCTGCAACGTTCATGAACAACATTCCTTTCAACAAGTTCATCATCCGATCGAAGCCGTTCTAGCATCAACTGAAGCCATTCAAGCATCTTCTCAAGCCAAGGAGTTCCAATCAAGCAATGGTCTCAAGAAAAGCTTAAGAGAAGGCTGTCCAAGTGAAAGAAGAAAGAAGTATTGTAGCAGTGAACAGTACTCCGTGCAAGAAGATCTACATCAAATACAAGGTCATTCAAGCTGAGTCTCAAGCCATTCAAGTAAAGAAGGAATCAACGCAAACATCCGGAGCATACACTCAGGGGAGCCTAAATCAGGAGCATTCTAAACTGTGCCTTATTGTGTTTCAAGTTCATATTCATGTTTTGTATAAACTGCGAACTTGTGTGTGTGTGGATCATTGTTGGATCCGTGGTCGTGTGTGTGCATGTCATTTTTGATTCGTGTGTGCGTAGGTCTTTTTAGATCTGCGTGTGTGTGTGGTTTTATCCAGATCTTAGTGTTTGTGTGTGTGGAGTGCTGCACTTGTCGCAGCGTGTGTGTGTCTTGTTGATCCGCTTGTTGGATCGTGTTGGAGACATCGTCTCCGTGTGTGTGTGTGTGTTGGGGTGCGTCCCCGTGTGTGTGGGCAGGCGTCGTCCTGCGTGTGTGTTTGGAGCGTCGTCTCCGTTTGGGGATTTATCCCCGAGTGAAGCCTCACCGAGTTTGGTGAGGGGTGGACGTAGAATTGCCGCCGTTGCATCCGAACCACCTTAAAATTACTGTGCATTGTGGTTTGGGTTGTGCATGTATGTGGTTTGATTGTTTTATTTCGTTTCATGCTCGTATGGGAACGGAGAGTTTGAGAGAATTTGTTTAACAACTTTCAACTTCCTAATTATTATTTATCACATATTTGAAAAGGCCAAAAGTTTCCATAAAATTTTTAAACACCCAATTCACCCCCCTCTTGGGTGTCATTGATCGCGAGACTTCACTACCAGGACTCAATAAAATAGAAAATTACATAATTGACACTTTACTAGACCAACTACGGCTTCTCTCGAACCATCAATCACTCTCGGATCCATCACTTGAGCAATCTGAATCCGTCCCACTAGAATTTCCTGAAAAAGATTGGAAAAGTAGGGTAATGAGCACACTTGCCCAGTAGGTATCTTCGCATCAACATGAAGGCAATGTTAAAGTGATTAATATCTTAGCTCTAAAGAAATAAGATAAATCATGCAGATACAAAAATTCACATGAGTACAACCAAAGTAACAAGACATTATCATGTTTGAGATATGAGACAATGATTGAGCTAGTATAATATAGCAAGAATGTAACAATGACCTTTCATGAACAAGAATGTAACGAGAATGTATTAGCAAGTCATGTAACAAGCACTTAAGTACCTTTCGCTTAATAGCAAGTACTTAGTGAATTTATGTGGATCTATATTCAAGTCCCCGTGGATTTTCACTTATTTATAAAGAAAGTACTCTCAGCGTAATGCGACGCCAGTGGCATCATACCCCATGGTTTATATAGTATGTTTACGACAATCAGCCGAGGGGACTAGCATAGAGCCCTTGAACACAATCAGTGCTCGAACTGCATCTTCAAGTATAAATCAAGCTACTTTCACGCATATAAGAATAAAGTTTGGCCATGTAAGTAACAAGTTCAATAATGGTCTTCAAGATACAATATCAATAAAAGAATGCTCAAAATATGAATATGAGAGTTCAAGAAATGCATTAATAACTAGGTTATGCCATGGAAATAAATCGGCAGCATAACGGTACATTCCTTAACTTTCAAAAATTACTTAAATATCTTTGAAATAGTGTGACAGGTTCTAGATATATAATCGATTGGACTATCTAGGATCATAGGAATATTAACGCTTGGGTCAAACCCTGGGTTAACTATACTCAGGACAATAGCGGTTGTTTATTGGGCCATTTCTTGAAGAAAGCGGTCTAGTTCTGGACCGTTATTGACAAGACTTTGATATTTAAAATAGATTATCTGGAATCTTTAGCGGTAAAATGAAGAACCGTCTAGGATCCGTTAGCGGTCTAGTGAAGGGCCGCTAGCAAGCTCTGGCGGTCAACCAGAAAACCGCTAAGTTCCAGAAATATAAAACACCGGTATAAGTGCTTTCTAGACAATGAGTTTTAATGGTACAACCAACTCGACGTCGTGGAGGGAATCCCAGGCTCACAGATAATTACGGAGGCCTTGAAACAAGATTTCCTATTCCATTGGAAGGAATATCCAAAGGAGAGGTTATCAAGTCCAAGATTGTGTGCCTAATGTGCATAGGTGTAACTAATGGTCATATACCGGGATATATGCCATGTACTTATGATAATGACTCTATAGATGAAAAGAGGATCAGTAAGAAATTCACAGTGAATCACACTCATCTTACATTTGAAACATGCGTTCAATACAAAGTATATGATTTTGGCAAGAAATTAACTTATGTTTAAAATAAATTCTAAATATGTAACAAACATAAAAATCTACTAGAAATCTTTATATATATATATATATATATATATATATATATATATATATATATATATATATATATATATAAACAATGCTAGTAATAGGGATAGAACTTAACTAACTTGGTTTATCATATAAGAGATAGGGTGATTCTGCATTAGGTTTCAGTTTAACCAAAAAATATAGAACTCAGGATTGTAAATGGTCTAATATACGGCCGTTTGTAGGGCTAAGCGGTCTATCGTAAGTCTGCTTATGGTTTTATAATAGTGAAATCGCAGGAACACAAACGGTCTATATATTGGCCGCTAATCCTTGACAAGCGATCTATCGTAGGGTCGCTAACCAATCACTGGCGGTCCATTATTAGGCCGTTTAGCTTGAAAGAAACTAAACAATTGAAACTAGAGGCTAACCCAAGACATATCATGCTTGGAAGCCAACATATATAAACTCTATAGCATGCAAGAACAAAGAATAAGTCAACAATATGCATGGGTTCTGCGAAATTTACAAGAGAATTCCTTTTATTTCATTACGGTTAGGATGTATGCATGAACATTACATTAGATGCATAGACTCAAATAAAACATGAAATTCTCAGTCCATAGTGCATGAAATCAAGTGCAATAAGAGGACTTTTAATCCCAGAATAATGTTTTAGCCGTTCATGAGATGACCTACCTCTGTCCTGGACTTTTAACTTCAGATTTAAGCATGGAAGTTAACCCTAATTTCTTGCACTTCTTGTGCTAAATCAGCAACTTCACGTCGCTCTAACTCCTTATTCTCTTGACCTAAATACGTGAAATTTGGAGAGTAAGAAGAAGATATAAAGGAGAACAAAAAGTTCTAATGGTTCAGGTTCTAAATACCTCGTTTTGGACTCCTAATCTCCTGATCTTCACCAAACCGTTGCATAGTTTCCTGGTTGGTTTGTATGAAAGCAGCAACTTTAGACGCCTCTAACTCCCGGTGTGCTTGATCTCCTAGCATGAAATTTTGAGGGAAGTTAGTCCTTAATATTAGGAATAGAAACCTCAAAATAACCTACCCAAAATAATATCTCCTTACCTTAGTTCCACGCGAGCCAAAAGTAGGTCGCACAGGTCAATCCTAGGATCTATTTATAGGTTTAGCTAGGATTTTGAGGATTGGAACGATCTTAGAGTCCCAATTAGGCTTCCAATTCGATCCACAGTTCTTCTAGACTTATCTAATTAGTAGATAGAGTTGATCCAAGATGATTTGGACGCTAAAAATCCAACCTTTTTCACGCTTTCTTCTAGTCACAGAACTGACAGAATGTAGTGGTCTAAGACTGGACCGCATACAGTCCCCTAGCGGTCTCACGATAGACCGCTAGCCTTCGTGAGCGCCAAATTTCACACTAGTTCAAACTCTTTTAGTATTATATCCCTGGTATTATCCTTCCTAAAGAGTCATTATCCCTTAATTCCGTGAATACACAAATTTCTACCTTCTAGAAGATGGGCCAAGACTAGTGGGCTTAGTTTTGGGTCCTTTGGGCTTATTTAATTGTCCAAATTAAATGGTTATTATTTTGGGCTTCAATAATCAAATTTAAATTAACTATAATTCATTTACTAGCCTTTTTGCCTTGAATTAATTCTAGAAAATTTAAAAATATCTTATATAAAATTTTGGGGTGTTACACCCTCCCCCACTTAAAAGAATTTGGTCCCCAAATTCAATACATGGTTTTTAAGGAAGAGTGCATTTTTATTAATTTATTAATTACTTACAATATCAATTACTGCCAATATGTAAATAAGTCAAGTTGCCACCTTTACTCGTCTTACCTTCGCCGTCCAAGATAGCATTTAGCCGACCTCGTCACCCGTGTCCATTGTTATCCTTTGAAGATTGTTCCTTTATGAGAGGACACATAGGTAAGCGATGTTCCCGACTTCCACACTTGAGACAAGCACCGAGACGCTTCCAGCATTCTTCAGCCGTATGTCCAAACTTTTTACAAAGTGTGCAAGCCGTAGCGACATGTGTTTCTTCTTCCTTAACTCCTTTATTCCTTCCATTGCCATTACCTTTCCCTTTTTCATTATCGTTTCTATTACGGGACCTCTTATTGTAACGAGTTTCATTCTCATCTTCTTCTTTTTCTTCTCGCCTATCATGTTTTCGGTTCGACATTTCTTCCTTCCCTCGGAGCTTTTCCACCTTCTCCATGGTTCTTTCGCATAAATGGGCCCTTTGAACCATTTCTGTATAGGTACGGATATTTTGAGACCCAAGTTGTTGTATAAATCTGGGCCTTAAACCATCCATAAATCGATTGGCTTTTAATAAATCTGTGCTTACTAGGTGGGGAGCATAAGGTGCTAGTCGAGAGAATTGGAGCTCATATTCTGCCATGGTCATCACGCCTTGTCTTTGAGAAGCAAAGTCCATAGCCTTCCGCTCCTTGACATGCTCGGAAAAGTACTTGGCTCGGAAGAGCGTAAGAAAACCTTCCCATGTATGAGGTGCATCAGCTGGTGGTGCAGGAACAGACTTCCACCACGTACGCGCATCCTTATTAAGTTGGAATGTGGCAAGATGAACTTTCTCTTGGTCTGTGCATTGCATGACATTGAATATTCTATTCATTTCATCGATCCAATTCTCCACCTCATCAGGGTTAGAGGATCTAGAGAATCGTGGAGGATTTAAACTCCAAAAATTGCCATGTAAGTTACCCGCGCCAGCCCTTGTACCAGCTTGGGCCACAGTTTGCAAGGCTTGGGTAAGACCGGTGATAGTCTGCTGCATCTCGTCCCAGTTCACATGATGAGCCATCGAGGGTTCAAGGTACCTGAGAACATGGACATTTTAGTTATTTAGAATTGAGAATATTTACCCTAAGATAATTTCTATATAACTATCTCATCCCCGGGTTCTACCCAATTCTTACATGGGTTTGGAATTCTTTCCTAGTTTCATAGGTGTGGGTCCTTAAACCTTGGACTTAACCTATGACATGACTTTTCCCCTAGGAATAAGTAAGTCCTAAGACCTATGCTCTGATACCACTTTAACTGTCACGCCCCGAGCTTTTATTACAGCGGAAGACATTTCGGGAACGTGAACAGCCGGCAAGAGAAGCCTCAATTGACAATATAAATCAGAGCACAAACCATTCACATAGAAGATGAATAGACATAATTGATCAAAAATCTGACTTTTATTAATAATAACAATCTAGTACATGATCTTGACTCATAACTACCTGGACTCAATAAAATAGAAAATTACATAATTGACTCTTTACTAGACCAACTATGGCTTCTCTCGAACCATTAATCACTCTCGGATCCATCACTTGAGCAATCTGAATCCGTCCCACTAGAATTTTCTGAAAAAGATTAGAAAAGTAGGGTAATGAGCACACTTGCCCAGTAGGTATCTTCGCATCAACATGAAGGCAATGTTAAAGTGATTAATATCTTAGCTCTAAAGAAATAAGATAAATCATGCAGATACGTAAATTCACGTGAGTACAACCAAAGTAACAAGACATTATCATGTTTGAGATATGAGACAATGATTGAGCTAGTATAATCAAGAAAGAATGTAACAATGGCCTTTCATGAACAAGAATGTAACGAGAATGTACTAGCAAGTCATGTAACAAGCACTTAAGTACCTTTCGCTTAATAGCAAGTACTTAGTGAATTTATGTGGATATATATTCAAGTCCCTGTGGATTTTCACTTATTTATAAAGAAAGTACGCCCAGCGCAATACGACGCCAGTAGCATCATACCCCATGGTTTATATAGTATGTTTCCAAAAATCAGTCGAGGGGACTAGCATAGAGCCCTTGAACACAATCAGTGCTCGAACTGCATCTTCAAGTATAAATCAAGCTACTTCCACGCATATAACAATAAAGTTTGGCCATGTAAGTAACCAGTTCAATAATGGTCTTCAAGATACAATATCAATAAAAGAATGCTCAAAATATGAATATGAGAGTTCAAGAAATGCATTAATAACTAGGTTATGCCATGGAAATAAATCGGCAGCATAACGGTACATTCCTTAACTTTCAAAAATTACTTAAATATCTTTGAAATAGTGACAGGTTCTAGATATATAATCGATTGGACTATCTAGGATCATAGGAATATTAACGCTTGGGTCAAACCTTGGGTTAACTATACTCAGGACAATATCGGTTGTTTACTGGGCCATTTCATGAAGAAAGCGGTCTAGTTCTGGACCGTTAATGACAAGACTTTGATATTTAAAACAGATTATCTGGAATCTTTAGCGGTCAAATGAAGAACCATCTAGGATCCGTTAGCGGTCTAGTGAAGGGCCGCTAGCAAGCTCTGGCGGTCAACCAGAAGGCCGCTAAGTTCCAAAAATATAAAACACCGGTATAAGTGCTTTCTAGACAATGAGTTTTAATGGTACAACCAACTCAGCATCCTGGAGGGAATCCCAGGCTCACGGAGAATTACGGAGGCCTTGAAACAAGATTTCCTAGTCCATTGGAAGGAATATCTAAAGGAGAGGTTATCAAGTCCAAGATTGTATGCCTAATGTGCATAGGTGTAACTAATGGTCATATACCGGGATATATGCCATGTACTTATGATAATGACTCTATAGATGAAAAGAGGATCAGTAAGAAATTCACAGTGAATCACACTCATCTTACATTTGAAACATGCGTTCAATACAAAGTATATGATTTTGGAAAGAAATTAACTTATGTTTAAAATAAGTTCTAAATGCGTAAGAAACATAAAAATATACTAGAAATCTCTCTCTCTATATAAACAATGCCAGTAATAGGGATAAAACTTAACTAATTGGGTTTATCATATAAGAGATAGGGTGATTCTGCATTAGGTTTCGGTTTAACCAAAAAATACAGAACTCGGGGTTGTAAACGGACTAATATACGGCCGTTTGTAAGGCTAAGCAGAATATCGTAAGTCCGCTTATGGTTTTATAACAGTGAAATCGCAGGAACACAAATGGTCTATATATTGGCTGCTAATCCTTGACAAGCGGTCTATTGTAGGGCCGCTAACCAATCACTGACGGTCCATTATTAGGCCGTTTGGCTTGACAGAAACTAAACAATTGAAACTAGAGGCGAACCCAAGACATATCATGCCTGGAAACTAACATATATAAACTGTATAGCATGCAAGAACAAAGAATAAGTCAACAATATGCATGTGTTCTATGAAATTTACAAGAGAATTCCTTTTATTTCATTAGAGTTAGGATTTATGCATGAACATTACACTAGATGCATAGACTCAAATAAAACATAAAATTCTCGGTTCAAGTGCAACAAGAGAACTTTTATTCCTAGAATAATGTTTTAGCTGTTTATGAGATGACCTACCTCTGTCTTGGACTTTTAACTTCGGATTTAAGACTGGAAGTTAACCCTAATTTCCTACACTTCTTGTGCTAAATCAGCAACTTCACGTCGCTCTAACTCCTTATTCTCTTGACCTAAACACGTGAAATTTCGAGGGTAAGAAGAAGATATAAAGGATAACAAAAAGTTCTAAAGGTTCAGGTTCTAAATACCTAGTTTTGGGCCCCTAATCTCCTGATCTTCACCACACCATTGCATAGTTTCCTGGGTCATTTCTATGAAAGCAGCTACTTTGGACACCTCTAACTCCCGGTGTGCTTGATCTCCTAGGATGAAATTTTGAGAAAAGTTAGTCCTTAATATTAGGAATAAAAATCTCAAAAGAACCTACCCAAAATAATATCTCCTTACCTTAGTTCCACGCGAGCCAAAAGTAAGGGTCGCACAGGTCAATCCTGGGATCTATTTATAGGTTTAGCTAGGGTTTTGAGGATTAGAACAATCTTAGAGTCCCAATTAGGCTTCCAATTCGATCCACAATCCTTCTAGACTTATCTAATTAGTAGATAGAGTTGATCCAAGATGATTTGGACGCTAAAGATCTAACCTTTTCATGCTTTCTTCTATTCAAGGAACTGACAGCATGTAGCGGTCTAAGACTGGACCACATATAGTCCCTTAGCGGTCTCACGATAGACCACTAGCCTTCGTGAGCGCCGAATTTCACACTAGTTCAAACTCTTTTAGTATTATCCATGGTATTATCCTTCCTAAAGAGTCATTATCCCTTAATTCCGTGAATACACAAATTTCTAGCTTCTAGAAGATGGGCCAAGACTAGTGGGCTTAGTTTTTGGTCCTTTGGGCTTATTTAATTGTCCAAATTAACTAGTTATTATTTTGGGCTTCAATAATCAAATTTAAATTAACTATAATTCATTTACTAGCCTTTTTGCCTTGAATTAATTTTAAAATTTTTTAAAATATCTTATATAAAATTTTGGGGTGTTACACCATCCACTTCCACTCCCCCTCTGCCAAAGAAACCGCTTATCACCCACCATCCATCTCTGGCCCCATCCACTTCCACCGTGCCTCCACCTAACAAACCCCTAATCAGAACCCCTACACCCATCATCACCCCTGCCTCACCAACTATTCCTCCACCTTTACCACTTAAACCCCTGCTAAAATCCACACCTAACTCTATAGAGGTGCAAAAACTGCAAGCAATGGTGCTCCGGAGTGGGAGGATCTTCCATCGAGTATTCCCCCAGAACAATCAAGCCCCCGAGCAGTCCCAACAAGAGAGAGGCATTGAAATCCACTCCCGAGATATAGTATGATTTGTTGAAACATTTAGACAAGATGCCCGCCTGGATCTCTATCCTGGAATTGATCAAGAGGTCAAAAAGCCACCAGGATGCATTAATGGAATATCTTCAAGAGGTTATGGTGAATGAGGACCTCCATGTAGAGAAGATCTTGGTGGTACTGACGTCGGCGGGCACACAACCAGCTATCGTGTTTCATGACCATGAGCTTGCTCCCAAGGAGGCTCAAAAATATGCATTGTGTGTTTCGGTAAAAATCAATGGGGTGTCCATGGATCCATGCTTGGCGGACACGGGTGCATCTATAAACGTGATCTCTATGAGCACCCCCCAGTTGTGTGGGATTGACATAGAATAGATAAGGCCCTCATCTATCACAGTCACAGCCTATGACAACAACAAAAGGCCACCATAGGGGATGATTACCTTGAGTGTAGAGTTGGGCCCTATGTCTGTCTCCACGGAATTCCATATCCTTGATATGGATCCCACATTCAAGGCCATACTAGGTCGCCCCTACATTGAAGTCATGAATGTTGTGCCATCCACCAACCATCAATGCTTGAAGTTTCCGCACAATGGATGGGTCATCAAAGTGATCATCATGCCCATCCTTCATACAGTGGATGCTATTACTACCTCTCTGCCCTCTGTCTGGCCATCCCACATGCCTATTCTTTCACTGCTAGATGTGTGTGACCCTCGCCGGGCCCCGTTAATACAAGAAAAGCCTCTCCCCTCATCAATGCCACATTCCTCTTTCCTCTCTAAAGGATGGGGGATTATGAGGAATATTGGCTACCAATAGGGCAGAGGCTTGGGGGCACAATCACAAGGAAGGCTGAGGCCGCCGAAGAAAACAAAGCTGATCCTACGGGCCAGCTTGGGTTTTGAAGGACTAATTAAAACAGACGAGAAACCCCTCACATGGACCTTATCCTCTCACTTCAAGAAGGGGCCTGTCATTCAGATGGGGGATTACCCACAAGAAACACATGGGGGGTCACAGGCTATATATTTGGCTAAAAAATGTTCAAGGGCCACCAAGAGAGGCAAGGTCGATGACCTAGAGTGTGAATGGAACAAATGGTTCGACATACATTATATTTCCATCGCACTGCAGCAGATGTTCTCGCCTTCAAAACTGGAAGGGCCGCCCTCGATCTCCGAAATGCCAGGGGATACCACCACTGTTGCCAGAATTCCGAACCACCCTTGACAGGAGGGCTTTGTCATCGACGGATTGACATCGATCATCAACTTTGTCATCGATGGCTCATTAGCCATCATCTTCTCTATTCACTCATCTCAGCCTTTGTTGCTGTCCTCTCCCTGGGCCAGACGGTTGTCTGAAGATCTTCCCAAGTCTCCTTCTCTGCTTACATACCTGCACGGGTTTCTTAACCTGCGCCAAGTTTTCAATCATGATCTGCTCTTTGAGCCATCCAACCCCCTCGCCATAATTCCTTTCTCTCCTTCTACAACTATTTTTAATTGTTGTGTCATTAAAAATGAAAATGAAAAAAAAAACTCCAATTCCCAAACTCCTCAATAGCACATTTTCATTGAGGAGACCTCTTACATCTCTCACGAGTGTGCCCCGACTCACGAGCCACTCATCCAAGGTCCCTTGAGCGACCTGCTTTACCCGTCCTCTGAGGGGTCCTTCCCTGTACATTCTTCAGCTTCTTCTTCTTCGTAGACAAGTCGGTCAGGTTAGGAATAATGGGTCAAGGGTAGTACCCAAAAGAAAGTCCAAGGGCAAGCAAATCCCTCATCGGTTCCTCCTAGACCTAGCCAATAAATGCCAAGCATGCTTGGAGATTCCTCAACTACTAGAAAATCCCATCCAACTATCAGAAATAGAATGTGAGGATAATTGCACGATTGATGAAGGGTATGGAGTCTACAAGATCACAGATGAAGAATGCCCTATTGAAGAAGGGGATGAAGATTATGAGGACGTGGCTGACGCATATGCTAGTGGAATGAGGAGATTTGACGAACCGTCAGCCGCTGTAGAAGAGTCAACTAAAGAAATAAACTTGGGAACCGGGGAAGACCCTAGGATCATCCTCATAAGTGATAATTTACCATCATCTGAAAAAGAGGCATTGATTGAGGTTCTCAAGGATTATAAAGACACGTTCGCATGGAGCTACGAGGATATGTCAGGCTTAGATTCCACCCTGGTTGAACGCCACCTTACTCTAAAACCAGGGTCCGTCTCGGTAAAGCAAAGGTTAAGGCGTTTCCACCCTCAAATAGCTTTGAAAATGAAGAAAGAGGTAGACAAGCTCCACAAAGCCAGGTTTATTTGAGTCGTCCTTCATCCTCAATGGGTGGCAAACATCGTCCCGATTATCAAGAAGGATGGAAAGGTGAGAATATGTATTGACTTCTAGGACCTTAACCGCGCATGTCTAAAGGATAATTTCCCCTTGCCTCACATTGATATGTTGATTGATAACATGACATGATATGAAACTCTCTCATTTATGGATGTCTTTTCGGGTTATAATCAAATTCATTTGGCAGAAGAGGATCAAGAGAAGGCGTCATTCACTACACCTTGGGGAATGTATTGCTATGTGGTCATGCCATTTGAGTTGAAGAATGTTGGAGCTACTTATCAAAGAGCTATGATGGCAATATTTCATGACATGATGCATGTATATTTGGAGGTGTATGTGGATGATTTGCTGGTGAAATCAAGGACTAGGGTAGAACATGTAGAAGTTCTAGCTAAGGTGTTGCGAAGATCAAGGGAATTCAATTTGAAAATGAATCCAAAGAAGTATGTGTTTGGTGTTTCATCTGGTAAGTTGCTTGGCTTCATTGTGAGTAAGAGGGATATTGAGATAGATCCCAACAAAGTTAAGGCAATTAGGGATATGCCACCTCCAAAGAATTTGAGGGAAGTTCGAGATTTCATTGGGAGGTTGCAATTCATTCGTCAGTTTGTGTCTCAACACTCATAAAGGTGTAAACCTTTCTACGAGTTGACCAAACCAGGAGTAGAATTCCGTTGTGATTCTAAGTGCCAAAAAGCTTTCGAAGGATTAAAGGAATATCTGGCCAGTCCGCCTGTTCTCACTCCACCCACCCCAGAGAAACCTTTGATCCTTTATATCTCAGTCTGGATGACTCTGTGGGAGCCGTCCTTGCACAAACCAATGAAGAGGGCAAGGAACAGGGCAACCTATTACTTGTCAAACTTCTCAACCCCTGTGAGCAGAGGTACACAACTATGGAGAAAACCTGTGCCGCCCTCGTTTGGGTGGTGCAGAAATTGAAACACTACTTCCTGGCTCATGAAGTCCATTTGATTGCCCGGATGAACCCTATCAAGTTTCTCTTGAAAATCTATCCTCACTGATAGGCTAGCACGCTGGCAAAGCTTCTCTCTCAATTTGACATCACCTACATCAGCAAAAGGTGATCAAAGGCTATGCTATAGCCGAGCATCTCGCTCACCATCCTCTCCCCAAATTTGATCTTGTTCACTCAGAGTTTACAGATGAGGAACTAATGTCCATCAACCAATCGGATGATCGCATGTGGACATTACATTTTGATGGAGCTTTGAATTCCCAAGGAAGAGGTGTTGGCATTTCCCTCCTGTCACCCGAAGGTGTCATCATCCCAGAGGCATATTAGTTTGCATTCTTAGTTACCAACAACATAGCTGAATATGAGGCTCTTATAACTGGATTAGAAGCTGCCCAATCTCTTCGCGTGATCGAGCTGCGGATTGTAGGTGATAATCAACTTATTCTCCACCAGGTGCTTACCAAATATCGCACCCTTGATCCCAAGCTCAAGCCTTGTCAAGAGCTAGTCTCTGCTTATGCTAAATTATTCACCAAGCTGATCTTTGTTCATGTCCCTCGCGACCAGAATATTCTGGCCGACGCCCTCGCCTCCTTGGCATCATCTTTAAGGTTCCCTCTAGGTAGGTGGTTTGAATTCATCACCATCTACAAGCGTCTCACCCCTACTATTCAAGACGCTTCCCTCCTAAGAGTTAAAGAAGAAGTATTAAGGAAGGTTCAGGAGGGAGAAATCGTTGAGAAGAGGGAAATCATGTTGGCACAATCGGAAGAAGAACTGGCCGACGAGGAGAAACCATGGTTCTATGAAATTGTCAAATATTGCAAAGATCAGCCTTACCCTGAAGAGGCCATAACAGAAGATAAGAAAGCCATACGAAGAGTGGCCCAGAAATACACGCTGGTTGGAGGAGTTCTATATAAGAGAAGCCTTACTTGTGTTCTTTTAAGATGCCTTGAGGACGATGAGGTCTGGAAGTGCGTTGAGGAAGCACACTCAGGTGTGTACGGTGGCCATGTCAATATCCAAGTGCTTGCTAAGAAGATCGTTCGACAAGGCTTCTACTGGCCCACCATGGAAGAGGATTGTGCCGTCTATGTTCGTAGGTGTGTCAAGTGCCAACTTCACACCAAAAAGATTCACTCCTCATCTTCCTCACTCCATCCAGTATCCTCCCCATGGCCTTTCTCCATGTGGGCATTCGACATCATTGGTCCTCTAGGTGATCCCAACTCCCTCACCAAGTAAAAATCATTCATCCCCCCTGCAATAGAGTACTTCACCAAATGGGTTGAAGTCGAAGCCTAAGCAGAAATCAAGGCATCAAAAGTCTGCAAGTTCATCATGAAGAACATCATCGCTAGGTTCGACATTCCAAGCATGATCATCACCAACAATGGGCCACAATTCATTTCCCAGGACCTTCACGACCTCTGCAAAAGGTACAGAATTACATTGCATCATTCATCGCCTTATTATCCATAAGGCAATGGCCAGGCAGAGGCCACCAACAAAACATTGATTAAAATCATAAAGAAAACCTACGAGTCTAGTAAATTCTCAGACTGGCCAGAAAAGCTTATTGAAGCTCTATGGGCCTATCGCACTTCAATCCGTACTCCCACTGGGTAAACTCTGTTCGCCCTTACTTATGGTATGGAGGTGGTAGTCCCGTACGAGACTTTGACTCCTTCTCTTAAGGTACAATTGGACAAGGAACTTCCTCTCGATGAACGTCGTGATTCCCTCCTTGCCCAACTGGAACTCTTAGATGAGAAGCGATTGGCCGCTGCCGAGCATGCACGTTTATCAAAATAGACTCACACGTTGTTATCAAAAGAGGTCAACGAGAGAAAATTAATGTCTGTGAGATAGTAGTGAAAAGAATTTTTGTAAAACCTGGTGGGCCATGTTCTAAACTCTAACCCAATTGGGAAGGACCGTATGTGATTCAGGTTGTGCATCCTGGCAATGCCTACAGACTAGTCAATGCTGAGGGACCGAGCTATCCCACGCTTGGAATGGCTTTATCTTAAGAAAGTACTACCCTTAGATAGGTGTAACAATCGGCATGGTACGAGGACCATCGGAGTTGAAAATTCACTATTCGGTCTTTGTAGTCTAACTCAGGGTTAACTCGCGCACATACTCACACTCCGCTCTTGAAACAAACAGTGCGAAATCGAGGAAAGCAAAAGCCGAACTAAGGGTGTAGGTGCTACCATTCTCTCCTTCTTGATTCACGACGAGGAGCGGGACCTTGGGCTAGACTATTAACCTAACCACCACCCTAGTAGGGGAAGCCTCAGCACAAGGAGCCCAAAAAAATGTGATACCCTGGACACATGTTGGAAAGGGCAAAGTCCCCGGAAAAAAAAAATCTAGGTCATGTCTCCAAAAGGGGCAAAGTCGCCACAAAAGCAAACCCTGGCCATACGCATCTCAAAAGGCGGCAAGGGGAAGAAAAAAACAAAATAAACCCCACTAGTCGAGGACCGAACCCCAACAGGTGATAGGGCAAGAGAGGGACATCTTCTGGGGTCTCTCGAACCCTCTTGTGAATTCCTAAACATTTTCTTCCTTCCTCCTAAGTGGTGCACCCCAAACTCGAGGGATGGTAGAAGCAGACTGAGGAGGACGCCACCGAATGAGACCTTGAGTGGGAGTAACAAATCAAGCACGTTAACCCTACGTTGAGCTACATAAGAACGGTTTGTGGATAAGTAAACGCCTTTGACCCAAGAACCATGCCAGTTGTTACAAGTGTCTTTCATGTCAAAAAAAAAGAGGATAACAAAACAAAAGAGAGGAAAACAAAACAAAAAAAGAGGATAACAAAACAAAAAAATAAACAAATCAAAAAAATAAACAAAGAGTCAAAAAAAAATCTGCATATGTGTGATCTCATTTGTGTGCTACATTTCATTTTTAATTCCCGTTCGCATTCATGTGCCTGTGTGTTGCATTCATCATCTTTGCTTTACTTTTGCCTTAATTGATAAAGGCTTGGCCCTTTGACCCGTCATCGAGGACAGATCTAAAATAATCACCCACTTATTTAGCAAGGGGCCAAGTTAGAACGAAAAAAAACTAACTTGTTTCTCGGAAGCAATGTGTGCAGGATTAAAGAACAAGGAGGCAGAAAATAGGAAACTAAACATTCTATTATTTCCTTCCAAAAATCGTACATTAAGTTCCGCCCTCTCTCTCAACATTACTCCTTTCACCACTCTCCAGGCAAGGAACCCTAGAGGGTGTCGTCAAACCATGCGAGGTGGAACCTCTACCACCCTGCATTTCTCTTTCCGTCCCCACGCTCCGCCGTTGCTCTGTAGGGGCAGCGAAGAAGCTACTAACACGAAAGTCATGCTCTAGTGCCCTTTGGTAGCACTCCTCACTATCCCTTAGCCATTGTTCAGTGAGACCAAGGCCATTGTTCAGTGAGACCAAGGCTGGTTCAGAGCTCGAATACTTGGGGCTCTAAGGCCCTCTTCTCTTCTTTCTCAGCCAATCTCTCGGCCCTCTCTCTTTCTCGGTCCCTCTCTTTCTCTGCTTGTTCTCTCTCTCTCTCTCTATCTTCCCTTTCTAGTTGGAGGGTGATCCTCAGTTCCATGGCGTCCTGAGAGGAGTCGTCATCTAGACGACGTCGCAATTCCTCCTCCAGCTCTGCTATTTTGGCATCCCCTTGCATGGCATGAGCAAGCGTCTCTTGCATTTCTTCTGTAATATCTCGGACCTTTCGGATCCTTCTTCGTGAGTCTCAGATCTGGTTTCTCTGAGTGTCGGCTCCATTGTGTCCGAAATTTCATTTCGGACATCTTTCGTGTTCGGATCGGCGCGATCCGGAGTTATTTAGGAGGCCCGGAAGCGTTCCGCGGCTTTTTCGCGTGTGTTTTCCGATTTTCGGTGTATGTTTCGGCAATTCCTTCGGAACCTCGTTGCAGGTGAACCGGGCCGTTCACCTAGGCGAGTGTGGTACCGTTACGACCGGTACGTTCCAAGGATCTCGAAAATGTAATTTCCTATTTTTTGATATTTTCCAGAATTTTTGGATTTTCTATAAATACCTCTCATTTTCTTTCTCTCCCCACCCTCTTCTTCTTCTTCTTCCTTTTTCCCCCACCGTGAGCACCGCCCCCTCTTCCTCTCTCTCTCTCGTTCGACCGCGGCGGCGTCCCCTCCGGCTGTAGACGGCGTGGGGCGACGACGTGACGACGTGGGCGACGGCGAGGCGATCGTGGCGTCATAAAGCTTGTGGGGAACCGTGAAGGGACGAGGGTTTTTCAAAGTGTTCTTCGCGATCTTGGCAACGATTCGGCGGAGCTTTCGCTCCATTGAGGTAGGGTGACGTTCCCTAGAACCCCGCCTTTCGTTCCCGTGGTTTGTAGGCCGAGGGGAGGCCGAGAGACGGGTATTCATGTGGGTTTGGGGTTTTCCATGATTTGGGGAGAGCTCGCCCGATCTATGGATTTAGCCCGTGATTTCGCATTTTGGTGGCCTAGTATCATGCTAGGGGTCCCCAGGGGTCTTCCCCTTTGATTTCCCCCTCTCCGGTGGAGGCATGGGGGCGTAGTTGGATTTTTGGGCGTTTTCCCGTCATTTTGCCCATGGGCGGGTGTGACGGTCCTTCTAGTGACCATCACATCATGTAACGCGCCCAGGTGGGTGCGTTACAGCCCTGTGTTTGCCAATTGGGGTCTGTGGGCTGTGACGGCCCCACGATAGACCGCCACAGGTGTGTGACGCGCCTGGGTTGGGCAGTCAGGGATGATTTGACCGTTGGCTTCCCACCGTTGGTTTTTGACCGTTGGGGGTCAAGGCTTGTGACGCACCAGGGCTGGCACGTCACAACCTTGTGACGCCCCTATGTGGGTGCGTCAGAGCTGACGAACCCCACACTATGTAACACACCAGCGTTGGTCCGTTACATGCTGTGACGCACCGAGTGGCACGCGTCACAGCTGGTTTTCATTGTCTTGTGACGCACCAGGGTAGGCGCGTCACAGACTGTAACGCACCAGGGCAGGTGCGTTACATGTTGTTTTCCACCCAGAGTGTGACACCCCTGTGTTGGGCCGTCAGGTGCCTGTGATGGTCCAGCCTAGACCATCAGAGACTGTGACGCGTCTAGGGTAGACCGTCAGGCTTTGGGCTGCACAAGGAGGTTTGCAGTCCCGTTTCTTGTCTGACTGTGGTCACCGTGCGACGGTACCGGTACGTGGGGTGGTCCCCGTGCGTCGTCGGATGCGGATGAGATTTTTCGTGACTTGAGAGTCTACTCCGTCAGTGACCCTCCACTAGTCGTAGCCTGCTTACACGCGTGTGGTCCCACCAGGGAGTGGTGGAGAGGCTACCCTGAGGACGGTTTTGGACTGGTTTCTGTCGGGCCCCTCGTCGTTAGCTAGAGTCCGACTACGGGGGAAAACCGATCAGAGGGCCAGACCTAGGACGCATGGTCTGTGTGTGCACACATAGTTAGGGGCGGTTGGACCCACGCCGACGGGCGTGACCCCAGCTAGTCGCTCGTTGTGGTTCTTGTTCAGTGTTCGTGCCTCGGGTAGGTGCTACCACGTCAGGCAGTTCACCTGCGGTGCGGTGTAAGGTGTCAGGGGACGCTACCGACTGTGCTTCTAGTGGGAGGTACTCCTGTTGAGTCGTGAGTGACAGACTGTCAGGCTTGTGACTTCGGGTTTCTGTTGTGTTAGCCGTTGTGTTCCGGTTATTTCACCGTGGCACGTGTGTCGGCTTTCGTGCCGTGGGACCGATACTTTGTAGATGGTAGGGCTCCCTTTTCCGAGGTACTCGCTTACTGCTAGCATAGCGGTTTCTCCGTTTGCGAGGTAGGGTTCGAGTGATCCCTACTGAGTCTGTTCCGAGACTCATTCCCTGCGTGTTTTCACCGTGTTTCAGGCGAGGCGAGGCTTCAGGGGAGTTCGTGTGAGGCTCAGCGCGGTTCGGGTGCCCAGCGTTAGTGCCAGAGGTCAGAGCTGGGGTATCCCCCATGTAGGTGTACTTTTCTTTTCTTGTCTCTGTACTAGTTGTGGACTATTGTTGTCTTTCTATTTGTTATTTGTGGACCATGTAAAATGTTAATTTATATCCTACTTAATTATATAAACGGTTTAGTTTCTACAATTACTTGTGATACTTGTGTAGTTTTCATACCATCCTTCTAACCCTTCCGAGTCTTCGGACTCGTGGGTGGCGGTACGAGTCTCGGGTTATCGGACCTTCTCGGTAATCAGATTCTCGGGTCGTTACATCTTCCGCCTATCATATCCAACATCTCAGATACGTGGCAAGGCATGAACAAAAAAAATTCAATGGTGAAACCCTCACCTGTGCGAAAAGCATTCCCTCTACCTCCACGGCGCGCTGCGTGGCACGAGCAAGTTGCTCGTGAAGCAAATCAAGCTCTGAGGTAGGAATCCATAAACTGTAAGACACACCATCCGCCTCCATTGCTGATGAGGCTATGCCGAGCTGGGCGCGCTGTAACACACATGAAGTGACACCGAGGGCGTAGCACCAGGAATATAGGGCTATAACTAGGACCACATGCATGCGGGCTTACCAAGGAACTCAAAGCTACACGGGTGTCATGCAACTGCTATTTCGTGTCTACTGGGCGAGCTTACAAGTTCGCTATCATGGTGTCACGGACGTCTTGCAGCCAGGGCGGGTTAACACTAAAAAAAAGAAAAAAAATACACTCACCTCCACAAGCCCCCTAAGATGGAGTCGCTCTACATACATCACCCTATAGAGGCGCATGTAATCCTCACTGTCCTGCACATGCGACTCTACGAGCATGCCACCCCGTTGCCAGTCCTCATACTGTTCGGGGAAGCGCACATGCTAATCAATGGAGGTTGCCGGCCCTCATGTCCTTCTCCCAACACGTGGTGCTACAGTCATATCCACCCATTCCTGGGCAAACCCTAGGGTCCTCATGGCCAATCGTAGTTGAAGTGGCCCGATGTCATTCAAACAATGGATCCAGAGATCCCGCCCAAACCGGGCATGGCTTGTTATAACCCATGGCTGATCGACGTCAATCATGTCCGCATAAGGCCTCTAGAATACCTAAGTCAGGTCGCGCACATCCTTTTGGTCAAAAAAAAGGAAGAAGAGAGAAGAGAAAAATAACAACAAAAAAATATAATAATAACCACCATCGCTGCAGGGAACTCTTGTAGCTTGCGTCTTAATACCATCAACTGGTAGGATAGAGGGGCTGGGCTCATGATGGGCTGCCACTGTCTAGCTAGTGGCACCGCCGCCGAACGCCAATGATGAGCCTTTCCCATTGGGAGATAATAATAGCTCCATAACTGCGCCATCATGTGTTATTAACATCATCATTAAATAAAAATAAAAAAATAAAAAAATAGAACAAAAAAATAACAAAAAAAAGTATAACACAAAAAAAGAGGGGGCGGGTACCTGGATAAATGACGTAAATCCACTCACTGTTACCTCTTGGTCTGACCTTTCGGACAGAGTCAAAAATAGATGCGCCAGCACGGCAGCTCCCCAGGCATACCGCCCCATTCTTTCAGTGTCTACTAGGAGCTCTTGGAAGCGACAATGGACGCTGTCTCCCTTCGAGCCCAATAGCAGCCTCCCCAATAGGAAGAGGAGGAATCTCCTCAAATCCATGTTGGACCGCTCCCAATTGCTGGCATCCACACAGTACACGGTGCGTCACCCTCTTTCACTCCTCTCCATGAACTCTTCCAAGGACTCATCATCACACGGACAAGCGTCAACAAGCCTCAATGCCTCCATGATAGACGCCTTGGCTACTGACCTGTTCTTCCGATCATCCAGGTCCAACCCTAATAACTTCTGAGCAGCCTCTTTGTAATCAGAGTAGGTGACACCGGTCACTACCTCGCCATCCACTTTGAGGCCCGTGATTCGGACCACATCTTCTAGGCTGGGCACCATGTGCCCCCAAGGCATCAGGAAGGCTCGGCTCGTTGGGTCCCACCTTTCGCACAAGCCTGGATGAGGGTGAGGTCGAGCTTGATTGGCTCGATTCGGAGGAAGGCCCCAAACCCCATCATGTCTAGATGGGCCTTCTGGAAGTCCGGAAGACCCCAATATGCGGCCACTACTAGCTCCCATGAAATGTGTGACCTCATCATGCTCTGCGCATACACAAGAAGTGAGAAAGGGGTGTGTTGTCAGAAGAAAGGGGGAGTGTGGGGGAAGAAGTAAAGCAGGATCCACTCACAAGCTGTGACTGAGTCCTCTCACTTAAGTGCCCTTCGAGGTCAGAGAGCCTCCTGGAGTTGCCACTGGACCTGCTCCTCTTCGAGGAGTGGGAAGATTCTCCCTCCATTCTAAGACTTAAGAACTCTTATCTCCTCCTTTTCCTTAGAAACTTACACTCTTCGAGTTGGCTTCCAGTGCCCCTGGGAAAATGAAGAAAGGAGGTATTTATAGGAATGGGAGAGGTCTGAGCCAAAACTGTCACCATTACCTCTAGCAATGGCCCTCGTGATAAGGCGCCTTCCTTGCAGTCTCGTGCGTCACTTCGCCACTCGCATAGGATAATTGGTTTGGCAGTGTGACATGATGACTCGCTCCCTACACGGTTTAGGGGTGGCCTGTCGAATTGTAAATAATTTTGAATGTGAAAAAAAAGAACAAAAAAGAGAGAGAGAGAAAAGGACACAAAAAAGAAAAAAAAGATAGAAGAAAAAGAAAATGGGATGCGTCTGAGGGAAATTTGAAACGCCACACGCGAAAGGGGGCTAAAAGCCATCATTGCTGATTTCGGCGGCGGATTCCCGTTGAAAAGAATGGCCATTTTTTCGGGGTAGCGCCTTGTCAAAACATGTCACGTGGGAGCAGCGTGGCAGAAAAGAAGCGTAAGGGAGAAGGAACACACAAGAGAACAAACGAGTGGCAGGAAACCAAATCATTCCATATAAACTGTCATGAACATCATAAGAGAGGGGGCGGGTGTAGTAACTATCTAACTCTGGTCATCACCTTCCTGCTCGTCCCTCAGGCCGTCCCTCTCCTCTCTCTTAAGATGAGGGTCCCTAGGGGGCCTCTTGGAGCTCTACAAGGTAGTACTCGCTCCACCCCGTAGTTCCCGCTCAGCCCAAGCGGCTCGCTGCTACTCTATTGAAGGGACAAAGAAGCTATCCACAGAGAGGTAGCCAGACTGATGAAGGTGTGTCCCGAGCACCTGTGGCCTTTGGTGGCGCTCCTCACTGTCTTTCAGCCTCTGCTCCGCAACCAGAAGGCCTAGCTGGAGCCACATCACCTGGGTCTCTAGAGCCATCCTGTCACGCCCTGATGCGGAATATCGGGTCGTACAGTTAGAAACTAGCTAGAAATAACATTAACAAGCTAAACTAACCAATTACACAGGTGCTATGGAAAGAAATAACTCTATTGATCAAGGATATACCAAATTTTATTACAATAACCAACAACTGTTTAAACACGATCAAACGTAACTTCCAAACTGACTCTAATACAATAACTGATTCCAAAAGTAATAAAGTACTAACACAACTCTAAGGAATGACTAGAGGTAAACATCTATGCCAACTCGGCATCTACTAACAGGCACACTCAAAAGTATCACTCATGTCCCTCCCCATCGGTATGCGCGTCATCACCTGAATAGCCTGGAAAGGGGGGCAACAATAACTATGAGCTGACGCTCAATAGGAAATAACAGGCAAGTTTACATGATTAACAATTTAATAACATTTTCATATGCCATGCTAATAAAAGAAATGAATGACGATATAATGAAACAACATAATGAAAAGATCTTGCAAGGTCAAGAGATATAAGATAACTAGAATTTAACAAGAATAACATGTACAAGTGTAACAAGAACTGTAACGAGGAATGGCCACTAGCAAGTAACAAGAGATAATAAGTCAAGCATGATCAAGTAACAAGAGTAACAAGAGTTTTTCTATCGTAGACAACAAGCTAGTCATGCACTCGGTGCAATGCCTCACCATGTCATTATAACATCCCATGGGCTCACTAATTTTTCGGGCACTCTCCCCAGGACCAGACCGGGCCCTTATGATGCGTTGGCATTGATTTATTGGATACAAGATCCCAAGATCCGTCTAGACATTTAGTCAAATTCGTGGCCAATTAATCAGAGGAATTACTGTCCATAAGTTTAGATTTAAAGGACTAACCTGTCCTTGGATTCAAGAGAACAAAACACAATAAAACTCATCTCCGAGAGATGTGCGGTTGTACAGAGGCCGCTCAAGAGGTATATACGGCTAACACAGGGCCGCGTATATAGGAACTGAACTGAAACTCAGCCCACGAGGTCAAGGATGAACGGCTGACAGTAAGCCGCTCTAAGGTATGAACGGTAAGCTATGGGCCGCTCATGTCCAGAGGACATTAAGACCCATGAATAAGATATACGGACCATACTGTGCCATATTGAAGATATGCGGTCGTTATGGGGCTGCCTGTGAGGATATGCGGTCCACTACTGGCCGCGCATGCCTCGCATAGTCTAATTCGATCAAGACTTTAAACTAGCGGTTCGTCAAAACATTATAATGGCTATCCAGCAACTAAACAATTAGTTTTTAATCCTAATTACCATGTTAATATATCAAGGATCACAATTTACAGTTATGTATTTGCCAAAGATATGATTCAAGATGATAAAGAGAATGAACAATGATGAGGGCATCACCCATGATTCCCTCTGGCTCGGGACCTCCCTTCCTTTCGATGTGGGCCAGACTTGAGCTCCATGTCATCCAGGCCTCCACATCACTTTGATGGATCACTTTGGTGTACTTCTTGTCTTTATTTTGAGTCATCTTGATGTAATTTGTCTTTTAATTGAGTCCAGTACCTATGTTATGTGGTTATGTTCCTAAGTCTAGTAGTCATCATGTGGGTGATGGGCCCAATCACTTGGGCTTGGCCCACTTGCGCCCCCTTCCCCCTAGAAATGTGTCATTAGTCTTTTTAGCAGGGACTTTTTGTAAATTTAGAGTTCCCTATAAATAGGACTCCAAACCCTCCATTTGGAACTAATGAAAAAATTTGAGTTGAATATTGAAACCCTTGTGCTCTCTCTCTCTCTCTCACTCTACCTCTCTAGCTCTCTCTCTATTTCTCTCTCTCTCTCTAAAGGGGGCGAACCCCATTCTCTCTCCTCCCCACCCCCAATTTCGAAATTCACTCTCTCTCCTCCCCATTCACCTCTAATTAAGACTCCTCCCCCTTCCCCATACCTCCCATTTAATCCCCCTCCAACCCCTAGGTGGAATCCCCTTCTCCTAGGCACCTCTCCCTCTTCCCAAGCAACCTTTCCCCTTCCCCATACAACCTTTCACCTTCCCAAGGGGGAATCCCTTCCCCCAAACACCCCTTACCCTCCCCAAGGTAACCCTTCCCATTCCCTAGGCCACCATTAACCCCTCCATTAACCCATCTCCCCATTCCCCTAAGCCCATTTGCGCCCCCCTCTCTCTCTCACCTTCCACCCTTGGCCGCACCTCCCTCCCCCTCCACATGCTAGCTGTGACCCAGCCCTCTTCTCCAGCCTCTCCACCATCTCTACTAACCCCCATCCAAGCCCCACAGCCATTAGCCCTCTCCCCATTGCAGTCCCTTCACCCCTCCCCACCATTACCAACATCATTCACCTTCCTGCTCTATCCAGTTCGCAGGCAGCAGCAGGACCCTGACTTGCAGAACCTGCCCCGAGGTCATTCGGCATCGTCTGGAGGCGTACCATACATCGACGGAAAGGTCGTCAAGATAGCTTCGCAGCCGAGGTGGTCTCGCCGGCATCCGACATCCCTAATGTCTGTAGGGTTCATTCTCGTCCGACTGCACAACCGGGACCTGAAACTGGACCAGAGCTGCAGTGCAGAAGCTCCCACGGCCACACCCCATCACTTCTGAAGACATCGTCCGGATGGGGTCTTCTACATCCAATCTACATCTATCAGAAGAAGATGGAGTCCAGTTTGGCATCCGGAGGAATGTTTTCCAATTTTTCTCCCCCGGGTGCGCAGATCAGGCCACTCAGGACCTGACCAGACACCTCCCCACTCAACGGGCTCTCCCTCTCTGCCCCGACATTGTCTGGTGCCCTCCCTAGTGGCCATTCGAAGAGGACTCGTCTGCGGTCGTTCTCATTTTGGTCTCGCCTCGTTCGGGCTTTGGGAGCGGTCATGGCACCCAGATTTTTCTGCTACTGCATCCTGGAACCAGAACAAGTCAGAGCGCAGGGTACCTGTTCCAGGGTCCACTCCGACCGGTGGTGATGAAGGAGCCGTCCACCAAAATTCACCAGCGTACCAGGGTCCGTTAGCAACAATTCGGCACTAGTTTCGGTGACTTCTGAGCTCGGGGGAGTGCACAGCGGTGACTACACCGACTCCCTATCCTGCTGTTCCAGACCTGAGCAGATTCGGCAGGGTGCTCCATCGGCGCAATTCAAGCAAATCTCCCCACCCCGCCTGGCCGGCTTAGCGCCCCTCCCTGCGTGGAGGTAGTGTTTGAATGTAACCTCTATTTTCCCCACCCCACGATCACCCTCCTGTGCGAGGAGTAGTTTTGTACTAGTAGGTCTTCGGCCGAAGTTTCATCGGCGCAGTGTGCGGGGAACCCACACTTCCCCGCTCGCCCATCGTCTCCGAACGGGGTTGGTTTCTTCAAACCAACCAGGTGAGCTTCTGCCCTTGCTCTCCTCTGTATTTGTTCACTTAATATCTGCGAAACTAGTCCGCTGGTCGGTGAGAGAGCGCTCGTTCCCAGAGCTTCCAGTTTATGTGCGGTCACCGTGGGCTAAAGTGAGAGAGTGACCCAATGCCCTCAAGGCACCTGGTCCGCCCTTGATTTTGGGCACTGTACCCTCAGGAGGGAAAACCATAGCCTTGCTGGCCCTCTACCGGCAAGGGTCTTGTTCCACCACCTCGACTCGGCATCACCGAGTCATCACGGGTAACGGGTGTGCACGGTGGGTCGGCGATTTCCAATCAACCTCGAGTCTTACGATTGTGTTTGCGAATAAGGTCCAAGGGCCCACATTCACCTGCTGCATTCTTCATCATTTGCCTTAGTGTATCACATCAAACAAGTTCGCGTAGGAATGAACAACATGCAATTAACAGAAATTTAGTTACAAAATTAACCACTTATCATGTGGGTTTCTAATTTACTAATTATCATTTATGACACTAAGATGAATCATAAAGAACACTCATTAAGTCACTTACTGTCTAGATAAATGGTTCATGGCGAACCTTACATCTCTCGGCTTAACAGGAATGCATTCGGGCTAAAGGGGCATGAGCAGGGGGATGGGCGGCTCTCTCTGGACCGCCCAAGGGGTTGGGCGGTCATCTGGGGGCCGTCCAAGGGTTGGGCGATCCTGCCCTGACCGCCCATCCCTGGCCCTGCCAGATATGTGGTCCTCTGGGGACCTTTCATCCTGCCAGGGGGTTATGTGGTCACTTCTGGACCGTTTAACTAGATATGTGGTCTGTTTTGGACCATTTATCCAGTTGTGTGGTCTGTTAGGAGCCGTTTAACTACAGCTAAACTAGAGTTGAAGTATGGGCTTGAGTTGTGCGGTCTATCGTAAGACCGTCTATCTCTGGGTGTATTCCGGTCGTCCCTTCCACGTCCGATGAACGCTGGGAAGTTGGGGGTTTGCTAGGGTTTGATAAAAACACTAAATTCTAATACAAACGGTCTTGAAAGATGGGGCTTTTGGTACCGTTGGAAAGCTAATGTAAAACTCTACCTAACAGTAAGGTCAATTTCATATTTACTTGCTGAAATTGAGATCTATAAAGGCAAGAACACTAGAAACACTAGTTTTGACATGCTGTTACTAAATCGTAAAATTCTCACGATATAAACAATAAAATTGGGGCTTTATATATCAAAAGAAAGCTTACTCGATGCTAATTCCAACTATATAAGGCATGCTATATGGGGATCAAGATTGATAACTCAAAATCATAACTTAACTTGAAAGAACACATCAAAAACTAAGTCTAGACATGCTCTTACTCCGAACAGAAATTCTCTAAGCATGCTTCATGAAATTTAGGGCTTTCTACGCCAAATGAAAGCTAACATGCTGCTGATTACATGCATATATATTAATTAGAGTTTGGTCTGTTATAACCTACCTCAAATGAAGAGAGAAACTAAAGAACTAGAATGAAGAACGATCTTGACAGCACTTCACAAAAACCTCGGGATCTCCCTGGATACCTAATAAAAATTAGGGCTTTTACTACCAATGGAAAGATCTCGTCGAGAGGAACAAAATGATGTACTCATGTGCTAATTTTGGTCAAGGGTACCTACCTTAATCGAAGGAACAAAGATGAAGAAAGGAGGACGACGGGATGTCGACACACCTCCACTAATCTTCCGAGATCTCCCTGGATCGATCTCCACTGCGGCCGCCGCTACTACCAAAGGATTCTAGGGTTGAAGAGCTTTATTTTTATAGCTTATACACCTTCTAGAGCCTTCGGTGCTGGGAGAATTCGTCGATGCAAGGTGAGTGTTTGAAACGGCGCCGAAATGTTTGACCTAGCCAAAGCTCGGCCGCCGCCACACTCTAGGGTTAGGGTTTCACTCGATTGATAGAGGGGAAATGATCCTTAGATCGTGGCCTTTGATTTGCCACCAATTTGGGGTCATTTGGTTGAGTATTAAGCTCCAATTCGACGGTTTAAGCCAAGGTTAGGTAAAGGTTAGGTAAGTGTGTATTTTGGACTTAATCCACTAAGTAGACATGATTACGGATTTTTGTTGGGTCGACCACAGAAGACAAAGTTGCTAAATAAATGATCCTTTACCAAATTACCATTTTTCTAGATTTTTATAAGGTAGTCGAATTTTTACTAGTTCTATTTACTAATGAATTAAATATTAAATTATGAAATTTAAGCATTAATCCATTTTATTTCAATTTTTAATTAATAAAGGCTCAATAAATAAATCGGGGTATTACACCCTCCCCTACTTAAAGAATTTGGTACTCCAAATTCACTGCACTAAATACAGGAGGTATGGAAAGAGATAGTTCACCTAGAATAAGTCGGGATACCGCTTCCGCATAGTATCTTCAGATTCCCAAGTAGCTTCTTCGGTCCCACGCCGACTCCACTGAATCTTGACCATCGGTATGGAACGATTCCGAAGTTGTTGTTGCTTCCGATCCAGAATCTTGATAGGTCTTTCTTCATAGGTCAAATCTTTCTTCAGTTCGAAATCCACATGCTGAATGATGTGAGTGGGGTCATACACGTATTTCCATAACATAGACACATGGAAAACATTGTGTACGCCAGACAACTGAGGCGGTAATGCCAGTCTGTAAGCAACCTCTCCCACTCTATCTAGGATCTCGAATGGACCAATATATCTCAGACATAGCTTGCCCTGAATGCCAAATCTTCGAATCCCTCTCGTCGGAGAGACCTTTAAGAATACATGCTCGCCAACCTGAAACTCCAATTCTCTCCTCCTATTGTCGGCATAACTCTTCTATCTTGATTGGGCTACTTGTAACTGATCTTGAATAATACGGATGTTCTGTGATGATTCTAAAACAAGATCCGGTCCAAGCCATTGTTTCTCACCTATCTCATCCCAACATAACGGGGAACGACAGCTTCTTCCATACAATACTTCAAAAGGAGCCATATGTATACTAGATTGATAACTATTGTTGTAGGCGAATTCAATCAGTGCCAAGTGATCACTCCAACTGCCTCCGAAATCAATCATGCATGCTCTAAGCATATCTTCCACTATCTGGTTGGTTCTTTCAGTCTGTCCATCTGTCTGCGGATGAAAAGTAGTACTGAAATTCAGACGAGTACCCAAAGACTCTTGCAGTCCCTTCCAGAAATGTGAAGTAAATCTGGGATCTCTATCAGACACAATGCTGACTGGTATGCCATGGAGCCTTACCACTTCCTTCAAATATAAAGTAGCCAATACATCAACTGTCCATTTAGACTTAATGGGTAAGAAATGAGCTGATTTTATCAATCGATCGACAATCACCCATATCGCATCAAGTCCACCACGAGTCTTAGGTAGACCCATAATGAAGTCCATGCCAATACTTTCCCACTTCCATTGAGATATGTCGAGTGGTTTCAATTTTCCTGCCGGTCAGAAATGTTCAGCCTTAACTTGCTGACAAACCAAGCATCTACTCACGAAGTCTGCAACTTCCCTTTTCATATTCGGCCACCAAAAGGATCTCTTCAAATCCTTGAACATTTTAGTGCCTCCAGGATGAATGGTGTATTTGGATCTATGTGCTTCCTCAAGAATCTTGTTCTTTATTTCGGCTTCATCAGGTACACAAGTTCTACCCTGGAATAATAATCTTCCATCGTCAGCCATCATGAAGTCAGGTTTGCTGCTCAAGCTTCGCTTGATCTCTACCAGCTCGGGATCATTATCTTGCAAATATTTGATTTCCATCAACAATTCGGGCTTAAGTCGAATCTGTGCAATCATAACCCGATCATTGTCAATATTCAGATCCAACCTAGCTAATTATTCCAATAGCTTCCACTCTTGTAACATGAGACTTGATAATTTAGCTACAGGCTTCCGACTTAATGCATCTACCACAACATTACCTTTTCCGGGATGATACTCAATCGAGAAGTCAAAATCCTTCAAGTACTCCAACCATCTTCTCTGCCTCATATTGAGTTCCTTTTGAGAAAATAAATATTTTAAGCTCTTATGATCTGAAAACACTGTGAATGTTTCTCCATACAAGTAATGCCTCCATATCTTCAAGGCAAACACGACTGCTGCTAGTTCCAAATCATGGACATGATAATTCTCTTCATGCTTCCTCAACTGCCTAGAAGAATAGGCAATCACCTTCCCATACTGCATGAGTACATAGCCTAAACCAATACCTGAAGCATCAGTGTATACGACAAAACCTCCTTCACCAGAAGGTAAAGCCAATACAGGTGCAGTAGTTAAACATTCCTTCAAAGTCTAAAAGCTTCGATGGCAATCTTCTGACCAATCAAATTTGTTCTCCTTGCGGGTTAATCTTGTCATAGGTACCGCAATCTTAGAGACATCTTGGATAAATCTCCGATAGTAGCCTGCCAGGCCTAGGAAACTTTTCACTTCAGTCACACTAGTAGGCTGGTCTCAATTCTTTACTGCCTCTACCTTCAAAGGATCGACAGAAATACCTTCTTTTGTGATGATATGTCCGAGAAAGGACACCTATTACAGCCAGAACTCACACTTACTGAACTTGGCATATAGCTGATGATCTCTTAATAGTTGTAACGCCATCCTCAGATGTTCAGCATACTCCTCTTCATTCTTGGAATAAATTAGGATGTCATCAATGAATACCACGACCCATTGATCAAGATAGGGCCGAAATACATTGTTCATCAACTGCATGAAAGCGGCTGGTGCATTCGTTAGACCAAAAGGAATAACGACAAAGTCGAAATGACCATACCTGCTGTGGAAAGCTATTTTATAGATATCCTTGTCCTTAATCCGCAACTGATGATATCCAGATCGAAGATCGATCTTAGAAAAATACTGAGCTCCCGCTATCTGATCAAATAATTCGTCAATCCTCGGCAATGGATATTTATTCTTGACAGTCTGCTGGTTCAATTGCCGATAATCGATGCACAACCTCATCGAACCATCTTTCTTCCGGACAAATAATACAGGGGCTCTCCACGGGGAAGTACTTGGACGAATGAAACCCTTCTCGAGCAATTCCATCAACTGTTGCTTTAATTCTCTCAGTTCCGCAGGAGACATATGTGGACGCATAATTTTATAATTATTTATTTTTGTTTATTATTTATTAGTTTATTTATTTATTTATTGATTTATTGGCGTGCCAGTCACATGTGTGACGATTTCATTGTGCGCTCGATCTGACTTGGTCAGTCGATTGTGAGTGATCGTGTCTGGACCAGAAGTCCGTCATACCATAAAGGCTATGACGTTAATTACGTCCTTCCAAGGAAGGACAACCCTTGATTAAACGCCAAAACAGGAGGCCTCATAAGGCAAACAGATATTCATGTGCATAACTTTAAACTTCATACCAGGGCCGGGAAGGCGGGTAAGAGAATAACATCAACCACAAAAAGAGACTGTAGCGTTGAATCGGCGGTTCGAAACAACTAGACTCGGGGGAAAAGGGGAAATGGAGGATATCAATCACGGACAGGCTGAGCCATGACCGTGATGGAGGTTCACGGCATCGATCAACATTTCGACAGCATTTCCCCTTTATCTGGATTATGCCCAGGGGGAAATAGGCTATCACCCACGGAGTGTCGGGATGAAAGCCGAGAGAAAGAGAGAGGCTGAACCTCCCTACCCATATATAATGCCATGGGGCAATGTTTGATTTTCCCTTAGGGAAGCCGACGGAACTCATGCAGTGGCATAGCCCTCCCGAGCTAAAGGGGTTACTCATAAATCCGATGCGGGACGACGGAATGTAAGTGAACGCTCAACGTTGCGCCCTCGCACGCGGATCGACCTGCGCGGTCAGGTCGCGGGGATCGACCTGCCCGGTCAGGTCGCGGGGGTCAAGGGGGCAGCGCCCCTTGCGGGGGTTTTCGGGGGCAGCGCCCCCGGAACAAAAATTTGGATTGAAGACTCAGTAGTAAAATTTGGTTAGATTATCGGTGCAGTTCCAGCGTGCATAGGTTCCCGGCGTGAAGGCAAGGAGGTCGAGAGGTTCCCGGCGTAGGCTTCTCGGCGCAAGGGCCAAATGGCCATAGGTGTGGGCTCCTCGGCGCGCAGGGGGGCCAAGGGGGGTTTCCCGGCGCGCAAGGGAGAAGGCCAATGGGGCTTCTCGGCGCGGAGTGCTTGAGCAGGCAATGGAGGCTCTCGGCCTGGGCCTCCCGGCGCGACGAGGCTGCAAGGGGGGTCTCGGCGCAGAGGGTTGAGAAGGCCATGGAGGCTCTCGGCCCGGACCTCCCGGCGCGCTGAGGTTGGGTCTCGGCGCGGAGGGTGAAGATGCCGGAGCGGTTCCCGGCGCCTGAAGAAGTGGCGCCGGGAGCTGTTCACCCGGTTCACTGTGGGCTGGGCCGAGAGGTGTGAGGGCACCGGGACAAGAAACAGAGCTTACGGTACTCTGTTTTTTGGGTTTTTTTAGGTTTCAGAGATGCAGATCAAGGCAGACAGGCTCTGGAAGGAAACCAAACATCAGGTTTTAATGACTTTGATTTGGGTTTTGAAGAAGGCCAGGTGCCTGGAGGGATTGGCAGAGGAATCATCCGACACAGGGAACTCCTTTCACCACTGTCATGCAAAGTCCCAGGGACGGCCTCAATCTTGTCTTCCATCCTCCTGGGAGAATTTTGGCAGCACTTCCCCCTGCGATTAGCATTTGCCAAAGGGGATGATAGACGATCGCCCACGGAGTGCCGGGGTGAAAGCCAAATAGAGGGGTATTGGACCCCTGACCGTGTACGTGCCTGCAGCACCGTTTTGATGTCCCTTTAGAGGTCAACGAAGCTTATGCAGTGGCAGAGCTCCGTTGCCTCGTAAGGTTATGTGAGGGGTTATCCGGCATGGGTTTACAGATTGGCCAAGAGGAGGGCTTCTCGGCGCCAATGGCAAGGATGCCAAAGAGTTCCCGGCACGAAGACGAGTAGGCCCCGGCGCGATGAGGGGAAATGAAACGGGTGGCTCCCGGCGCGCCCGGGAGATGGGATCTCGGCGCAAGAAGGCTTGCGCCGAGGGCTGTTCATCAGCTTCACTATTTGCGGGGCCGAGAGCTGTGAGGGCGCCGGGATACGAACAGAGGTTTACGGTACTCTGTTTTGAGTTTTTCTTGGATTTTCAGTCAGATTGGAGGGATCTGGGAGATTGTGGGCTTACTGACTGCTGGGGTTTGATTAGGCAAGGGTTCAATCTCATCAAGGAGGGGTTGAATGGAAGAGGATCGGAGAATCGAGTAGCCGGATGGGCTTTGAGTCGTCACATACCATCAACCGCCGAGGACCATTTAATATTATCTTTGATCGCCCTGAGAGCCAAGAGATGGCTGTCTCTGGCCTCAGGGACAACCTGGACGAAGCTATTCATGGCGGGATCACGTCATAAACCTTTAACATGATTACATCGATGCGGTTTAAGCATTTCCACGGGAAGAGGAATTCATATAGGCTGTCGAAGCCACTGCACATATTGATAGCAGACCACCTCAGGGGCCAAGAGATGGTCTGTCTCTGGCCCTGAGCAAGTCCAGAAAATCCCATGCGAATGACAACGAATGGCGCACGACATCGATATATCTAGAGCTACATTTATTCTACTGAAGAAAATTGAACCCGAAGACCCATCAGAGAATTAGGTGCGCTTCAGTTGAGCTAAAGATGAAAACATATGGAGGAAAAGCATAGCAGCAGACAGAGAGATAGCCGGCAGATACTTCAATCACCCAGCGCCCAAACGGGCCACTAGAGCATGTCATTTCGTTGGATCACCCCAGAACTCACACCAATCACACGGAGGGAATGAGGGAGAGGGAAATGAATATACATCGGGATATCCCGGTTACATCCAAAAGAAAATCAAGATAAACTCGGCAAGATTACATGAAGAAGAAAACAAAACCATGGGGGAGGGCGGAGCATTGACTCCTCTCCCTCCCCGGCTGCCCACCTGGACTTCCTCTCCTTCTTTCTCTTCTTCTTTCTTTTCTCAGCGGAGGAGGAGGCTCTCTCTCTCTATGTTGGTCTCTTCCCCTTTCTCTTTTTTTTTGGCCGCCGATCCCCCTTTTCCTTGTTCGAAGGGAGGGGTTTTTATAAGCGTTTCCCCCCTCCTCGGCAGGCTTCATCAAGCCTTTTCCTTCTCGGCAGACACCATCTCGGCGCGCCTCAAACGGGCTTCCCGGCGCGCCTGCCTTCAACTTCTCGGCGCCACCCTTTGGGCTTCAGCAAGTGGCTCTCGGCATCACCTTTTGGGCTTCAGCAAGTGGCTCTCGGCGCATCACCTCTCGGCATGGTTGTTGGCTTCTCGGCACCACACACGGATGGGCCCATTTAGGTCTTTTAGTATTTCATTCTTCCTATCTTAATAGCTATTAAAGCCCATTAATTGGTGAGCTAACATGGTTTCATCAGAGTATTTCTGGAGGTTTTCATCGGTCAGTGGACCGCAGTTCTTCATCAGTAATGCCGTCTGAGCGACGACAATACCGGACATCAGCTTGGCCGGGGAGGGCTTCTGCCGGGTGACAGCTTCAGAAATGGACTTTCTGTAATCCTGGCTTTGCAGGAGTTCCTTGGATCTTCATCTGCCGGTACCGGCTTCATCTTTATCTCATATCACATCTGTCAACAAGCCGACATCTGACTTGTCCTGACATGTCATTTGTGGACTCCCGGATGAGGCAGTAGTACAGCTCTCATTGAAATGAGCTGGAAGGTCTCATCAGTCGAGTGACTGCTGCTTTATTAGTGCTGCTGTCTGAGTGACATCGGCACCGGTCATCAGCTTGGCCGACAAAGGCTTTAGCCGGGTAAACAGTTGATGAGCTTCATCATTGGCCCTTCACTGCGGGTATGATATGTTTCCACCCTTGTTCATTTTTAAGGTGTCAACAAATGCCCCCCACCTGCAGATGGCGTAAGCGCAGGAGGTGCGGCACGGTGTCTGCAGGTGCATCTTTAGGTCAATGCTATCGACTCATTCTTTCAGTTATAGCTTGGCAGTATCCCCATATTGGGATTTCATCCTGGCATGATCTTCTTGGCTTGAGCCTCGATCAGTTGAACATCTATTGGCTTGGACCGTGATCAACTGGCACATCTGACATCCGTCGGTTTTAGGCCCCGATCAACAGCACTTTTGACTTCTATCAGCTTTAAACCCTGATTGGCTGACCATCTGGCATCTGTCGGTTTTGAGCCCCGATCGGCTGTACATCTTGCATCTATCGGTTTTGAGCCCCGATCGGCTGTATATCTTGCACCTATCGGTTTTGAGCCCCGATCGACTGTACATCTTGCATCTGTCAATTTTAAGCCCTGATTGGCTGAACATCTGCCGGATTGTAGCTCTGGCTGGCTGAACATCTGCCGGATTGAAGCTCTAGCTAGCTGAACATCTGCCGGATTGAAGCTCCGGGTGGCTGAATATCTGCCGGATTGAAGCTCCGGGTGGCTGAACATCTGCCGGATTGAAGCTCCGGGTGGCTGAACATCCGCCGGACTGAAGCTCCGGGTGGCTGAACATCTGCCGGATTGAAGCTCCGGGTGGCTGAACATCTGCCGAATTGAAGCTCCGGGTGGCTGAATATCTGCCGGCTTGCAGCTCCGGGTGGCTGAACATCTTCTTCATGTGTTGTTATTTCCTTCTTATGGAAGGGTAGTGGTCTCAGCAGCCTTTATGCGGATGACCCGTGTTTAGCAGGAGAGTGTAGATGAGAGGTCTATCCCAGTAGGGTTTCATCATTGATCGGGCGAGGTGCCGGTCGATCAACAATTGGTTTCATCATCGATGTTGGGTTTATATCGATGCAACAAGAGTTTCATGAGTTTCATCAGAATAGACGAAAGGTCTAAACTGGCAGGGTTTCATCATTGATCGGGCGAGGTGCCGGTCGATCAACAGCTGGTTTCATCATCGATATTGGGTTTATATCGACGCAAGGAGGAGTTTAAGTTTCATCAGAATAGACGAAAGGTCTAAACTGGGTAGAGGTTATAGCAGGTGGGACATTAAAGGGTGCGTAGTTTTCATCAGGACAGACGGAAGGTCTGTCCCGGTAGGGTTTCATCGTTGATCGGGCGAGGTGCCAATCGATCAATAGTTGGTTTCATCATCGATATTGGGTTTATATCGATGCAAAGAAGGTGTTATAAATTTCATCAGAATAGACGAAAGGTCTACACTGGCAGGGTTTCATCATTGATCGGGCGAGGTGCCAATCGATCAATGGTTGGTTTCATCATCGATATTGGGTTTATATCGACGCAAGGAGAGTTTCATAAGTTTCATCAGAATAGATGAAAGGTCTAAACTGGCAGGGTTTCATCATTGATCGGGCGAGGTGCCGGTCGATCAACAGTTGGTTTCATCATCGATATTGGGTTTATATCGACGCAAGAAGAGTTTCATAAGTTTCATCGGGGTAGACGTAAGGTCTAAACCGGACAGAGGATTTCGTCATTGATCGGGCGAGGTGCCGGTCGATCAACAGTTGAACATATGTAAAGGTGTAGGTCTCGTCAGGACAGACGTAAGGTCTATTCCAGCAGGTTTTATGACGGGTGGAACTTTGCCAAGAAATGTGTAGGTTTCATCAGGACAGACGTGAGGTCTGAGCTGGGCAGGCTTTAGCAGAATGGTGATGTGTTTCATTGTCGGTGGGACGTTTGAAAGAGGGTATGTAGGTTTCATCAGGGTAGACGTAAGGTCCACCCCGGGAAGGCTTTATCATCGGTGGGGCATAGAGCCAGATGACCGACGGAAGGCTTCATCAGTGAAGGGGAGGTAAAGGCAGCGTGCCGGTTGGCATGGAACTTCGAATTACCACATTACTGACCCAAGCGCCCTTTCGGATTTCACCGGAGCCAGCCCCCTCTTGCTTTTGCCCACGCGCCCTTTCGGGTTTTCACGTGGCGGGGTACCCGATTTTGCCTGCAGTGCCCTTTCGGGTTTTCACCGCAGCTGGGTTTTGGCCATTTTTGCCCTTGTTCAGAGTATCTGAACAAGACTGGCGGGGTATCTCTATTTTTAACCCCATTTTATTTCTTCTTTTCCTTTTTTTTTATTGGGACTTTAGCTTCGTAAATTGTTAAGCCATGTGCTCAACTTGTGTATGTATCATCATTGATGTGGGTGCTGACACCAATGCAAGGGACATAAGGTTTTCATCGTCTACCTAGGCGGAAGGCCTGGGTCGACTTGAGTGTGTTTTGTGGCTTAGGCGTGAAGCCGTTCGCCGGGAGCATGGCTATATCGTTGATGTGGGGATTACCATCAACGCAAGGGAATGGGATTTCATCATCCATCCAGACAGAAGGTCCGGATCGGTTCAAGGATGTGTGTAGCAGCTTAAGAACGAAACCATTCGCTGGAGACGTAGGTTTCATCGTTAATGTGGGGTTTAACATTAACGCAAGGGGATGAGGTTTTATCATCTATCCGGACGGAAGGTCCGGGTTGATTTGAGAATGGGTGTAGCATTTCATCAGAGCAGACGGAGATCTGCCCCGGACGGGCTTCGGCATTGCTCAGGCGGCGGGCCACCCCATTAGTAGCTACTTTTATCATTGGTATTGGGTCTATACCAACGCAAGGATTTTATAGGTTTCATCAGGATAGACATAAGGTCTAAACTGGATAGGTTTCATCGCTGATCGGGCAGTATGCCAATCGATCAACAGCAAGTTTCATCATCGGTATTGGGTTTATACCAATGCAAGGATTTCATGGGTTTCATCAGGATAGACGTAGGGTCTAAACTGGATAGGTTTCATCGCTGATCGAGCAGTGTGCCAATCAATCAACAGCAAGTTTCATCATCGGTATTGGGTTTATACCAATGCAAAGATTTCATAGGTTTCATCGGGATAGACCTAAGGTCTAAGCCGGATAGGTTTTATCATTGATCGGGCAGGGTGCCAATCGATCAAAGCAGGTTTCATCATCGGTATTGGATTTATACCAATGCAAAGATTTCATAGGTTTCATCGGGATAGACGTAAGGTCTAAGTCGGATAGGTTTCATCATTGATCGGGCCGTGCGCCAATCGATCAAAGCAGGTTTCATCATCGGTATTGGATTTATACCAATGCAAAGATTTCATAGGTTTCATCGGGATAGACGTAAGGTCTAAGCCGGATAGGTTTTATCATTGATCGGGCAGGGTGCCAATCGATCAAAGCAGGTTTCATCATCGGTATTGGATTTATACCAATGCAAAGATTTCATAGGTTTCATCGGGATAGACGTAAGGTCTAAGCCGGATAGGTTTTATCATTGACCGGGCAGTGCGCCAATCGATCAAAGGTAGGTTTCATCACGGCGGGACGTAAAGGGATATGCAAATTTGATAGGACGGGTTTTTTTGTTGATCGGGCAGGGTGCCCATTGACCAAAGGTGAGTTTCATCATTGGTATTGAGTTTATACCAATGCAAGGATCTTATGAATCTTCATCAGAATAGACGTAAGGTCTACCCTGGGCTGGTTTTGTTGCTGATCGGGCAGGGTGCCAATCGATCAACAGCAGGTTTCATCATCAGTATTGGGTTTATACCAATGCAAAGGTTTCATGGGTTTCATCGGGATAGACGTAAGGTCTAAGCCGGATAGGTTTTATTGCTGCTCGGGTAAGTGTGCCCATTAATCAGCAGCAGATTTCATCACGGTGGGACATAGCGAGACACGCAGCTCTAGTCGGAACAGATGTAAGGTCTAGACCGAATAGGCTTCTTCGCCGATCGGGCAGGGTGCCCTGCCTACCAAAGATGGGTTTCATCATCGGTATTGGGTTTATACCAATGCAAGGATATCATGGATTTCATCAGGATAGACGTAAGGTCTAAGCTGGATAGGTTTCATCGCTGATCGGGCAATGTGCCAATCGATCAAAGCAGGTTTCATCATCGGTATTGGGTTTATACCAATGCAGGGATTTCATAGGTTTCATCGGGATAGACGTAAGGTCTAAGCCGGATAGGTTTCATCATTGACCGGGCAGTGCGCCAATCGATCAAAGCAGGTTTCACCATGGTGGGATTTTGGCAAGGTATGAGGGTTTTATCAGGACAGACGTAGGGTCTGAACTGGGTGGGTTTGATCGTTGATTGGATGGGGTGCCGGCCGATCGACGAGAAGTTTATGACGGGAGGTGAGGTTTCTTTAGGATCACCATATTACTGGCCCAAGCGCCCTTTCGGGTTTTCACCGGAGCCAGCCCCCTCTTGCTTTTGCCCACGCGCCCTTCCGGGTTTTCACGTGGCGGGGTACCCGATTTTGCCTGCAGTGCCCTTTCGGGTTTTCACCACAGCTGGGTTTTAGCCATTTTTGCCCTTGCTCAGAAAACCTGAACAAGACCGTCAGGGTATCACTATTTTTAACCCCATTTTTCTTTTCTTTTCTTCTTTTCTTTTATTTGATATGCGAGCTGAGAGAGAGACCAGCTTGGGCAGGGCGAGATGCCACTGGACCAAGGAGAGGGTAGCTCGATCAGGGCGGAGTGCCATTGACCAAGATGAAGTGGCCTGATTAGGGCGGAGTGCCGCTAACCGAGGAATGGGTAGCTCGGCTAGGGCGGAGTGCCGCTAAACCAAGAAATGGGGTAGCTCGGCCAGGGCGGAGTGCCGCTAAACCAGGCAATAGGACAGCTTGGCTAGGGCGGAGTGCCGCTAGACCAAGAGGAGGGGTAGCTCGGTTGGGGCGGAGTGCCGCTAGACCAAGAGATGGGGTAGCTCGGTTAGGGCAGAGTGCCGCTAGACCAAGAGATGGGGTAGCTCGGTTAGGGCGGAGTGCCGCTAGACCAAGAAATAGGGTAGCTCGGTTAGGGCGGAGTGCCGCTAAACAAGAAATAGGTAGCTCGGCTAGGGCGGAGTGCCGCTAAGCCAAGGAAGAGGGTAGCTCGGCTAGGGCGGAGTGCCGCTAGACCAAGAAATAGGTAGCTCGGCTAGGGCGGAGTGCCCCTAAGCCAAGGAAGAGGGTAGCTCGGTTAGGGCGGAGTGCCGCTAGACCAAGAAATAGGTAGCTCGGCTAGGGCGGAGTGCCGCTAAGCCAAGGAAGAGGGTAGCTCGGCTAGGGCGGAGTGCCGCTAGACCAAGAAATAGGGTAGCTCGGTTAGGGCGGAGTGCCGCTAAACCAAGAGATAGGGTAGCTCGGTTAGGGCGGAGTGCCGCTAAACCAAGAAATAGGTAGCTCGGCTAGGGCGGAGTGCCGCTAAGCCAAAGAAGAGGGTAGCTCGGCTAGGGCAGAGTGCCGCTAGACCAAGAGATGGGGTAGCTCGGTTAGAGCGGAGTGCCACTAAACCAAGAGATAGGGTAGCTCGGCTAGGGCGGGGTGCCGCTAAACCAAGAAAGGGTGTGGATGAGATGATAGCAGACTACGAGGGCCAGAGACAGCAAGCTATAAGAGCTAGGATAGAAAGCCGTAGAAGCCAGGAATAGCAGACTACGAGAGCCAGAGACAGCAGGCTACAAAAGCCAAGACAGTAGACTGTAGGAGCCAAGAGTAGCAGGCTACGAGAACCAGAGATAGCCGGCTACAAAAGCCAGGACAGCAGGCTGTGGAAGCCAGGAATGACAGGCTACGAGAGCCAGAGATAGCAGGCTACAAGAGCCAGAATAGTAGGCTGTAGAAGCCAGGAATAGCAGACTACAAGAGCCAGAGACAGCAGGCTATAAGAGCCAGGAATAGCAGGCTACGAGGGTCAGAGATAGCAGGCTGTAGAAGCAAGGGATAGCAGGCCCCGAGAGCTAGAGACAGCAGGCTTTGGCCTAAAATGGCTAAGCCGAGGGATGAAGCAGTTGGAAGTTGTAATAGCAGCCTTAGCTAGAATGGCTATGCCGAAAGATAGAATGGTCAAAAATTATGATAGCAGCTTTGGCCGGAATGGCTAAGCCGACAGATAGAGTAGTTTGAAAATCATGATAGCAGCTTCGGCCGAAATGGCGAAGCCGAAAGACTAGATGACTGACAAGTTGCGATGGTGGCTTTGGCCAGAACGGCTAAATCGAAAGCAGAGATAGCCGAAGAATTGTAATAGCGGCTTTGGCCGAGACGGCCGAGCCGAAAACTGAGATACTTGAAATATATGATAGGGCGTTGCGCTCGCAAACAAGGATAGCTGGCTTTGACTGGACGTCAGAGGCCAGAAGATAGGATATCGGATCCTGGTAGGATGTCAGACTTGGAAGCAATCCATAATTGATGTTGCCTCGACGGACTCTCGAAGACAACCCATGCATGCACCTGACCTAGACGGGAGGTCTGGACTGATGTTGGTATGTAGCAGCTCGGGCCTAAAGCCATTCACCGAAAAGGTGAGCGGGTTTTATCATTGGTGTGAGGTAAACACCAATGCAAAGAAGGATATGATTTCATCATCTAATCCGGATGGAAGACCTGGATCGATGTTGGTGTATAGCGGCTTAGGCTTGAAACCGTTCGCCGAAAAGGTGGATTTTATCATTGATGTGAGGGCAAACATCAATGCAAGGCAGAATAAGGTTTCATCATCTGATCCAGACGGAAGGTCTGAACCGATGTTGGTGTATAGCGGTATAGGCCTGAAGCCGTTCGCCGAAAATGTGGATTTTATCATTGATGTGGGGTTGACACCAATGTAAAGAAGAATAGAGTTTTATCATCTAGCGGTAGGAGGGAAGCATGCTTCAAGGGGAGCCCAAGTCATTGAATTGTAGCCATCATCCCGGTGGGACATGATGGTCATTGTTGAAGTAGGCTTAAGCCACAAGGGTAGCGAGACAGCGGGCTTTTGACGGCATGTCAAGGCCGAGAATTTCATGGATAATGAAAGATAATAGAATAGCAGGTCGCAAGGACTCGGAGATGGTGAGATAGCAGGCTGCGCAAGCCAAGGTAGCAGGTTAATGGACCGTAAAAGTCGGTATAGCAGGGTAGCAAGCCATAAAGGCCGAGGTAACAGGATCCAGGAAAGTGATGATAGCAGGCCGTGGGGGCCAGGGTAGCAGGTTAAATAAGCCAGAGGTAGCAGGCTATAAGAGCCAGGATAGCAGGCTACAGGAGCCAGAGGTAGCAGGCTATAGGAGCCAGGATAGCCGGCTGCGAGAGCCAGAATAGCAAGCTGCAAGAGCCAGAATAGCAGGCTGTAAGAGCCAGGATAGCCGACTGTGTTGTCCGGCGGGACTATTGATGGATTTGACTATGCTGTTATAGTGCCGGTGGGGCTTGGGATTAACATTTGAGAGCTCGGCCAAGGCGGGGTGCCTTGAGCAAGAGGGCAAAGGTTTATGGGCCTAGCCTGGCGAGGCTTGATGGGCAGAGTCTCGTAGCTCGACGAGGGTGGAGTGCCTCAGGCCAAGATAAGGGATAGCTTGGCTAGGACGGAGCGCCACTAGACCAAGGAAGAGGTAGCTTGGTTAGGGCGGTGTGCCGCTAGACCAAGGAAAAGGGTAGCTTGGTTAGGGCGGAGCGCCACTGGACCAAGGAGAAGGGTAGCTTGGTTAGGGCGGAGCGCCGCTAGACCAAGGAGGAGATAGCTCGGCTAGGGCGGGGTGCCGCTAGACCAAGGAAAAGGTAGCTTGGCTAGGGCGGAGTGCCACTAGACCAAGGAAGAGGTAGCTTGGTTAGGGCGGGGTGCCGCTAAACCAAGAAAGGGTGTTTGCTGGGAATGTATGCTTCATCGTTAATGTTGGGGTTTGGCATAAACGCAAAGGAATAGGATTTCATGATCTATCCAGATGAAAGGTCTGAATTGATTTATGAATGGCAGCTCGGGCCCAAAGCCGTTTGCTGGAAATGTGAGTTTCATCGTTAATGTGGGGTTTAACATTAACGCAAAGGAATAGGGTTTCATAATCTATCCAGACGAAAGGTCTGAATTGATTTATGGATAGCAGCTCAGGCCTGAAGCCGTTTGCTGGGAATGTGAGTCTCATCGTTTAATGTGGCTCTGATCAGCTGGACATCTACATCTTTGCATATCACTGATTATGTTGACTTTCTTTGGCAATCTATGCACATTGGTCGGCTTGAGTGCTAACGGTAGAATATCTGTTTGCCTGAGCGCCGATAGCTAGAATTTTGATTTCTCTTAGCTGGCCATACTGGCAATCCATATTTATGAGCATCTGTCATCTCGAACGCTGATGGTTAGACATCTCTGGCACTCTAGAGGATCATCGGGCATCTATCGGCCAGGGTGCCAATGGCTGAATGCTTGACATATGTCGGCTAAGATGCCGATGGTGGGATATCTGCCCCCTTTTGAATACTTGTTGAATCATTTGTCAGCACGAACATCGTCGCCTGAGTACTTGACATCTGTTGGCCTGAGCCTTGGTTAGCAGAACATCTGTTGGCTTGAGCTCCGCTCAGCTGAACATCTGACGCCTGTCTGCTTGGGTGCCGACAGCTAGAGTTTTGACTTCTTTTGGTTGGCATGCTGGCGATTGATGTCTGGGAACATCTATCCTCTCGAATGTCGAAGGTTAGACATCTCTGGCACTCTGGAGGCTCATCGGGCATCTATCGGCCTGAACGCCAGTGGTTAGGCGAACTTCCATCATTCTTCATTGATCCATCATTTATTGTTCATTACCATCTGGAATTCCATCATTTGGATAGTCCCTAACGTCAGTAGCCGACATGCAGTGTAAGAGTCTGCGACAGGATGGCCCTTGAAAGGTCAATGCTCCAATTTTATTCATCATTGCCATAGATGATTATTTCCCCTTTAAAAGGGGTGAGCACATCCAGCAACGGCCATGCACGCTGCCGTTGATATTCCATACATTTATCCCTAGAATGGGGAGCCATATGTGTGTCTTACATCATTCTTTTGGCATACATTCGTCCCAAGAACGGGGGTACCATCAATATTTCTCATTGTTTGGCATGCATCTGCCCCGGGGATGAGGCGCCATTTGGAACTTCCATCATCTCATAATCATCATCATTTTTCATTCCTTTTTTATTATTATTATTTTTTTTTGATATGCATCCCCCTCCTCGGAATGGGGTATCATCTGTATCTTGCATCATTTCATCATCCTTTCTTCTCTTTTCTTTTTTTTTTTGTGTTAATACATCTGCCCCCAGAACGAGGCACCATCTGCGTCCCTCATTATTCATTTTTTTTTAATCTTTTATGTGTACATCTGCCCCTAGGAAGGGGTATCATTGGCATCCTTCACCATCATCATTTTTTCTTCCCCCCCCCTTCTTTTTTTTTGGTATACATCTGCCCCAGAGTGGGGTGTCATCTTTTCTTGTAGCATCACCAGGCTTCTTTGGGGCCGGGAATGTATCCTTGTTGTAGTGGGTAACCCACTCGAACAGGACCCGAGTCTTTTCCTCAGGAAAGGAGTAGGGTTTAGTCATTTTGCTTCTTAGGGAATGGCCTAGCTCGCCAGTCTTTGCCGACGAAGAGATAGCTGCCTTCTTTGCTTTCTTCCTTCGTTTCTCGAAAGCTTTGAAAATTGGCAATGTGAGTATATTTATGCATCAGTTGTTCACTGGCAGGCTTGTTCTTTTGACTTAGGGAGGTAGCGGTCGGGCAGTATTTCGCCAAAAAGGCCTTAATATCAGCCATAATCTCATTCAGGAGATCGAAGGACTTGACTTCGATGCCAATCAACCTTGTTAAGATTTCTATCTTCAGGTTGCGCTTGCATATCTGGACAGCCCCCTCTTGGTTTGGCGGGTGTTGACATCTGGCAGAAAGGTCCTTTCATCTGCGGATATAATCCAGAGTAGGTTCATCAACCCTTGTTTAGTCTCATACAGTTCTGCCTTAGTAATTTCTTCCTCGGCAGGTTTCATTTCTCTCATCTGTTCTATTTTGGGACCACCCGTCACCGCCAGAATTGGTGGGTTTGAGTGCAGACCGGGTATATGAAAACCCATTTCATTCAGCTTACTCTGCAGCAATTCAACTTCATGCAATTTTTCATATAATTCTGTCATCATGGCAAGGCCAATAATGTTGCCCCCTATCCTGACCTCAGGAGGGACTGGCAGTGTTCTATTAAAGACGCTAGATGCGCCTTGGTTTTCAGAGCTTGACATCTTTGCCCTTATGCCTCCATATGGAGGAGGAGTGGGGTAGCATGCTTCTTCTTTTGGTGGTGGGAGGCGCCCATACTTCTCCCTGGTTTTATCATCATGACGGGAGACCAAAGCTTTGGCTTGCTCTGACCTTACTGGTATGAAGCATATCTCTTCATCATCTTCTTGAGAGTCCGGCCATTGCATTTTCAAATTTCGGCGGCTTGCTGACGCCTGGTTGTAGTTTCTTAGCAGCATAGGGCGCAGGATATGGTACCTTATAAACATCATAGGTACTGGAATCCCTGGTCCTTTCGGATAGCTTCATTTCAATAATTTTTTATCATCAGCTTGCCAGCCACATCCGGATGTATAGGCTCCAGGAAGAAGTGTGCCCGCTGTCGGCTGAAGGGGGTTATCATATTTGTTGCATGCAGAGCAGGCATGGCAGGCTGCGTTTGAGACACAGAGGGCTGAGCTGCCATTTGTTGTAGAGAAGGTTGATTTGGTTCCTTGCCTTTGTCAGTTTGAGTAGGATGGACCGGAGAGGCCACCCCTATCGAGCTGGAAGTCTGTCCAGCTGGCTCAGCATGCTTGGAGACTGTCATTTGCTTATTTCTTTCATTCAGCTGTTTTCTGAGGGAGTCAATCTCCTGCTGATATCTTTTGAATGTCATCTGGATCATGGGATCCAGGGTTGTCGGGATCTGTATCTCTCCCGACATTCCTTCAGTGGAAACACCCAGAGGGTTGTCTTCTTTTTCTTCAGTCACTACATTGACTGTCATTATCGTGACTCTTCGGGCTTCATCGGCAGCCATTATCTTTTCTTTTGCTGCTCGGCTTCTTCTTGTGACAGCACCCAACCGGTGTGCCAATTCAATCAGCTCTTCAGGCTGGTCTGGCAATGTGTTATATTTCTTGGCGACACTGGCCATATTGTAGGTAAAAACCTGTATCTTTCCTTTCTGGCTGTGGACTTTCCTCCTGACCTGACTCGGATTATGAGAGGCGGTCGAAGACTGAAATCCTTTCTTTTGCTTCTTCCCTCTTGGGGCTGTTTCTCTTGTATATGGCCTTGTGACCTTTCTTCATAATCATCGGAGCCAGAAGAGGAGACCCCGAACATTGCTTCTTGCAAAGCTTCTTCTTCTTTTTCATGTAGGGTGCCCAAGGCACGAGACAATCTTTGCTGCCCTAGGGAGGAATCCCCTAGACAGTGGAAGTAGCCTTGAACCACCTGGTTCATTTCTTCTTGGCTATCCCTTTGTAGATTTGATCGGGGCAGCAGCCTCTCTTTGATCTTTGGCTGATAAGCCAGCCTTGAAATTTTGGGCAGCCAAATGCTCCGTCTTGGAATATTTGAAGATATCGGCCTGTCTAACGCAGGCCTTTGGTCTCTTTGAAATAGCAGCATAGGCTGGATCTCCTATTCTTCTTTGTTTTTTTTTTTCTCTTTGGCAGTATATATTGTCCCCCCCCCTTCATGGTGAGTGGCGATGGCATCTTTTCTCTTTCTGCCCCCAGCCCTGGGGTGAATGACAGTAGCATTTTCTTCTTTCTTCTGCCCCCAGCCCTGGGGTGAATGACAATAGCATTTTCTTCTTTCTTCTGACATCTTCTGGCCCCAGTTCCAGAGTGAAAGACAGCAACATCTTCTTCCGCTCTGCCCCCAGTTCCGGGGTGGATGACAGCAACATCTTCTTTTCTTTTTTCCATCTCCTACTCCCAATCCTGGAGCGGATAATAGCGGCATATTCTTCTTTCTTCTGGCATCTCCTGGCCCCAGCTTTGGGGCGGATGGCAGTGGTGTTTTCTTCTTTTCTTTCTCATCTTCTGCCCCCTGCTCTGGAGGGAATGGAAATAGTTTCTCCCTTTTTTTTTATCTCTCCTGACTCTGGCTTCAGGGTGGATAGCAGCGGCACCTTGCTCTTGAACTGGAATCCAGCTCTGTATCTTCTTCGGCCTCCATATCTGTTTATATCTTGCTGGCTTGGGAGCCAGCGGCTTCCTCTCATCAATTTCTCAGTTGGCCATCTTAGTGGCCAGAATTTGGAACTTATTGTTGGTCTGGATGGTTAGGACAACCCTGTCCGACCGGACGTCTTTGGGGCGACCCTTGAGGTTCACCCTAACATCTCCGATCGTCATCGTCTTTCCAGAATTTGAAAGACGACGGCTTGCAGCAACACACCGGCTCCTCCGGTTAGTTCTTCTTCCCTTGTGGGCAGCAGCAGGGACCGTGTCCCTCCTTTGGATATGGTGGGCAAGGCAGGCGACGACTATCGATGCCGTCTTTTCTGGTGAGCCTCCCTTCTCATCAGCAGTCTTCATCGGGGCACCTGTAGCAGTGCCTTGTTCCTTTTCAGCAACCTCCAGTAGGTCGGTGAAGACGAGGCCCAAGCAGTTGGGCAATCCGTCAGCAGGGGGCATAGACCCGAACACCGTGGGTACCGCGAAGTAGCCTTCGCGAACATGAGCATCAACGACCAGCCGGCCGCAGCGGAGGGAGGCGAGTCCACTCATCATTTTAATTCCTGGTAATAGGATTAGCGCACAGTTAGAATTTAAGAGGGGCCTCTCGAGGCCTCCTATTTTGGCGTAGAGATGAAGGGAGACTCGGTCCCACCGGGCGTGCCAGACTTGTGGACGCATAATTTTATAATTATTTATTTTTGTTTATTATTTATTAGTTTATTTATTTATTTATTGATTTATTGGCGTGCCAGTCACATGTGTGACGATTTCATTGTGCGCTCGATCTGACTTGGTCAGTCGATTGTGAGTGATCGTGTCTGGACCAGAAGTCCGTCATACCATAAAGGCTATGACGTTAATTACGTCCTTCCAAGGAAGGACAACCCTTGATTAAACGCCAAAACAGGAGGCCTCATAAGGCAAACAGATATTCATGTGCATAACTTTAAACTTCATACCAGGGCCGGGAAGGCGGGTAAGAGAATAACATCAACCACAAAAAGAGACTGTAGCGTTGAATCGGCGGTTCGAAACAACTAGACTCGGGGGAAAAGGGGAAATGGAGGATATCAATCACGGACAGGCTGAGCCATGACCGTGATGGAGGTTCACGGCATCGATCAACATTTCGACAGCATTTCCCCTTTATCTGGATTATGCCCAGGGGGAAATAGGCTATCACCCACGGAGTGTCGGGATGAAAGCCGAGAGAAAGAGAGAGGCTGAACCTCCCTACCCATATATAATGCCATGGGGCAATGTTTGATTTTCCCTTAGGGAAGCCGACGGAACTCATGCAGTGGCATAGCCCTCCCGAGCTAAAGGGGTTACTCATAAATCCGATGCGGGACGACGGAATGTAAGTGAACGCTCAACGTTGCGCCCTCGCACGCGGATCGACCTGCGCGGTCAGGTCGCGGGGATCGACCTGCCCGGTCAGGTCGCGGGGGTCAAGGGGGCAGCGCCCCTTGCGGGGGTTTTCGGGGGCAGCGCCCCCGGAACAAAAATTTGGATTGAAGACTCAGTAGTAAAATTTGGTTAGATTATCGGTGCAGTTCCAGCGTGCATAGGTTCCCGGCGTGAAGGCAAGGAGGTCGAGAGGTTCCCGGCGTAGGCTTCTCGGCGCAAGGGCCAAATGGCCATAGGTGTGGGCTCCTCGGCGCGCAGGGGGGCCAAGGGGGGTTTCCCGGCGCGCAAGGGAGAAGGCCAATGGGGCTTCTCGGCGCGGAGTGCTTGAGCAGGCAATGGAGGCTCTCGGCCTGGGCCTCCCGGCGCGACGAGGCTGCAAGGGGGGTCTCGGCGCAGAGGGTTGAGAAGGCCATGGAGGCTCTCGGCCCGGACCTCCCGGCGCGCTGAGGTTGGGTCTCGGCGCGGAGGGTGAAGATGCCGGAGCGGTTCCCGGCGCCTGAAGAAGTGGCGCCGGGAGCTGTTCACCCGGTTCACTGTGGGCTGGGCCGAGAGGTGTGAGGGCACCGGGACAAGAAACAGAGCTTACGGTACTCTGTTTTTTGGGTTTTTTTAGGTTTCAGAGATGCAGATCAAGGCAGACAGGCTCTGGAAGGAAACCAAACATCAGGTTTTAATGACTTTGATTTGGGTTTTGAAGAAGGCCAGGTGCCTGGAGGGATTGGCAGAGGAATCATCCGACACAGGGAACTCCTTTCACCACTGTCATGCAAAGTCCCAGGGACGGCCTCAATCTTGTCTTCCATCCTCCTGGGAGAATTTTGGCAGCACTTCCCCCTGCGATTAGCATTTGCCAAAGGGGATGATAGACGATCGCCCACGGAGTGCCGGGGTGAAAGCCAAATAGAGGGGTATTGGACCCCTGACCGTGTACGTGCCTGCAGCACCGTTTTGATGTCCCTTTAGAGGTCAACGAAGCTTATGCAGTGGCAGAGCTCCGTTGCCTCGTAAGGTTATGTGAGGGGTTATCCGGCATGGGTTTACAGATTGGCCAAGAGGAGGGCTTCTCGGCGCCAATGGCAAGGATGCCAAAGAGTTCCCGGCACGAAGACGAGTAGGCCCCGGCGCGATGAGGGGAAATGAAACGGGTGGCTCCCGGCGCGCCCGGGAGATGGGATCTCGGCGCAAGAAGGCTTGCGCCGAGGGCTGTTCATCAGCTTCACTATTTGCGGGGCCGAGAGCTGTGAGGGCGCCGGGATACGAACAGAGGTTTACGGTACTCTGTTTTGAGTTTTTCTTGGATTTTCAGTCAGATTGGAGGGATCTGGGAGATTGTGGGCTTACTGACTGCTGGGGTTTGATTAGGCAAGGGTTCAATCTCATCAAGGAGGGGTTGAATGGAAGAGGATCGGAGAATCGAGTAGCCGGATGGGCTTTGAGTCGTCACATACCATCAACCGCCGAGGACCATTTAATATTATCTTTGATCGCCCTGAGAGCCAAGAGATGGCTGTCTCTGGCCTCAGGGACAACCTGGACGAAGCTATTCATGGCGGGATCACGTCATAAACCTTTAACATGATTACATCGATGCGGTTTAAGCATTTCCACGGGAAGAGGAATTCATATAGGCTGTCGAAGCCACTGCACATATTGATAGCAGACCACCTCAGGGGCCAAGAGATGGTCTGTCTCTGGCCCTGAGCAAGTCCAGAAAATCCCATGCGAATGACAACGAATGGCGCACGACATCGATATATCTAGAGCTACATTTATTCTACTGAAGAAAATTGAACCCGAAGACCCATCAGAGAATTAGGTGCGCTTCAGTTGAGCTAAAGATGAAAACATATGGAGGAAAAGCATAGCAGCAGACAGAGAGATAGCCGGCAGATACTTCAATCACCCAGCGCCCAAACGGGCCACTAGAGCATGTCATTTCGTTGGATCACCCCAGAACTCACACCAATCACACGGAGGGAATGAGGGAGAGGGAAATGAATATACATCGGGATATCCCGGTTACATCCAAAAGAAAATCAAGATAAACTCGGCAAGATTACATGAAGAAGAAAACAAAACCATGGGGGAGGGCGGAGCATTGACTCCTCTCCCTCCCCGGCTGCCCACCTGGACTTCCTCTCCTTCTTTCTCTTCTTCTTTCTTTTCTCAGCGGAGGAGGAGGCTCTCTCTCTCTATGTTGGTCTCTTCCCCTTTCTCTTTTTTTTTGGCCGCCGATCCCCCTTTTCCTTGTTCGAAGGGAGGGGTTTTTATAAGCGTTTCCCCCCTCCTCGGCAGGCTTCATCAAGCCTTTTCCTTCTCGGCAGACACCATCTCGGCGCGCCTCAAACGGGCTTCCCGGCGCGCCTGCCTTCAACTTCTCGGCGCCACCCTTTGGGCTTCAGCAAGTGGCTCTCGGCATCACCTTTTGGGCTTCAGCAAGTGGCTCTCGGCGCATCACCTCTCGGCATGGTTGTTGGCTTCTCGGCACCACACACGGATGGGCCCATTTAGGTCTTTTAGTATTTCATTCTTCCTATCTTAATAGCTATTAAAGCCCATTAATTGGTGAGCTAACATGGTTTCATCAGAGTATTTCTGGAGGTTTTCATCGGTCAGTGGACCGCAGTTCTTCATCAGTAATGCCGTCTGAGCGACGACAATACCGGACATCAGCTTGGCCGGGGAGGGCTTCTGCCGGGTGACAGCTTCAGAAATGGACTTTCTGTAATCCTGGCTTTGCAGGAGTTCCTTGGATCTTCATCTGCCGGTACCGGCTTCATCTTTATCTCATATCACATCTGTCAACAAGCCGACATCTGACTTGTCCTGACATGTCATTTGTGGACTCCCGGATGAGGCAGTAGTACAGCTCTCATTGAAATGAGCTGGAAGGTCTCATCAGTCGAGTGACTGCTGCTTTATTAGTGCTGCTGTCTGAGTGACATCGGCACCGGTCATCAGCTTGGCCGACAAAGGCTTTAGCCGGGTAAACAGTTGATGAGCTTCATCATTGGCCCTTCACTGCGGGTATGATATGTTTCCACCCTTGTTCATTTTTAAGGTGTCAACAACATACGAAAAGGAGCCTTGGAAATAGGAGATGTACCAAGAATGAGATCAATAGAAAAGATAACTTCCTGCTCAGGTGGAAGTCCTGGTAGTTCCTCTGGAAAGACATCAGGAAAATCTCGGACAACAGAAATGTCCTTAATCACGATCTGCTGCTCGGGGGTTGCACAGACAAAGGCTAGAAAATCCTCGCATCCTCGTCTCATTAGCTTATCAGCTCGAAGAGCTGAAATAAGTGATACGGAGTTATGGTGCTTAACTCTCACAAAAGAAAGTCCAGGGTGTCTAGTAAAAGACACAGAGCTAGAACTACAGTGAACATTGGCCTCATAATTAGCCAACCAATTTGCTCCTAGGATTACCTCATAATCCTTCATGTCCATGCAAATCAAGTCAGTTGGAAAATTCTGCTCCTCAATCATAACCTTACTAGATGGATAGAAATACTGAATTGCCGATCTAGAACCAATAGGTGTTGATATTTCTAACGGAGAATTCATCAAAATAGGTTCCACAGCTAAAGACTTAGCAAATCTCTGAGAAATAAATGAATATTTGGCACCAGTATCAAAAAGAACAAATGCTGGCTTGTCGAGTATAATAAGAGTACCTTCGACGAGTCCACCATTCTCGGCGGTTCCTACTTCATCTGCATGTAAAGCTTGAAGCTTGCCTTGCGGTTTCTTGATGCCTTGAGGTTTTGCCGGGGTAGCTTGCTCAGATAAAAGAGGACAGTCAGAGATACGGTGCTCCCTACATCCACATCGCAGACAGGCGCCTAGCTTGCGCCAGCAATCCTCCATCTTGTGACCAGGATGATTACAAAACTTGCACACGCCTTTGAATGGAACAATAGGGTCATGCTTCTTGTCTTCATGCTTCAGCATCTTGCCTTTCCACGATCCAGAACCACTCCACGAAGCAGGTCCACTGTAGATGTAGATTAAAAATCCACTTAAGGAAAAATTAAGAATATGAATAAATAAGCATGAAATAGCACGAGGTGCTAAGGGGAATTTGTGATCGCCAGAGACGCGAACGCCTCAAAAGGTATAAACAATAATAATCAAGGAGGGATCGCGAAGAATACCTTTAAAAGCGCGGGGATGTGAGTGCTCCTTTCTCTTCTAGATCGGCCGGCCGATGAAGAGAGTTCTTCAATTTGATTACCCTTGCAAAAAAGACACAAACACCAATAAAGAATATGAATTAGAACATGGTGAGTGTAGCATCAATTCTTAATAAAGGGATGAGCATGAAAGTATGTGCAAGAACACACCTTAAGGGTGGTTGCCCTTAAACCCCTATGCAAAAAAAGGTGTGGGAAAATATGAATGATATGAATGAAGATGTAAATAAAATAAGGAGTTGTGCAAGAGTGCACTGTGGGGGACTTCAACGTAGTTGAGAAAATAAGTTGAACAGGAGATGCGTGAACTAATGCAAATAATAAAAATAACAGAAGAGGAGCCTGTGCTTTTGCTCTGGCTTGAATGCTCGTTTGGAAAAAACCTCTGCAGGATGAAGACAGATGCACATGAAGCCCCCTCCTTCAGCCAGAAGCAGCAGCGACAGCAACCTGCAAGAAGAAGAAAAAAAATAGAAGAAGAAAAAACAAACGGAGGGGAAGGAAGGGATCGAATCCAACCGATTAACAGAGCTCAGAAGCTCTATTAATAAGATAGAAAAAGAGATAAGAAGGAAAGAGTCCAAAGGAGGAATAGATAAGAAGGGGCAAGAGCCCAAAGAGGGGAGGATTAAGCTGGGCAAGAGCCCAAATGAAGCAGGGACTCTCTGGGGAAAGGCTGCGTTCGTTCGGATCAAAAAAGTGAAACACGACCTGGACCAGGGCGTCAATTCAAGAATTGACGACCTGTACAAAGGGCGTTTCTTAAAAACACGCCCTGCACAAGGGCGTTTCTAAAAAACTAATTTTTAGAAATAAAAACTCCAATAGTAAAACACTCCTCAACCAAAGCCACGTTTAAAAAACACGCCCCTGGGAAGGGCATTAATTTCAAGTTTTTAAAGTGAGGGAAGTCGGTCAAACATGAAGAATTGACGCCCTCAGGCGTGGGCGTCCTTTCTCCAAGAAACGCCCTAGATCAGGTCGTGTTTTAAAAACACGCCCTTACTCAGGTCGTGAATTTCAAAATATTCAGATAAATGCCCAGAAAATCCAAAAAAATAGGAAAAAGGAGGAAATGAGGGAAAAATAGGAGAAATTCAAGAAAAGTGGGAAAAACCACTCAAACAAGCTAATTTGAGGGTCAAATGGGGCATTGCACGGTAATATGAAATATACTCAAAATAATGTCAATTTTAGCGTGTCTACAGCTGCCCCGCCTTGGCGTCTGCTTTGCAAGGGAGCGTAGTAAACTGAAAAGTAGATGCCAAGGTGTGATGAGACACGCAATCAACATCACTTGATGAGAATCAAATCAAAAGTACGAGATGAAGCAAATCTCGGGAAATTCAATGAAATCAACAATGTTTGGATAAAAGGGGAGTTGTGCACGCGGTGCACGAAGGAGATAAAATAAATGATCAACTTCCAGCGCGGTGGAAGTACCCCAGGTCACAAACCTGTAAGTTTCACCATTGGGGAGCGGTTACCAGCCAGTGGACGTGCTGCAGCCAAGGTGGATCAAAGGAAAGGAGATAAAATAAGATGATAAAAATCTAAACAAGGAGCTTTCGAGAAAATGACCCAAAATGACGACAAAACGAACTGAGGACTCAATTCAGCATGGAATATCTCATATTGAAGATTAAGATCAATTCAACCCTCAAAATCAGCTTACCAGAATGATTTTCCAACAATTGATTCAAAGTCCTACATGAATGCATGTTGGGCTAAAAGGAAAATAAAACAAATGAAAATATAATGTAATCAAGGATAATATTGTTAAACTGTCCAGACTGAGTCAAGAAACCGATTCTGCGAGTCGATACTAAGCCAAAGCCCGTTTATCTACGTACCAATTCGCAAAAGGGAACCATCGTCCCCAGTCTTGGACGGCTCAACGGCCTATCCGTGTGACTAAGATGCCTCTGGAATCGTCATCATTTTTGATGAAGGGGAACTCAAATTCCAGATTTATCAAAGCCACAAGGCCCTTGATATAATCTAGTAGCATATGTAACATATAGTAAAATGCATACAGGAGATGGTGGGGCAATGAGCATGGGAACTGAGCTGTAAGCACCGTGGGGCTTGGATGATGATGCCTAGTCGGTGGGACCAAGAGCTTCTTATCCTGCGCTCAAAAATTCATCAGCCAAGATATAAAAGATAACAAGCAATGAATAAGGCATTTAAGCGTAGCAAGCATAGCATGAATCAAAGCATCAATAGCATGTCACAACATAGTAACCATTATGAGTTGAATCATGATATTGCAAAGCATCATTGTTTGTTATTTTGTCATGAGGATGCCAACTTGGCTAATCAAGATTTGGAGTTGAATGATCAAGATCTGATAATGCCCATCGGCAGAATTGATCAAGAGAAATTAGTAGGAGTTGATTGAAAGATCTGGAGATGAATAATCAGAATGATAATCAGGAGATATAACCAAAATGATATAAGGAGGTGATAACCAAAAATGCCCAGGGTGGCATGTCATGAGAATATCGGGAGAATCTATAGATTGATAGCAATGAGTGGAGATAGGACTCATCCCGTGCTCTTGGTCCTTGCAAAGCTGTTCCTGCAAAACACCATCAGAAAATACAATGCAATTTTTATGGAGTTTTTTTTTGAAATATGCAAATTTTTATGTGGTTTTTGAAAATATACTCAAATTTTTATGAATTTTAGAAAAATATGTAAATTTTTATGGGTTTTGAAAAATATTTCAATTTTTATGAATTTTGGGAAAGATATTCAAATTTTTATAGATTTTGGACAAGAAATATTCAATTTTGTTTGATTTTGGTTAGACATTGCTAAAGCAACATCAAAGGGTGTCTTAAACCACTGGCTAGGGGTCCTCGTTCCTTCCCCTTTTGCTAAAAACTGCTCAAAGTTGGGCGTGCATTGAAGGGTGGCGCCCTATAACCGACCGCCCTTGATCAACGGTACCCCTACCAAGGCCATACCTGAGAAATATTCGATCTTGGAGGGAGAAGAGAAGAATAATTGGAGATAAACTTTATGCAGGATGGGAGATGTCGAGACTTGAATTCTTTCCAAGGTGTTCCCCCTCAAAGAGGTAGTCTGTTGCGCCGGGGCTTTATGCCTTTGATTTTTAGACCCTTGACATGCATACGACCAGGATTTTCCCTGCGGGGACTTTGCCACTCTTGTCATGCCATAATTCACAATCTTGCTTTTATCGAAATTCTGACTTGATTTTCATAATAGCCCTTTTGGCGAGATGTATATCATGAAATTCATATTTAGTTTGGGTCAAGACTGCCCCTATTTGAGACTCCTCTCGTATTGGGGATTACCGAGGGTGGGTCATCTCATCCGTCAACCTCTTGCCCCTGCACGTGGCCGAGTAAAGAAGAGAAAAGACTTTCAGATATACTCATGGCATGGCCAAGGTAGCAACGGTGTTTAACCAAAGGAGCCGGCTAAGGACGCCGTGAAGTGTGTGAGGTGCCCAACTGAGGGTTGATCTTAACAAGCAGGGAGAGAATGTTGAATTCCCAGCGCGGGGTTCTTATTAACCAAGGTGCTCCATAAGCAAGCCTAAAGTGTCTTTTTAACAATGATTTAATTTAACAAAAGCCTAAGATAAAGATCTAAAACACCACTCTTAATCTTGTTAGGAAGCACTTCATTTTGAAAATCATGCGTGAAGTAATGAGGTAATGATATCATATAAATGCTTACTTACGCCAATATGTTACCGTGCAACCTTTGTTAAAGCAGCTGCCGCGAGAGGTTGATCATCGTGGGATAGTCCTCTTTGGCAGTCAAAAGGATTGGAAGCAAAGGATTGAAAGTGGCTTAACAAGAAGGAGTGGTGCCAAGACCAGACTCAGACAAATAAAGAGAAAAGGAAAAGAGGCGAGGGCTAGAACTCCCTTGCTAAGGCATGGAGACCCTGATCACATGGAATAGTCTACAGAAGGAGAGGAGAATTAGAAGGAGGAGTGAGGACTAAAGCCTCGAAAGCAGTGGGAGAAAGGGCAGATGCCCAAGGCAGTGGATGTGGAAGAAGTTGGGTCGGACCCAGAATCAGGAGGAATTAGAAGAAGAAATTGGTAGATGGAAAGAGGCGGATCTGGAGGGTCCGGAGGCGGAGGAGAATCGTGAGAGGAGAAATCATCCGGAGGCTCCGGAGGGATAAAATATCGAGGGACGCGATGCCCTGAGAAGAAATCTGAAAAAGAGTGATGAAAAAGGAAGGAGAGAACAAAGGAGGTGATGTCTTGGAAGAACAGAAAGATGAACTGGAAGAAAGATGGATGGTCCGGAGGTTCCGTAGGGAGAAAATGGAAAGGGCCGCGATGCCCGAGAGATAAGTCCGGAGGTTCCAGAGAGAGAAAATGGAAAGGGGCGCGATGCCCGAGGGAAAGGTATGAAAGATCCGGAGACTCCGGAAGAATAAAGTGGAAAGGGGCGTGATGCCCTGGGGGAAAGTCCGGAGGTTCCGGAGGGATGAAATCAGGAGGGAGAAGATGGAAAGGGGCGTCGTGCCCGGAGAAAAGATAGAGAGAATCAGATGGAGAATTCGGAGGTTCCGGAGGGATGAAATCAGGAAGGAGAAGATGGAAAGGGGCGTCATGCCCGAGGGGAAAGTCCGGAGGTTCCGGAGCAATGAGATGGAAAGGGGCGTCATGCCCGAGGGAAAAGTCTGGAGGTTCCGGAGGAAGGAGATGAAAAAGGTGGAAAGGGGCATTGTGCCCGAGGGGAAAGTCCGGAGGTTTCGGAGGAATAAAATGCCGAGGGACGCGATGCCCTGGGAAGAAGAGAGAGAAATCTGGGAGAGTGAGATGAAAAGGTTGGAAAGGGGCGCGATGCCCAAGTAATGAAGATGAATATGAATAAGGTGGGAAATGCGGAGGATCCGGCGGTGCCGGAAGGCGGGGAAGATACGGGTTTGGAGACCCGGGAAGCAGGAGGTGCAAATGCATATGAATGCAATAGAATGGACGTGATGAATGCAGTGAATGTATGAACGTAATGAAATGCAAAGAAGATGAGGAATGTGAAGGGTGAGAGGGTGAGATCCTCCTCTTTCCCTTGGGAGTGGCCCATGAAGAAAACGTGATAGACAAGAATATGGATGGAGTGGGATAGAGGGTGGATAAAGGAGTGGAAGACCCCTTAGCGCCAAAATAACCGCCCCTCCATGGCAGCGAAAGTGTATAGCCAATTGGCCCAATGGAAGAAGCTTCAGTAATAAATAACAACCCCCTTGGAAGGCAAAGAACAATAATGTGAGAGGATTGGAAAGTTGGAACATGAAGCATTGTGCTACCCATTAACTGTGGCGTATATGGAGTGTTGAACAAAATGGGCATTCGCCCCTTGCATGGAAGAATGGATTCAGGATTTGGAAATTGGAACAAGGGGTGCCCTACCCGGCCCTTGGGTGACATCAACACCTGGCATTCTCTTCTGAACAATGACGGTGACTTGGCCTCCGTGACCATGCTTGGCACAATAATTCGGATTGGCATCCGGTAAATGAATTCTTGAATCTTGAATCGCATAGCCGTGGCCAAATCTGTCTTGCCCGGCTCTTGATCATCCTTGGCGCAAGTACTTATAGCAGCGTTCCCCTTCCGAGTAATAAGGGGAGGTGAGGCGGAGGCGGAAGGCTCCGTGGATGGTGGAGGTATAATGGAAAGTGCAATGGGAGGTGTTGTAGAAAGGATGAGTGGAAGTGGAGGTTCAAACACGCCGAGCTTCTCCCTTTGCTCGAAAGCAGTCGGGGTTAGCTTGAGTGCAAAAAGTGGTGGATCCTGCTCAGGACTAACCATAGGTGAAGGGTTAAGTGGTGGAGTAGGCAATGTGGGTTTTGGGGTTAAAGGGATAAGGGAAGGTTGAGGTGGTGGTAATGGGAGGTTAATTGGGGAAGATTCGAAGGTGGGCTCAGTGGAGGCTGGTGATATGGAGGTTAATGGCATAGCTGGTGGAGGTGTAATTGATGGGGGTTTAATTGGTGAAGGTGTAATTGGTGGAAGTATAATTGTGGGAGGTGTAATTGGTGGGGGTTTGTTGCGGAGAAAATGCCAAACGGGGCGAGCGGCGTTGGGAGTGGGAGGAGACTCAAGATGTGTCGGCGTGGGTGATTGAAATATCGACCCATCGTCGTAACACCAAGAGGTCTCAAAAACAGGGGTAGGGTTAGGGACAGTGGCTTCATCCTGAGCAGGAGGTTCATCGAATGATAATGGGGGAAGTGGAAAGCGAAGGAAACTCGGAAGGGGTGCCTGCGGAGCTTCATCATCGTATACCGGCTCAAGTGCTTCAATTGCCGGTTCTTGCTTGCTTGAAACGCCAATGTCGCAGTCATCCATCCTATCCTTCCACTCTCTCTCCATCTTTGTAATATCATTTAGTAAGGCATGGAGAGGGTTGACCGGAGTGGGAGGAGCCGTGACCTTATTTAATTGTTCCTCCATTAAAGTGATTTTGTCAAGAAGAGTTTGCTGGAAAGGGGTGACTTGAGCAACCGAGGGTTGGCAGGGCCTTGAAGGAGGGGTTGTATAAAAAGGCCGTGGAGGGGAATCAACTGGCTGACCCGTAGAAGAACCCGGATGGACCGGATTACAAGGAATATAAGGGCCTCGGGGCCGCGATGGAGGAGGAATAGAAGGAGGCGGGTGATGGGCCACCCGAGAAGGAGTGTGAATAGAAGGGGATGGGTAATGGGCTACCCGATTAGGATTGTGAATAGACAAGGGAGGTGGGTGATGGGCCACCCGTGTAGGATTGGAAGGAGGATGAGATGAATGAGATGCACCCTCAACGGCGGCCTTAAGGGCTTGGATCTGTTGAGGGGTGAGATGATCTAATGCGTGCAAGATTCGGGAGACCTTCTCATCGTTGGGAGGGGACGGCCCTGAGGGAATAGTGGCCCGAAATTGAGTAGGGGGACCATGAGAATGGACATTGCCCATGGGCTGGGCATGACCATAAGAATGAGGACGTGGTCCCTTGAGAGTATGGTGAGAATTTTGACGAACATGTTGAAATTGAGGGGAATAAGACGTGCATGGTTGTGCATCCTCATGAATTAACTTAAACATGTTGGTTTTCTTATCATGGTAAGCCATTATACAATCAATCAAATGTGCAATCAAACCGTTTACCAAGATAGCAAACAAATTAGAATGATTCCCTTTGATTTCTTTGTGTATGATCCTTGGTGAATTAATGTTTTTCAACAAAGTTGGAGCGATTCACACAAGGGAGGATCCTAGTTTCAATATGATTTCACTTCAATGCCAACTAGGAACACTCTCTCACCACGTATAGGCCAACTAACCCCAGGACTTCAAAAGGGTACAACCTGCCCGACGTCCGTGAGGGAATCCACGGGTGCGGGGGCTTACGGAGGCTTGGTTTAGGAATTTCCAATCCAAAGAGACGGAATGCTCAATGGAGGGTCGTTCCTTCACCAAGAGGATGTGTGGCTCCTAAAGATGTGAGGAGAAGAGGTCTCCCAAGCCAAATGCAAAGATGAATGAATGCAACAGATATAGGCAAATCACAATGATAAACAAGAGCAATCAATATGATAATCAATGGAGCACGGCTCTGAAAAACACAGGAAGAAGACGACCGGGGGAAGGTCGCTACCAACAAAAGAGACGCCCTGGGGAAGGGCGTGAATCACTATGGAGGGCCCACAGGCAGCGTAAAACGCGCCCTGATTCAAGGCACTACAAATAGGAGAAACGCCTCTGGTGAGGGCGTCAACTCTCAAGGGGTGCACAGCCAAATCAAGAAACGCCCAGGGGTGAGGCGCTATGCAATAAAAAGACGCCCTGGGGAAGGGCGTTAATTCACAGACAGCGCAATAAAGCAGGGGAAAAATGATAAAGACGCCCGGGGGGAAGGCGTTAATCAAAGACAAGACGCCCTGCGTGAAGGCGTTACAAATAAAAGACGCCCCTGACAGGGGCGTGAATTCTTTCAAACTTCCACGGCCAGCAAAAATGAAAACACTCATAGTCACATAAATAAGGAAATCAACAGGATATCATGCTCATTAAAATTTTATTTTTGGGTAAATGGAATTTCAAAATCTCTATCAAGCTATCCAATCACAAGTGGGGAAGTGCAAAGCACAATGGAGGGTGCCCGTGGGGCACAAAGGAGGGGTACCGTGGGTACCAAAAGGAAAGGGCACACGTGGGTGCCAAGGGGAAAGGGGTAATCAATGAAAACACAAAGTGTCCCACCGTGATCGCCAATTTGTAGATGTAGATTAAAAATCCACTTAAGGAAAAATTAAGAATATGAATAAATAAGCATGAAATAGCACGAGGTGCTAAGGGGAATTTGTGATCGCCAGAGACGCGAACGCCTCAAAAGGTATAAACAATAATAATCAAGGAGGGATCGCGAAGAATACCTTTAAAAGCGCGGGGATGTGAGTGCTCCTTTCTCTTCTAGATCGGCCGGCCGATGAAGAGAGTTCTTCAATTTGATTACCCTTGCAAAAAAGACACAAACACCAATAAAGAATATGAATTAGAACATGGTGAGTGTAGCATCAATTTTTAATAAAGGGATGAGCATGAAAGTATGTGCAAGAACACACCTTAAGGGTGGTTGCCCTTAAACCCCTATGCAAAAAAGGTGTGGGAAAATATGAATGATATGAATGAAGATGTAAATAAAATAAGGAGTTGTGCAAGAGTGCACTGTGGGGGACTTCAACGTAGTTGAGAAAATAAGTTGAACAGGAGATGCGTGAACTAATGCAAATAATAAAAATAACAGAAGAGGAGCCTGTGCTTTTGCTCTGGCTTGAATGCTCGTTTGGGAGGAAGCTCTGCAGGATGAAGACAGATGCACATGAAGCCCCTCCTTCAGCCAGAAGCAGCAGCGACAGCAACCTGCAAGAAGAAGAAAATAAACAGAAGAAGAAAAAACAAACGAAGGGGAAGGAAGGGATCAAATCCAACCGCTTAACAGAGCTCAGAAGCTCTATTAATAAGATAGAAAAAGAGATAAGAAGGAAATAGTCCAAAGGAGGAATCGATAAGAAGGGGCAAGAGCCCAAAGAGGGGAGGATTAAGCTGGGCAAGAGCCCAAACGAAGCAGGGACTCTCTAGGGAAACGCTGCGTTCGTTCGGATCAAAAAAGTGAAACACGACCTGGACCAGGGCGTCAATTCAAGAATTGACGACCTGTACAAAGGGCGTTTCTTAAAAACACGCCCTGCACAAGGGCGTTTCTAAAAAACCAATTTTTAGAAATAAAAACTCCAATAGTAAAACACGTCTCAACCAAAGCCACGTTTAAAAAACACGCCCCTGGGAAGGGCGTTAATTTCAAGTTTTTAAAGTGAGGGAAGTCGGTCAAACATGAAGAATTGACGCTCTCAAGCGTGGGCGTCCTTTCTCCAAGAAACGCCCTAGATCAGGTCGTGTTTTAAAAACACGCCCTTACTCAGGTCGTGAATTTCAAAATATTCAGATAAATGCCCAGAAAATCCATAAAAATAGGAAAAAGGAGGAAATGAGGGAAAAATAGGAGAAATTCAAGAAAAGTGGGAAAAACCACTCAAACAAGTTAATTTGAGGGTCAAATGGGGCATTGCACGGTAATATGAAATATACTCAAAATAATGTCAATTTTAGCGTGTCTACATCCACTAATGGGCCTCTTCTTGCCATACCCGGGTTTAATATTCCCGGAACCCGTAGGTTGTTCCTTTCTTGCACCTTTTCCATGGATTCTCTCCGTCATTTCTAGAGTATCTTCTAGGACTTGAGCTTTCCTCACCATCTCAGAATAAGTGGAGATTTTCATTGGTGCCAATTGGTTGATATAATGCAGCCTCAGTCCATTAAGAAAGCGCTTGGCCTTCATCTTCTCGGTAGATATTAAGTGAGTAGCATATCGAGATAACTGAGAAAATTGAGCTTCATATTCTGCTACAGATAGATTGCGCTGCTTCAAAGCCGTGAACTCTGCTGCCTTCTTCTCTTGCACTCTATCAGAAAAATACTTGCTGTTAAAGAATTCCTCAAACTCCTCCCATGTGACTTGCTGATCACCAAGGGTAGCCTTCACAGAATCCCACCATGTTCTTGCATCACGTTCAAGTTGAAAGGTTGAAAGAAGGACACGCTCTTGATTGCTGCACTGCATTACTTCAAATATCCTTCCCATCTCATCTAGCCAGTGCTCAGCTTCATCAGGGTCAGTCGAGCCACCAAATCTCGGCGGATTCATCCCCCGAAAGTTCCGATAAAGGTCACCAGTGCCATGTTGTGCAGCTCCTGCTTGAGCTACTTGTTGCAAAGCCTGAGTAAGGCCTTGAACCGTGAGCTGCAAGTTCCTCCATTCCGCGCGATCTGCTGCCATTGCAAAGGCCTACACGTGGAATAGATTACTTAGGTTCATTAAAAAAGATAATAACACAATTACGATATGAACTTAACCCAAGTTTCTACCCAATCTCACCAGGTCAGGTCCTCAGACTTTAACAAGGTTAGGGGTCCTATGATAACACTTAGAACCCTAGAACTTGAAAAACCTAGAACTTTAGAAAACCTAGGAATATTAAACCTAGGCTCTGATACCAACTAAACTGTCACGTCCCGATGCGGAATATCAGGTCGTACAGTTAGAAACTAGCTAGAAATAACATTAACAAGCTAAACTAACTAATTACACAGGTGCTATGGAAAGAAATAACTATATTGATCAAGGATATACCAAATTTTATTACAATAACCAACAACTGTTTAAACACGATCAAACGTAACTTCCAAACTGACTCTAATACAATAACTGATTCCAAAAGTAATAAAGTACTAACACAACTCTAAGGAATGACTAGAGGTAAACATCTATGCCAACTCGGCATCTACTAATAGGCACACTCAAAAGTATTACTCATGTCCCTCCCCATCGGTATGTGCGTCATCACTTGAACAACTTGGAAAGGGGGGCAACAACAACTATGAGCTGACGCTCAGTAGTAAATAACATGCAAGTTTACGTGATTAATAATTTAATAACATTTTCATATGCCATGCTAATAAAAGAAATGAATGACGATATAATGAAACAACATAATGAAAAGATCTTTCAAGGTCAATAGATATAAGATAACTAGAATTTAACAAGAATAACATGTACAAGTGTAACAAGAACTGTAACGAGGAATGGCCACTAGCAAGTAACAAGAGATAACAAGTCAAGCACGATCAAGTAACAAGAGTAACAAGAGTTTTTCTGTCGTAGACAACAAGCTAGTCATGCACTCGGTGCAATGCCTCACCATGTCATTATAACAACCCATGGGCTCACTAATTTTTTGGGCGCTCTCCCCAGGACCAGACCGGACCCTTATGATGCGTTGGCATTGATTTATTGGATACAAGATCCCAAGATCCGTCTAGACATTTAGTCAAATCCGTGGCCAATTAATCACAGGAATTACTGTCCATAAGTTTAGATTTAAAGGACTAACATGTCCTTGGATTCAAGAGTACAAAACACAATAAAACTCATCTCTGAGAGATGTGCGATCGTACAGAGGCCGCTCAAGAGGTATATACGGCTAACACAGGGCCGCGTATACAGGAACTGGACTGAAACTCAGCCCACGAGGTCAAGGATGAACGGCTGACAGTAAGCCGCTCTAAGGTATGAACGGTAAGCTATGGGCCGCACATGTCCAGAGGACATTAAGACCCATGAATAAGATATACGGACCATACTGGGCCGTATTGAAGATATGCGGTCGTTATGGGGCCGCCTGTGAGGATATGCTGTCCACTACTGGCCGTGCATGCCTCGCATAGTCTAATTCGATAAAGACTTTAAACCAGCAGTTCGTCAAAACATTATAATGGCTATCCAGCAACTAAACAATTAGTTTTTAATCCTAATTACCATGTTAATATATCAAGGATCACAATTTATAGTTATGTATTTGCCAAAGATATGATTCAAGATGAGAAAGAGAATGAACAAGTTCGCGTAGGAATGAACAACATGCAATTAACAGAAATTTAGTTACAAAATTAACCACTTATCATGTGGGTTTATAATTTACTAATTATCATTTATGACACTAAGATGAATCATATAGAACTCTCATTAAGTCACTTATTGTCTAGATAAACGGTTCATGGCGAACCTTACATCTCCCGGCTTAACAGGAATGCATTCGGGCTGAAGGGGCATGAGCAGGGGGATGGGCGGCTCTCTCTGGACTGCTCAAGGGGTTGGGCGGTCATCTGGGGGCCGTCCAAGGGTTGGGCGGTCCTGCCCTGACCGCCCATCCCTGGCCCTACCAGATATGTGGTCCTCTGGGGACCTTTCATCCTGCCAGGGGGTTATGTGGTCACTTCTGGACCGTTTAACTAGATATGTGGTCAGTTTTGGACCATTTATCCAGTTGTGTGGTCTGTTAGGAACCGTTTAACTATAGCTAAACTGGAGTTGAATTATGGGCTTGAGTTGTGCGGTCTATCGTAAGACCGTCTATCTCTGGGTGTATTCCGGTCGTCCCTTCCACGTCCGATGAACGCCGGGAAGTTGGGGGTTTGCTAGGGTTTGATAAAAACACTAAATTCTAATACAAACGGTCTTGAAACATGGGGCTTTTGGTACCATTGGAAAGCTAATGTAAAACTCTACCTAATAGTAAGGTCAATTTCATATTTACTTGCTGAAATCGAGATCTATAAAGGCAAGAACACTAGAAACCCTAGTCTTGACATGCTGTTACTAAATCGTAAAATTCTCACGATATAAACAACGAAATTTGGGGCTTTATATATTAAAAGAAAGCTTACTCGATGCTGATTCCAACCATATAAGGCATGCTATATGGGGATCAGGATTGATAACTCGAAATCATAACTTAACTTGAAAGAACACATCAAAAACTAAGTCTAGACATGCTCTTTCTCCGAACAGAAATTCTCTAAGCATGCTTCATGAAATTTAGGGCTTTCTACGCCAAATGAAAGCTAACATGCTGCTGATTACATGCATATATATTAATTAGAGTTTAGTCTGTTATAACCTACCTCAAATGAAGAGAGAAACTAAAGAACTAGAATGAATAATGATCTTGACAGCACTTCACAAAAACCTCGAGATCTCCCTGGATACCTAATAAAAATTAGGGCTTTTACTACCAATGGAAAGATCTCGTCGAGAGGAACAAAATGATGTACTCATGTGATGATTTTGGTCGAGGGTACCTACCGTAATCAAAGGAACAAAGATGAAGAAAGGAGGACGACGGGATGCCGACACACCTCTACTAATCTCCTGAGATCTCCCTGGATTGATCTCCACTGCGGCCGCCGCTTCTACCAAAGGATTCTAGGGTTGAAGAGCTTTATTTTTATAGCTCATACACCTTCTGGAGCCTTCGGTGCTGGGAGAATTCGTCGATGCAAGGTGAGTGTTTGAAACGGCGCCGAAATGTTTGACCTAGCCAAAGCTCGGCCGCCACCACACTCTAGGGTTAGGGTTTTGCTCGATTGATAGAGGGGAAATGATCCTTAGATCGTGGCCTTTCATTTGCCACCAATTTGGGGTCATTTGGTTGAGTATTAAGCTCTAATTCGACGGTTTAAGCCAAGGTTAGGTAAAGGTTAGGTAAGTGTGTATTTTGGACTTAATCCACTAATTAGACATGATTACGGATTTTTGTTGGTGTAGATCGTGATAAATCCACACATATGGAACAAACCACTCAGATGAGATATGTAAAAATGATGGAGAGATGATAATAAAGACAAAAGAAAGCACGTGGTGCTGTAAAGGAGAGTGATCGCCAGAGGGGTTACCTCAATAAGAATCAAAGAAGATCGCGAATACCTGGTGAAAAGTGGGATGCGGGATGAATTGTGAATTCCTTCCTCCTCCTTCTGTCGGCCGGCCGACGAAGGGGGTTTTTCTTGTTGATTACCCTTGCAAAAGACAAAGAAACAAGCAAATAGAAGTGGATCAGCCAAGAGCGTATAGTATCAAACCCAAATAGATGATGTGATGATGAAGAGAGAACCAAACATGCGCACCTTTTTTTTGTTTGTTTTAAAACCCCTAAGAGTTAGGGAAGGAAAAGGATGCAATACTAATGCAAGGAAGAAAACCGTGGATGATGATCGACGGTGATGGTATGATGAAAATAAATAAACAAAAGATGGAGCCCCTGCTGTTCCTGACAATAGTAAAGGGGAGAATCACGGTGAAGCTTTGGTTCGCCTGAAACAGCAGGAGGAAGCAGAGGGAAGAGATCGCACAGAGGGAAGAGAAAGACTCTTCTCTGCACGCACAAAGTTAAAACTGCTCTCTGCTTCTTTCTCTCGTATATCTGTAACTTTCTCTAATGGTCAGCACGTTATTCATTGTTGTTAACCTCACACAAGATCGACCAGAGCCCTCTTATATAGGGTTTTAACCGAAGATAATCTCAAATTTAGGAAGATAAGGACGGGCAATGGTTATCAAAGGCAGGACTCTAGTTCTAATTCGAGCAAGGAGACCATTGGAGGCAAGGAACTCTTCAGGAAAGGCATACTCGAACAGGACACTAAAGAATGAAACACGCCCTTTAGAAAGGCGTCAAATCATAATTGACGACCTACCTTAGGACGTTACTCAAATACACGACCTGGTCAAAGGCGTCACTTTCTGGATTTAAATTTTGGAGATAAAGCATTCTTTATTTGAAAATTATGAAAAGACGCCTGAGAGAAAGGCGTTACTTGAAAACACGCCCTGAGGTAGGACGTTACTCTTTATTTGTAATTTATTTTAAAACCAGATAATACCAGGAATTGACGCCCTGAAGTTTAGTCATCCTTTCTTTGAAAAACGCCCTAGGTAAGGTCGCTTTGTAAATAACGCCCCTCTTCAGGTCGCGAATCACAAAAATGCCAGAATAAATCAAAACACACACAAAAATAGAAAAACCTCATATTATAGACATATTGAAGTTCAATTTGGGGCATCAACATGGTGACATGAGTTTTGATTAACATAGCATCAATTTTAGCGTGTCTACAGCTGCCCCGCCTTGGCGTCTGCTTTGGAAGGGAGTGAGACGGAATGGAGAGAAAGTGCAACAAACGGAATGAAATGGAGCGAACTGATAAGTAGACGCCAAGGTGTGATGAGACACGCCTCAGACACTAAGCATGGAAAATCTTTCCAAGATTCTGAACGAAAATAACTCTGAGTAATTCCAAGGAAGCATCAATTTGTTGGATAAAGGAGACTAAACTAAGAAAAATGTGCGCGTGGGCACGACAGGGAGACACCATTGGAGAGCGGTTACCAGCCAACGTGGACGTGCTACAACCAAGGTGGATTTGCAGAAAAATAAAGGGAATTGAGATGGAGACCCAGCAAAGGGACATTTTCAAGGAACTAGCCTGAGCGGCTTCAAAAAGAATAAAGTACTAAATTTGGAGTGGAATATCTCATGTCAACTCAATCATGAGCGAGTGACCTTCATTATTGCCATAATATGAAGATTTTCAGCATGAATCTCAAAATCCTACATGATGCATGCTGGGCTAAAAGAAAAGATTAAAACAAACTAAGAATAGAAAATAATCAAGGATAATATTGTTAAGCCATCTAGATTTAGTCAAGAATCCAAGTCTCTGAGCTGACACTAAGCCGAAGCCTGTTTGTCCGCGCATCAACCCAGAAGGTGGAACCATCATCCCAAACCTTGAATGACTCAACGGCCTATCCGTGTGATCAAGATTCCCCTAGAACTATCACTGTTTTTGATGAAGGGGAACTCAAATTCCAGGTTCATCAGAACCACAAGGTCCTTGATATACTATAATAGCGTAGAATACCATATAGTAACAATGCTCACAGGAAACAAATATAAGACGATGTTGCTCCCATAGGGATCCAAGCGTCCTGAAACCTGCACTCTTCTGCACTTGAAAATTCATTAGTCCACATAATCAGAAATAATCCTCAATAAAACATGACATGATCGTAAGTGCTTAATCATTAATAATTCAAACAAAGTAATAGCACTTAAGTTCATCAAAGCGCAGGGAGAACCAAATTCATAAGCCCACAAAACACGACCGGATGTAACGGTGTTAAAATCATGAAAGGCGCCTGACCGCAGGGCGTCAAAAGATAAAACACGCCCTTCACTAAGGCGTGAAAAGCATCGAGAGGCCAAGAAGGAAACGACCTAGGAAAGGGCGTTAAATAAAACACGACCTCTGCCAAGTCATCAATTAAGAAATTGACGCCCCAACAGAAGGCGTTAATTAACCTCATGCTTCCGTTTCCAATTCGAAAGCTAAACCTAGTCCTAATGGCCATCCACCTTCTAACTCCGAACAGCCTTAAACCCCTTCATCCTCCTATAAAAGGAAATACTTCCCTTAGATCAATCAAAGCAAACCCTCAGAGTTTCTCCGTTTCTTCTGTTCTTCTGTTGTTCGTGTTCTTCCTCTCGCAGTCACTGCAACTGTCTAAGCTTTTCCTGCAAACTGAAGATGGAGAGAGCGCTCAAAAGGTCCAAAACTTCCACTCCCAGGCTTACTGAGATCAACGGGCACATCAGCAATAGAATTTCCCTGAATCAGGTAATGATTGATTCCTCTGTTCTGCTTACAGCATACCTTCACATCTTTCTGCCTTTCTTCTGATCCTTCATGTTCCTTCCTCTGTATGCTTATTCATCCCTTTGTCTATACATTTTTCCTTTTCTTCCACAGGACTATCCTAATGTGCCAGGAGCCCGGAGGTTTACCAAAATCAAGTGGCTGCCACTTATCCTCTCCAAGTTCTCTTCGGATATGAGGGTATACCTAGCAAGATGGCACCTTTTAGGTCTAGTTACCCATGCCAAACACTATGATCAAATGCACTTAGATTGGGCTGCCATAGGAGCTCAAATTGAAATATGGCACCCTTCCACTCATACATTCCTCTTCTCAACCTTTGAAGCCACCATCCTATTAGAAGAATTAGAAATGATCTTGGGCTTGAAGAGAATGAAGCAAGGGGATGAGGAAAAGATGGCCATCATGCCAAAACCAATCTCCTCACATGAACTATTAACCACATTGATACCTAGCCCGAACTTAATGAATCAAATCAAGGCCACCAAGGAAATCAACCTTCTAAAGCTAGCCTCTTGGGTGTACAAGAGAGCGGATCAAGCTAAAGAGGAAGAAGAAATCGAACGGATAGCAAAGGCCTTCGTGGTGTGTTTGGCAGGAGCGATATTATTCCCATCCACGGAGGACTTCCTAGAAGAGGCCCAATTAAGCGCCGTGGTGAGCTTATGAGAAGGAGATAGAGTGGGACCGGCTATTCTAGCCTATCTCTATAGCGGGCTAACCTCAGCAGCAATGGGAAGGCCCATCTACGGATGCATGCTAGCACTCTCCAGTTGGGTGGATCTTCACTTCAAGTTTGATCCATGTGATGAAGCCCAACAATCCTCAAGAATCTTCTCAAAAAGTCCACTCTCTTACATGACCGGCTCACTTGGGATAAGCAATAGAGTGATGAACCGAATTCCTCAAATCAAGAAGAGAGTGGAATGGCGAGAACACCTCAAGGTGATGCCAAAGAATCTCTTTACTTGCACCCCGGGAATACTCAAGACTCAAGAACTCCGTGCAAGATTCTCCCCCGGCACGGACCTTAGACTCATCAGTGCTTCAGATTTCGTGCTATACAATTCATATCGGTACCTTCCTCAACTCGGGCTTCCACGGCAAGTGTTTGAAGATCCATCTCATCTCCCTCCAATCAAGACACGGGACCTTGGCAACAATGAAGATGGAGAAGAATGTACCACAATCCAAGCCTTGTGGAAAATCAATAAGATTCATCAACCTGTTGAAATCTGATTGAGCCAATTTCATAGTATTTCGGATCAAATCTTCCAAAATAACGCCTCAAGGAATGTCGTGAATTCATAAAAGGACGCCTCAGCATACGCCGCTTTCCATATTACAGCTCACAAATTTGACGCCTCCGTAAATGGGCGTTAACTGAACCACGACTTAAAATAGGGCGTGAATTGATTCAAATTCCCAAAATATATTCGTTGAAATCTCAAAAGTAACGCCCTTAGCTAAGCCACGGATCATGTAAATAACGCCTCAAGCTCAGACGTTAATCATAAACATCAATTATTACTTCCATCACATCAATCAACCCATATTGAATGCGTCTGACGACGGTTATGATTCCCCATGCAAACGGAAATAACGCCTCAAGAAACGTCGTCCATTATCAAAACACGCCCAGATTTATAGGCGTCAATTCCATAAAACACGCCCTTCCTCAAGACGTGTCTTCTTTTCGAATGCCAAAAGGCCTTTTCCCCCTTTCTTCTTCCTCCCTCCATTTAGTCTTCCCCCCCCCTTCTGCAAAAAACCTAACCGAAGCCTCTTTCCCCCCCGTCTCTTACTCTCTCTCTCTCATACCTCCCCCTCTCCAACCTAAACGATGGCCAGCGGTGGTTTGAAACGACAACGGGTGGCTGCCCCCGAGGTCGTTGATCTAGGCGAGGATGCCCACGCCGAGGAGGAAGCCCCTCCCGTGGTGGCCGAAGAAATCCCAGTGGCGGTGGCCGGCGGCGAGGACGAACACGGCGACGAGGCCACAGGAGAAGAAAATGAGGAAGGTGAGGATGATGCTGGTGAAGCAGCAGAAGAAGAAGAAGGCGAAGGTGGTGAGGAACACGGTGGTGAAGAAGAAGAAGGAGGTGGTGATGAGCCACCGCCCACGGCGGCGGCTCCTCCCCATGCCGGCCAACTACGGCGACCCAGGCAAACACGACCTCAGCCACAAGGACCAAAGCACAAGAAGGTAGGCCCCCAACCCTATTTCCATTTTTCTATATTTTATTTCCATTTTTTATGCAATTTTCATAGCCCTCGGGGTATAATCCCTGTAACTCAGAGAAAAGACGCCCCCCGTAGGGGCGTGACTTAGAAATGAAACGCCTAACCCAAGGGCGTTAATTCAATTAATTTCCTGAAAAAGAATTAACCCCAATAAAACACGCCCTGCATCATGTCGTCCATTAAAAATTTATCATTTCTCATATCATGCTGTTAATTCCATTAATTTCCATGCTTTTAATTATTTTTCCATGAATTATTCGCATGTTGTTATTTTTATTTCATTTTTTGAAAGTCCTAAAACAACACCCCCCCATCAGGGCGTTAATTCAATGAAAGACGACCAAACCAGCGGACGTCAAATCATTAATTTCAAAAATTATTATGAGGCCCCAAAACTCCCATTTGAAAACAACGTCCCACACAGGGGCGTGACTTAAGCAAAAGACGACCCTGGGATGGGCGTCTCCTAAAAAAACCTTAAGAAATTAGAAATTAACCACCAAACCACGCCCAATACAGAGGCGTTCTTAGATAAACAGCAACCTTAGGGTAGGTCGTGAATTCAAAGCACACTTAAGAACCACTCCCCTCCCAGGGGCGCTTAATTCAACAAACCACGACCCAAGGGTGGTCGATAATTAAATTCAAACATCAACATAACCCAGGGCAATCAAAATGAGATTCAGCGTGAATAATCAAAATAATTAAACGAAAATTCTTTTCTTTATGCATGCAGGGGTTGATGAGGACGCGCATCTCCTGGGTCATGGTCCGGGCAGCATACCACGGCCTCCCTGAGTTTCAGAGAGCGAGGGTAGATGCCATGGGGTTTGGGGCCTTTCTATCCATAGAGCCAGTTAGGCCAGACCTACCACTTATCCAGGTTCTACGGGAGAGATGGGACAGGACTAGCCGGGCATTCCTGATGCCCTGGGGGCATATGGTTCCTACCCTGGAGGATGTAGCCAGGATTACAGGGTTGAGGGTAGACGGAGAGGCTGTGAGCGGGATCACCTTACCAGACTACACCGAGCTTACCCAGAGGTTGCTAGGATTGGAGATGGTCTATGAGACACCCAGCGAGTGTAGGACTATTTTCCGCACAGACCTGACTTCGGTGATGGGCTTAGGGGATGCTAGGCATAGGTCCGGGGAGACCCTAGAGCAGTTCTCGCAGAGGCTGACTGACGGGGCTAGGGCGGTCTACTGCCAGGACCCGGCAGACAGGGAGAGAGCAGACCTTGACCTGAGGAGGTTTCTACTGCTGCTACTAGGGAGGCTATTGCTCGGCACGAAGGGCGACGTCATCAACTGCCGATTCCTGGGGATCCTCGAGGACTTAGAGGGAGTCGGTAGATACGCCTGGGGAGCGGCACTACTGGCGCACATGATGGCCGACCTGTCTACGGGGACAGGACGAGAGACGACTGTCAGTGGCTTCTCACATTTTCTTCAGGTATGCATTTCTTTTTTCTTTCTTTTCTTTTACTTTATGCATGTGAATGCCTCACTAATGCAATGCATGGATGCAGGTTTGGAGCCATCTATACATGCCCATGGGGAGCACCGACCCACGGCCTGGAGGTGAGGGAGCGTTCCCTCTAGCATGGCGCTGGCTGCCAGTCGTTTTCGGGGCCCCACTCGGCAACGAGTTGTGGGTTCTACGGAGAGAGTTCCGCGACTTTCCTCCCTCGCTGGTATGCATGATGAATGTGATGCATTTTTTTTTATTTGAATTTATTATGATGATGATGGGATGCTGATGATATGCATGTTTATGGATGCAGGTGCAGTGGAGACCCTATGAGGGGATGACGGACGAGGGCCAGCCGTGGGTCATAGCGGGGCGACCTCGCTTTGAGCATGAGCTATGGGTTCACTGCTTGAGCGAGATCGAGCCGTTACGACTTAGGTTGGTGATGAGGACCCTGGGCCTACACCAGGAGTGGATAGAGGTCGGGGAGCCACGAGGCATCGGGAAGAAGACACGCGGTCGCACCAAGGCGATCGACTAGAGGGTGCGGTTCGAGGAGCAGTACGCCGACTGGCAGCGAGGCGGGACCAGAGTCACCTCTCGGGCGATTGGCAGCTCCGAGTACCTCCGGCGCTACTGGGAGGTTTACGCCGGACGGTCACAGATGAGGGTCCTAGGGGTACGTATGAATGCAATTATTTTAAATGTAAATGCTTATGTATATCTATTATGCAACTAATGTGTAATGAATGCAGGACGCGCGTGATATTGCAGCGATGGATGCACATGCCTACCTATACAGCCTGGTGGACTAGCTAGCTGCCACGCGGGCAGACTTAGAGACCCTGGTGAGTTTTTTTTTAAAGTATTTCTATATGCAAATGTGTTTTTTTTGTTGAATTATTGATGATTAGCCACTGACGATCTTAATGAATGCAGCGTGCCCAGCAGGGAGCAGTGGGGAGAGATCCAGGGGAGGCCTCTAGCTCGAGGGGACCCAGTGCAGAGGTGACCGCACTAGCAGAGCAGCTAGCGGGAGCGGTGGCACGGGCTGAGGCAGCAGAGCGCGACCTCGCCTCATGGGTAAATTCTAAACTCAAACCTCATTCAAATATTGATTATATATAGCATTATGTACTGATGAAGTTGTTTTGCAGACTGAGGAGCTCCGAGCCGCGCTTGCTTGCGTTGATGAGGGCATCCATGTGACGAGCACACAGGTGAGTGGTTCAATCATGTGTTGCTTGAATTGCTAGATTACTGAATCATTGCATTAATTATAGAATTGATGATTTGTTTACCTGTTTGCAGGCTACTCAGCTTCAGGCAGTACGTACCGAGTTGGCGATCCGCGATCAGCAGATCTTAGAGCTAGAGAGGACCTTGAGGCGTCGGGAGGAGCTGCCTATGGATGTGGCAGAGTTACGGGTCGCCCTCGAGCTGGAGAGGAGGGAGCGGGCCCGGGAGCGCGAGGAGCGTGCTCGTGAGCGTGAGGAGCTGGCGGACCTGAGGACTCAGCTAGTCCTTTCTCAGGAGTGGCTTCGAGTGTCGGAGGAGCGTCTGCAGCGAGGCCGGGAGCGGGCGCGAGCGGCAGGGTTCAGCTTGGGCGGCTCCTCTTACATGGCGGGCTCCTCTTTTCGACCGAGGAGTGAGACAGGGGACCAGGCTCGAGGTCCAGTGGCTTCACGGGGCTCCATGCCCCCCCCCCCACCAGCACCACCTCGGGACGCCGAGGGTGAGGTCGAGAGCAAGAGAGAGGAGGGTGGAGGCGAGAGCTGAGAGACTTACTTGTACCAATCCACCTTCACACCTGTACATGAGATATATATATATATATATATATATATGAGATTTGAGCTTTTGTTTACCTGAGCACTTTGTGTGGTTGTGGACTTGTGTTTGTGTACTTTTCTCTTTCCACGTTCTTCGTCTTTGCTTCGCTTTGCCCTGTTCCCGCAACTGTAATCCACACTTTGAACAAACAGGTTAATTCATCTGTTCGACTTGGCCCCTTGCTCAATAAGCAAGGGGTATCAATATTTTGACCTTAATGACGGGTCAAGGGGCCAAGCCTTTAATCAAATAAGGTAAATGAAATAACTGATAAAAGGGGAGATGCGACATGCAAGCACTCATATGCAGACGATAAATAAAAGATGCCCATGCAAAAGAATGCAAGCATACATCGTGAAGAAATGCTTTTTTTATTGTTTTTTTTCTTTTCACTCATTTATATTTTTTTTGTTATTTTCTGAAAAACGCGCCTTAGAGTAGGTCGTGATTCACATAAAAGACGCCCTAGAAGACGGCGTGAATTTGAAAAGGGAATTTGATTTTTTGAGAAAGTAACGACCTACGCAGGGACGTTATTTGTAAAGAGATGACCTAAACAAAGGCGTTACTTAAATAAAAAGTGCCTTAAGCGAAGGCGTTAATTGTTTTTATTTTTCAAATTGGGTTGACAAGGCTACCCAGACCGTGGGTCCTACACGGTCACCATTAAAATTCATTAACCTTTCTTGAATAATTAAAAGGGAGTTGACGTGATAATGATTAACTTATATTCGAGATTTTGCATGGTGCAATCTCCTAGGTCCGTCTCGACCATTCTGCCGGATTATGATTTACCACAAAGGAAGGGATGGAAGAAGATATAAGGAAGCCCATAAGGGATTCTGAGATGCCCGAAGCAAAGCTACCTCCCCTGCCCTATGCCCGTTGGGGTTCGGTCTTTGGCGTAGGGAAACTTTGTTGCCTTTTGCCTCTTTTATATTGCACGCATACGCCTAAGGTTTTCCTTGCGGGGACTTTGCCCTCTTGACATGCTTTTCTTTTAATCACTTGACTTTCACTTTGAAATTTATTTGCATTGAGCAACCTAATTGTACTTGGGCTTTTTACGGCATTTCGTTCCCTTTTGGGCCCTGACTTCCACCTACTAGGGCGGCGGATAGGCTTGGTGGATCTACCCCGAGGCCTCCCTTCCTCCCTTATGGGTCGAAGAGGAAAAGAATGGGTATTATCTTCACCTTTAGTCAGGTTTTGACTTTCCATCGGATCTTGCACCGCTTGAGTTCAAGAATAAAGCGTGTTAGTGTGTGCGGGTGTCAACCCCATTTTAAGTTAATCAAGCCTGATAAATGAATTTTGAATTTTGACCTTTCGGATTTTAGGCCCTCGTGTGCCATGGCAGCCCTTTTGAAAATTTTCAATATTCATTTTTTTTGGATTTTAGAAATTCTATATATTTTTTTTTGGATTTTGGAAATCAAGGGTAGTATTTCTTAAGATACAAACCATTCCAAAGGTGATTTAACTCTTCTCCTTCAGCATTAATCAGTTTATAAGCATTGCCAGGATAAACATCTTTTATAACAAAAGGTCCTTCCCAATTTGGTTGGAGTTTTGAGCGTGGGCCTCCAGGTTTTACAAAAATTCTCTTGATTACCATCTCACCGACTTTAAATTTTCTCTCAATTACCTTCTTTTGATAAAAATGCGAGAGCCTGTTCTGATAAACACGCGCATGCTCAGCGGCGACCAGACGCTTCTCATCTAGGAGTTCCAATTGAGCAATGAGTGAATCACGACGCTCATCAATAGAGAGTTCCTTATCCAATTGTACTCGCAGAGATGGAATGAGAATCTCATAAGGGACTACCGCCTCCATTCCATAAGTAAGGGCGAAAGGGGTTTGCCCAGTGGGGGTACGAATGGAAGTGCGATAGGCCCAGAGAGCTTCAACTAGCTTGTCCGGCCAATCCAAAAATTTATTAGCCTCACACGTCTTTTTAACAATTTTGATCAAAGTTTTGTTAGTTGCCTCTGCTTGACCATTGCCCTGCGGATAATAGGGAGAAGAATGATGCAATGCAATGTTATACATGTTGCGGAGATCCTTGAGCTCTTGAGAGATGAATTGAGGTCCATTGTCGGTGACGATGGTACTTGGGATGCCGAACCTTGCGATGATGTTCTTCATTATGAACTTGCAGACAGTTGATGCTTTGACCTCCACGTAAGCTTCTGCTTCCGCCCACTTGGTGAAGTATTCTGTTGCCGTCAGGATGAACGACTTTTGCTTGGTCAGGAGGTTCGAATCACCAAGAGGTCCAATGATATCAAAAGCCCACATGGAGAAAGGCCATGGGGAGGACATAGGATGGAGTGAAGAAGCAAGAGAATGAATTTTGTCGGCGTGCAGTTGGCACTTAACACACCTACGAACATAAATGGAACAATCCTCTTCTAGAGTGGGCTAATAGAACCCTAGCCTAAGGATCTTCTTAGCTAGCATCTGACTGTTCACATGACCACCACATACTCCAGAATGCGCCTCTTCCACAACCTTCCAAGATTCATCATCGTCGAGGCACCTTAACAAAACACCTGTGAGCCCTCTTCTATAGAGCACACCTCCAATCAAAACATAACGCTGAGCCACTCTTCTAATTGCTTTCTTCTCTTCCACAGTGGCTTCCTCGGGATAAGACTGATCATTACAATATCTGGCAATCTCATAATACCAAGGCTTCTCTTCGTCAGCCAACTCTTCTTCCCAGTCCAAAAGCATGACCTCTTTGCCTTTAAGAGCTTCCTTCTGCCTGTCCTTCTCAAGCACCTTATCCCTAACATCGAGGAATGCACGATTCTTAATAGATGGAGTGTCACGCTGATGAATCAGAGGAACATGAAAATCACGCTCAGGAGGGAAGACCAAAGCAGAGGCCAAAGAGGCAAGAGCGTCGGCTAAGATGTTCTGACTACGAGGAACATGCACGAAGATTAACTTGGTGAAGAGTTTAGCATAAGCTGAAGCAAGTTCCTGGTAGGGTTTAAGCTTAGGATTGATAGTGCGGCACTTGACAAGCACTTGGCGCAGAATAAGCTGACTATCACCCACAATTCACAAATGAGTAACACCATATCGATGAGCGGTTTGAAGACCGGCCAAAAGAGCCTCATACTCAGCTATGTTGTTTGTGACAGGGAAAGTGAGCCGAGCAGCAAACAGGATGGTGACCCCTTCTGGTGTTAAAAGAACCATGCCGATCCCTCTTCCTTGGGAATTTAGAGCTCCATCAAAATGTAATGTCCACATAGGATCATGGGGTTGATTGATGGACATCAGTTCCTCATCTGGAAACTCTGAATTGACAGGATCAAAGCGAGGTAGAGGGTGATGAGCAAGATGTTCGGCAATGGCGTAGCCTTTGATAGCTTTCTGTTGAATGTAAGTGATATCAAACTGAGAAAGGAAGCTTTGCCAGCGTGCTAATCGATCAGTAAGGACAGATTTTTCAAGCAGGAATTTAATCGGATTCATGCGAGCAATGAGTTGAACCTCGTGAGCTAAGAAATAGTATTTTAATTTCTGAACTATCCAGACCAAAGCAGCGCAAGTCTTCTCCATGGCTGAGTACCTCTGCTCACACGGGTTTAGAAGTTTAGACAAATAGTATGCTGCCCTCTCCTTACCTTCTTCATCCACTTGAGCTAGGACAGCACCTACAGAGTCATCCAGGACCGAGACATAGAGAATGAGTGGTTTGCCTGGAATCGACGACCTCAGGACAGGAGGATTGGCCAAATAATCCTTTAATCCGTCAAAGGCTGCCTGACACTTGTCATCCCAATTAAACTTGACTCCCGGCTTAGTGAGCTCGTAAATCGGCCTGCATCGTTGTGAATGCTGGGAGACGAAGCGGCGAATAAATTGTAACCTCCCGATTAATCCTCGAACTTCCTTCAGATTCTTGGGAGGAGGCATATCTCTAATGGCCTTCGCCTTGTTGGGATCAACTTCAATTCCCCTCTTGCTAACAATGAAACCAAGCAACTTCCCAGATGAAACGCCAAACACGCACTTCTTGGGGTTCATCTTCAATTGGTATTCTCGTGATCTTTGCAGGACCTTAGCTAGAACCCCAGGATGCTCAATCCTTGTTCTTGATTTCACTACCAGATCATCCACATATACCTATATATAAATATGAATCATGTCATGAAAAATCACCATCATAGCCCTCTGGTAGGTGGCTCCGGCATTCTTGAGTCCAAAAGGCATGACCACATAACAGTATGTGCCCCACGGTGTAGTGAATGATGTTTTCTCTTGATCTTCCTCAGCTAGGCGAATCTGATTTGTAGCCTGAAAAGCCATCCATGAAAGAGAGAGTCTCAAATCCTACCGTATTATCGATTAGAACATCAATATGAGGGAGGGGGAAGTCATCTTTAGGACACGCATGGTTGAGGTCTCGAAAGTCTATACAAATCCGAACCTTTCCATCTTTCTTCATGACCGGGACGATGTTAGCCACCCAGTTGGGGTAGAGGACAACTCTAACAAATCTAGCCTTATGGAGTTTGTCGACCTCTTCTTTCATCTTTAAAGCCATATTATGGTGGAAACGCCTCAACCGTTGCTTGACCGGGACAGACCCTGGCTTAAGTTTAAGGCGGTGTTCAACGAGCGCAGGGTCTAATCCAGGCATATCCTCATAACTCCATGCGAACGTGTCCTTGTATTCTTGAAGAACCAAAATGAGTGCCTCCTCTTCGGAGGGCGGCAAATTCTTGCTGATGAGGACAATTCTAGGGTCTTCCTCGGTACCCAAATTAATTTCTTTGGTAGGCTCTTCTACAGAGGCTGATGGTTCGTCGAATCTTTTCATGCCACTGGCAAAGGCATCAGCCTCGTCCTCATATCCTTCAAAACTTTCTTCCCCCTCTTCAATAGGGTCTTCATCATTCATAATCTCGTAGACACCCAAACCCTCATAAGAAACACCAGTATCCTCATATTCCAATTCTGGCAGGATAATTGGATCCTCTACAAATTCCGAGATGACTAAACAAGCATGGCATCTTCTGGCCAACTCCAACAGAAATCTACGCGGAATCTGCTTACCCTTGGATTTCTTATGAAAATCTACCCTATGAACTTTATTAGAAGAAGAGGAGGAGCGACTAGCTTGATCAGTAGAAGGGAAAGAAGGAGGTGAAAAAGTGGATACAGAAGGAGGTACAGATGAAGACCCCTCACCAGAGGGGGAGAAAAGATTTATCAATGAATCATGGAAGAGTGGCCCCTGGGTCGGGACACACTCGGAAAAGAGATAAGAAGTCTCCTCAACGGAGATGGAAGACTGGAGAGTTGGAATTTTGATGTTTTTTTTTCATTTTTATTTTTATCCTTATTTTTATTTTCCTTTTCTAGAAGAAAACAATGTGAAGGGAGAACAACAGGAGGAGTGGAGATTGAAAGTTTGGAGAAAGATTGAATCAGTGATGGCCCACGCGGGGGCGTAATGGAGAGTCTGGAGAATTGCTCGAGGAGCAAAGGAGGAATCGGGAGAGAAACTTGGATTGAACTTGGAGAGAAATTGATCATAATCGGTGGCGGTCTCAGCACGCGACCAAACCAGTGAGAATGTAAGGAAGCAAGAAGAGACGGATGCATGGAAGTGAGGGAAAAGAGGCCGGCCCACAGCCTGTCCACCGTGAAACCTTCTTCAAACGGAATATCTGGCTCCCCAGTGTCTGTGTAATCACTCAGCAACTGCCTCTTGTCTGTAATCACAGCAGGCATTTCAATCAATTCATGTATTAGTGGCGGCCATTCCAGATCAGTCGGCATAAAGAGGCGGCTCAAGGAAATAGTGATATCATTCATATCAAACCACCTGTACCAGTCACATTCTGGATCATCCATTTTCCTTCTCTTGTCAGGCCTTAAGGATTCCAGGGCTTTATATGTGGCCAGCGGGGCAATATGACGAGCAAACTGTCTAGCATGAACATCCTGACAGTCTAGTATGGAAGTGATTATTATAGTTTGCTCACTATTCTGAAAGCCACCCGTGACAAAATGTGTCTACAATGTCCAGGTAAGCGGCTGGCGATCTGTCTTCAATGTAGATGTCATAACTGCCCACGGATCATCTTCATTTTTGCCTGGCCCTTTGTAGCCCAAACCCCCTCTTGTAATCAATTTCTGAGGCTTTACAGGCCTAATCCTGCCTTGACAATTGGCACCCAGACCTTTGCCATTTTGATACCCCATTTTCATTAAAATGTTCCAGCCATGGGTGTTCATCACCGTTTTCTTCTTCTTCCCCTTGGAAGGTAGGGGTGTCATAGCAACTGTTGTGATAGTCTCGGATGGCATCGACTGTGGGCGAGGGACGTCCAATACAGATAACAATGGCTTATTGGCAGGCCAAATAGAAGGAACTGATGAAGCCACATGAATATCCTCCTCTGGCAAAATTGGCATACTGGTGACTTTAATAATGCGGCCCTTGTGTGGAAATTTAAGGCATTGGTGATTTGTCGAGGGCACCGCATCGAGCTGCTGGATGTAGGGGCGTCCCAGAATGCCATTAAATGTCGGATCCATATCCAGAATGTGAAAATCTGCTGTGATGGCGGCAGGACCCAAACTTACTTTTAGTGTTATCATGCCCAGAGGAGGCTTCTTAGTGTTATCGTATGCAGTGACTGTTATGGTGGATGGCCAAATCAGATTCTCGGGAATGCCGCACATCTTCAAAGTGCTCGGCGGCAAGACGTTGATGGATGCCCCAGTGTCCACCAAACACTGTTGTACAGCCACCTTATTGATATCAACTGTGATGCATAGAGCATATTTTCTTGCTGAGATTGGTGCCAGCTCATGCTCATAAAACGTGATTGCTGGTTGACTGCCAGTAGGTGTTAAGACTGTAGTTATCTGCTCGACCGGAATGTCCTCATTGACCATGACTTTATGCAGATATTTCTTTAGAGCCATCTGATGAGTGGTCGACCTCTTGATCAGTTATAGAATTGAAATTCTTGCCGGAGTCCGGTCCAAATGCTTTAACAAGTCGTATTCTGTGCCTGGTATGGACCCCTGTTCTTGTTCCTGTTCTTGCGGCCCCTGCGCGGGCTCTAACTCTCTCTGTGGAAAAATGCGGTGGAACATCCGTCCACTACGGAGCGGCGCCACGCCTTGACGCGCCTCTGTCGGGGCAAGTGTGGGAGGAGGGTAAGAAGAAGAAGAGGGTGTGTTAGTGTTGATAAGCGGTGGAGGAGTGTTTGAAGAAGGAGCCCCCATGGGGAGTGTTGATGAAGAGTTCAATAAAGATGCCCCCGTTGGAGGCGTAGGAGTAGAAAGGGATACCCGAATGCGGGGGGAATTGGTGGGTGGTGGAATGAGGAGAGGTCTGGGTACAAAAGGTGGGAGAACCGATGGTGGAGGGATCCTTGCCGGTGGAGGAGTAGTGGTGGCGGGTGCAACGGGCGTTGGCGACGGGCGGTGAAGGAGTGGCCTAGATGGCAGTGGTGAAGGGTTGGTGGTGGATGGAGAAGTTTGCTGTGTGGTAGGCTGTGGAGGTGGTAAACGGGTAAGGAGAGATCGGGCTGGCAAGGTTGGAGAATTGGTGGGAGGAGATGGATTAACGGGGCGTAAGAGAGAACGGCCCAATTGAGGGGTAGAGGAAGGAGGGAGAGTGCGCAAAAGGCACAGAGGTTGATTTTGATTGTGATGAAATGCCCCGACAGAGGCGTTTTCTTCATGCCATCCCTGCCCTCTTTCCACCTCAGAGAGAGACGTGACAGGGTTCACGTGTTGGTTAGGCGGGTGTTCCGGTAATGGATTGTGGACGATCCCCATATCCTGCTGAGGCGCTGGAGCTTGCTGTTGCTGCTGTGGAGCTGGTCGCGGTGGCTGCTGAGCCTGTTGCTGCCGAGGAGGCCTTCTTTCTTTCATGGTGGCGATAAACTGCCTCATCTCATCCCAATTGATGCCGCCCTGGTCATTCAAATCATAAATGTAGTCTCTGAAGTGGAAGCAACGATCAATGTTGTGACCAGGGGAGCGATGGAAAGCACAGTAACGAGATGTGTCAACATTAGCGGGCCACGCTGTTCTTTCCCTCGGTAATACGAGCAAGTTGGCGGCCATTAAAGCATTGAAAATATCCGGGAGACTTTCTGGTAGTGGAGGGTAGTGGTCCCTTTTGGGGCCAAGTGGTGGTCTCCGTTGTTGTTGTTGTTGGCCATAGCTGGTAGGTGGTGGTACCTGGTGGTACTGTTGCGGAGCTGGAGGGTCAGCGCGGTGTGCTTGGTTTTGCGGTGAAGCAAAAGAGTGTTGAGGTGCGAATTGGTGTTGTGGAGTGGAGTTGAAATGGGGCTTTTGTTGTGGAGGTGGGTTAGGTCGTGAGTTAGCTTGGTGGTGGGGGTGGCCAACTACGCCAACCTGCTCATTTGCAATAGTGCCCTCAGTCGTGGGCCCGCTGTTGTTGACATTTGTGGTTTTCTTAAATAGCCGTGGCTTCGGCTCAAACATGCCCATAATGGGCGAATCCTTCATCTGTGTCTGAATATAACGAGCTCTTTCATAGAGCTCCTCCATGGTTGTTAATCTGTTCATGGCCAGTATGTGCCGGAACTGAGGAGTTGCATTGGAAATTATCATCTTAACTTGTTCTTGTTCCGCCAAAGTGTCTTTCAACTTCTCGGCCATTGAACGCCACCTATCAGCAAATATGATGAAGTCCTCCTCGGGCTTCATTTTTTCTGCAACCAGATCTGTGACTGAGAGGGAGGGTCCAACCCGGTCCCTGTACTTCTGCAAAAACTTCTTCTGAACAATATCGAAGTCACTAGCATCTACCGAATCCAAGGAATAGAACCACTCGAGGGCTGGCCCCTCTAAAGATCTTCTAAACAAATAAGCCAATGAGGCTTTGTTGCCCTGCCAAAAGGACGTTTCATACATAAAATCCTTCAGATGGATAAAAGGATTGCCAGTGCCATTATATCGCCGGAAGTTCGGCATCTCAGAAGGTGGTAAATGAAAAACTGGCAATGTAGGAAGGGAGATTTCTGGGGCATTCTTGGCTGCAGTAACCTTGTTGAGTTTTTCTTCCATGCTAGCCAATTTCTGAAGCAGCAAAGCATTAGTGTCTGACTCGACCGGGGCCGGATTTTGAACAAAAGAATGCGGTATAGGCGTCCGTAGAATTTGAGGAGGTTGGAGAAATTGGTGCTTAACCGCAGAGTAGCTCGCCTGTTGGGCCGGCATGGCCGCAGCGGGCGTTGGTGGACGGGAAGGAGGTTTATGCAAGACCGCCTGGTCATTAACAATGTGATGGCCACTCTCGGTCGGAGGGGGATTAGAGGATGAAGAGGGGACAGACTTCCCTTTCAAAGCGGCCTGAACTGCCTGCCGCTGGAAATCATCTAACTGAGATAGAGCATTAATTAAATCCGTGACATTGAAGGATGGGGAAGGGTTCCCCGAAGTGTTGGAGGGTAAAGTCTGAGAAGAGGGCACAACCTCTTAAGGAGTGGTATCAACCACATGAACCTGAGGGTAATGAGACTGAGGAGGAGGGTAATTTCCCTCATGATAAATGGAATCTTGGAGGGGGATTTCATATTGACCAAAAACATTCTCATCCTCATCATCATAAGAATACCCGTAGCCTGCCATGTTGATGATTTTACCTGAACGGAGTTTCATGTTTAAGAAGAGAGAAAGCTTTATAAAAGGGGTTATGACACAAAAGCACTCAATCCAAGCAAACTTTAATCAAATCAACCCAACCAAATTTATGCAATCAAGTTGAGATGGACGTAAGATTTTAATGTTATGCTTGAGATTAGAGTGGATTGATTGTAGAGTAATTCCCTCTTTTGCAAAGTGAAACCTAGTTTGAATCTAAGTGTGACCTCCGGGTCAACTAGGTTCTTTCTCTCTCTTCACCAACGATAGGTTTTCTATACTCCGGGTACTTCAAGGGTACAACCAGCCCGGCGTCTGTGAGGGAATCCACGGGTGCGGGGACTTACGGAGGTCTTGGAAAAGGGATTTCCGGTCCAAAGAGACGGAATGCTCAATGGAGGGTTGTCCCGATTCCAAGAGAGGTGTGTGGGATCCTAGTGTAGAGAGAGGAGGTCTCTCAACCAAATGCCACAAGATGCAAGGCAATATGAGCAGATCACAGCAATATAGCCAAATAATCAATATAAGAATCAATGCAGCACGAATAAGCACAGACAACAGGGTTCTGTAAAAACACAGGAAAGAGACGACCTGGGAACGGTCGCTATTAATGAAAGAGACGACAGGGTGACTGTCGTGAATCACTGTGGGAGCCAACAGCTAGCAGTGAGAAAAACACGCCTTAGTGTGAGGCGCTATATGTGAAAAGGACGCCTCTGGGTGAGGGCGTCAAATGTGAAAACGTGCCTTGATGGGAGGCGCTATGCAATAAAGGGACGCCCTGGAGAAGGGCGTGAATTCACAGACAGCGTCATAAAAGCAGGAAATATGATGAAAGACGCCTTCGAAGAAGCCGTTAAACAGAAAGTAGACGCCCTGGAGGAAGGCGTTAAAATGAAACGTGCCTCTGGGTGAGGCGTTAATTCAGCTGATCCTGGGGAGTGTGCAGTGTGCACGGTGGAGGGTGCCCGTGGGGCACAAAGGAGGGGTACTGTGGGTACCAAAGGGAAAGGGCACACGTGGGTGCCAAAGGGGAAAGGGCACGCGTGGGTGCCAAAGGGGAAAGGGCACACGTGGGTGCCAATTGGAGAGGGTAATCAATAGAAAAACAGTGGATGTCCCACCGTGATCGCCAATTTGTAGATCGTGATAAATCCACACATATGGAGCAAACCACTCATATGAGATATGTAAAAATGATGGAGAGATGATAATAAAGACAAAAGAAAGCACGTGGTGCTATAAAGGAGAGTGATCGTTAGAGGGGTTACCTCAATAAGAATCAAAGAAGATCGCGAATACCTGGTGAAAAGTGGGATGCGGGATGAATTGTGAATTCCTTCCTCCTCCTTCTATCGGCCGGCCGACGAAGGGGGTTTTTCTTGTTGATTACCCTTGCAAAAGACAAAGAAACAAGCAAATAGAAGTGGATCAGCCAAGAGCGTATAGTATCAAACCCAAATAGATGATGTGATGATGAAGAGAGAACAAAACATGCGCACCTTTTTTTTGTTTGTTTTAAAACCCCTAAGAGTTAGGGAAGGAAAGGATGCAATACTAATGCAAGGAAGAAAACCGTGGATGATGATCGACGGTGATGGTATGATGAAAATAAACAAACAAAAGAAGGAGCCCCTGCTGTTCCTGACAACAGTAAAGGGGAGAATCACGGTGAAGCTTTGGTTCGCCTGAAACAGCAGGAGGAAGCAGAGGGAAGAGATCACACAGAGGGAAGAGAAAGACTCTTCTCTGCACGCACAAAGTTAAAACTGCTCTCTGCTTCTTTCTCTCGTATATCTGTAACTTTCTCTAATGGTCAGCACGTTATTCGTTGTTGTTGTTTGTAACCCCTCACAAGATTGACCAGAGCCCTCTTATATAGGGTTTTAACGAAGATAATCTCAAATTTAGGAAGATAAGGACGGGCAATGGTTATCAAAGGCAGGACTCTAGTTCCAATTCGAGCAAGGAGACCATTGGAGGCAAGGAACTCTTCAGGAAAGGCATACTCGAACAGGACACTAAAGAATGAAACACGCCCTTTAGAAAGGCGTCAAATCATAATTGACGACCTACCTTAGGACGTTACTCAAATACACGACCTGGTCAAAGGCGTCACTTCCTGGATTTAAAATTTGGAGATAAAGCATTCTTTATTTGAAAATTGTGGAAAGACGCCTGAGAGAAAGGCGTTACTTGAAAACACGCCCTGAGGTAGGACGTTACTCTTTATTTGTAATTTATTTTAAAACCAGATAATACCAGGAATTGACGCCCTGAAGTTTAGTCATCCTTTCTTTGAAAAATGCCCTAGGTAAGGTCACTTTGTAAATAACGCCCCTCTTCAGGTCGCGAATCACAAAAATACAAGAATAAATCAAAACACACACAAAAATAGAAAAACCTCATATTATAGACATATTGAAGTTCAATTTGGGGCGTCAACGTGGTGACATGAGTTTTGATTAACATAGCGTCAATTTTGGCGTGTCTACAATTGGGTCGACCACATAAGATAAAGTTGCTAAATAAATGATCCTTTACCAAATTACCATTTTTCTAGATTTTTATAAGGTTGTCGAATTTTTACTAGTTCTATTTACTAATGAATTAAATATTAAATTATGAAATTTAAGCATTAATCCATTTTATTTCAATTTTTAATTAATAAAGGCTCAATAAATAAATCGAGGTATTACACCTCCTCTCGTCCCAATCCAACTGTGACTCTGTCCTTCTTTCCTCTCTCTCCCTTTCCCTCTCCGCTTTCTTCCTCTCTCCTCTCCACCTGGAGGAAGACCCTCAACTCCATGATGTCTCGAGGCAGCCCCTCCGTATCATGATGCCGCAGCTCCGCTACGATGGCCGCCCAGGCGTCACGCTCCTCCTCAGCCCAAACCGCGTGAGCCAGCACACCCTGAATCTCCAACGCCTACCAGAATCAAAATATTTCACAAAGTCAGTAAAAGAGCGGCGAATAATTAAGACCCAAGCAAGGCAAGTACTCACCAGAGCCGAGAGCTCACACTCTGCCTCACCGGTGCAAGCCACTGCATTAGCAAGTTGCTCCCGGAGGAAGGTGACCTCCAGAGGAGGAGCCTGGGAGCTGGAAGATGCCCCGCCGGCCATCCCTGCCATCGTTGCCTGCTGGGCATGCTGAAACAAACAAACAACAGTCAGCGACTAAGCCTCAGGATTCCACGGAAACAAAAAAAATGCTTACATAAACTTACCAGGATGTCCAGCTCCTGTCGAGTGACAGCCAGCTACTGCTTAGCGTCCACCGACTTGGCCCGCAAGCTAGTAATGATGGCGTTGCGGGCATCCTGCATTCATAAGCATTTGGATATGCATACATAAAAAAAAATGTAATGCTAATTTTTACTTCTACTAGTCTCCCGAACTGGAGACGCTCCGCATAGGTCTCCCTGCAGTGCCGCAGGTATTTGGCACTATCCTGCACGTGAGATACCACAGGCACGTCACCCTACTGCCAGTCCTGGAACTGGGGAGGGAAGCATGTGCGCCAGTCTACAAGCTTCGCCTTGCCTCGAGTCTTTCGCCCGATGCGGCTCGGCTCGTTCGCGCTCGCCCACTCCTGGGCCAAGCCCAGGGTCCTTATCACACCCTGCACACCACAAGAGAGAAAACAAGGGACCCACATCAGTAAAAGAAAAAAAAGTAATAACATAAATAATCAAAAACAAAAAATAATAAACAAAAATGAAAATAAAAATAAAAATAAAAATAAAAATAAAACAAAATAAAAAATATATAAATAATAATAATAATAAAAATAAACGCGTCACCTAGGTTAGACACGTTCATCATTCAAGTACCACACTTACAGAACCCTCTCCCCCCTCTCACCCGAGCTACAACAAAACCAAAATAAAATTAAGGAAATGGAAGATCGAGGGGCCTACCGGGTCGTGCTCGCCTTCCTCCGCGCCACCGAGCCCCTCGGGCCCCTCAATAGCCAAAAGAGGCCCTTCCTCCTCCATGGCCGCCTCTTCGTGGTCCTGCACGACCCTCCTCGGGCGAGGAACTGCTCACCCCCCTTTCCTTCCACCACGGCTCGGCCCGCCACGTTCCATAGATCAAGGATGGGGGAGAAAGAAGCAAAGTGAGCGAATTTTGGCCAGAAGAAGGGTCGGTTGTGGGCGAAGTGAGGAAGAAGAAGGGCCACCCTGTAGCTCTCGGTGGTTTAAATTTGAATTCAAAAGATAGAACGCGTTTTCGCGTCTAGATGCTTCCATCCCCCCAAAAATGGGGGGAAGAAAGATGGAGAGCTTTCAGGCTCCTTAAAAAATCAATATAAATAAAAATAAAATAAATAAACAAACAAACAAAAAATAAAAAAATAAAAAAAGATGCTTCTGTAGGAGGTTTGAAATGTCGTACTGGAAAAGGGCCTACAAGCTGTCATTGCTAATTTCGACAGTAGATTTCTGTTGAAAAGAACGGCCACGGCGAGACACGATTCCCCCGTTTCGGGGCAGGGTCTTGTCGAACATATCACATGGGAATAGAAGAGAAGAGGCGTGGAGAAGTAGGAATGTGCAAGGAACAAACTAGTGACAGGAAAATAAATCAATCCATTCATATATCTATATAAACTGTCATGTACATCAGAAATAAGGGGGTGGGTGTACAAGTAACTCTCTAACTCTCACCATCGCCCTCCTGCTCGTCCCTCTGGCCATCCCTCTCCTCTCTCCTAAGATGAGAATCCCTAGGAGGCCTCTTGGAGCCCTGTGAGGCAGTCCTCGCCTCACCCTGGGGTGCCTCACCAGCCTCGGTGGTGCGACGACGCTCCTCTGTCGAAGTGACAAAGAAGCTACCCGCGGAAAAGGAACCAGACTGACGGAGTCGCGCCCCGCGCTCCTTCGCCCTCTGGTAGCGCTCCTCGCTACCGTTTAGCTTCTGCTCCACGACTCGAAGGCCCAACCAAAGCTCTATCACCTGGGTCCCTACGGCCCTCCTCTCCTTTCTCTGTCTCTGCCTCCCTCCTCACCACCTGGAGGGCAACCCTTAGCTCTATGATGTTGCGGGGTAGCTCCTTCGCGTCCTGTAGTCATCGCTCCTCCTCCAACTCGGCTATCCGGGCATCGTGCTCTGCCATGATGGCTGCCCGGGCGTCACGCTCCTCCTCGGCTCGGACCGCCCGGGCCAGTGCACCCTGGATCTCCACTATCTGTCAAGGACTAATCATCTCTCCAAATCAGTAAAAGAGCGAAAATGTGTAATGAAGGTTCGAGGCAAGCAAACACTCACCTCAGCCGCGAGGTCGTGTTCGGCCTCCTCAGCGCGGGCCACCGCTCCGGCCAACTGCTCCTAGAGAGAGCTGACCTCCAGAGGTGGAGCCTGGGAGCTAGAAGATGCTCCACCTGCCATCCATGCTGCTGCTGCCAGCTGGGCACGTTGAAATAAAGGAACAAACGACAGTCAGTGACTAAGCATCAGGAATCTAGGTAAACACAAAAAAGGGGAAAAACAAACAACAACAAAAAAACAACAAAAAAGTAAGCTTACCAAGATGTCCAGCTCCTACCGAGTGACAGCCAGCTACTGCCTGGCGTTCGCTAGCTGGGCCCGCAGGTCGGTAATGATGGCGTCACGGGCATCCTGCATTCATGAATATCTGTGTTAGTGTTACATGCATATGCATACATTCACAACTAAAATAAAACAACAACAGAAAGGGTAATGCTCATTTCATACTTACCCCTACGGGTCTCCCAAGGTGGAGATACCCTACGTAGGTCTCCCGATAGCACTGCAGGTTGTCAGCACTGTCCTGTGCCTGCGACACTACCGGGACACTATCCTACTACCAATCTTGGAACTGGGCAAGGAAACGTGTACGGCAATCCACGAGCTTTGCCTTGCCTTGAGTCTTCGGCCCGATGCGGCTCGGCTCGGCCACGTCAACCCAGTCCTGGGCAAGGCCCAGGGTCCTCATAGCCAGCCTCAGTCAGAGTGGCTCAATCTCATTCAGGCAATGGACCCAAACATCCCACCCGAAGCGAGGTCAGTCGGCCTCGACCCAAGGCTGGCCTGTGTCGTCCATGCCCAGGTAGGGCCTCCACACCACCTGCATTATCACACATGTCAGTTTCCACATAAATACATATACAAAAAAAAATAATACCATGGCCTCGGGATAGATAGCTCACGTCAAAGCGATGTAAGTTGGTAGGAGTGTGGTGCGGCAATCATGATCGACCTCCACTGTCTGGCTAGTGGCACGACCGCCGGGTCCCACTACCTAGCTCTCCCCATTGGAAAGTAGTAGTAGCTCCACACCTGCATCCATCACATGTCATTAGCATAGTCAATTACATAGGCATGAAATAAAACCAACTGCAAATAAATTTTTTTAAAAAAATCACCTGGAGGAACGGTGCGAAGCCACTGACTATCGTCTCTCAATCTGTCCCCTGTGACAGATCGGCAATCAGGTGGACAAGTAGGGTTTCTCCCCACGCGTAGTGCCCTACCCGGTCCCAGTCTGCAAGGATCCCCAGGAAGTGACAGTGAATGTCATCTCCCTTCGTCCCCAGTAGCAGGCGGCCCGGCAGGAAGAAGAGGAACCTCCGGAGGTCCCGGTCCGCCCGCTCATGATCACTGGCATCCTGGCAGAAAACCCCACGGGCGGCTCCCTCTAGCTGTGATAGAAACTCCACTATGCTCTTGCTGACATGCTGATGAGCATCAACGAATCCCAACTCCTCTATCAGGTCTGTACGATAGATCGTCCTGCTCTCCCGCTCCGTGGCGCTTGTCTCCAGCACCAGCAATTCTAGGGCACTGTCCCTATAGTCCAGGTAAGTGAACCCACTATTCTCTTGGGGTGTTATTGTTCATGCTGTGTATCCTGCCCCCCCCCCCCCCCAGGCTGATTCGATGATTGGCTCCACCCTCAGGCCGACCGAAGCTTAATGTTGATGGCACGTTCAAACGCAGCACTGGGGCGGCCGGTGGTGGGGGTGTTATCTGGAACTCTTGTGGTGACCTCTTGTTTGCTCTTGCTACTGCATATCATGCGATCCATTCAAGCCTCAAAGCTGAAGCTTTGGCCCTCCGTGACGGGTTATTTTTCTGCTGCAATAAGGGCTTCACTTCCGTCTTGGTTGAATCTGATTTTCTCGTCCTTGTACAGATCGCGATGGGCAGCTTCTCATGTCCCTTGCACCTGTCTTACATCCTTCATGATGCTGCCTCTATGTGTCGACTGTTTCATGTCTCCTTCTCTCATATCTATAGATAGGCCAACCAGGTTGCGGACTGTCTTGTTGGTCATGGGTCTTCCCTATCGGCTTCCCCTTTTCTATGCGCTTCTTGGGCTGATCTCCCCACTTTTGTAAAAGGCTCCTTTCATCTTGATAAGATTGGGTGCCCTTCTATCAGGCCCCAGTATCTCGCTATACCTTTCCTTTCTTGCTAATAAAATTGCCTGCTAGGTGTGTAGTGGTGGAGCGACTTACTCATCCCTCTCTAAGGGGTGAGCGCTCTCCTGCTCCCCCTATTAGGTATTGCTTTAATAATAAAAAAAGTGAACCCACTGATGGTCTCCCCGTCCACTTGTAGTCCGATGATCTGGACTACATCCTCTAAGCTGGGCACCATGTGCCCCCAGGGCATCAGGAAGGCCCTACTTGGCGCGTGCCACCTCTCTCGCAACGCATGGACAAGGGGCAGGTCGAGCCGGAAGGGCTCGATCGACAGGAATGCCCCAAATCCCATAGCGTCAACTCGGGTCCACTGAAAGTCCGATAACCCTCTGTACGCCGCTACCACCATATGCTAGCTAATTCGAGTCCTCATCACGCCCGGCACACCATCAGAAAAAAAACAAGAACACAATGTCAGTGAAAGTAGGAGCCAATAATAAATAAATAACATCAATAACACACAACAAATATTAAGAAAAAAATAAAACAAAAAATAATAACAAAAGGACATATCAAATAACACGTCAAATCCCTCTGACGCCTTCACAATTTTAATAACATTTTATATTATTAACGCATCAGCCCCTCCTGCCGCCTTCAATAATTTTCAAATAAAAGAAAAAAACAAAAAAAAGACGCATTAAAGCGCAAAGACGTGTTTAATTTTTTTTTGAATTTTAATTAAATAAAAAATATAAACACGTCAGCAAGTCCTGACACTTTTAATTTTTTCCTAAATGTCAAATTTTCAAAAAAATATGGAGGTTTCTCCTGGGTCTGACGCCTTCTTTTGCGGAAACCCAAACTGTCCCTGATGCTCTCCGCCTCTCACCCACGCCACAAATCATCCAAAATGCATAAAAAGGGAAAAGTCAGGGGAACCTACCAGATCGTGCTCATCTCCCGCAGCGTCGCCGGGTCCCTCGGGCCCCTCGATAGCCAAAGGAGGCCCTTCCTCCTCCATAGCCACCTCCACATGTTCTTGCTCAACCCTCCTCGGGCTACAAACTGCCCGTCTCCTCTTCTCGCCACCACGGCTAGGTACTCCGTGCTCCGTGGATCGAGAGGGGAGAGAAGAATTCTAGGAAAGGAAGGGGAATGGGAAGAGGTTCGGCCCGCAGTGGGAAATGAAGGGAGAAGAAGGCTCACCTGCGGGCGGCCAGCGGTTATAGAATTTGAAATTTGTACGCGTCGAGACGCGTCTAATTGATGAGTCCAAGGGCCTCATCGCGTCCAAACAAAAAAAATAAAAAGGAGAAAAAGAAAAAAAAATCAAAGAAAATGGGGGCGTCGAAGAGGTGAGACGCGTTAATTAAAGGCGTCCTGATCCTTAGACGCGTTCACCAGAAATAAAAAAAACAAAAAGATTAAAAACAAAACAAAAAATATAAATAATCATGAAACAAACAAACAAAAGAAAAGAAAAGAAGAGATATATATATATATATCTATATATCTATATATATATATATATAAAGCCTTAATGAAGGACTCAATTTATTTAAACAAAAAAGAGGAGGAGGCTGGACGAGAGGAGGAAGGCCCGTGCATTAGGATCTCATGTTTATTTCCTTGAAAATGAGGGATTACATTAAGGTGTGGGCATTTTGGGCCTTAATTTCCCAAAGTCGGTTACATAAGCTCTCCACAGCTCCCGATTTTCCTCTATATACACCACCGCCTAAACGCTTGTCTTCCACGATGCTTTGATCGCCTTCACGTTGTTCACATCATCTTCCGTGCCCAGCTCCCTTTCCTTAATCAAAGGAAAATCAGAGAGTGTAGGAAAAGAATGGCGAGGGAGGCCGATTTGAGAATGGCACCGGTGCGCACTATAAAGGACAAATTCAGTGGCACCGATGAGTTGTAGTTCTACATCAGGAGCAGATCTCGTGAGAAGCTCATATGGTAATAAGTATGCATGTGCATAAGTGAATAGATTCTGCGCCAGGGTGCCGAATTGAGTCTGCCAGTCTCCACGTGTCTTCAGTTGGGGCACGCGATTAGTCACATTCCCACTGAAGCCCAACACATCGGCCATGTAATAAAGGGGGCTTTGTTGGAAAATCCTCGAGGTAGTCTGTGCTCCCTCACGGTGGTCGAATTTGAAATGGAGGTCAATCCAGCAGTTGAGCAGAAGCATGCACCTATAAGGAGGTTGGCCCATTCTGGAGGCCGTGAGACCGCTGTAAAGATGTGCAAAGATGGCGGGCCCTACTCTTTTGCCCTCCCAAAGTCCACAAATCGCGCCCAATTGATCCTCCTCCACAATGTTGTCGATGCAAGGGAAGAGGAGAGCTCCGGTTAAGCAAATTGTAAACCCCTTCATGAGTTCTTCCAGATGATCATCACCTGTCAACTTTGCCAAGGCGCTTATCATCCATTCCGCAAGCTTTTGTAAATTGATGTCCTTTTGAATTTAGACGCCCTTGATGGCTCCGGAGGGCATAAAGCTTCCAAGGACTTCCTCAGAGGTTATCTTCTTTAGCATGGGTAGGATCTTTATCTTGCCATCCTTCCTGAACTTTTTCAAACCAAGCAGAAGTTCTGCTTCCTCGAGAAGGACGGTTACTTCATAAGTGTGAAAAATAAAAGTGTGAGTTTGAGGGTGCCAAACCTCTACCAGTGCACCCATGGCTGCCCAGTTCATATAAATCTTGTCATAATGCTTGGCGTGAACTACAAGCCCTTGGAGGTTCCATTTTGTGATGATAGCTCTCATGCCAATAGTAATGTTAGAAGTGAGCTTTGAAAGCCAGGGTAGCTTGAAGAATTTCCTCGGACCCGAAAAAAGAGGGTATGACTGAAAGAAAAGAGGGAAGAAAATGAGGAAAAGGAAATTTCATATAGAAGAAGTGGAAAGAAAGAGGTGTCAACTTACCATCCTTGAATAAATCCTCTCACTCAAGTGACCCTTGATGTCAGTAATCCTCTTAGAGCCATTGCTAGGCCTGCTTCTCTTAGCAGGGCGGGAAGATTCACCTTACATCTCAAGAAAGAGCCAAAACCTCTCCTCTCCCTCTCTTTCTTCTCTTGAAGGATTCAACCCCTTCCAACTTCCTTAATGCCATCTCCTAGGCCAAAGGGGGGGTACTTATAGGAAGGGAAGGGACCAAGAAAAAATAATAATAATAAATGGAGTTGCCATCTTTGACTTTGTTAGGAAAGCTTTATCTTGTTGTGATGCTTCTGTGTGTTGATCTGCTTGAACAATTATATTAATGAGTCTGTCTTGCTGTGTTAGTTATTGAGTGAAGGTTGTTAAAAAAAAGATGGTACCACTGTCCCGATGCCGCTATCCCACCGTCCAACTTTCGGTCATCACGGCGATTGGACCCTCATGTCATGCATTTTACTATATGATATCTACGCTACTAGAGCATGTCAAGGACCTTATGGCTTGGATGAATTTGAAATTTGAGTTCCCCTCTAACAAAAATAATGATAATTTCAGTGGAGTTTGGGTCGTATGAATAGGCCATTGAGTTGTGATAGCATGGGGACGATGGTTCTGCTCATTGGGTCGGTGAGTGGATAAACGGGCCCCTGCTCAGTATCGGCCCATCGAATCGGTATCCTGACCCATGCTTAACAACTTGACAATATTATCCTTGGCTATTTTCTATTTTTAATTTATTTTAATTTTTCCTTTAAACCCAGCATGCATCCATATCACTCAGGAAGATCGTTCACTTACCTCGATTGTGAAGGCCACTACGTTCTAATTTCAAAAAATATGAGCTATTCCATTCCAAGTTAAGTACTCAGTTTCCTTGGAGCCACCTTCGGCCGTTTCTCTGGAAAAGACCTTTGTTTGGATTTGTCACCAACTATTCCTTTTCTTTTATTCTATTTGACCCACCTTGGCTGCAGCACTTCCACAATGGCTGGTAACCGCTCCCCAATGGTGAAACCTGCAGGTCAACGACCCAGGTACTTCCGCACCGAGAACTTGGTCTCTTTTTCTATTCGCACATGTGCGCACATTTCCTCCTTCCTTGCTTGATGTCCGTCCAAACAATGGTTGATTTTGGAAAACCCTCTTCAAGGTTGCGTCATTGAAACTCCGGAAAAATTCCAAATGATGTAATGATGAAGGGTGTGTTTCATCGCACCTTGTCATCTACTTTTCAGTCCATTCTCACTTCATTCCATTACACTCCCATTACATTTCACTTTGTGTCACTCCCCTGCAAAGCAGACGCCAAGGCGGGGCAGCTGTAGACACGCCGTTTGTGATATTACACTGAGTAAATCTCATATTACACCTTGATGCCCCGAAGTGACTTTCACAATTTGAGTGATTTCCTAATTTTCTATTTTATTTTTACCATTTTTAGGAATTTTGGGGAATAAGTTTTAAACACGGCAGAGTAGGGGGACGCCTTCTTTAAACGCGTCAGGGACACCCGATGCCTCCTTTAGTCCTAGTGCAGCACGCTGGTACACGGAAAGAGATTAAAGCATCAAAGACAAGGGACGTGTTCGAATAATGCGTCTAGGACCCATGACGCCTTCATTACTCTGTGTGCAGCACGCGCGCCGTGCCACCCACGCTGCTCAGTTTGACGATTTGAATAAATCCAAAATAAGAAACATCTTGCTGACCTAACGCAGCTTTCAAAAGTCAAAGTTAGGCACCGAAACATGTCGCTTTTGCCACTTTCAGTGGCTTTTGGCGCCGCTTTCATGGAAAAAACTTAGACGCATCTCTTGTCTGGGACGCTTTTAAATAGCGCGTCCCATAACCTGGACGCGTCTACTGAAGTAAAATTAATTTTTTAATTGGTAATGCGTCTGGTCAGCGGGACGCGTCCATATGAATGCGTCCCAGACCCCAGACCCGTTATTCAAAATTTTTCCTATAAATAGAGGACCCCCTCCCTCAAAATAAGCGAGCATCAGATCCGACAGAGGAGGGAGAGACTCTGCCAGATCCGTTTTCAGGTCCAAAGCTTCTTCAGGAGAGATTCTGCCGGATTTTTGGGTGCTCGGGAGAGAAAGGCTGCTTCATCCACACGCTTTCACGCTGTCCTCACGCTATCGAAGCTCCGTCGAATCCCGCCATCGGCCCCCCCAATAAGCCCTTCTTCCCCTTTGTTCTTCTTTGTTCTTAGTTGCACGCATCATCTTCTATTTTCATTCATACCGCCCCTCTCTACTTAAGAGGAGTTCTTCATTTTGTGCATCGCCGCACACCGTCTCATTCATCATAGCATCCTTCTACCCTTTCCACTAAAAGGGGTTTAAAAACAACACCAACCAGGTGTGCATCTTGTCATGATTTCATTGCTTTTGTCACAAGGGACTAATACTACACTGCCTTCGTTCTGATTCATTTGGTGTTTGTTTATCTTTTGCAAGGGTAACCAAAGAAGGCCCTCTTGATCGGCCGACTGAAGGGAGAGAAAGAAACAATCTACACCATTTTCCACGTCTGAGGTAAAAGCGATCACTTGTTCTTTCATTTTGGGGTCTCCGGCCTCTGGCGATCACACTTCTCCTTTCATTTTCGTGGTCCTCAGCCCCTGGCGATCATGCCACCCCCACACATGCGCTCTTCCATCTCTTTTGTTCTCATCCTCCATTAAAACCCGCGGAGAGTCACTTCCCGCAGTGGTTCCTCATTATGTTCATCTCTATCATTTCTATTCATTTCTGTTATTTCTGTTAAAACCCGCGGAGAGTCATTTCCCGCGTCGGTTCCCTTATTGTTCTTTTATTTCTGCCTGTTCTTTTATTCCTGTGTAAACCCACGCGGAGAGTCATTTCCCGCGACGGTTCCCTTATTGTTCTTTTATTTCGGGCTGTTCTTTTATTTCTACGTAAACCCGCGCGGAGAGTCATTTTCCGTGGCGGTTCCCTCCCCCCTTTTAATTTCAGTCATTTCCCTTTCCCATCAATTTAATTTCAGCACTTTCCCATCCCCACGAGACTCACGGCGAGTAACTTCCCGCCATGATCGTTTAATTTCTGTATTTTAATTTCAGTACTTTCCCATCCCCACGAGAGCCACGGCGAGTAACTTCCCGCCATGGTCGTTTAATTTCTACATTTTAATTTCAGTACTTTCCCATTTCTATATTTTAATTTCAGTACTTTCCCATCCCCACGAGACCCGCGGCGAGTAACTTCCCGCCATGGTCGTTTAATTTCTGCATTTAAATTTTAGTACTTTCCCATCCCCGCGAGATCGGTGGCGAGTAATTTCCCGCCATGGTCATTTAATTCCTGCATTTTAATTTTAGCACATCCCATCCCCATTTCAATTCCAGTTAAAACCCGCGGAGAGTAATATCCCGCTGCGGCCCAATTTCAATTCCGTTTATTTCTCGCCCATGTTTGCACCCCGTGGAGGGTAACGTCCCGTGGTGGTCTCTCTTCTTTCGTGTCTCTCCCGTCATCTCATCAAGTGCATGTGTTATTGTTGATATCCCCTCCAACGCAACTGCTCCCTGTCAGGCAGCTTTTAACTGTGTGACGTCATTCACAGTAGGCAAGGGAGCAGGTGATGGAGTAGAAAAAGGAGTAGGTGATGGAGCGAGTGCAACGCCATATGGAGAATCACAGGGGTGCCCCTGGTCTTGCAAGGAGAAGACTGCCTGGATGGCGCCTGTTGTTGCTGCTGCTTGCTGCGGAGATATAAAATAATCTTGTGAATTGCAGGCCAATTGATCCTCTTCTTGTCTTCCAAACCATAAACGTATTCCCGGAACTCAGAACAATCCATGACCAAATGCCCCTGCTAGCAATGAAAATTACAAAACTGGAACAAATTCCCGACCACGGGTCGGCAAGGCACAACTAGAGGAAGCTGCAACGCATGAGTAGCCATCAAAGTCTTGAAAATATCTGTAAAACACTCCGGCAACGGAGGATGAGGAGCCCACTTCGAGTAAGGCAGATGCCGAGGGGTATGAGATGGTGGAGAGGGTTGTGGAGGTTGTGTAGGTAAGGGTGCATGGCTTATGGAAGGACTAGGCGTGAGCACATGAGGAGTGGGATGAGGGGGTATTTAGTGGATGACATCCACATGCTTGGGGTATGGTATTTCCTTGACCGGAGGCGAAGACACGGGCTGATACGCGGAAGCGAAAGGTTGACTATGGATGGCGGAAGGTTAACTCATGGAGAGTTGATATGTGGGAGTGTACGGGTATGTGGAGGGATATGTGGAGGAAGGTTGAATCATGGAGGGTGAGTAAGTGGTGGAAGGTTGACTCACGGAAGGCGCAAAGTGGGTATATGAGGATGGCGAGGTGTACATGGACGTAGAAGGTGAAGGAGACTCGGGGTCAAGATAATTATGGAGTTGTTGGTGAATGAAGTAGGCTCGGATATAAAGTTGTTGCCAGGAGGTAACGTTATTTAGGGCCAAGACGAAGCAATAATCGGGCGTGGCATTGGAAATCAACATCATAATCTGCTCTCCCTCCGGAATATGCCCCGGGACTTGCGCGGCAAGGGGATGCCCGCGGTCAGCAAAGGTAGAGAACTCCTCATCAGGATTCATCTTCTCATGGGCCAAATCCACAACGGAATACCCGGGCCTAACCTGGTCTTGATACTGCTAAATAAACCTTTCTTGCATAACTTGAAAATTCATAACTTGCTCTTGCGGGAGGAAGAGGAACCAATCCCGAGCCCGGCCTTCCAATGACAGACCGAACAGATAAGCCATCAAACGTTGGTCGTGTCGAAACTGGGCCGACTCATAAATGAACTCCTTCAAGTGCACATACGGATCTCCGACTCCACCATAACGGCGATATGTGGGGATTTAGGAAGGAGGTGGAAGCCGGAGACTATGGAAAGCAAAGGGTTTGGGATCAATCCGACGTTGCAACTCATCAAGCTGGCATTGGGTTTGAGAAATCATCTTCTAGGTAGGGAGAGATCGAGAGTAATGTGGGCCAGCTTGAGCTAGAGGTCGTGAATTTGGGCCACGAGTTGGATAATGGGTCGGATAAGGGGATCCGGGCTGAGAAGAATATGGAAGGTCCATTCCAAGAGTGGAAGGATATGCAGGCCTAGAAAAAAAAAAAAAAACATTGAAATGTGGACCCATTGGACCAGCAGTGCAAAGAGAAGAAGGAGGAGGCCCATTAAGATGAACTTGGCCATTAGGAATTGGGCCAGTAGGATAAGAAGGATAAGAAGGAGAAGGCCCATTAAGATGAAATTAGCCATTAGGAATTGGGCCAGCAGCATAGGAAGGATAAGAAGGAGATTAGGAACTGGGCCAGCAGCATAGGAAGGAGAAGGCCCATTAAGGTGAGATTGGATATTAGAAACTGGACCAATTGGGCTAACAACAACATGGGTGGAAGGAGAGGTCCCACTAAGAGGCCTACAAAGGGGAGAAGGCCCATTAAGAGAATAAGACCCATTAAAAGAAGAAGGCCCATTAAGATGAGAAGAAGGCCCATTAAGGTGATTGGCAATCAATTTTTGGGCCTAGGCCGAGTCCATTTGACGAACAAGGCATGATAAATGGGCCATAAGGTTGGCTTTCTCTCAGATGGGTCAGAGGGATCACAAGGAGATGGGCCTGCGTGGGAGGAAGAATCCACGCGGGAATATGAAGAAGATTGGGAAGGAGAAGGGTACAAGGGATGAAAGTGATGCTCCATGAGGACAAATGGAGACTTAATACAAGGAGATGAATGGGAATATAGTCAGGGAAGTAAGGGCGTAGAGGACTAGAGAGGAGAGGGTTGACTCACTAAGACTAATGCAAGATCGACCTAGGACAATGGGACTGGACAATGGACACACAAAATGGGCTAACCTAAATGGGCATATCAACCAAGTCTATGTGAAGGCTGAGGGATGCAACACAAAACACCACAAATGTGTCTGGACAAACCGAAACAATACAAACAATGTAAAGGATCTCACCCAAGTCAAATAAGTTAATATGATGGGAATTTTTTATTCTCCAAACTTTTGGTGGGCCTTTTAATGTTTTAAATTAGGCACAATTCCCTCAAAATAGGAATCCTAAAGGAAAAAGGTCCAAACTTTCTCCCTCATACATATGCAAAATGCAAGCGTAAGGGGTGGAAAGGTACAACCGGACCGGCATCCATGTGAGAATCTACGGCTCACGGGGACTTACGGAGTTCCCAGATAAGATCACCTAGTCGACTCCAAGGAATATGGAGGTGAGAGAGTCACTTACCAAGGTAGGAATGCAACTATGATATGCAATGCATGATTCTATGCGCACCGGAGTACATGCATAATTCTAGCATAAAATTAAAAATTGAAGACAAAATTAAATTATGAAAACACAATGATATGGATGCAAATGATATAGAAAACAAAGACAATATAAAGGAGAATAAGACAAAAGCAAAAAATGCACAATCAGACCTTGGAAAGCCAATTAAATCATCAATGCAAAACGTACCTAAGAGTCTGTCCCGGGTCTGCCTACAGATTTCTTGCACAAAACTCAAAAGTCAAGACAACATTTAATTATCCAAACATGACCCAATGGATGCAAACGATATATGCAGTGAAAGACAATACAAAGGACTACAATATGGGACCATAAACAGAGTGATCCGACCCTGGGAGGTGAATTAAATCGTCAACGAAAGATGCTCTTGAGAGCCAGTGCACAGAGTCTACCAAAAATAAATTGTGGTCTCCTGGAAGACCGCCTCTTGCAAGTAGAGGTCTCCTGGAAGACCGCCTTCTGGTAGAGGTCTCTTGGAAGACCGCCTTATGATCCCAGAACCTAAAAATGTGATAGAACTGCAAAACATAATAGGAAATGCTACCCAAATAGAGACATACACACACCAAAACTTCAGAAGAGCAAGAATAACGTGATGGGCACTAGATGTCCCACCGTGGTCGCCAAAAAAATAGAGTTGTAGATAATTATATCCACCCACCCCGAACTAAACAAATATATGCATATAAGCATGAACAAAGGAAAGGGGTGATAAAGAATAGAGATACTAACCGTGATCGCCACCAAGGGTTAACAACGTCAAATGGTGTGGGAAAAGGATGCAACGGCACCGTGTGCCTTAGAAAAAGATGAAGACTTGATTGCGCTTGATGAAGAAGGGTGCGGGAACGATGTGGATGTCACCTTCTCGCCTTCCAGTCGGCTAGAAGAAGAGGGCCTCACGTTGTACTTGCTTCTCCTACAAAACAAAGCTCAAACATGAGAAAAAACCCATTAGATCTTATATGTAGTATCTATCCCGAAGTGCATAAAATAACATGAAAGATTGAGGGAGAACGCACCGGGGGAGGTTTTTAACCCCTGTGGAAGGGTGAAAACATAGGTGTGTGTGTTGTGATGAGAATATAACAAAAAGGAGGATTTAACACGTAGTATGACTGCGGGAAATGTGCATGCAATATGGAGAAAAGTGCAGATTGTGCAAACTTTGATGAAACTGAGAATTGGAGGATGAATAACTAAGAGATAGATGAACGAGATCGAGCCCTGAACGGTGGAAAACAAATCTAATACTTCCCTGATGGGTTGAGGTCAAAGAGAAGACTTGGCGGTGCGGCATGGCTTCCCCTCGAACCCGAAAAATGCCCCCTTTCGCGCACTGCGAACTAGGTTTTTATTTATAGGAGTGCAGAAACCCTAGCCCAGATTCAAAGATAATCATTCAAAATATGGGATATTGACTACCAAATATTGAAGATAATAGTGGGGATAACACCCCAGAAAGAATAGAATTCGATCTAAGATGATTATCTTGGAGAAAATTGCCCAAATAAGGACTCCCAGACGCTCTCGGGCGAAGAAATCGGAGTTCGGGAGATTCTGGACTCTATAATGAAGAAACGGTCTATCGCAAGACCGCAATTTGAAGAAACGGTCATACAAGGACCGCCATTTGAATAAACGGTCATGGGATTACCCTCATTTGATGGGAGCACATCTGGGAGGCTTCTGGGTGAATTTTTGAAGAAACGGTCTTCCGGAGACAGCTACTTGAAAGTGGCGGTCTCCAGAAGACCGTAATTTGATAAAATAAAAAAATAAAATAAAACATTTTACTGTTCACTGAGAATGCGGTCTCCAAGGAGACCGCGACTAGGAAGCTTGCGTGGGTTTACGTCGGCCGCCCGTTTGGCCGCCCGAAAGGCCCGAAACGGTCCCGAAAGTTAGAGAATTGAATATAAAAGCCTTCAAATCTCAATGGGCTTGAAAAATGGTCAAGAAATGGGCTCGAAACACGGTCAAAGGAGACTCCAAAATAATAAATAATTCGGAGCATTATAAAGGAGAAATAAGATAAATAACTCAACTTGTAGGCTGAAAATGGGTGTCAACAGTTATGAAGTTTGCCAAATGCATGTTTTGAATATCTAATCGCACCTTAATTAAGGTTGGTCAGGGTTGAATAAAAACATCTTAAACAAGGTCATAATTAGTTAATTATCTTCAATCTATTTTTTTCTAGGTCAAGGAAAATTCAGTCGACAGATATCAATATCTGTCGACTGAAATCCAATTCAGTCGACTGATTTTGGGCACTTGGCCTAACTGTTTAACTGGCCGGTCGACCGTTCTTGGTAGTTCGGTCGACCAACTGAGTCTCACAGTTTTAACTCACAGTAATGCAATCTTCTTCATTTCTGGCAGAAGTCTTTGGTCTCTATGCATCGACGCAATGGGACTCCTGCGTCGACACAATAGAGTTTTTCAACTTGCTTTCAAGGATCTAGATAAATGCGTCGATGCAATGAATATGTTGCGTCAACACATCAAAGCAATCAGCAAATAACTCTCTTAGCATCTTGATTCATGTTGATTAAGAATTAAATTGACTTTATTTTGGATGCTTTTGCAGATCCTAAAGGAGGTTTTACATTCCTCAAATCAAAGGGCAAATGGTGAGATCAAACTAAACACTCTCCTCTTTATCTCATTAAGTTTTCATGTTATGCATTGTAAGTGTCGACTCCAAGAGTTGATCCTCTTTAGTGATAGTTCTCTTCTGCATTCTTGCAGAAAGTTTCAGGGAGTCATCATGCGAGAGTCGACCCCTAGGGTCAACTCCATCAAGTCATCTTTCTGTTTTGGGTGTTGTTGACAGAGGTTGCCGACCCCCAGGGTCGACTCCTTTAGGTCATTGTTCTGTTTCTAGGTTATGCAGGCAGAGGGTGTCAACTTTAAGAGTCGACCCTTGTAGCGGGTCTCACGAACAAGGCTTGAGACCCAAAATGTTTCGTTACTTAGCCTTATTTTGATTGGGTCCGAGGTTGTCATTTCTCCCACTCGTGTGGGCAATTCCTTAGGAGTTCACATACAATGATTGGGGCGTCCAAAAGGATAAGGTGGAAGAATATTGCCCCTTTTGATGTGGAACAATCAGAGCTTTTCTGGATATGAAAATATTATCCACTATTCTCTGTTATAAATAGTATCTTACGCCTTGAAGAAGAGGCTGCCGCTGTGAGAAGCTTTGAGCATTGAATGAAATATCTGTGAGATAGAAGAGAAGAGGAAGAAGAGTGTCTGTGTGGTGGAGAGGAAAGAGTTGTTCACTTTGTAACCCTGCTTCTTCTCTTGCAGGTCCAATCTGAGCAAGGATTAAAGGTCTTCATCATTTCTCAAGCTTGCAAAGTCTGAATCATGGTCGGATCTTCAAGGAGAAGCACCGACAGCTCCGTCCTACTCGAGTTATGTCTCCCTCCAGCCTAGACTTCGAGGAAACACCTTCTATCAACATTCAACTACAGAGGAGACATTTCTGATACTCATTCTTTAAAGTTTTCCATGATGTATATTTTGTTTTGAGCGACATTGTATATTTTCTTTCTAAACTCAAGAACATTGAGTGTAGTGAATGTTTGCGTACAGCCGTGTGTGTGTGTGATGCTGTTGTTGTTGCAACGTGTGTTGGTTTGGGAGTTTGCTCCCCATATGTGACTGCATGTGTTAGCCTACGTGTGTGTGTGTTTGGTGGTTGTACCGCGTGTGTGTTCAGGTTTTGCCTGCATGTGTGGTGGAGCTTGGCTCCGTGTGCTATCTTGTAGGGTGTTATAAGATAGTGGAAGCCTCACCGGTTTGGTGAGGGGTGGACGTAGGGAGGCCGGTGTGGTCCCGAATCACCTTAAAAATCACTGTGGCTTTGTGGATTTTCTTGTGCGATTGTTCCATCTTTCCTACCCCCATTCACAGGTCTGCATGTTTATTTTAATCTCTACAATCTGGTTGAATTCGAACACTTAACAAACACACCCACTAAGTGTTCGATATTTGTCTGTTTTATGGTACAATAGATCTTGTTTGTCTATTCTCACACTCATCAGATATTCGATAAGATTTCTATTTAGCAGTGAAGAAGATTCTTTTGTCTGCAACACACCTTCTTCACTTACATACTCACAAGCTGTTCGATTCTTCTGAATCCCCTGGATTTTCTGTTAGCTCATTCATTATTGTGTTTCATCTACGCATCTAGTCTTCATCCTCCATGTTGAAGTTGAGTTGGATCATTAAATCACACACCACTGTTTTACTGGTACTAAGTGTTTGATTAAATTGCTCTAAGAGATGTTCTTAAGTACAATTGTTTTCAGCACTCATAAATTTTAGTAGGTCAATCAATTCACCCCCTCTTGACTGTCGTTGTACCCGGGCCAACACTTGGTATCAGAGCCACGACTCTATTTATCTTTAGGTCTAACGACCTATAGAGTGATCCCAGTCAATGACAAACTCGAGCATCATGATTGATAATTGTTTGTTTTCTCTTCCTCCTCATTATAATGATTGTAACTACATTTCTTGGATAGATAACATGTGTGCCTATCTTGGAATTAATGAACCTGAAATCTGGGAAGTTATCTGTGAAGGTCCACATAAACTTCCTGCAAACGAAACCAAATGGAATGACAAACACATCATGAAAACTGATATTAATCTTAAAGCATTAAATATTCTTAGGAATAACATAGAATCTGATACACTTTCATGAATCTCTTCTTACAGGTGAGCTAGAGACTTATGGGACAAGTTGGCTATGTATGAAGCAAATGCAGAAACCTTGCAAGTTGGTTCAGCCATAATGGCTGAGGGTGAAGAAAGTACAACTGAGGTAAATTCTGTCTCTGATTCTGAAGAAGTTTCAATTAAGGAGTTAATGGATGCCTATGTGGTACTGCTAGGCAGATATAAGAAAGTCAAATCTGAAAATAAAATATTGAAAAAGAAAATTGATGAAAATGTGCACACTAGTCTTTCTTGTGAAAACTGTAAACTGTTGGAAGCAAAAATTGTAGATCTTTCTGAACTACGTGAACAAAATAAGTCCTTGTTAACTAAAATGTCCTTGCTCGGGGAAAATGAAGAATGTTTGAAGACCAAGTTAGATTCCCTATCTGAAAATAAAAAAAATATTTACAAAACTTCTTCATATTGAAATTGAGAGTAAGAGTATTGTAAGTGAAAATGAAGAACTTAAAAAGAAAAATAGTACCATGCTAATTCAAAGCTCCTTACTTGAGAGTAATTTAAAATTTTTTGATAAAATTGAAAAATAAAATTTACTATTGAAATGTGAGAATGAACAGCTAGTGGCTAAAATTTCAAAGTTTGATGAAATAGAAAAGACACATGAAAAATTAACAGAAAACTGCATTCAATAAAGATAGAAAATAAGAAACTCTTGGAAGAAAATGAAAAATTCAAAACCATGAATTGCCAGCTACATGATAAAACTGTTGTCTTGGAAGAAGAGATAAAAAATCTGAAGAATGATTTGTCAAGGTTTGTTAAAGGCAAGGAAACCTTGGACAAAATACTTGGTGTGAAAATGAACTTTCAAAAGGAAGGAATTGGATATAATTCTATGAATAAAAATTCATTTGAAAATAGATTGAAAACTTCTTTTGTCTACACCTCTGACACTCCCAGCACTTCTAGAGCATCTCCTCCCACTGCTCAAATGAAAATCTCTAAAAATAATTTTAAGAAAAAGAAAAATGTCAACACAAAGCCCTCCATGTCAAACAAATTTCAAAAAGCTCAAGGTGGGCAGAAAATGAAATCTGTAATTAAATATTTTTATTGTGGTAAATTAGGTCAAGCAATGGAAAATTATTTTTTAAAGCATTATGATGATCTCAATGCTATGAATGCTAAATCTGACTCTCAAATAAAGTTCAATGGTAGACAAGTTTCTCATGGAAAAATGTCTTCATTCTATAGGAGAAAGTTGTTTGGAAAAACTCATGCACATAATGAGAAATCATGTGGTAGATACACTTCTCCTTGCTATTTATATTTTGGGAAATATGGCCATGGTTTGGAAAAGTGTTGGTCCATGTTGAATGATGATTTTCATTCTTCCAAGAAGAATGCGAAGTTCAGTTCTGGTAAATTTAGAGCTTCTGTAAATAACAAAAATTGGTTTGAGAAATGCCAAGGATATGGAAAGAAACCTTATGTTAGAGTTCCTCCTCCTCATTACTCATATTGTGGAAGTTATGGACATGTCTTTGAAAACTACAAAATCATGAAAAATGATGATATGGAGGCAATGAAAATTGGGAAGAATGTGTTAGCAAGAAATGCTACTAACCTCCAGGGACCCAAGAAAACTTGGGTACCTAAATCAGTCAAGTGAGTTGGTTTTGATGCATGTGTGCCTTGAGCTAAATAAAGAATAAAAAGGGGTTCCAGTAAATAAGGACAGGGCACATCCCTTTGGTAAAACCCCAACACTTCCTTTTCTTTACTGTTAAATTGGGTGATTTTGATGATTTCACTCCTGCCAGTTAGTTATGCTTTACACAAATCAATTATCTTGATTTCTTCACAACCCATACAAGGTATCATTGAATGAATGTCTGGTATATCAAATGGTGATATGTGAAATGATAGATTAAATCTGTTAGGAAGCTATCACTATACGTAAGTTAGATCTTCATATCAAGATCTCCGTCTAGTACCGGGATTCATAAATTCAGAATGTTTGGCTCATGAAGAAACATTTATTTTGATGGATTCAATTTACCAATGATCTAAAATATTTTTCAGACTTGTTCTGTTAATCTAACTGGAGAATTCTGTTTAGATGAGCCTCTGGAAGACTAATTCAGCAGGATTTGTTTGACTGAAACTCACATAATGTCCTTTTGCATCAGTTTTAGATATGAATAAGATCAACTTCATACATACTGAAAACTGCATAATGAGTTTCATTGGTATTTCTGCATATCATTGACACCCTTGCATATACTGGACCTTGCATACATTGTGCATATGAATGAAATCTCATGCACATCTTGATTCATGAATGCTTGAATGTCATGATTCTCCGGTATATAAAATGGTGATTGGTGGAAGGTTGGATGAAGTCCAACTGAAAACTTTCACTATGCATGAGGTGATCTTTGGATCAAGTTCTCCGCCCCGTACCGAAAATCAACTTGCATGAATATATTACTACACTCTTGTTTGCTTGCATGTGTATATATTACACAATCTTTCCTTGGAACTTTCTAAGATCTCACCTCCTTCTTAAATAAAAATGCAGTGATTTTGATCATATGTGGAACATGATATTTACTAAGGGGGATGTTTCATTTCCAATCGTGCATACATTTAGGGGGAGTCATAGCTATGTTTTGACAAATTCATTTTCTACATATAACGTAATTACCCCCACACTCTACACACGATGAAATTAATGGCTTTGATTGATAAGAATTTTGGATATTCTTCTCAACACTCGAAAGAGAACTTGAATATCTACATGGATATTAAGGGTAATCGTGAGGAAAAAGCTGCCAACCCCGTCAAACTATGAATAAGTGGAATGTCGACCCTAATAACCAGGAATTCTCACTGAAACAAATGAGGAGACTTGCGTGAAATGGTGAAGCAAAAATCCATAAGAAATGCAATAAGTGACGAATCCTAGTAATCGAGAATCTCCACTGAAATAAATGGAGAAACTCACGTCAAACGGTGCAGTCAAGTTGAAAAGAATAAAATTTAGGGTTGTGCAAAGCTACCGATAGTCGAGGATCTAAAATGGAAGTGTAGAGAGGAAATAACCTTCACTACAAGAAAAATGAGAAATTCTGACGTCCATTTGCCGTCGTAAATACGTCGGAGATACGTCGCAAAGTGAATTTTTGACATATTTTTGACGTATTTGTGACCGAATATGGACGTCGAAAATCTTACGTCGTAAATTTCTGACGTATTACAATTGCGTCGCCAATTCATCCGAAATTATCGATGAAACTATATCATCGAAGTTATGGTGGCTATTTATGTCGGTAATTAATAATACAAAAATTAATTAATCATTGCGACAGAACATAATTTCGTTGAAAATAGGTCTAAAGTTTTCGACGTATTTCCGATAGAAACATTATGTTGTCGTAAACATTTGGGTTAAATTAGTTCCGATGAAAGTTATTTTGGTGGGAAATACGTCGTTAATTTTTGACGTATTTCAATCGGATAAGTAATACGTTGAAAACCTGTGGGTCAAATTAGTTCCGACGAACTGTTATTGTGTCGAAAATACGTCGTTAATGTTCGACACATTTGAGACGGATAATTAATACGTCGGAACTAATGTGGATCAAATTAGTTCCGACAAAACTACCTTGGGTCGAAAAGACGTCGTTAATGTTTGACGTATTGGAGATGGATAATTAATACGTCGGAACTCATGTGGCTCAAATTAGATCCGACGAACATTTAGTTGGTCAAAAATACGTATGAACCTTTCGACCGATTTGCGCTGAAAAATAAATACGTCAGGAAATAAGTGCGTGAAATTGGTTCCGACGAATTGTTAGTTGGTCGAAATTTTGTCGAAAACTTTCTCCATATTTTTTTTATATATTTTGAAATTTTAAAAATATGTTTAAAGCTACAATTATACACCCCAATCGACACAACTCAACATAAAAAATGGAATAAATAACATATACAACACACAATAGGATAAAATCCTATTGTAAATTACAATAAAGAACGTCCACAACACATAAATCTTTGAATAAAAAGAGTTATAGTTACATTAATTGAAATGTATCATTTTTTCATAATATCATTAAAAAAATCAAGAGATATCCGCTGCATCATCCTCATTCGTCATTCGTAGCATCTCTACCATCACCGAATGTAGGAGGATCTTACATCACAAAAGTACTAATAAATAGATTTAAATAATATAATTATTAATAAATCTAGTTAAATATCTTTTTGATTTTCTAAATTCGAAAGTAGATAACAAGAAGATGATTTCTTTCACTCTCAAAGCTGAATTCTTTGAACTAAGTAGTAATGTTATTGTTGTGCCATGTGGTTTTGATGATGTCTAACACTATGAATCATATTATGATAATGGTTTTTTATATCATGAAGTTGATGTGTGCTGGCTAATGTCCATATGTTTTCTAATGCCTTGAACAACATTTTCATATGAAGACTTGAAGAGTTGTAATGGCAATGCTATGAATGCTTGAACTGTTATGTCTGTATGCTTGAAGAATGTCTATTTGAAGAACTGTAATATCTGAAGAATTCAGGTAAGCATAAGCATGGCAGTGTCACAGCAGCCCTAGAAGCAACTCTGCAAAAGAAGCCTCCAATCGCTGAAGAAATAAGCTGATATATCACCTTAAGATAGACTTTGTACCCGCTGAAGAATAAGGGTGAAAAATATCCCTTAAGGCTGACAAATGTGCATTACGGGTGATAGATACTACCTTAAGGGTAACAAATAGATGGACTAGGTGAATAATAGGCAACAATGGTGACAAATAGCAGTGCAAAGGTGAATAATAGGCAGCATGTGTGAAACAGCTGAAAACCAAGAACCTCAAGTCTACGCGGAAGGGCTTACAAGTCGACTTCTGACAGAAGAATTCACAGAATGAAAGAAGACTTTTTAGTTGCGGATTAAGGGTGAAAATAGGTGGACAAAGTAGACAAATGGTTGTATAGCAGTGTGAAATGGTTGTTCAGTGGTGTAAAGTGGCTCATGGCTATGACATTTGAAGAATGATCAAACTGGTTGAAGAGAATGATTCCCTCTGTGCTTCAGAGGAAGAGAGGACTGGTCCTCTGGTTGTGGGTAACTAAGTGTTACTCACAGTTCCTTCTAATTTGATCAGAAGAAGAGAGGAGAGTGTTCTTCTAGGTCAAGTTGTAAGTCAGTATTTGTTTGCAGACTGAGTCTACTGTTATTGTTGTTGTAAGGGGAAGCCACACTCAGGTTTGAGTGTGGGGTGGACGTAGATCTGCATGGCAGATCGAATCACCTAAAAATTCTGTGTGCCATGATCTGCATTGGTGTGATTGGCCCTTATCATCTTCCTCCATTCACAGGTTTGAGTATGAACAGATCTTCCCTATATGCTAAGTGGTTGTATTGCAGTCTGTTAGATATGTCTGATCTGAGTGGATTCTGTGAGATATCATTCTCTTAGCACATTCTTGCCACTTTCATTTATATTATTCTCACATATATTGTATGAGCTCGTGGTTTGATAGCTGAGTGTTAAATTATCTTAGGCTTAAAAATTATCTTGATTGCTACCCCCCTCTAGATCCTGCTGCACACACATATTCATATACTTGCTTCCGACTTAACCTATAGAGCACACAACATTGGTATCACATATACTCCTCTATTATAACTCTAAAGTCTACGCAATTAAAAATTAAATTAAATACTCACATAAGAGGGCTGTGGTGTGCTCTAGGGTGCTCCTTGAGATAAAATCCCCGCCTGGGCCAGGAGGGTAGCAATCGCCCGAGTAAAGCGTGCCTCCATGCGTTCCTCGACTAGGTCTACCGCATGTTCGACGATGGATGTAATCTGGCTCGTAGAAGTGCCGATGGAGGGAGTAGAGAAGGAACTGCTACCGGGGTAGGATGAAGTTGAGCCCGGAGAAGATGCTAGAATCGGGCTGGTGTCCAAGCTCTGCCCAAAACCGTATACTCGTCCTTTCTTCGGTGGGCCGGCTACTGCTACCCATGCCTCTAGATCTAGTTGCGGCCGCTTCGTCTCCTCGTCCCCATACTTTTCAGTCATATGCCTGCCATATGACTCCTTCAAATTGAATAAAAAATATTATAAATGTCATATTAATCAATCATATTTAAAAATAGAAATAGAAAAGAAATGTGTATGTATATAATCTTATCACTATAGAGCAAGCTCTCTCGCTCACATATTGATCTGTCCCCTTCTTTTGGTGAACTGTAGCAAATAAATCGCAGTACGAGACCGTACCACCCCTCTTCTTTTCCTATTATACATGTTATAGATAATAAATAGGGACATATAAGAAATAAATTATAATAAAATTAAGATGATTACTTACCAATCTCTCCTTCTGGGTCGCGAAGGAAACAGATCCAGAAGTATGGAGATGCACGTCTGGATGTAACGCACGTGCGGCTTTGGCATTTGCGGATTTGGCCATCCAATTAGGCTCGGCCCATCTATCACAGAGGTCCTCCCAGTGCTCCCTCCTCATCCATGCGGGGTCGTATGCCTTCCAAAGGCCACGGTCCTCGCTCCCCCCGACTAGAGCCTTGGCACGTTCCCGACAGCCGTGTAAATGATGCTTATAATTTACAGTTCATGTGGCCACCTATACACGCCGAGCTCGTCCGGCGTCAGCTCGCCTCACAAACTGATATCCTTGCTGTCAAGAATTTAAATTTTATAAGTTAGTCGATTGAAATTGTGGAGTTGGGAAATATGTAATTTAAAAGATTAAATCGTATACTAGGAACTCGTCATACAATCGATCGCGGATATCCTGAGGATACTTTAGAAATGACTTATATGGGCCGGTCACATGTCGCTCAATAATGTTGGTAATAAAACGAGAAGCCTCACTGGGCTCTACTTTATCCCTGCAATTACGAATGTTAAAATGATAGCCAACAATTATATATATTGTTGATGGATAGATAACGAACATAATTCATGAGTTTAAATATTTACCCAGAGACCCAACATGGCTTGCGACCCTCTTGCAACACCACCTGCTCGCCCTAGAGATGGCTAACAGCATCGTCTGCCTGTTGTGTGCCCGGGTGGGCGGACGAGCCAACTATCGCAGGTGGTGTGCCCGACGTACCTATTACAAGTAAAATAGAAGTAGTTAATCAGAATTTAGCTCATTATTAAATAAAAAATTTCAACAAGTAAACATATAGAATTCTTATCATTTAACTAACAATTTAAATAAACATAGCAGTAGAATGTGATGGAAGCAGTGTACTCTGTAGACCTGATGTAGAGGCACTCAAATATGTAAACAAAAAATATCGTGAGCAAAACAACGTGCATATTCACTACTCATTTATCTAAGAAATTAAATAAACATACCCGCAGTTGTTGGCGTGGGCGGTGCACTTTGTGTACCTGGTGCGGAGATATAAAATATCGTGAGCAAAACAAAGTGCATATTCACTACTCATTTATCTAAGTGATGTGTGGAAGGATAGGATATGGAGGGGTGGTGAATATATCCCCCGATTAAAAACCATGCCCAAATTAAAATAAAAAATCTGGCGCTACCTAATTTTAAAACATAATGAACAATATGTTAACAAGAGTTTGCGTAGAACATACGTCGAACACTTAAGCACTTAAGCTAATGTCTCCGTTGACACATACTTTTCACCCTTAAGAGGGTATATGTCACCCATAGCAGTCTATTTGTCAGCCTTATGTGTGCATTTGTCGTCCTTAGCTTCTTCTAGCTGGCGGGTAACACAAGTGGACTTCCCCTTCATGCAACTTCAACACTTCACACATATTCAGTGCTACAACCTATTTTTCACCCGTAGAGAGCTATTTGTCAGCCTTACCTCCCTATTTTCACCACTAATGAGTCATTTGTCTGCCTTATCTTCATGCCTTCCCTTGTATGAATCTTAATAGATTTCATCATTTCTAAAGAATTCAGACTTTGACTACACAGACTTGGGTTGACCACTGTCTTAGCTCCATTGACTATGCGTTGACTACGTTACCACGTTGACTTTTCTTCGTTTCTTGAGAAAATAACTGGCTTTCAGCCTGTTCTATGTGCAACTGTCAACCTGTTCCTTGTGCAATTTAGAAGTAAACTACACACACAAAATAATTATAGCTCCATGCATGATTCTACATCAACAAAACACATTGACTATCCACATGAAGAGTATACATGAATCTAAATTTTGACAGCATCAAAACATGGAGCCGAAACACTAAGGATTTAAATAAACATACGCACAACAGTTGGTGGGGGCGGTGCACTCTATGTATCTGGTGCATATATTTAAAATATCGTTAGCAAAACAAAGTGCTAAGTCACTACTCATTCATGAACGATCTTAAATAAACATACCCGCAGCAGTGGTGGGGTGGTGTAATCTATGTACCTGGTGCCAATAACACAAACTATCATTACCAAAACGAAGTGCATATTCACTACGCATTTATCTAAGAATTTAAATAAATAGACCCGCAGTAGGTGGTGGGGGCGGTGTAATCTGTGTACCTAGTGCCATAAACACAAACTATCATTACCAAAACGAAGTGCATATTCATTACTCATTTATCTAAGAATTTATATAAACATACCAATAGCAGGTGGTGGGGGCGGTGTAATCTGTGTACCTGGTGCAGAGACATAACTATCATTACCAAAATAATGTGCATATTCACTACTCATTTATCTAGAAATTTAAATAAACAGACCCGCAGCAGGTGGTGGGAGCAGTGTAATCTGTGTACCTGGTGCCATAAACACAAACTATCATTACCAAAATGAAGTGCATATTCACTACTCATTTATCTTAGAATTTAAATAAACAGACCCGCAGCAGGTGGTGGGGGCGGTGTAATCTGTGTACCTGGTGCCATAAACATAAACTATCATTACCAAAACGAAGTGCATATTCACTACTCATTTATCTAATAATTTAAATAAACATACCAGTAGCAGGTGGTGGGGGCGATGTAATCTGTGTACCTGGTGCAGAGACATAAACTATCATTACCAAAATAATGCGCATATTCACTACTCATTTATCTAAGAATTTAAATAAACAGACCCGCAGCAGGTGGTGGGGGCGGTGTACTCTGTGTACCTGGTGCTAAGACATAAAATATCATTACCAAAACAAAGTGCATATATTCACTACTCATTTATCTAAGAATTTAAATAAATATACTGGTAGAACCCCTCCCAGAACCACCACTCCTCGAAGATCCGGTACGACCTCGAACCATCTAATTATTGACAACAATTAAAGTAGTGCATATTAGTCCACAACTAATTACGAGGAGAGGTGGCAATTAATAACGATAAGAAGTGCATATATGTTAAATTTCTTACAAAATATTTAATCATTATCTATTTCATCTTCAGATGCTGAAGATATATCAAACTCAGCCTCATCTTCGTCATCTTCCTCATTCTCACTAGATTCATACTCTTCCTGCTCAGAGGACTCCTCCTGCCCAACAATTGCTTCATTTAGCTCAGTTGGATCGACTTCTTCCACTTCATCCTCTATAGACAACCGAAGTGGCTCGACAAATTCGATGAGATGAAGATTAGAAGCAACTAACTCTGCAGTGTCACCCTCGTCTGATTGAAAAAATTCGGTACTAGAATCCTCTGAGATAGCTTCAATCAGATCTAACTCATCATTAGGCACAAGCCTTGGTTTTACCCTACAGACTGCCCACCAATCTTTATTCTTAGACGATGAATAGCTTGAATAATACAATTACTGGGCTTGTGCGGCCAAAATGAACGGCTCATAGGTATTCAATTTTGATCTATGTTTGACATCGACAATCCCATATATTGCGTCGTTTTGAACTGAATGAGGATCAAACCAATGACACTTAAAAAGGGATATATGCTTGTCTTGTCCGAGATACTGTAATTCTATGACCTACTCAAGAATACCATAGTAATCAAGATCATTTTTATTGTATGTACTACCTTTCACGCATACGCTGCTATTCATCATAGACTTATTTCATCTATAATCTCTGGTGTGAAATCTATAACCATTCACAAAAAATCCTGGATAGGCATGCGCGACCTTCGAAGGTCCATAACTTATCACCCGAACTCTTTCATCAGTAACATAACCTTCTTCAAACTATGAATATAAACCAAATTACTTTTCTTTTGATACGTGCATACACCTCAAGCTTTGTGGAATTGGGTAGATTGACACTTACTTGACCTTTAAGCCATCTGGCAAAAGATCTCTCTCGTTCATTTTGAACCTCGATGTCATTGAGGTGTGGACATTGAGTAATTAATTCTGAATCAAATTACCTGCAATGATGAATGCAACATCACCGTAAATGGGAGGAAGAACGTCAAGATGCTTATAAATTTTTGGGAGCTACGGAGCTGACGACTCACTCAACATAAGGTTCAATCTCAGCACAGTTCAGGAGAACATATATCTCTGCGGCCAACAACTCTCTGTCCTCTAATATGCGATTCGAACAACATCCGAATGCATGTCCTGGATACTTAAATATGGACAACCAATCGGACGGACCCACCTCTCCTCCATCATCATTACGTGGAGGTCGATTGCGACAAGTTTGAATTTCAGGTTCGAAGTACATCGAACAGAAGTTCGAAATTTCTTCAATAATATACACCTCGGTAATCAAACCCTCTGCTTTAGCCTTGTTGCGAACCTTCATTTTTAGGTCATGCATACACCTATGACAACAATTCATATGACAATGACATACAGTGACAATGACAGACATATGTAACTATTGTCAAATAATCAGTAAATACATACTGATTACCTCTCAAATGGATACATCCATCAAAATTGTACCGGTCCTCCAACTTTGGCCTCATATGGCAAATGGATAATCAGGTGCTCCATGGAATCGAAAGAACGCAGGGGGAAATATCTTCTCCAACTTGCATACCGTCGTGACCACATTCTGTTCCATAGTTTGCACGTCCCCAAGTTTGAGTTCTGATGCACATAGAATCCTGAAAAACTACTCAACTCAGTCAATGCTCCCCATATAGGCTTTGGCAATATGTCACGGAATGCAATGGGCAGAAGTCTCTCCATGAACACATGGCAGTCATGACTTTTCAATCCATATATTTTTCCCTCATTACATTCACACAACGGGCTATGTTAGACACATATCCATTAGGAATCTTAATTGCTTCAGCCACTGGCACAGTTCATTGATCTGTGTGTCTTTCAACACGTAAGTGCTTTAGGTTGCACAACTTTACCCCGTATCGACTGCAATTCCAACTCTGGTCGTTTGTAAAGTATCTTCAAGTCCGCTCGCGCCTTGGCATTGTCCTTTGTTTTGGCTTTCACGTTCATGATGGTGTTGAACACATTATCAAAGACATTCTTCTCAACATGCATGACGTCCAGGTTGTGCCGTATCAAAAGGGCTGACTAATAAGGCAATTCCCAGAAGATACTTTTCTTCACCCAATTGTGATCCTCTCCAAATCCATGAAGATGTCGTGTACTACCCGACAATTGCACTATATGGTAAGTTTTGACACCTGTGCCGCCATTTGTCGACCAGACATCCGTTCCAAGTCTGCTTCATCCATTTCAACTGTGTTCTTAATGAATGAGTCCTTTTGCCTTCGGAAAGGATGGTCAATTGGTAGAAACTGTCGATGACAATCGAACCAGCATGATTTCTTACCATATTTCAGGACAAAGGATTTGGTATCAGCCATACAGTAAGGACATGCCAACCTCCCGTGTGTGCTCCAGCCAGATAGCATTCATATGCAGGGAAGTCACTTATTGTCCACATCAATGCAGCCTTCATAGTGAAATTTTGTTTTCTATACACATCATAAGTAACAACTCCATCATTCCATAATCTTTTCAACTCATCAATCAGTGGCCTGAGATATATGTCCAAATTTTTTCCTGGATTTTTTGGACTGGAATCACCAAAGTTAAGAAAAGGTTCTCTCGCTTCATGCACATGCCCGACGAAGGTTGTACGACGTCATGAACACTGGCCAACATGAGTAAGATGCCACTGAACCTCCAAATGGGTTGAAGCGTCTGTCATAAACCTAACCTAACATTGAGTGGCTCGTGAGCAAAAATAGTATACGTACGATTGAAATGAGCCCAGGCTTCACCGTCGGTGAGATGACTGATTATATCATCTACACGACCTACTCTCTCTGTGTGCCATATCATATGCCGAGCTGTCTTTGACGACATATACATCCGCTACAATCTGGGCTGAGAGGGAAGTATCGCAGTGACTTGTAAGGCACATCCTTCTGCTTTGAATTGTCCCCTCTCTTAGGTTTAAATCTATCATGCTACAAATATCACATGATCTTTTATCTACATTATCTTCATAATATAGCATACAGTGATTAGGGCATGCATCTATTTTTTGGTATTCAAGCCCAAACTCATTGACCATCTTCTTTGCACGGTAAAAATTTTCAGGCAGCTCTATCTCATCAGCAGTATACTCTTGATAAGGAGGAGCATACGGTCAAAATAACTCTCACTGAGGTGAAATTCAGATTTCAAATTCAACAACTGTGAGACAGCAGACAACTGAGTGTGATTTTCACAACCATCCCACAGTGGCTCATCAGCATCCCGAAGTAACTGATAAAATCTTTCAGCCGACTTGTTTGGTGGTTCTTCATTGTACACATGTTCCCCTTGTATATTAAAGTTAGGGCCAGTAGCATCCAGTGCCATGTCTGCATAGGTACTTGTGCTTGCAACATTGCCGGGCTCATACGACCAGAACTCCTCACCATGACACACCCAATTCATATAACCTTTCTGTTGAACATGTGTGCAACATGATTAATTTTATGGTTTTGATGATGTCTGCTTCTGTAGTCATTAATGAACTATACCTACATTTGATAATGTTAATATTCATTCATTTCAGGTCATTATACTTCCAGCGCTAAAGATCAAGAATGACACATAAATCTAGGCAACTGGATACACAGATATCAAGGCATATGACAATACAATATTGTGTCATTATACTTCCAGTGTAAAAGA